>OU342744.1:159890130-161090130 GCA_910589775.1 Avena eriantha
TTTGCATCTTGTCGGTAGTCAGACGCTCTATCGTTTTCAAGGTGATTTGGATCTTTGTATTGTATATCTGTATTCTTAACTCGTTCAGTCGCTGTTGTATATATATCTGTTCTGTGGGTCCCATCGAGGACTGTTGTGTAATGGTATTACTTCGTTTTCCACCCGCACGAAAGTGCATGGTGGGCGTCCTTGAATCGTTTTTATGCGGGTTTGGCGGAAATGGCTAAAACTTGCATAGGGCCGATTCGAGGGTGTTACATCGTCGGCTTGCGGCTACGGCAAGATGGAAGTGAAATGGGGAAACTGGCTTCGAGGGGAAGGAAGAGAAGTATGGGGAGGAAGAGAAGTAACGGGGATGTGACACTGGGATATGGCCCACTAAACTCGTGAGTCGTAACACTCGCAACATGCCAGTTTGTCCAGAGTAAGCGTGGCCAATCATGCCGCAAAACAGCCTACTTGAAGATCGCTCTCGCGAAGACCATCCCAATCGTCCAAGCGCCCCAATTGAACGGTATGTAACAATCGTCAAGCAGAACAACGGTGTTATGGCGTGCCTTCTAGAAGGCTCGGTCTAACGATTGATCCATTGGGGGCAGTGCTAGTTTTAGTATAAGAACAAGCATGAAATGACTCAAATGGATCCATGTGTGGTTTTAGTATAAGAACACACATGCAATGACTCTAGTGGTTGATCCATGTGTGGTTTGTGGAAAGAACACACATGCAATGACTCTAGTTGATCCATATGTGGTTTGTGGAAAGAACACACATGCAATGACCACTGGTGGATCCATGTGTGGTTTGTGGAAAAGAACACACATGCAATGACTATAATGGATCCATAAGTGGTTTATGGAAAAGAACCCACATGCAATGATCACTGGTTGATCCATATGTGGTTTGTGGAAAGAATACACATGCAATGACTCTAGTGTTGGTTTTAGTATAAGAACACACATGCAATGACTCTAGTGGTTGAGCCATGTGTGGTTTGTGGAAAGAACACACATGCAATGACAGTGGTGGATCCATGTGTGGTTTGTGGATAGAACACACATGCAATGACTCTAGTGCTAGTTTTAGTATAAGAACACACATGCAATGACTCTAGTGGGTCCACATGTGTTTTGTGAAAAGAACACACATGCAATGACCACTGGTTGATCCATAAGTTGTTTGTGGAAAAGAACACACATGCAATGAGTCTAGTGGATCCATGTGTGGTTTGTGGAAAAGAACACACATGCAATGACTCTAGTGCTGGTTTGTGGTTTTAGTATAAGAACACACATGCAATGACTCTAGTGGTTGATCCATGTGTGGTTTGTGGAAAGAACACACATGCAATGACTCTGGTTGTTCCATATTTGGTTTGTGGAAAGAACACCACATGCAATGACTCTAGTGGTGGATCCATGTGTGGTTTGTGGAAAAGAACACACACATGCAATGACTCTAGTGGTTGATCCATGTGTGGTTTGTGGAAATAACACACATGCAATGACTCTAGTGTTGGTTTTAGTATAAGAACACACATGCAATGACTCTAGTGGTGGATCCATGTGTGGTTTGTGGAAAATAACACACACATGCAATGACTCTAGTGGTCGATCCATGTGTGGTTTTAGTATAAGAACACACATGCAATGACTCTAGTGGTTGATCCATGTGTGGTTTGTGGAAAGAACACACATGCAATGACAGTGGTGGATCCATGTGTGGTTTGTGGATAGAACACACATGCAATGACTCTAGTGCTAGTTTTAGTATAAGAACACACATGCAATGACTCTAGTGTTGGTTTGTGGAAAGAACACACATGCAATGACTCTAGTGCTAGTTTTAGTACAAGAACACACATGCAATGACTCTAGTGTTGGTTTTTGGAAAGAACACACATGCAATGACTCTAGTGGTTGATCCATAAGTGGTTTGTGGAAAAGAACACACACACACATGCAGTGACTCTAGTGGTTGATCCATATGTGGTTTGTGGAAAGAACACACATGCAATGACTCTAGTGGTTGATCCATGTGTGGTTTGTGGAAATAACACACATGCAATGACTGTAATGGATCCATAAGTGGTTTATGGAAAAGAACCCACATGCAATGACCACTGGTTGATCCATTTGTTGGTTTTAGTATAAGAACACACATGCAATGAGTCTAGTGGTTGATCCATGTGTGGTTTGTGGAAAGAACACACATGCAATGACAGTGGTGGATCCATGTGTGGTTTGTGGATAGAACACACATGCAATGACCACTGGTGGATCCATGTGTGGTTTTTGGAAAAGAACACACATGCAATGACCACTGGTTGATCCATGTGTGGCTTGTGGAAAGAACACACATGCAATGACTCTAGTGTTGGTTTTAGTATAAGAACACACATGCAATGACTCTAGTGGTGGATCCATGTGTGGTTTGTGGAAAAGAACACACACATGCAATGACTCTAGTGGTTGATCCATGTGTGGTTTGTGGAAATAACACACATGCAATGACTCTAGTGGTTGATCCATGTGTGGTTTGTGGAAATAACACACATGCAATGACTGTAATGGATCCATAAGTGGTTTATGGAAAAGAACCCACATGCAATGACCAGTGGTTGATCCATGTGTGGTTTGTGGAAAGAACACACATGCAATGACTCTAGTGGTTGATCCATGTGTAGTTTGTGGAAAGAACACACGTGCAATGACAGTGGTGGATCCATGTGTGGTTTGTGGATAGAACACACATGCAATGACTCTAGTGCTAGTTTTAGTATAAGAACACACATGCAATGACTCTAGTGGGTCCACATGTGTTTTGTGAAAAGAACACACATGCAATGACCACTGATTGATCCATAAGTTGTTTGTGGAAAAGAACACACATGCAATGAGTCTAGTGGATCCATGTGTGGTTTGTGGAAAAGAACACACATGCAATGACTCTAGTGCTTCTTTGTGGTTTTAGTATAAGAACAAACATGCAATGACTCTAGTGGTTGATCCATGTGTGGTTTGTGGAAAGAACACATATGCAATAACTCTGGTTGATCAATATGTGGTTTGTGGAAAGAACACACATGCAATGACTCTAGTGGTGAATCCATGTGTGGTTTGTGGAAAAGAACACACACATGCAATGACTCTAGTGGTTGATCCATGTGTGGTTTGTGGAAATAATACACATGCAATGACTCTAGTGGTTGATCCATGTGTGGTTTGTGGCAATAATACACATGCAATGACTATAATGGATCCATAAGTGGTTTATGGAAAAGAACACACATGCAATGACCACTGGTTGATCCATATGTGGTTTGTCGAAAGAACACACATGCAATGACTCTAGTGGTTGATCCATGTGTGGTTTGTGTTAAGAACACACATGCAATGACTCTGGTTGATCCATATGTGGTTTGTGGAAAGAACGCACATGCAATGACTCTAGTGGTTGATCCATGTGTGGTTTGTGGAAAGAACACACATGCAATGACAGTGGTGGATCCATGTGTGGTTTGTGGATAGAACACACATGCAATGAATCTAGTGCTAGTTTTAGTATAAGAACACCTGTAATGTCTCTAGTGGGTCCACATGTGGTTTGTGAAAAGAACACACATGCAATGACCACTGGTTGATCCATAAGTTGTTTGTGGAAAAGAACACACATGCAATGAGTCTAGTGGATCCATGTGTGGTTTGTGGAAAAGAACACACATGCAATGACTCTAGTGCTGGTTTGTGGTTTTAGTATAAGAACAAACATGCAATGACTCTAGTGGTTGATCCATGTGTGGTCTGTGGAAACAACACACATGCAATGACTCTGGTTGATCCATATGTGGTTTGTGGAAAGAACACACATGCAATGACCACTGGTGGATCCATTTGTGGTTTGTGGAAAAGAACACACATGCAATGACTCTAGTGGTGGATCCATGTGTGGTTTGTGGAAAAGAACACACACATGCAATGACTCTAGTGGTTGATCCATGTGTGGTTTGTGGAAATAACACACATGCAATGACTCTAGTGGTTGATCCATGTGTGGTTTGTGGAAATAACACACATGCAATGACTGTAATGGATCCATAAGTGGTTTGTGGAAAGAACACACACGCAATGTCCACTGGTGGATCCATGTTGGTTTTAGTATAAGAACACACACGCAATGACTCTAGTGGTTGATCGATGTTTGTTTGCGGTTTTAGTATAAGAACAAACATCCTCTCTCTCTCTCTCTCTCTCTCTCTCTCTCTCTCTCTCTCTCTCTCTCTCGTAGAAGCCCAAACCTGTGCCCACTCTGTCTGCTACGACCTGATTGGTTGTCACAGCTGTCACGCGGATCGTGCGCACCAACCGTTGATCCTGTGTGATCCAACGAGGCTCGTTGCACACAGTCGTGCCCTTCACAGGACAGCGCGAGACAGCACGGACGTCTCCCTCAACGAGACTTCTACAAGAAGGAACACGATGCCGTCCATGGAAAAAGTGGTCGAGTGGTCATGTCATGTTTAATCTAGTCTGCAAAGGCTACAAGTCTACTACACGGCAACTGGTCATCCACGGACCACCGGCTATACCATTTTTACTACGCAGCGCGCCTGCACTCTCACTTCCGTCAGGCCCCCACCACACGAACCTTCCACGCGGCAGCCGCAGCCGGAAGAGCTGTCAACCGGGGCCCTCGAGGAGGCCTAAACGTCCCCGCATTAAAAACCCAGCCTATCGGGTCCTCCATTCGCACTCATCCACTACTCTCTCTTCCCTATCCTAGCAAAACACCACAATCTTGAACGTCCTTGCACGAACCTTCTCCATGAAACCAGTGCGTGGGGGTGAGTGTCCGGGCATCGCCGCTGGGGTGGTGCTTCACGCGGCAGATCTGGAGGAGCATCACGCAGCACAGGCCGAGGAGGACGTGCAGTTCAACCCCTTGGGGGACCATGTGCACGCCGGTGCTGACGACTTCGGAGGCGCCGATGAGGGCGTGGAGTTTGACGAACACGCTCCGCTCGTGTACCCGGAGGTACATCTATTTCTACATGTTTCATATTTTCTGCTCGAGCTTAATCTATCCAGGCGTCATAAAAAAATCTAGTCCTAATGATTAGATGCAACGTACGAACCGGTACATGGAGAGATCTAGTCTGTTCTGAATGAATCCACATTATTTATTTATTAATAAGTTACCAAGAACACAAACCACATTAATTTAGGAGCGAGCTGGGGAGACGGCCGTAATGAACTGCTGAACCTGTATAGACATGTTATTGCATCGAAAGTAACTTGGAATGGTGGAAGGAATATATATTTATTATTTTGCTCATTTCGGTTTGTATTCCATACATTACAGGTGTATTCAAGTGAGATGGACTCTGACAAGGAGACCAGGGACAACAAGAGCCGCCATGTCATGAAGAAGCTCAAGAGCGGGATAATCCCTTTCCGCACTCGACTTGGGGAGCTCAGGTGCCCTTTCTGTAAGAAAGGAGTCAACCCGAGGATTGCCAGCTTGATTCCGCATGCGGTTGGCATCGGTAAAAGCCCGGCTAGTAAACACAAGTCGGCTGACCAAGGCTAAGCACGCTGCTTATGGCAAGTTCCTGAGGGAGTATGTCAAGAACGGCCTAGTGTCCCCTTACTTAGGAATCAGCAACTCCTAGCCGACCAACCCCGTCACTGTGTTGGCCCGGCCACTAATAATATTTAGTTCTCTTACCGTATCTAGACCCTTAAACTATGTGGATTTCTATTTTCGTACCCTTCAAAATATATTCAAGTTCATCTGTTTATGTTGTTAAAGTTCCGGTGGCATACTCGTTATTTTGCATGGATAGAGGGGTGCCCCCGACAGATATAAGGGTTATCCTGTCCGCTAGATCACAGAGGATCAACGGTTGGTGGGCAAAACTGAGTACAACTGAATCGCCATTGTTAGACACGAGGGAAAAAACGTGACTCACGGTACGCGTGTGCGGTGCACGGGGCGGTAGCGGACACGTGTGGCCGTGCACGGTGCATTAGCCTACGCGGTGCACGGTAGTGCAACGAAACGCCGCTTCCCTTCTCCTTTAATAGAGGCCTCCCCACTCCCACTCCCACTCATCACGCACTCGCTCACTCAACCGTTTCCACTGTCCCATCACCTTCTGCAAACGCCCAACAAAGCCCCAACCACGCCGGCGATGGAGAAGATCGGCGCGGTGGCCATCGGCGCCTCCAAGGCAGCCGGCGAGGAGCCCCCCGTCCCCGTCCCCGCATCCGCCGTAGCCTCCGGCGAGGAGGCCCCCGCCGGTCTCGGACAGATCCCGCTCGGCTGGGACCCCTACGAGGAGGTTGTCTACATAAGGCCGGAGAACCCCTACGACACCAGCATCGCCGACCCGTGGTCTGAGGTAACCAGGGTTTTCTCCCCTTCCCTTGTTCTTCCCCCGTTCCCATCGTTGGATGCTAGATCGTATGTTATTAGGGCTCGGCTGTTCGTATTTTTTACAGTAGCTAATCCTATTGTGTTAGATCTCGATTTTCGATGAATCCCCCTGTTCGTAGTTGGGATCAGTATTCGATTTGGTTTGAGATTTGGGGAATAATCGGGAGATCTCATTCGGTTAATTTATGCAAAAAATCAATCCCGATAATCAAAGTATCTCAATCATGTCCTTATTTCACTCTTCTGTTTTTTCCAACAGGAGGATAGCAGCGACCTCCGCAGCGACGACGAGTCGCAGGACACCAAGACTCGTCATGTGCTGAGGAGGCTAAAGTCCGGTCAGTACAACAACTTCTTCGCCGGCGACGTGTACAGGTGCCCCTTCTGCCCCACCAGGAGGCTCCGCGGCACGGACTTCAACTCCCTCGTGAAGCATGCCGAGGACGTGAGGACCTGCGGCGAGTCCGTGAACGTCCACGGCTTCAGGGCCAAGCACCAGGCGCTCGGTCTTCACCTCCGCAACCTCCAGAAGGTGGCTATCGAGGAGGGTCGCATGCCCCCGATCAGACCCAAGGTGCCCAAGGTCAAGGGGCTGGGCAGCAAGAAGTGGAGGAGGCGCCAGAGGGAGGAGGCGGATGCCCTCCTGGCAGAGGCCACTGAGGGGCCACTGATCAGCTGCTGCTGCTGCTGCTGTAAAGCAGCTTCTTTTGTCTTGTCTGTGTTGAAGCAGTCCGCTGCTGCTGCTGAGCAGCCTAATTGTCGAACCTCGTTAAGTACCGTACTATATAACCTATATTAGCTGCTTTATCTACATCTGCTCTGTTTACTGAATTTATTTATGGTGCTGGTTTGTTTTGCTGCTCTAGATTTGCTACCAGATTGGGGTAAAACGATCGCAAAAGGAACAATGAATGAAGAGAGAAGCTGCTCTAGATTCCCTACCTTTTTGGGCAAAAAAACACAACTGTTAGAGAGAGAGGGGAAAAGGCGCTCTTTAAAAAGGCCACTTTAGGCGTCATGGCGCACGTAACGGCCAAGCCTTTGACCAGACGGCACCCCCCTCCGAGCGCATGTGAGGGCTTCGGAATATCGGGAGGGCAAAAGTGAGGACAAACGAGACACAATGTTGCTATAGCTAAATCTGACAAAAAGCTGAATTTGGCTTTACCATGCAATTTGGCTAGAGCTCCACAATGTAGCTATTCTAAATCCCTAAACTATGTGGTGCGTTGAAACCTAATGCTTTTCCACCGACACGTGTGTTGCAAAGTTGCTTGATCGTGCATGCTTACACAAGTTGCCTACAGAGAAACTTATAGAAGCATGGGCAAACGAGCTTCATTTTGGCAAATTCGGGACAAGCTTTGCGCAATCGGCAGGCCTGATCGGCTGGGCGGCTGCCCCGGGGTGCAGGGATGCTAGGTGCATGTCTATGCTTACACTTCTTAAACTTGTTAGGAATTAATAATAACTGTACACTTCCTTCTGTCCTGTCACGTTACGTCGTGTCAGCACCGCGCACCCGCTGCGGATCGGCAACGGGACGGTGGTCTACGTGACCGGTCTCTGCCACGCCAAAGCCACGTCGCACACCCGTCCCATCGCCTACCGGGACGGACGCCGAATTTAATCGCTAGGTTTGGAAACCATCGGTGCTCGCCCGGTCAAACTTGCTTCCGCATGGGTATGACCGGAATATTGGTAAACGGAATTTAAGCATCGCCTTCTGTCTCCTCAGCACATCACTGTGCAAAAATCCCCAACTCATTCCTTCCGCCGGCGCCGCCACCGCAAGAACCATCGACGCTGCCGCAGGCACCGCCTCCGCCTGGCCATACCACCGCAACAGATCACTCCACCTCCACGCCCAGTCCCAGCCACCGCTACCGAAACTAGGCCACCGCCGCCGCATTAGCTGCTGCCATGGACGCAGAGTACGGCGTGTTCGGCGACGGGAGCGACTACACCGACGAGTACACCGTCACCGCCCATGGCACCACCAAGCTGACGGTCGTCCACACAAATGCGTCAGCGGAGGTGGCCAAGGTCATCGCAATGTACGAGCGGTGGCTACAAGATCCGATGGACAGGTACAAGATCGTCGGCCTTGACCTCGAGTATACCAGAGATAGGAAGAGGACGGCGCTTTTGCAGCTGTCCATGCGCAACCACTGCCTACTATATCACGTATGTAGGGCCAAATCTGTATGCCCGGAGCTTCGCGAGTTCCTACACAGGAGGGAGATCTACTTCGCCAGCGTCGACATCAAGAACGACACTCCGAAGCTAGAACGGGATCTCCTCGTTCATGTCGTCAATCACGTCGATCTCCAACGTTTGTGGAGGTACCCGGATGGCGGTACGGGGAAAGCCGGCATGGCTAGACTCGCTTCCGACATCATCGACCGCGAGTACGCCGGCATGAAAATCGAGTTCCCGAAGCACCTGCACGAGCGATGGGAGTGGAGGCACCTGGATTACGATGCGATCAAGTACGCAGCCAGGGACGCGTATGTCTGCTACGAGATGCTCAACAGGATCTGGCGGGTGGGTGAGTGTGCTGTTTACCACTACTAGTTTCGCATTTCGTTCCTAGTTTTATCTCGCCTGTATTTTATCTCGCCTGTATTTTCTAAGCATTCTGTGTGTAAGAACCAAGCTCGTATGATCCCTGTGCTATTAGCTACTTAACCTGTATGAATTACATTCCCCCTTTTGTATGCTCAACATTCATTCTTACAAATTCTGTCTGTGCCATTTGCATGCGGCAGAATCCAGGACTGACATGCATAAGGTGTGATACAGTCATAAGTCATAACCAAACCCAGATTATAGAGAAGGATACAGTCATAAACCAGATTATAGTTTGACAAAGGTAATACACATCAGTTCGTAATTGCTCACATAGTGTACTTATGAAATAACATGTTTTCATAAACACAACAATCATGCACTAATAGTCTACATCCCAGCCTGTTGGAGAAGGCAACCGATCCCAGGATGCCTTCGGTCGCTTGCCCCGGTTTGTAGATTCATCTACGATCCAGCATCTGGGACAAACAACCTGCCTTGGTGGTGGTTCAATGATGCGATGCCTGGAACGAGATTTTACAATCTGGCGATACAGCTCGTGGCTAACATACCCGTCAATTGCAGCGTACTTCAGATTAGGTTCAGAAAGTGGCTTATCCTCCCAGTAATCGTGCCCTAAACGCCTCCACGAACATCTCGGCAATCTGTCCTTCATGTCAGCGTACCACGGGTCTATGAGTTCGGAGGCAAGAGCGGCCATCCCGGTCTTGCTGCCCTTCGTCCCTGGGATCCAGTAAATTTCCTGGATGTCCACTCTGCACTCCTTTGGGATTCTAATGTTGACAGTCGGGCTTTCAAGCAGTTTACTGTCATTCGTGATGTCAACACTGGTAAATGTTATGTGCTGGTTCACGAGAAAGTCATGAAACAGATCCCTAATGCTTTCGCCCCACCTGCATGAAAATGAATTCAGACAAATAATATAGCAATAACTTTTGCAAACAGACGGTTCAGGAACAAAAAGACAGCAAAGTCTACCAGATCCCGTCAGCCCCCTTCTCGCAAAAAGGCTGGTATACGAGGACGTGCCCCTTCATGGAGAGTTGCACCACGGCGATCCTACGGCAATCGCGGCTGTACTCGAGGTCGAGACCTACGAACCTGTTTTCTTCGAACTGCAGCCAACTCGTGAAATTATTCAGAGTGTTCCTCACCGTCCGAGGGTCGGTGGTGTAGACGACATCGATCTTCTTCCCGCCATGTACTTCGATGTCGAAGTGCGCAGTTTCTTGCCTGCCGTCGTTTCGGACGTCCGGAGCGTCCATGACTACAGGCAAGAGGGAAAGGATACGGAGGAAGAGGGTGATGCGGTGGTGGAGGAAATGGATGAGGCCGTGGAGGAGAAAGACGATGAGGCCATGGAGGAGGAAATGAGACGGAGAAGTGAAAGATTGGAACCGCCCTTACCAATATCTGGAATGGTGCACGACCGTTCGTAGTAGGGTGAAGGTGGCGAAAAACGGCGGTTTTACACGTCGACGCTAGCACTTCCTAAAATTTGTTCTGCGCCACTTGCATGCGGTGGAATCAATTCAAACAGTAGGCACGTTTACGCGTGCCGACCTTCACTCACTGACAGGCGGGCCGCACATTTCCCTTTTACGATTTATTTTTTCACTTCCTCTAGACGGTTCCGGTGCCCGCCCTCAATAATTACGCCCCCCGTTCTTTTCTTCCACGCGGACGAGAACCGGCGGCGGCGGCGGTTCCTTGCAGATTCGCTCCCCACTCGAACAACTGCCCCCATCCCTGATTCCACCCCCTCTCGAATCCATCCGCCTCCTCACCACAACGCCTACATTAATCCACCGGATTCTAGACTCCATTTGCCACTATGGGTAGAGCTTGGGGTAGCAGCAGGCTGAAGCGAAAGGCATGCGACGACGACGCGGATGGCCAGGGCGACCGCTACCACGAGGATTGGGGATGGCCGAACCTCAGCGCCGCGAACATGCACAGGATCGCCTCGGAGTTGGACATCATCCCAGCCGGCCGCCTCGCTCGCTGCATCCTTGGCTACCATGTGACGATGCGAAACATGGACGAACAACCGTTCGGCACGCCAGGCCTTCTTTACCCCGATAACAACAAATGGCCAGACGACCGCGATGGCCACGTAAGTTCTAGTATCTAGCTTATTCGTTCAGTCATATCGTTGATTCATATGTGCTGAACTCTCATCGGAATCCTATGTTCCTTTCGTCGAACGTGTTGTGTGCACGCGCGGTTTGAACAAATCGAACCATTTAAGACTATTCTGTACAGCGGAAGCTCTGCTCGTACCTGATATTCTGGTATTTTCGTAGTGACACAGTCTTACTTTAGGTGATAGACGAGTTGTCAATTTCGATTTTGCAATGGAATGCCTGCTAGGTGATATTCTGTTTCCTAAGATAAAAACAAACATATTAGACGATTTAAGGCTGTTATGCCCCGAGCTGTTTAATTATGATCATCGTCAGGAGTTTGTTCTGGGGGCTCCTGCTCCTACTCCATATATTGAGTATCTTCATAGTGACACATGCATAATTTAGGCGATATCTGAGGAGACACTCGTATTTAGGCGATATTTTGTGTACTTTAATATAAAGGTCCAGTTGTCAAATTGTATCTGCAATGGAATCCATGCTAGGTGATTGTACCAACTGACAACAAACTCTGCAGAATATTCATACAAAACTGATGCTGCTGGATAAGTGGTCGGAATCAGTAGTGGTGAATATCAAGGAAGAAGAAGAGACGAGAATGAGAGATGACCAGAACTGGGTGGGTGGCAACGGCGAGTGGCTGGTCCTTTTATCCCAGGATGGGAGTACTTGGACTCTAAAAAATTGCTACATATCAGAGAGGCTAGCAGTGCCATCTTTGAAGGGTGTCAGCATTACTGCATTCAACAGCGGGTGGCCGCCGCCCATTTCCGAATTCACTTACAGGTTCAACATGGCAGAACTTGAGCTCGTGAAGGTACAACTCCCACATAGACCGCGGGAGGGGGCGTGGAAGAACTGGGAGTATGACCTCTTGGCGGTATTCGACAAGGCAATCGCATTCATTAGATGCGCAGAAGACAATGAATGGACAGTCTTGCGCGACGACTTCCTGTGGCCGGAGAAGTATGTCGACGCCGTCTTCACCTACGGCTGCTCTTCATACAGACCGCAACGCATTTATGCGGTCACTGAACCTAGCGGCGACATGCGTGTTTGGGAGCCGTCCATTTGGGGTGAGTCATGGTGTCATATAGCATGTAAAATCCCATTCAAAATTCTGCTTACTGACCGTTAGTAACACGCAGGTACCCACGCAGCCCCGCGCATAATTCTAGCTCCAGTCATCGAAGATGCAGTAGCAGATGCTGAAGTTGGGACACGATGCTGGTTCCTGGCACCTCTCAGAGACAACATGGAACATCATGATGAACTCTTGTGGATTCATATCAGGGGAGCACTAAACAGCGTTGGTGATACAATAGAACATATGGGGACACAACTTTCTTCATACCCATCGCTGCAATGTCACGTTTTCTTGAGGTCCGCAAGCCCATCCGAAGACCCAGTAGAGCAAGTCTGGAGCAGAGTCAACAATCTGAAGGGACAATCTGTGTTTCTTGGGATCAACTACCCTTTCTTTGTCGGAGCCCCTGGAGCTGTTGAACCTGTAATTACTTAGGCAGCACTGGCCCCTGATGCTTCTGCTGGTGGTGGTGGTGGTGGCGGTGTTGGTGGTGGTGGAGCTGACGAAGAACTAGCTGCTGCTGCTCCTGGTGAAGCTGACGAAATACTTGGTGATGCTGCTGCTGGTGAAGCTGACGAAATACTTGCTAATGCTACTGCTAGTGAAGCTGACGAAATACCTGCTGAGGCTGCTACCGGAGTCCAGGAAGAACATGCTGGTGTTGTTGCTGAGGTGCCAGCACTTCCAGTGTTGATAGCAGACTGTGTGTTTGCTGCACACTCACGCGCCTATCATGTTGACACTCCAGATCCGACCTAGAGCCGAATCCACGTCGGGAGGAGGGGGCCTACAATTGGCTCATCAGTGGGGTCGTACTATTTGAAGGAGAATGAAAGACGACCAAACGCAGCATTCTGGTTCGTTCCGACGATACCACCAGCTCCAGGGACCTAGTGCTCATACTAGAAGATCCGATGAACCATTTGTCTTTATCTTTATCATTAGTTGCGCTTATGTGTGTAAAAACTAAGATGTGCTTATTTGTGTAAGATTAAGTTAGGCCTAACTGCGTAATATTCAGTGAAGCCTAGCTTTTCTTTCCACGCCCATAACAACAGAATTGCACCATAGAACATACAAATGTAATGTGCATACCACATATTTTTGCTCAGGATAACAACCACTTTAAGCAAATGATACATCATGTACTCATTTGAACGCATCACTAGAATGTTCCACGTATTGATGATTGATGACATGGATCTAGCTTTTCTGCGCTTATTTGTATTGAATCGCTCATTGATTTGTTCACATATTTTTTGGCAATGGCTGATGAACTCCACTCTCTTGGTAACTTGCTTCGTCAGCGAGCACTTGTTGATGCAATGCAAAGTACAGAACATGGTCGTCATCGTCATTCCATTTTGGTTCTCTATGTTTCGTCATCACGGAGCTACTAATTTCAAATGAAAATCTAGTAACAATATATGTGTACATTGTTAGAGTATGCTACGGCCACGGTACATACATGTTTTTCTACAATCACAAGAAGAAAACTTGATCATTTTCACCTTGTTGTCATTGTGCCGAACTGGGTGGATGTGGCTTTGGGGTTCGGAGAGGAAGGCACCATGGCTGGTGCGTGTGCGACCACGGCGACGGCGCGCTCGGATTCTGGAGGAGACCAACAGGACCGAGCATGGTCGGCATGAGTACAGATCTCACCTGGGAATGAATTTCCCGTCCCCGCACCGTGCCAATGGTGTGGTCATGGTTAGGGCGAGCTCCGATTCGGGATGGGGAGGAGAACGGGTCAAGCAGGTTTGTCCAAGTCCTAGCTCCACGCCATGGCCGCGACCACAGATTGCCTCCCTGGAGGAAGAAGCGGACGCGTAAAGGATGCATGCCCCAACGCTACAAGCCTACATGGCAGCGACGACGGCAGCGACATAACGACGAAAGCTGACAGGGGGGCCCAACTTGACGGCCGTTAGCCTGATTTTTTGTATTGAAACGTAAAGTTGAATTCGTGCCGAAAAGGACCCTCTAAGTATTTGGCACACCAACTATAGTCATCGCGGATGGTATCAGTGAACTCGGGTACCGCGTTGCCTGGCCACCCCAACTTTCGGGCCGTAAAATGATAATCTCCTATATAAGGCCGTGCTATTGGGTCCCACATGTCAGTCTCTCTGTAAATGAAACCTGCGTATGATGGACTTTTTTTTGGCCGCGTTTGCCGTTTTGACCTTGGCAACATTGCTCGATGCGGCAGCCGTGTATGGTCTTGTGCTGAGGCCCCCATGTTAGCCTCTTTGGTATGTTCTAGCTTGTGGGTCCTCGATGCAGCCTGTATATTCCAGCGGGTGGGTCCTAGATGTTAGCCTCTCTGTACAAGTATTTAACTTTTTTTAAACCTGACCATTAAACTCGAGGGATGATGTAGGCTGGTGGATCCGCGATGTCAGCCTCTCCATAATGCGATATTAAAATGTAAATCCTTTCTCAGAAAAAAATGTAAACCCAAAATATATATAAATATGTACACATAGGGGATTTGAACTAAATACCTTCAAATTAAATCAAATAGACGTAAACTGAGTGTTTGCCACTACACCAAAGATATTTATAGAAATTAAATTATTAAACATGTATTATTACTATAAACTAGCATGGTGGCCCTCGCAAATGCGAGGGCAACGTCTTTGTTTCTTTTTGAAAGATGAGGATTGTCTTTACCCTGTCAAAATTACCCTCGATATGCATTTATTGATCATTCTCATTATTTGATGGAAAATAATACATTTGGAGACAATTCTTGCTAATTAAATATCACCTATGTAGAAACATCTTTAATCATCTCTGTTAGTAAACGATTAGTAGGCTATTTTGAAATATAGTAGATTGACGTAATGTGTATTTTTTACATGATACTTAGATTTCTATATACAATTAATTTTTTTAGATTGTGAGCTAGTTGGTAAAGTTAAAAAAAAGTGAAATCATTAGGGAAATAATACTGCTTAATGGATAATTTATCCTAGATAGGCCGACCAAATAGTTAGCATGTCACAATTGTTATATTGTATTGTCCTAGTTGCTTCTATGACTTCAGAATTCCCCTCGCATTGAAACTACCCTCCAATAAATCTTGACGGTGTAGTGCGCTATTCGTGATTATATCGTGGTGGCTGAGATTGTGCATTGTGGAATGAAGGTATATTTGCTCTGTGCAGATGTCAATGTTCTTGTATGGATCATAATTTATCATGCAATAATCCACAGAGCTAGTGGCTCCCATGCCTCGTCGTTTTTTCCTCGCTAGTTTGGTACATTTGGAAATTTTGGCATTATTTCTTGTGAGAAGTTTGTCCCTCAAAACCGTTTTTCCACTGACCTTGGGGTCATACTATTCGAGTTCTACATGTTGTATAATATTTCAGAATTTCTGATGAGAATAATTCAACTTTTCCATTCTACATTTCTTACTATTTTCAATATTCATTGTTACTCGTAAAGTCGTATGGTTTAGTTTATTTTTATACCCTAATATACTTTCTCGCCATAGTGTCATTTTTCATATAACATCATGCTCTTCTTGTAGTAGCACTCGTAAGTCCTGAGATATCTCTTGACACATTACTATGAGTCAAACATCAACATCATGAGCCTTTATTTCCATGGTCTGATCAAATATGGGAGTCCAATTAAGATGGCTAAGGAGTTAATTTTGAATGGTCAAAACTATGAATACTATTCTCTTATTATATCCTAGACACGAATTATTGATCCGATTATTAAATTAGTTGCATAGAACTTTGTTAAGGAGATGCATTTGTTTCACGACAATGGTCTTTGCTATGACAAACAAAAATATAGTGATTCTAATATGATAGATTATCTAATTTATATGTCACTTCCAACCACGTGTAACAATACACATGTTGTACCAATACTCAGTCTTTTATATTTAACTTGTTAGTACTATTAAACTCTAAATTAATAGTATAATTACCTAGATCTTGTAGCTCAAATACCCATGACATTTTGCACTGGTATATTATGTCAAGATAAATGTCGATTTCATAATTACTTTAGATGCATATGATGGATTAAGGAGAGAATCGGTTTAGGCACACATAAGGAATTTCTAGCTTGATATTTTCTCTCACAAATGTCAGTTATACGACACTTCAAGCCATTGTAATAATAAATGCTGAGAAATAATTATGGTTTAGTGTTGTAGTCTTCTAGATTTGACCAGTCTACACCACCATCTTAACTTAATAAAATAATCCTCTAAAAGTTAGATCTCAAATACCCATAAAATTCATGTTAGCTCTTAACTTGGATGCTACGAATGATTAAGGAAAAGGTAGTTTAGGTATATGCAATGTATTGTTGACGTGGAAGTTTGTTCTTTAAAAAAACTTATGTGCTAATGTACACTCATATGTTTTGTTTTTATCTTGTACACAGGTAGTAGGCTTATTTTTTTAGGGATTATTTAGTTCATCGTTTTTTTGCTAATTTTTTGAGAGTATTGGAGTAGGGTTTGGTAGGCTTATTTCCAACGATTTACCATGGCCACATTTTTAAAATTTAACTTTTCGTCACACTAAAATCTATAAGGATGGCTATTTCGTGGGTACAAATTCAGTTATGGAGAAATTGAATTTGCAGGACATTACCTTTATTTTTTAATCAGGAGAATCATAGATCTCCTAATTAATTGGCAATACATCTATGTGTTAGACTAAGAAAATTGGATACATGTTGAATTGGCTGATATGCCGTCAAAATATTCTCCGTGCGCTTTAAACAGACGTGCTTCTCAGTTTTTAATGCATGGTTATGTCAGGTCAAAACAAATATGGGAAAAAGTAACAAATTGGCTGGCCCAAGCTAGTGCACGTACGTACAGTAGCTGGATTTCTTTGTAGGCCTAGCCGCATGAACGTGTAGCATCAGGACTTTCAGTCAAAACCGAGTTGATTTTTTTTTTCTGACATGTTCCTTCGGTCCATTGCTTAACGTGTCAGGACATATTTTGTACCCAAAAATTTTAAAATCTCGGCCGTTTATATACGTAGTAACGAAGATTTAATGGATCAGATTATTTAGCACATGTGGATGCATGTGGTGGCTCCTTTTTCATTCTTATATTGCTTTTAGTATATAATAGATTATGTATCAGTCTTCTGTGTCCATGTTATCTCTCTTAAAACAAAAGGGCAGATCTACTGGAACCTCAATTTATAAAAACCACATAATGGATTAGTTTATTAAAAACATGGGTAGACAGAGTTTTTTTAGAGGTGGGGTATTGCCAAAAAGGCCGAATTAAAAAGTTTTTGGGCTATGGTCAATGGGATCCTATCTCAAATTTTACTGGGTTGTGGCTCGCCAGATTCAAACATAGACCTCGTCGAGGGAGAAAAAAGCGATAATTTCTTTGACAGAGATTCATGTAAAAATATCTAAAGAACACACAACACGTGCACCAAAACAGGGTGAGTATCCAATAACTTCACTTAGTGAAATCCCGCTATATATCTTTACCCTCTCATCTCTGTCCAAAATGCATCCAGCGGTTCCGATGACACGAGGCAAAAGCTCTAGAGAAAGCAGCCAGCAGCAACGACAAAACTTTTGACAAATTCAATAGCCTTTGAAAGATTAAGGAGTGCAGAATAATAAGACATAAAAAATATCGACAGATTTCTAATTCATATTCAGCAGCACTTGACCAATTCAGAAGTATTTCAAAGGGACAGAGAGACTGTTCTTGTTTGAGCTCTCAAAACCATGTCACGTGATCAGTTTGCCCTTTTCTTCAAACACACTCGATCACTAGAAGACAATCATTGTCATAATATTTGGTCATATAGGGAACCGTCATATAGATAGATATATACCATACCAGTACGTACTAGTCATAGCTCCAATCCAGCAAAAGGTTATCATAGTTTTACCACCCATATATGATCAGTGGAGATAAGAAAACCATATAATTAATTACAATAGCATGCGACCAAAGATTTAGACAGCTAGGAAGTTCATGAACATCATGTGGTATTCAGGACATCTTGATACATCGACCTTGACCGTTCTTCCAATGGTAAGTTTGGCTGCTTTCTGGAACTTGATCCACCTAGAAGTAGCTACCAAGCGCCCATCAGTCGAGTTAATGTCGTAGTGTCCTTTGATTTTCACTCCTTCACTCTGCATCGTGAAGACTATTGTGCCCTTTTGTCTGGCCTGGATTTGCTTTGTGGCACTCTTAGGAAATTTCTGAGTCAAAGCAAGAGATAAACGCATAATTACTAAGAGCAGTGCACTGAATCATGTGAAACTTGAGAAGACATTCAGAGAAGTTTATCTGCCGCCATATACTCACAAACATAATCCGGTGCGACCTTGATGACACATGTGTAGGATATGGTCTGACAAGGCACTACCCGGGGTGATGAAGGAGATTGTGTCGGTGCCTGTGCTGGGTTGGTGCGGTATCAGGTGCTGGTGCAGGAGATGGTGCCACTAATTGTAGAGGGGCTGGTGTAGGATCCAGAAGGCCCAGAACCGGTGCCGGCGCCAACAACTTGATGCTAGATTCCTTCTGAGGGGTAGCTAAGCTGATTGCAGGGATGGTAGAGGTAGATGAGATGTGTACAAGCAAAATGATCTCTTCTACAATGGTTACTCACAAGACAATGATCATATGATATGATGAGTATACAAGCAAATAAATTAAGTTACTACCTCCATTCTTTCTCCTTAGGTCAATAGGTGCCGGAGTAGGAACTAGGGCCAGTGCCGTTGCAGGTGCCAGCAGCTTGATGCTGGTTAACTTCTGGGGGGTAGGTAAGGGGACTGCAGGAGTGGTCAGAGAGGCATATGAGATGTGTACAAGCAAAATGGTTTATTATACAATAATAACTCCTAGACAAAGATGAGAGTATACAAGCGAATTAAGTTACTAGCTCTATTCTTTCTCCTACTGAGGTCAACAGGTGTCGTTGCAAGAACTAGGGCTGGTGCTGGTGCCAGTAGATTGATGCTGGCACCCTTATGGGGTTACATAAGGGGAAGCGAACTACAGAAGTGGTCCGGGTCATATGATGAGTAAAGACAATGGTGTAGAACAGTTAGTCGCAAGAAAATCATTAGAGGTTGTGATGAGTACAGAAGCAAATTAATTAGTACTACCTATGTCCTTGGTCCTTAGGTTAACAGGTGTATGAGGCCCCATTAATTAGTACTACCTAAAATCGAATATTACCTCGTCCCCCTGCTTCAGACCATTCTCACAAACATACTTGGACCAACCTCGGCCACCCAAATAGGTGGTGGCCATCGTCTGGGAGACATCCACATCATATAGTTGTCGCATGCCCTTAGGTCCCTCGCTATATAGAGTTAGAAACTTGTCGTCTCCAAACATCTTGTTTAGAATGGGGCGAGCGACACAAGGGACAGCCTTCATGAGAAAATAGATAGAGAAGTAAGGCGACAACAAAAAAAAGTGAGATACAAGATCTTACATTAAGTCGATCTAAACCACTTGGAATCCATACCTGATACCTTGGGTACCCTTTGCGAAGGGTGGCCATGCACCATTTTTCTTCCCTGTGCCTTTGGAAGGGCATATAGGGCCCCCCTTTCAATCCACAAGCTTCACAAAAGGAGGGTAGCAGAAAGGGCTGAGTAGTACTGATTGAAATTAAGTGAAAAGGTTAAATTATGTAAAGAGCGAGTAAATCTAATAATATAAGACAAAACCAGCCTGTAAAGTAAACAAACTGGATTTTTGTGAACTTCTGATGAGCGTAAATATATAGTACTAGGTGATAACAATAACATGGAAAATCATAACATGTGGAATTGTGGATTTCCAAATTATACCCACTTCTTAGAGAGGTCACTGCCCACCTGGGTACTATGTTGGCTCTTCCTCGTTGTGTAGACGATGTCCACTTTTGGTGCGGGCATCAACAATCTACTAGCCTCCACAACATCCTCAGCCTTTGCAGTAGTACCTTCAGTCTGTATAAATAGCAACAGAGCTCAACAGTTCAATACTATGTAAAGTTTGACCAAGTTTTTAGAAAAATATTAATATTTGTAATATGAAATATATACTCTTGGATACATCATGAAACATATATTCACGTCCTATGTATATAATATCATAGTTCTTGATAGTTTTTTCAAAAAGTTTGGTCAAACTTTCCGTAACTTGAATTTTCAAAAAAAAATGCCTTAAGCCTTGGGACGGAGGGAGTATAGTACATAGTAGTCATATACTGACTGCATGAGACAGTCACACAGATCCAGATCTGGATTCACATAAACACGGTGCCAGAATTAATAAAATCACACATATGTTTCTAAACGCCTGATAAACATGCATGACACCAAGCGGGTAATAATTAAATCAGACTGCACCATGGTAATAAGAGTATTAAGAAATAATACCTTTCTCTTTAAGCTGGGCCCTCCCAGCTGGTCAGTGGCCTTGCACTTGTTTGGTGAGTAGTGGTGCTGGCCAGATCCTGTGGCATGTGGGGGTATCATCCTGTTTGCCGCACTTGGAGCACCGCACGTTCGTAGGTATGCACCAGCGTGCTACAGTAAATAAATAAGATATTGTGTCATAGAGGCTTCCACAAAAACAAGATGCGGACAAAGACAACTTTTAGCATAGGGATACATCCAGGTTGCAGCCTGATGGCTCAATGCACGACGGCCAGAAAAGTGCTGGAGCAATGATGATGTAGAGCTCGTTGGGAACCCCAAGAGGAAGGTATGATGAGCACAGCAGCAAGTTTCCCTCAGTTATGAAACCAAGGTTTAATCGAACCCGTAGGAGCAAGGAAACACCCCAAAGGTGTTACTAGCTGAGCTTTGGCAGCGCGCACTACCGGTGCTAGTAGCAGCGTGGAGACATGCACAACACAACCACAGAACTTTGTCCCCAACTTGCGATGAGGTTGTCAATCTCACCGTGTTTTGCGGAAAAAAAAAGGATTAAACGTATCGAATGGAAAGAAGTAATAGTTTGTAGAAAGTAAACACAAAGCAGTAAACAATTTGTAGATTGAATGTAAAAGACAAGGACCGGGATCCATAGTTCACTAGAGGTGGCTCTCCTTAGATAGATAACATGCTTGGTGAACAAATTACAGCGGGGCAATTGACAAACATCGAGAAAGCAATACATGCATATACTAATCATCTTGACTCCTTTGAGACTTGATTGGGCATTACAACATAATTCATAGACCGCCATCCAACTGCATCTATGACTAATAATCCACCTTCAGGTTATCATCTGAACCCCCTCCAGTATTAAGTTGCAAGCAATAGATTATTGCTTTACGAATTGCCTGTAAAGTAAACAATACGATTGTTCTATGAACAAAGGATGGTTGTTTTCTCCCTAGTAGCAACAGCACATCTAGTACCTTAGAGATTTCTGTCACTTCCCCAGATTACTAGAGGCATGAACCCACTATCGAGCATAAATACTAACTCTTGGAGTTCCTAGGATCTACTTGGCCAAGATAGCTACTAACAACGGAAAGCATGCAAGATCACAAATAACAAAGACATGATGGAATCAATAATCAATCTGAAATAGCATCTCAATATCCATCAGATCCCCGCAAACACAACATGCAGAATTACAAATAGATGATCTTGATCATGAACGGAGCTCACAAGATCTAAACATGAAAGCACAAAGGAGGAGAACCAGCCATCTAGCTACTACATGGATCCGTATTCCAAGGATGAACTACTCACGCATCACACCGGAGGCTTGCATGGTGATGAAGAAGGCCTCCAGGGTGAATTCCCCTCTCTGGCAGGGTGCCGGGAAGAGCTTCAGATCCCTCCCGATCTAGGGATGGAGATGACGGTGGCTACAGACTCTTTCGTGGATTTATGATTGGGCATTTAGGGTTTTTGTCCCGATGGCATCTTATAGGCGGAAGGGAAGGCCGAGGGGGTGCCAGGGGCCACCACACCACCCCCTGGCGCGGGCCAATCCTGGCCGAGCGGCCAGGTGGTGTGGCCGGCCTCTGGCCCCTCTCCGTCTCGTATTCTAGCATCTAATGACTTCCGGAAAAATAGGCACTTTGGCTTTTGTCCCGTCCAATTCCGAGAATATTCATTTTCTGACTTTCCTGGAACCAAAAACAGCAGAAAACAGGCAGCTGGCACTGTGGCTCTTATTAATAGGTTAGTCCAAGAAATCATATGAAAAGTACTCCAAAGTTGGAACAAAACACAAGAGAGTGGATAAAACCAAGCATGGAACATCAAAAATTATAGATACATTTGCAATGTATCACAGCCAACCACTTTCAACATTGGAAAGAATGGAAGAACGTAACGAATATACTGTTACATTACCTTTTAGGCAACTTTTAAGGGAACTGACGGGACCATCCTTGTCTGTAGTGCCCGTGCGCGCCACTGGCCCATAGTTCTCCATACAGAATCTGACGCAAAATCCATTGCACATTACGAGTAGCAACTAAAGGTTACAGAAGTGAAGAACACAGAAATCAAACCTAACCAAATGCCCCAATTAGAACAACGGTGATCATGCCCCGATCCCGAATCCATAAAAAATAATTACCACCTCCCCTACCCCTACCCTAACCCCCACCACCACCCACCCACCCACCCAAATGACCCAATCGATCATAGCAGAGGAAAAATATCCTGATTAGGTGATTCTGAGGTGAGCAGTAAGCAAGAACTCCACAATCAAAGCATACTGAATACTACTACTCCTAGGCTAGTACTAATAGTACCCCCAATGGCCCAATCGGAAGCAAATTAAGCAAAGTACACCCACCTATTTCAGCAAGAACTCCCCAATCAGAGGTTGCACCAGTTCTAACAGTTGCTTGCTAGATGGGAGCTAGCTAGTGGTGGTTTCTTGTCTTGACGTCAGTAGAAAGGCATGGGAAGGGGAATAGTAGTAGTACTAGTAGTAGTAGGGCTGGGCAGTGCACTTTTTCTACAGTAAGTATTTTTTAAGTGGCAGTGGTGGGAACATTTTGCCAGGAGAGATTCCCGAATTTTTTATCCCAGCTATCATGTGGTGGCCTACAGTTGTTTCAAGCGGTACTGATGTTAGGGGGTGAGTTAAAGCGGGTCCCACATCAAGGGGGTGAGATAATTGACTAAGCCAACCTCCTCCTTCCCTTGGTACTAGTACTAGTTATCCCAGGTTCCTCTCCAAGGACAGAGAAAATTGCCCCACTTCGAATCAAATTGATCCTAGCTTATATATCATTTTGCTGATTCGGATCACGGAGCATTGAGGGAGGGGAAGGGCTAGCAAAGGACAAGACGGCGGTAGTTGCAGCATAGGGCACCAGTGCTAGGGGCTCAAAAACCGTTTAGTAACCCATAAAAGCATAAGCTCGGATTTCAGACTAGAAACACACACAAACACACTCCCTTCGATCCAAATTAGTTGACTTAGATTTGTCTAGATTCGGTTGTATCTAACTATGATTTAGTATTAGATTCATCCGTATCTTAACAAATTTGAGTCAACTAATTTGGGTCGGGGGGAGTACTAATATACGAAATAGCGTCCAATTACAATTCTACTAACAAAGGCCTAGAAATCATAAGGTGGCTCCATATTATAGAACTATGAAAATAGCGAACCAATCATGGGATAGCTCTACACCCCGAGAGTTTTGCAGCTAGGCTAGTGGTCATGAGACTACCTAGACGGCACCAAAAGTACACCCCTGATGATCAGCAGCCCTGCATCAAATCCATCCAGAAGCAGTGTACCCGACCTATAGCCTCAGGTGCAGGCTCATCAATGAACATGTCATCGTCATTACCATCAAAGTCCTCTTCGTTCGTTTGCTTCTGCGATTAGTAGATTAACTGATATGTTTATAGAGAAACATCAAAGACACACAACTTGGACATTTGTCGTTCTATAGATATACCTTATCATCTGGCATAGCGGTAGTACCAGAAATGAAACCCGTTTCATGCAGCTTGCACTTTTTCTCTCCTTCTCCTTCTCCAAGTTGATCTAGATGCTCAGGAGCTGCCTCTGTCAGTTGATCTAGTTTATCAACATTTGATTCCCCTACTTGATCTTGATGATAAAGATGTGCTTCCCCCGGTTCATATGGAGGGTCATATGGTTCACCATGAAATACCCATCTAACATATGTGTTTAGCATCCTAAATGTAAAAATATGGTCTTCCACTATACCTTGAGGCAGCAACCTACGATTCACACACAACCGACAGGGGCAATGTACTTTTGAGTTATCACAATGAGCTCTAACCAACCCCATAAATCGTAGAACACCAAGGATATGTTTAGCACTGCCTAATGGAGCAATCTCTATCCAAATTCTGCTCATTTATTTAATTATGACATATGAGGTTAGTTATTATTAAAATAAAAGCAGGAAACATATAGATGGAGCACAAAAACTATATATTCCTATGCATTTCAGCAAACACATTGATAGCAAAAATTGCCGAATGTATTTAGGAACACAGATCGAGCGCAGAATAAACTATGAACATGCAGATTGAGGATAAATCAAACTACGTATTTGAGGAGGCAGATCGGGTGAAAGGGCAATAAAATGCCAACCACATCGAGATAGAGACAGAAGGATTACCGTGGGATCGACGTGCCCACCGGTGCGTCTCAAGAAGACCAGAAGGCTTCTTCGCGCACTGTGGTGATGAGGAGCGACCGTGAGCGCATCTGTTTTGTGGGCAAGGGGGTGAGGGCCTAGGCGACAGAGGGTGGAAGTTACTACACATTGCGAAGGGGTGGGGAGGGATAACTTTGGGAATTCTAACCTTCCCTTCTTTGGGCACCACCATATACGTGGCCCACCTGCCAGTCACCATAGATCAAAATTGATCCAAAAGTTGTCAAAATACAAGTTTATGTTTTACCATGGAAACTAATGCATATAGCATTCTACTTTGCGAACGAATGGATTTATTTCAACATATATTTAATTCCGTCCCTAATTTTTTTGGAAAGGGGCCAAATTTGGAAATTCGAAAGTAAAATTCAAATTTGGAACCAGACATATTGGTTGATTTGCCAAGATGCACCAATATACCAAATACGGACACGTCATCATAAATTATGGCCATGACCTTGGTCACATTTTTTTGGACGATGTTCATCTTATTGAAAGCCTTGAATTATTCGATAATTTCAGCGAATGCCTAAAAAACTCATTTAAATGTTGGAAAGCAACTCTGATTGGCATGTAGGTCTAGAGTGTAACAACGCATCTGAGCGGCCCCACGTCGGAGCAGCGTATGTTTGAAGCTTCGACCTCAAAATTTTGGTACTGCGCCCAAACATCGCACACATCCATTCAAATATCCCACGCATCCATTAAGACATACTTCATCTTTTTTAGAATGCATAACTCCTCTTCTATCCCTGCTCCTCTTGTTTGAAAACTCATTAAATGTTGGAAAGCATACAGGCCTGTGAGTCTATCTGACGAGGATCCCAAGTGGGAGTTGCGTACCTTAGAAGCTTCAACTTCAAAATTTCGCTAGAGTGCCGAAATATCCCATCCACCCATTCAAACATCCTGCCCATCCATTCAAACATCCATCCCCAAAATTTATTTTATTGCATAAATTTAGCATGGAAGCTTGAAAGGGTGTTATACATTGTGTGAAAAAAGGGGGCGATGGCATTTTGAGCCATCATCTTTGTAGTTGCTTCACAACAAAACAGATTATTCTTACTTGAAAATTCGGAAACAAACTTCAAATTTGGAACCAGACATATTGGTTGATTTGCAAAGATGCACCAATCTACCAAATGCGGACACGTCATCATAAACTATTTCCATGACCTTGGTCACCTTTTTTTGGATGATGGTTGATGGCCCAAAAATATCGAGCTCGTTGGGGAACCCCAAGAGGAAGGTATGATGAGCACAGCAGCAAGTTTTCCCTCAGTAAGAAACCAAGGTTATCAATCCAGTAGGAGCAAGGAAACACCCCAAAGGTGTTACTAGCTGATCGTTGGCAGGGCGCACTACTAGTGCCAACAACAACGTGGAGACCTGCACAACACAACCACAGAACTTTGCCCCCAACTTGCGATGAGGTTGTCAATCTCACCAGTTTTGCTGAAAACAAAGGATTAAACATATCGAATGGAAAAAAGTAATAGTTCGCATAAAGTAAACACAAAGCAGTAAACAATTTGTAGATTGTATGTAAAAGAAAGGACCGGGGTCCATAGTTCACTAGAGGTGGCTCTCCTTAAGATAAATAGCATGCTGGGTGAACAAATTACAGCGGGGCAATTGATAAACATCGAGAAAGCATACAAGCATACTAATCATCTTGACTCCTTTGAGACTTGATTGGGCATTACAACATTATACATAGACCGCCATCCAACTGCATCTATGACTAATAATCCACCTTCAGGTTATCATCCGAACCCCCTCCAGTATTAAGTTGCAAGCAACAGATTATTGTTTTACGAATTGCATGTGAAGTAAACAATATGATTGTTCTATGAACAAAGGATTGTTGTTTTATCCCTAGTAGCAACATCACATCTAGTACCTTAGAGATTTCTGTCACTTCCCCAGATTACCAGAGGCATGAACCCACTATCGAGCATAAATACTAACTCTTGGAGTTGCTAGCATCTACTTGGCCAAGATAGCTAACAACGGAAAGCATGCAAGATCACAAATAACAAAGACATGATAGAATCAATAATCAATCTGAAATAGCATCTCAATATCCATCGGATCCTCGCAAACACAACATGCAGAATTACAAATAGATGATCTTGATCATGAACAGAGCTCACAAGATCTAAACATGAAAGCACAAAGGAGGAGAACCAGCCATCTAGCTACTACATGGACCCGTAGTCCAGAGATGAACTACTCACGCATCACACCAGAGGCTCGCATGATGATGAAGAAGGCCTCCAGGGTGAATTCCCCTCTTCGGCAGGGTGCCGGGAAGAGGTTCAGATCCCTCCTGATCTAGGGATGGAGATGACGGCGGTTATAGACTCTTTCGTGGATTTTTGATCGGGCACTTAGGGTTTTGGTATCGGAGACAATATATAGGCGGAAGGAGTGGCCGATGGGGTGCTGGGGTCGGCTAGGCCACCCCCTGGCGCGGGCCAGTCCTGGCCGCGCGGCCAGGTGGTGTGGCCGGGCCCCAGCTCTTCTCCTTCTCGTATTCTGGCTCCAAATGTCTTCCGGTAAAATAGTTACTTCAGCTTTTGTCCCGTCCAATTCCGAGAATATTCATTTTCTGACTTCCTGGAACCAAAAACAGCAGAAAACAGGCAGCTGACACTGTGGCTCTTTGTTAATAGGTTAGTCCAAGAAATCATATGAAAAGTATTCCAAAGTGTGGACAAAACACAAGAAAGTAGATAAAACCAAGCATGGAACACCAAAAATTATAGATACATTTGCAATGTATCAATAGTCATCTTCTTGAAAGCCTTAAATTGTTCAAAAATTTCAGCAAATGCCTAGAAACTCGTTTAAATGCTGGAAAGCAACTCTCGTTGGCGTGTGGGTCTAGACGGTGACAACGCATCTAAGAGGCCCCACGCCGGAGTAGCGTATGCTAGAAGCTTCAACCTCAAAATTTTGGTACAGCGCCCAAACATCGCACCCATCCATTAAAATATCCCGCGCATCCATTCAAACATGCTTCACCTCTTTCTAGAATGCAAAATTCCTCTTCTATCCTTGCTCTAGAAACAATAATCCGAGGAGCACTACAATAACATAGGTATTTAGGTGGTAAATTTGCATTCTCCCAAGTGCATCACCCCATTGATGTTTCCCAGCCCTTCTTCAATATTTACCTGCTCGCCCACTCTGACCTACACTAACTTTTTGGACTCCCCATGCAAGTGACCCACATGTGAGTGAGCCAGAATTACGGGAAGTGGAGATTCCCATCGCTTGTTGTTCAAAATTCAAATTTTTTTTTGCTAGACCAAGATAAAATCGTTAAAATCATTGAACCTAGCATAGAAGCTTGAAAATTCATGAAACTTGGGCATTATCCATCAAAAAAATTATACTTTGTGAGAAAATTGATGCGGTGAGATTTTGAACCACATATAGTCTTTGTAGTTGCTTCACAAAGGAAGCCATTGTTGTCACTTGGACAATTTAAAGTAACTTCAAATTTGGATGGACCTTTTTTTGTAAACATTGTTTGAAATGCCAATATGTAGTTATGCACCGATCTACCAAACATGGACACGTTATCATAAACTATGGCAAACATATTGCCATGACCTTGGTCATCTTGTTTGAAAGCCATGAATGTTCATACATGGTACACCATATTGTGAAACGGGTTTCTTCGAAAGTTGTCAAATTTTAGCGTACTTTTTCATGGAAACTAGGCAGTGCACATAACAAAATACTCTGCAAAAGCAAGACATTTCTTCAATTTATATATTTTTTATTTGGATTTTTCTTTCAAAAGGTCCCAAATTAGGCTGTATTATTAGCATTCATATCAAGAAGTTGAGGAGTTGTTTGGTTAAGCTTATCTATCGCTTTTAGCTTTATATTATAAGCCACTTTAGATTTTTTGCTTTTGGTTTATACCATCATTCAACTATGTCAGAGTAAAAGCTAAAAAAACAAAGCCAAAAACACGTTCCTGGCATTATAAGCCAAAAATCAAAAGCCAGAATTAGACCCAACCAAGCAGTGCCTAAATCTCACAGAACTCTTGGTGTTTCTCCCTTGTTTTAGTACTTGGGTACCTTCAATTGTATTTAACAAAAAAATATGACCAAGCAGGGTATCATCGACTTGTATATAAAATTTTGAGATACTTTAATTCAATTGCGGTAACACCATTCTATTCCACGAATATATATAACCATAAAGATTGAACATATTAAATTCACGGAATCCTAAACCATAAAATCTAAACCCCTAAACCTAGACCAAGCAGGTATCGTGCACTTATAGATCAAATTTGAGATAGTTTCGTTAAATTGGGTAACACAATTCTATTCCATGAATATAAGCACAAAGCTTGAACATTATTGAAAATTCCTGGAACCCTGATCCCTAGCTAAACCCCTAAAACCCAAACCCTAAACCCCTATACCCCAAAACCTGACCAAGCATGTAGCATGCACTTATAGATCAAAATTTGTGATACTTTAATTAAATTGGGTAACACCATTCTATTTGACAAATATAAGCATAAATCCTGAGCATTATCGAAAATTCCCAAAACCCAAAACCCTAAAACCCTCAGCCCAAAAACCCTAACCAAGCAAGTGTCATGCACTCATAGATCAAAACTTGAGATACTTTCATTAAATTAGGTAACGCCATTCTATTAGACGAACATAAGCATAAATCCTAAGCATTACCAAAAATTCACTAAACCCTAAACCAAAAACAACCCATAAAACTAAACCGTAAAACCCTAAACCCTCGACCCATAAACCCTAACCAAGCAGGTACTGTGCACTTATATATCAAAATTTAAGGTACTTCCATTAAATTGCGGTAACGCCATTCTATTCCACGAATATAAGCATAAAGCTTGAACATTATTGAAAATTCTTGAAACCCTAAACCCCTAAAACCCAAAACCTAAACCCTAAACCCTTACCAAACACGTAGCATGCACTTATAGATCAACATTTGATATACTTTCGTTAAATTGGTAATGTCGTTATATTCCATGAATATAAGCATAAATCTCGAGCATTATAAAAAAATTCCCTAAACCCTAAACAACCCCTAAAACCAAAACCCTAAAACCCCAAACCCTCAACCCATAAACCCTAACCAAGCAGGTACCATGCACTTATAGATCAAAATTTAAGATACTTTCAATGAATTAGGTAACGCCATTCTATTTGATGAATATAAGAACAAAGCTTGAGCATTATTGAAAATTTGCTAAACCTCGTAAACCCTATACAATCCATTAACCCTAAACCATAAAACCCTAAAACCTTAAACCCTCGACCCATAAACCCTAACCAAGCAGGTACCATTGATGGATCCGATTTTTGCCATCTTCCACTATGTTTAAACGTTGTTTTTGGTCAAGCAATTACCAAAGAAAATCTCAAATCTTGCCACTAATTACTAATAATTGCAAAGATATGTGATGGCTCTGAGTATGGCGCCTAGAAAAATGCTGGAGCAATGATGATGCAGAGCTCGTTGGGAACCCCAAGAGGAAGGTATGATGAGCACAGCAGCAAGTTTCCCTCAGTTATGAAACCAAGGTTTAATCGAACAAGTAGGAGCAAGGAAACACCCCAAATGCGTTACTAGCTGAGCTTTGGCAGGGCGCACTACCGGTGCTAGTAGCAACGTGGAGACCTGCACAACACAACCAAAGAACTTTGTCCCCAACTTGCGATGAGGTTGTCAATCTCACCGTGTTTTGCTGAAAACAAAGGATTAAACGTATCAAATGGAAGGAAGTAATAGTTTGCAAAAAGTAAACACAAAGAAGTAAACAGTTTGTAGATTGTATGTAAAGAAAAGGACCGGGATCCATAGTTCACTACAGGTGGCTCTCCTTAGATAGATAACATGTTGGGTGAACAAATTACAGCGGGGCAATTGACAAACATCGAGAAAGCAATACATGCATATACTAATCATCTTGACTCCTTGAGACTTGATTGGGCATTACAACATAATACATAGACCGCCATCCAACTGCATCTATGACTAATAATCCACCTTCAGGTTATCATCCGAACCCCCTCCAGTATTAAGTTGCAAGCAACAGATTATTGCTTTACGAACTGCATGTAAAGTAAACAATACGATTGTTTCTATGAACAAAGGATTGTTGTTTCCCTAGTAGCAACAGCACATCTAGTACCTTAGAGATTTGTGTCACTTCCCCAGATTACCAGAGGCATGAACCCACTATCGAGCATAAATACTAACTCTTGGAGTTGCTAGCATCTACTTGGACAAGATATCTACTAACAACGGAAAGCATGCAAGATCACAAATAACAAAGACATGATAGAATCAATAATCAATCTGAAATAGCATCTCAATATCCATCGGATCCCCACAAACACAACATGCAGAATTACAAATAGATGATCTTGATCATGAACGGAGCTCACAAGATCTAGACATGAAAGCACAAAGGAGGAGAACCAGCCATCTAGCTACTACATGGACCCGTAGTCCAAGGATGAACTACTCACGCATCACACCGGAGGCTTGCATGATGATGAAGAAGGCCTCCAAGGTGAATTCCCCTCTCCGGCAGGGTGCCGGGAAGAGCTTCAGAGCCCTCCTGATCTAGGGATGGAGATGACAGCGTCTACAGACTCTTTCGTGGATTTTTGATCGGGTAATTAGGGTTTACGTCCCGAGGGCATCTTATAGTCGGAAGGGGAGGCCGAGGGGGTGCCTGGGCTAGCCACACCACCCCCTGGCGCGGGCCAGGCCTGGCCGCGCGGCCAGGTGTTGTGGCCACCCTCTGGCCCCTCTCCGTCTAGTATTCTGGCACTTGATGACTTCCGGAAAAATAGGCACTTTGGCTTTTGTCCCGTCCAATTCCGAGAATATTCATTTTTTGACTTTCCTGGAACCAAAAATAGCAGAAAATAGGCAGCTGGCACTGTGGCTCTTGTTAATAGGTTAGTCCAAGAAATCATATGAAAAGTACTCCAAAGTGTGGACAAAACACAAGAAAGTGGATAAAACCAAGCATGGAACATCAAAAATTATAGATACATTTGCAATGTATCAATATGCAAATCCCTTTTTTGATTTATGTTGTGCAGGAAATCACGACTTTTAAAAGCGAAATAAGGAGTGATAATGAAGGATTTTGAGGAAGTACGCATGGCCAAGTAATTGGAGAAGCTTTTTAGGGCGTCAGCACGCTTAACGACCACTGGTACGGGCGTGGTTCGCCCGTACCGCCCGCCTGTACCAGCTGGCGACGGCTTCCTCTCATCAAACCCTACAACTTTCGTGAAGATGCCTATATATTTTGAGGCTCCAGCCGCCGGCCAGAGAGCCGCCATTCTCAGATTGCATCACAACAACACCAAAGGATATCCACACCATTGTTCATCACTTCCACCATCCATCCACTAGCCATAGACATTGCTTTGTACTTTAGATCTCCTTGTGATTTTGCGACCATTGTAAGAATATTTGATTTCAATCTAAGTATTCGCATGATGTTTTCTATCTCTGATCTATTTTTTATGAGTGAGTAGTCCTCACGGGTTGCGGGTTGGGGAGAAACCTCACAGCGATATTGTGGATCTGGATCATGGGAGAATTGTATTTTGTTTGAATACATGATTTGTATCTTTTGTTTATTCGTCTCTTGTCTCGATCTGTGGACTTGTAGGTACCCAAGATCCCATAGATTGACAAAGGCTTGAGGTGAGATACTTGGCTAGCGGCGATCGCATAGGAACCTCAGTGATAGAAAGGGTAGTACGGTCTTTGCTTAGGGCCCCATTCAGGATCAACAACATCACCACTAAAAGATTTGATCTGTATTTACACTTAATAATCGTTTGTGACCCGTGGCTTCGGTATACTATCGGTTGGATTAAAAGTCTACTTCTATGCCCACTATATCATGAGGGCTCTAGAATATTAGGATGTGTTTCCCATAGGAGATTATCTCAATACAAACATTATACATGAATATGCTTATTATTATCTTTTTATCTCATTTGATGTGCAGCTGCAGGTGGATCTTCACCCTGGCCTATCTCCATACATCGATTCAAACCCGTTATAAAGTAAACTAGATTGGTCTAGTCAACTAAGGTAGAACAAACAAATAAAGTCTTGTAGACGTGTCCTTTTTATTACCTTTTTGTAGTACTTTCCGAGATTCGATTAAACCTAGGTCTTCTAGGGAAAAAGCTATTATACGACATCCATGAATCCAGATCGAAGGTATCATCCCTTTTTGTAGCACTATTGCCGGGGAAGCAATTTCGCTATCCTGGTGAGGTCATTATAGACCTTGTTTTTAGTTTTAGTATTAGTTGTAGTTTAATTCTTGTTATTAGTTTACTTTCTTGTTATCTATTTGAAACCCAAAAAAATAGTTACTTGTTATTCATTTTCATTACTTAAATATTACCAAAAAGATAAGAGCCATGGCTCAAAAGAGATTAGGGGAGTATGCTACTCCTACTGATGATTTTATTCGTGCACCCATCACTCAGCCCGCAGTTGATGCGGAAACATATGAGATAAAACCTAACCTTTTAAGTTTGGTTCAACAAAACCAATTTGGGGGTTCATCTTCTGAGGATTTGGAATTGCACTTAAATACTTTTACTGAAATTTGTGACATGATGCGTATTAAGGATGTAGATCCAAATGTTGTTAAGCTAAGATTGTTTCCTTTCTCTCTTAGAGGAAAGGCTAAGGATTGGTTTCTAGATCTAGCAAAGGGCACTATTAAATCTTGGGAGGAATGTACTAATTTGTTTATGACTAAATTTTCCCCCTAGCTAAGACTATGCAGCTAAGATCCAACATTACAAGTTTTAGACAAGAAGACCGTGAGCCACTAGCGCTTGCGTGGGAAAGGATGAAAGAAACCGTAATGAACTGTCCTAATCATGGGATGGAAGAGTGGCTTATATTACATTTATTTTATAATGGTCTTAACCCAATGTCTAAGTATATGCTAGATACTGCAGTAGGAGAAATGATCATGGGAAAGCATGTGAGTGTTGCAAAGAAGTTACTCGATGATATGCAAAATAACCATGCCCAATGGCATGTGGAAAGAACCTCGAAGAGAGTAAGTTCAATTACCGGGGTAAACAATGAGGAGCTTACATCTAAGGTAGATGAGTTGCTTAGCTTAGTGAAGGGTAAGGAAGATACCCAAGTTAATGCTATCACTACTGATGTTAATGATGTTAATTTTATAGCTCGCACTCCTTTTAATCCCACATGGAAAAATAATTATGCTTCTAATGTTCAAAAATATCATTCTAATCCTACATAAGCTCCTTATAATAATTATGATAATACTAATGGAGCAAATCATGGCAATCTCCCATTTCAGCAAACCGTTAGAACATTTATATAGACTCAAACTGAGCAAAATAATATGCTTATTAATATTATAGAGAACCATGAAAGTAGTATAGGAAGATTATCTAACCAGGCCATTATAATTAGAAATGATTTGTAGGCTCTACAGGAAAGAACAAAGACTATGGAGGCTCAGCTGGGTAAGGTAGCCGAGAGCCAAGCTCTCATACTAGCAAAGTTTGCTAGAAAACCCGAGCCAAATCCGGTAGAAGACCTCAAGATGATGAGGGTGGTAACCAATGATGAAAAACCTAAAGAGCTGGATTATAGCAATGCGCCAACACCGGAATATACCATGGAAGATCTATTGAAGATGATCATTGTTAAGAATCTAGGTATAGAACAAGCTAATGATGCTATGTACCAACAATTTATACAACAAGTAGCATCTAAGGTTTGTGATTTAGAGATGGAGTATAAAAGACTAGCTGATAAGCTTCCAGCTAAGCTAGCTGATATATTTGAGCCCACTAATAAAATTATGTTGGGAGTTAATGAGATATCCGCACTTTGTGATCTTGTTGCAAGCGTCTGAACGATTTCCAAAAGACTATTCGATAAGTTAAACTTGGGCCATTTGTTACAACTAAATTAAGACTCCATATAGCTGATTCAACTTATAAACAAGTTGTTAGGATCAAAGAAAGTATAGTTGTTGAAATTAAAGGTACTCCCGCTCTTATGATCTTGTTATTGTGGACATGCCTGATCCCATGGCACCTATAATTCTAGGTAGGCCATTCCTAAGAACTATTAAATCTTTGATTACTTTACATGAAGGGAATACGAGAATAGGCCTACCATCTAGAGATCCTTTTGTAGTCCACTTCCCTAGGAAAAAGAAGGCCAAGCCTAATGATATGATGGTGTAATTACTTTAAAAGCAAACTACTTTGGAGTGGGTGTTCCACTTCACAAACCCAAGTGATTTCCATCAAGGTCAAGCTAATTGACCTTAACTAGAAGCGCTTCACGGGAGGTAGGCCTGGGCGTTCGGTCTATTTGGTTTGTTCGGTCCGGTCTTTTCGGTCATTCAAAATTTCGGTCATCTACAAATGCTACCCGGATTACATTCGGTCTTTTCGGTCTTTCTGTATTCGTTCTTCGGTCTTTTCGGTCTGGTCTTTGGTCATGACCAAATAGACCGAATTTACAAAAATTCACAGCAAATCAAGAAATTATTCCCAAGAAAATTAGCACACGATACAAGATGGAATAAGAATCAAGACAAGATATGCAAGCAGTCTCACGAGTAACTGGACGGAGCAGTCCATCAGGCTTGCCTCGTGCATAGGGCGTACGTAGTCTGCGACTCTAAGGCGGCCAGGATGATGTGTGGATGCTTCTCGTTGTCCATAGAACGAATGAAGACAAGGTCGTGGGCTATGACCTATACGGACTAGAGTGACACTAATGACCATGCAAAATAATTGAGGAAAGATGGGCTTCAGAATATTTCGGTCCATACGGTCAGTTCGGTCATGTGAGGCGAAGGACCGAATTAACCGAATTTATTTCGGTCATCTAGTTTTTAAGACCGAAATTATTTTGGTCTCCCAATATATGGCTAGTTCGGTTTTCGGTCTCGGTTTTTTCGGTTTCGGTTTCAGTCTTCGGTTTTTTGTGCCCGACCCTAACAGGAGGCAACGCATGTGAAATAAAATCTTTTTTATTTTTTACTATATTTTATTGTGTTTGTTTTTTTGTTTTTTTGTTTTTAATAAAGAGTATTCAAGAAGACCTATGGAGAGAGGATAAGAAATAAGGTAATCCTCTATATTTTATTTTACTAACACATGGCCTAAGAAGTATTGCTGGATCATTACTTAGCATTTTTGTTGCTATCTAACCCTTTGATAAGATGTGCAAAGGCGCACAGAGCTACTAATAAAATTCCTTGAGTTTTTTAGTTCACAATGTCGATAACGACCACTGCTATGGCCGGACTAGACCGTACCATGCGCCTGTACCGCCTCAAGGCAAAGGAAGACAAATTTTTTGATGTTTGCCGAAGGAACAATGTCGATAACGATCACTGGTACGGCCGGACACGCCCGTACCGCGTACCTGTACTGTACCCCCGAGCAAACATCATATTTTAAGCAGAAGTCACCGCAGTGTTAACGACCAGTAGTACGGGCGCGCGCGCCCGTATTGAGTGCACCGCCTGGGAGTAACCGTCGCCCCCAAGGTAAGTTATCTGGTATGGGCAGGCTCCGGCCGTACCGCCCGCCGGTACCACGCACGCGGACGCCATATTCACCCCGAGGAGGTAACCTAAAAATTCCCAAATCATATTTTTTTGTCTTTCTTATTCCTCCAAACTTCAAACCACCGCCATTGGATCTTCAAATTTACTCAATCTTTCTTCGATTCTTCACACTCACTCGATCTAAGGTATGATTCTCCTCTGATCCCCAACTTATTTGTGCAAAAGCTTCACTTAATCATTCATAATTGTCAATCTAGATTTAGGTCTTGTTCTTTATTCAATCCTTATACTAAGTACGCTTAGCTTTGTTTTTAGCACTGTTTAAAAAATCGCCCGAATCAGCGATTAATAGGCCGATTAATCGCTACTAGGGACCTAACCGTGTCGATTACCACTATTCGGTCATGTTAATCCTTTAGCCTAACTAATAGCTTTGACAGACCGATTACTAGGTATATTCCAGATTAACTACCAAACTTGGTCAAAAAAGTTGCAAAATTTTCAACGCATATCGCCCGTCTAGAGGAGGAGGATAAACGGAATGAGTGCACACACTGTCAGCTGGTGGATCCTGAGTCGCTCGTGACCTTAAAGATTAAGTGAGAGAGGAAAAGCGTACATGTTTTAATCAGCTTTTCAGCTCAAGAGAAGTAGGGCCGGGCATATCAAGGCCCATATACTATTTTTTCGTATATACACATGTTTTAGGTGCTAATTTGTGTAGGTTTCACCGATTAATAGTCGACCGATTAAATCAGTTAATCGTCTGAATTCCTACTAGTCACTACTCCCAAGCCGACCGAGCAGTTAACGATTACCGATTTCCTTACCATTGGTTTTTAGAGGAGTTTCTTTTGTAGTTAGTGTAGAGAATCACATATACTATGTTTCTATTGGACCAAAAACAATATTAGCAATCTTTATTTACTTTGTCTTGTTTTTATTTATTAGATGAACATGAGGAGTCGTACACGTGAGATGGCTGCGGAGTCTTTCGCACCACCCATTGATACGTTAAACCCCGAGTCACTTGGCATCGAGTTCACCGAGGAGTTCCATCTGACCCGTTTCGATCGTCTCGAGATTCGAGAGATCAAGTCCACCAAGTGGGTGTGTCCTTATAACCTGAACCAACTTGACATTCGTGCTGATTTCGATTTACTTTGCAACAATGTTGTTTTGTACAATTTTGTCTTTCAAGATGTTGCGACATACCGCCGCTTGATGCTTGAGTTCTTCAGCAACTTGACACACACGATGGATCCTTATGGTTGTTCCGATGAACAAAGGCCCGAAGTTGATCTAATTAAATTCCGCCTTATGAACTGTGAGTACACTTTAACACTCAGCCAATGGGCTCAATGCTTTGGGTTTACCAACAACAACACTGATGTACGCACAACTACTTTTGTTTTAGATCCTTCCCCTTTACAATATTTTATTTTGATGAGAATTCGTGAAAACACACCCAAGGGGAACCAAATTGATCATCCTGCTATTCGATATTTATTCTATATGATTGCTAACACATCGTAGGTACGTGGTGAGTTTACTAGAGTTAATGAGGAGGACATGTTGATCCTCGCAAAAGCTGCACTTATCAATTGTAACTTAACGCCAAATTTGGGCGCTCTACTTGTGTTTTACCTTAAGCATCAGGCTCTTCAATCTCGAGGACCCATATGTGGAGGAGGAATTGTGACCGTTCTTGCACGTGCACTTCGCATCAACCTAGGTAACATCCAACCGTTGACTGGAAGTGACCGTCTCGGTCTATCTACTCTAAGAGCATGTGGTATGATTTCTAATAACCATGGTAGATATTTATTGGATATACCTAGAGCGGATCACTTGATCCTGACTCCCTTGCCTAACGGTTTATTCTCTATCGAGGATGGATGTTTGCGTTATGACGCGTAGGTTGAAGCTAATCTACCCCCAACAAGGAATACCCATGGGAGGAGGAGAAGATGAAGAAGTAGAACAAGAAGGACCCGAACAAGACATGCAGCCACCAAACTATTACACCACCTATGAAGACATCTATGCACTCGATGGAAACATTCAAAACATGAACAACCTCTCCATCAACCTTCGAGATGCCACTGCAAGCCTCGCCACCCAGTTCCATGATTGGAGCAGCCAATGGAACGTGGGAGATTATCCACCGCCACCATAATGAGTAACAAAAGGGCTTACAAATGCCTTAGCTTGGGGATGTGTTCCCCCGACAAATTTATTTGTGTAATAACGAGGTTGTACTCCAGCTCCTTGGGAGCTTTGAAACACTCGTGTTGGCTTGTTCCGACACTTTGCTTTTTAATTTGGTTTCGTTGTAGTCTATTTGTTTTCCTTTGTTTTTCTTTTCTTAAACCCTTGCTTGGTCGCAAGTTCTTTTCTATTCTTTAATCCCTTCCTCAAAAATACAAAAAGATTTTTCTGTTTATCCTTTTTCGTAAACGTGGATTCATACTTTGCCTCTTTGCTTTAATATCATTTCGAGAGTAATCGTGTTTGAGTTTTCAAGGAATACATCCCTATAAGGAAGAGGATCACGAAGTCACTTATGAGAGGCATGTCCTATGTATCCCACTTATGAAGTTTGAGTTGTTTATCTTATTTGGTTGATTTGCTAAGATGCCATTCTAGTGGGAAGTAATTTAATATGGTTAGAGTAAGGCTTTTTATTGGTATGATGATTAGTTGTTGAAGCTCTTGCTCTAGTTCTTTTAGTTAATTGAGTCTTGCCTTCGAAATAATAATGCCAAACAAGTACAATAAGAAAAAGTCTGAAATTTATGACTTGTTTGATGAATGATGTCTTGAGAGTATACCCTTGATTATACTTAACCCCATAGATATTTTTATAGTCTCGGCGACACTCGTGAAAGGAGTTGTTTGATTGAAATAAAGTCTAGTGGTAATTGTGACGCATGCCAAAGCTAACTCTGTGGATCAAACCGTGGTACTAGCTCAAAAAAAGAGAAAGAGAAAGAAGCGAGAAAACTTTGTTCTATGTCTCTAGTGCACACCTTTGGGGTGCCAACAACTCCGCTAGCTTTTGAAAGATCTATGGTACAACCCCGGATTTCGGCTATGAGTTGATGACATGAGTGACATCCGTGTCAATGTATGTGCAAAAGTATTGGTACTAACAAAGGTTGTGAAAACACTAGCAAAAAGAAACAAACAGTGATCCTTGAAAAATGAAAAAGAAAAAAAAAGATATCTATGAGGATCCACATAACTAGTCCTTGACATGGTCTCATTACTACTTTACGAATTTTTCTTGAAAGACAATGATTGGATCAGAAGTGTTTTAGATTGACTTGATTCATTGATGTGGGTGTAAATAACACACTACATTTTTATACTACTTGGGACATGAAACTCTCTTACTCAATTATGCTATTTAAACATCCTAGTGTTCCTTGGCAAGCTGAGAGTTAATTAGAGGAATTGGATTGATTGCTACAGTTCTAGTTATCTATACTTATATTAAACTTTACTTTGATTATCTTGACTTACCGAAGCTTGTATAGTATTCTTGTCTCTCTCTAACTTTGATAAGCTTCGCAAATGAATGAAGTGTTGAGCACATACGACTACCAACTGTATATGAACTCTTATTCTTGTTGTTTCAAGTTTAAATGTTGATTTCCTTATAGTTCTTTTGGTTCTTCTTGCTCGAGGACGATCAAGGTTTGAACTTTGGGGAAGTTGATGACTCCAATTTTAAACGTTGTTTTTGGTCAAGCAATTGCCAAAGAAACTCTCAACTCTTGCCACTAATGACTAATAATCGCAAAGATATGAAAATCCCTTATTTGATTTATGTTGTGCACAGAATCATGGCTTTTAAAGCGAAATAAGGAGTCATAATTAAGGATTTTGAGGAAGTACACACAACCAAGTAACTAGAGAAGCTTTCCAGGGCGTCAGCATGCTTAACAACCACTTGTACTAGCGTGGTCCGCCCGTACCAGGTGGCGATGACTTCGTCTCGTCAAACCCTACAACTTTCATGAAGACGCCTATATATTTTGAGGCTCCAGCCGCCGACCGGAGAGCCGCCATTCTCAGATTGCATCACAGCACCACCAAAGGAGATCCACACCATTGTTCATCCATTGTTCATCACTTCCACCATCCATCCATCCACTATCCATAGCCATTGCTTTGTACTTTAGATCTCCTTGTGATTTAGCGACCATTGTAAGAATATTTGATTTCAATCTAAGTATTTGCATGATGTTTTCTATCTCTGATCTATTTGTTATGAGTGAGTAGTCCTCACGGGTTGCAGGTTGGAGAGAAACCTTGCAGCGATATTGTGCATCTAGATCATGGGAGAATTGTATTTTGTTTGAATTCGTGATTTGTATCTTTTGTTTCTTCGTCTCTTGTCTCGATCTGTGGACTTGTAGGTACCCAAGACCCCATAGATTGATAAAGGCTTGAGGTGAAATACTTGGCTAGCAGCGATCTCATAGGAACCTCAGTGACAGAAAGGATAGTATGGTCTTCGCTTAGCGCCCCATTCGGGATCAACAACAACAACATCACTTAAAGCTTTAATATGTGTCTACACTTAATAATCGTTTATAACCCGTGGCTTTGGTGTATTCTCGGTTGGATTAAAAGTCTATTGCTATGCCCTCTGCATCATGGGGGCTCTAGAATATTAGGATGTGTTGCCCACAAGAGATTATCTCGATACAAACATTATACATGACTATGCTTATTATTATCTTTTATCCCATTTGATGTGCAGCTGCAGGTGGGTCTTCAACCCTGGCCTATCTCCATCCATCGATTCAAACCCATTATAAAGTAAACTAGATTAGTCTAGTCAATTAAGGTAAAACAAACAAACAAAGTCTTGTAGACGTGTCCTTTTTTATTACCTTTTAGCAATGCTTTCCGAGGTTCGATTAAACCTAGGTTTTCTAGGGGAAAAGCTATTATACTACATCCGTGAATCCGGATCGAAGGTATCAACCGTGCACTTATAGATCAAAATCTGAGATTCTTTCATTAAATTGTGGTAACACCATTCTATTCCACGAATATAACCATAAAGCTTGAAGATTATTGAAAATGCCCTAAACCCTAAAACCCTAAACCCTTAACCTCGCCTAAACGACCCTGGCAGATGAGGTATCATGCACTTGTAGATTAAAATTTCAGATATACTTTCATCAAATTGTGCTACCGCCATTCCATTCCACGAATGTAAGCATAAAGCAGCTTGAACATCATTGAAAATTCCCCAAAAACCAAAACCCTAAAAACCATAAACCCTAAACCCTCATCCCCTCAACCCTTACCAAGCAGGTATCATGCACTTATAGATCAAAATCTGAGATACTTTCATTAAATTGCGATAACACCAGTCTATTCCACGAATATGTATAAGCATATATATATCTAAAGCTTGAACATTATTATTAAAAATTCCCTAATAAACCCTAAAACCTAGAAAACCCTAAACCCTCAATCCTAAACCCTAAATACCAACCTTAAACTCCTAAACCCTAAACCCTAAAATCCTAAACCATATACCCTAAACCCTCAACCCAAAAAACACGAACCCTAAACCCCGGGATATATATATCTTGTGTGAAAACTAGGGCAGTGGGATTTTGAGCTATACTTATTTGTAGTTTCTTTACGAGAAAAGCCATTGTCATCGCTTGTGTCGTGGTGGTGTCACGGCAGATGCCTGGTATAGGCTAAATTTGGGGCCGATGGACGATACAGGAATCCGGGGAGGGATGATGAAGTGAAGACCTCACACGAAAGAACTCAGAAGGACACGATATACCCAGGTTCGAGGCTCTCCTAGTGAGATAACACCTCTACTCCTACATCTAATCTCATATATCTTGCCATGCTTGTGCTACAATGGTGCTCCTTGAGATGTACTCTTATGCCTCTCATGGAGAGAGCAGAGGAAGAAGAAACCATGCTCCTAGTGAGTAGAGGGAGAGGAGCCCTCCTAGGAGCCTCCCATGTAACATTACCCCTGGTGCTCCTTATAAAGGGGAGCCCAGGGGACAAGGTATGTCATCTAAAGTACTCCTATGAGCTGTCTTGTGGGGCTTGCCTAGTCACCTTGTCCTTTGTTGAGTCATTGGTCTTATCCCTTCGACATATTCCTTAGCATCTTTAGGAGATGCTTGGCATATTCCCTAGCATCTCCCAAGATGCCCAGCATATTCCTTAGCATCTTGGACCAAAGGGGCCAGTGTGTGCCAGGGGCGACCCAAGACTAGCACCTGACGTAGGCTTGACTTGACTTGATAGCGCGCCGATGTAGAGGTTGCTGGTGGGTCCAGGTATGACGTCCGGGACGAAGTAATTCGGCCCAGGGAAGTGAAATTCGGCCATAGGTGGAAATAATTTGGCATGGGGGAAAAATGGGGCCCACCTGGGCTGTGAACAGTACCCCAGCCGGATCATTCTTCTCCCAGCCGAGTTAGGGTGTAATTCGGCCCAGCCAGATTAAATAGAAAAGAGCCCAGACGGATTACCCTTGGTTCGGCCCAGGCGGGGTGGCAAAGTGGCCCAGCCGGGTTGCCCTTGGTTCGGCCCAGGCGGATTGCCCTTGGTTTGGCCCAGCCAGGGTTGAGGGTGATTCGGCCTAGGGTCGGTGGCGAGCTGTAGACTGCCCGTGGTGGGCCGAGGTGAGCCAGGTCGGCCCACCCGGGGGAGGAAGAGGTGAGGCGGCGAGATGCCTCGCGTTGAGGCGCGGGCGGCTCTCCGCGGTGGGCTGAATTCGGCCCACCCGGATGAAGCGTCGAGGAAGCGAGACTCCAGGCAAGGTAGCGGTCGAGGTAGCGTCGAGGAACTTGGCGTTGAGGCGTGCTGGCGGGAGCTCGGAGATGGGGAGATTCGGCGCTGAGGTGGGGACCGTGGTGGGCCGACCGCGGTGATTCGGCCCACCCGGGTCCTGAGGTAATTCGGCCCTCAAAGGGCATAATTCACCTGAAGTTGTACTAGCCAGGCCGGATTATATGCAAATCCGGCCCAGCTTAGTTTTATTCCTTTTTCTTTATCCCTCTTATTCTTTACTCCTTTTATATCTCTTTTTCTTCTTCATATTTTCTTTATAGAAGGTATCCCATATATTATAGAGGTCTCACTTATCCTCAACTCTGGGGTACTTAGGGTCACATTCCTAACATTAGTCCTCGAGGCTATGTGATATTTCGTAGAGTCGCGCATAGGCTTCATAAAAAGTATCTCCAGAGTTGCTATCAACATATAGTTATTTTTTCTCCATTTTTAATATATATTCTTGTCAAGAATTGACTGAAATCGGTACGCGGCCTTCTTGGGCATTCCTCTTATGATCCTCTTTGAGTAAGTTTGTAATTTTTGGCCTGCTTTGGCTCTGGTCTTATCCCATTTGGGTAAGTCTTTTTGGCTTCCGGTCCGATTTGGCTCTGGCCTTAACCCATTTGGGTAACACTTTTGGCTTCTGGCAGAATTTGGCTCTGGCCTTAACCCATTTGGGTAACTCTTGTGGCTTCTGGCCGAATTTGCCTCTGGTCTTAACCCCTTTGGGTAATTCTTTTGGCTTCTGGCCGAATTTGGCTCTGGCCTTAAACCTTTTGGGTAAGTCTTTTGGCTTCTAGCCAAATTTGGCTCTGGCCTTAACCCTTTTGGGTAAGTCTTTTGGCTTCTGGCCGAATTTGGCTCTGGCCTTAACCCATTTGGGTAACTCTTTTGGCTTCTGGCCGAATTTGGCTCTAGCCTTAACCCTTTTGGGTAAGTCTTTTGGCTTCTGGCCGAATTTGGCTCTGGCCTTAACCCTTTTGGGTAATTCTTTTGGCTTCTGGCCGAATTTGGTTCTGGCCTTAACCCATTTGGGTAACTCTTTTGACTTCTGGCCGAATTTGGCTCTAGCCTTAACCCTTTTGGGTAATTCTTTTGGCTTCTGGCTGAATTTGGCTCTAGTCTTAACCCTTTTGGGTAATTCTTTTGGCTTCTGGCCGAATTTGGCTCTGGCCTTAACCCATTTTGGTAACTCTTTTGGCTCCTGGCCGATTTTGGCTCAGTCCTTAACCCATTTGGGTAACTCTTTTTCCTTCTGGCCAAATTTGGCTCTGGTCTTAACCCCCTTGGGTAATTCTTTTGGCTTTTGGCCGAATTTGGCTCTGGCCTTAACCCTTTTGGGTAAGTCTTTTGGCTTCTGGCCGAATTTGGCTCTAGCCTTAACCCATTTGGGTAACTCTTTTTGGCTTCTGGCCGAATTTGGCTCTGGCCTTAACCCTTTTGGGTAAGTATTTTGGCTTCTGGCCGAATTTGGTTGTGGCCTTAACCCTTTTGGGTAAGTCATTTGGCTTCTGGCCGAATTTGGCTCTGGCCTTATGAATTGTAATCCGAGTTATCTCATTCGAGTTATATGACTCAAAATTGACACGAGCCTCTGTTTAGAGTTACTTGACTCAGAATCCAAGTTACTTGACTCAAATCCGAGTTACCTGATGGGAGTTTGAGTTACATGACTCAAATCTGAGTTACCTGATGAAAGTTTGAGTTCCTTGACTCGAATCTGACATAAGTCTTAGATCTGAGTTATTTGGTTGAGATATGATATGGCCTTACGATTGGCTGGCAAACCGCCATAGATTTGGATCCGAGATACGATTTGGAGTTATGATATGACTTCAGGACATCGTGGCATATTTCCATAGATATGGATCCGAGATATAGATCCGAGATTCGATATGATGAATGATTGATATGCTGGCACATGCCATCCAAGATATGGAACAAACTGATTTGAGGTATAAGATAACCTGGTAAGCTGGGTTAAAATCCGAGTTACCCTGTAACTAGGAAACTGAAGCGAATCTGAATTACCCCTGTAATTAGGCAAACTGAAGTAAAATCCGAGTTACCATGTAACTAGGAAACCTGTAGTTAGGCAAATTGAAGTAAAATCCGAGTTACCATGTAACTAGGTAATCCGAGGTAAAATCCGGGTTATCATGTAACTTGGAAACCTATAGTTAGGCAAATTGAAGTAAAATCCGAGTTATCAGGTAACCTGGCATGGTGATTCACACACCAATCCGAGTTATGGATGACCTGGTAAGCTGAAAACAGCAATCCGAGTTAAAACCGTGTTACTAGGTAATCCGGCTGACTGAGTCAAATCCGAGTTATAAGGCAACTTGGCAAGATGAAGTATAACTCTAGTTACTATGCAACTTGGTGAGTTGAGTTTAATCCGAGTTATAAATGACTTGGGGAGCTACTTTTTAGTCGAAGGCAGGTTAAAGACACAAAGCAGTGGACATATACGAGATCATGGCATATCTTAAGTTTTTTCTGAGTTATTGTTCTATGCACGGAGACACAGAGTCCTCGAGCTACTTTTTCTACCCTTAGGTGACTCAAAAGGCATGCATGCTAGTCCCCGGGTTGAGTTATCTCATCCCTGGGGTGAACAACAAGGTGATAGTCCCCGAGTGACATCCAGGGTATCTCATGTGCATGTTGGTTGAGTTATCTAGTTGAGTCACTCCCAAAGGGTCAGCTACGACTTACTGTACTGTTGGTGAAGACGTTGAGGAAGAGGTTGAGACACCTCAACAAGGGAGGCTCGTATGCCAACTCCCCTGCTCTCTGTACATTGAGGAAGAGGATGCAGAGACCTTTGATTGATGGTGAAGCAGAGCTTGATGAAGACGTTCCCGTCCGCATGGTAACCCAACCAGCGCCGCTTATCAGCCCCACGGTGGGCGCCAACTGTCGTGGTGGTGTCACGGCAGATGCTTGGTATAGGCTAAAGTTGGGGCCGATGGACGATGCAGGAATCCGGGGAGGGATGATCAAGTGAAGACCTCACACGAAAGAACTCAGAAAGACACGATATACCTAGGTTCGAGGCTCTCCTAGTGAGATAACACCTCTACTGCTGCATCTAATCTCATATATCTTGCCATGCTTGTGGCTACAATGGTGCTCCTTGAGCTGTACTCTTATGCCTCTCATGGAGAGAGCAGAGGAAGAAGAAACCATGCTCCTAGTGAGCAGAGGGACAGGAGCCCTCCTGGGAGCCTCCCATGTAACGTTACCCCTGGTGCTCCTTATAAAGGGGAGCCCAGGGGACAAGGTATGTCATCTAAAGTACTCCTATGAGCTGTCTTGTGGGGCTTGCCTAGTCACCTTGTCCTTTTTTGAGTCATTGGTCTTATCCCTTCGGCATATTCCTTAGCATCTTTAGGAGATTCTTGGCATATTCCCTAGCATCTCCCAAGATGCCCATCATATTCCTTAGCATCTTGGACCAAAGGGGCCAGTATGAGCCAGGGCGTCCCAAGACTGGCACCTGACGTAGGCTTGACTTGACTTGATAGCGCGCCGATGTAGAGGTTGCTGGTGGGTCCAGGTATGACGTCCGGGAGGAAGTAATTCGGCCCGGGGAAGTGAAATTCGGCCATAGGTGGAAATAATTCGGCATGGGGGGAAAATGGGGCCCACCTGGGCTGTGAACAGTACCCCAGTCGGATCATTCTTCTCCCAGCCGAGTTAGGCTGTAATTCGGCCCAACCAGATTAAATAGAAAAGAGCCCAGCCGGATTACCCTTGGTTCGGCCCAGGAGGGTGGCGAAGTGGCCCAGCCGGGTTTCCCTTGGTTCGGCCCAGGCGGATTGCCCTTGGTTCGGCCTAGCCGGGGTTGAGGGTGATTCGGCGTGGGGTCGGTGGCGAGCTATAGACTGCCCGTGGTGGGCTGAGGTGAGCCAGGTCGGCCCACCCGGGAGAGGAAGAGGCGAGGCGACGGGATGCCTGGCGTTGAGGCACGGGCGGCTCTTCGCGGTGGGCTGAATTCGGCCCACCCGGATGAAGCGTCGAGGAAGCGGGACGCCAGGCGAGGTAGCGGTCGAGTTAGCGTCGAGGAACTTGGCATCGAGGCGTGCTGGCGGGAGCTCGGAGACGGGTAGATTCGGCGCTGAGGTGGGGACTGTGGTAGGCCGGCCGCGGTGATTCGTCCCACCCGGGTCCTGAGGTAATTCGGCCCTCAAAGGGCATAATTCACCTGAAGCTGTACTAGCCAGGCCGGATTATATGCAAATCCGGCCCAGCTTAGTTTTATTCCTTTTTCTTTATCCCTCTTATTCTTTACTCCTTTTATATCTCTTTTTCTTCTTCATATTTTCTTTATAGAAGTTATCCCATACATTATAGAGGTCTCACTTATCCTCAACTCTAGGGTACCCGGGGTCACATCCCCAACAACTTGAAAAATTGAAAATAACTTCAAATTCAGAAGCTTCCTTTGTAAATAATATTTTAAATGCCAATATACGCACCAATCTACCAAATACGGACATGTTGTTATAAACTATAGAAAATATATGGCCATGACCTTGGTCATTTGGTTTGAAAGCCATGCATATTCATACATGGTACATCATATATCGTATGACAAAATTAAAGCCATTATTATCGATTGGGGCTTTTCCAATAACTTCAAATATGGAAGCTCTTTTTGTAAACAATGTTGAAATGCCAATATGCACCAATCTACCAAACATGGTTACATTATCATAAAGTATGCTAACACATATGGCCTTGACATTGGTCATCTAGTTTTTGAAGGCCATGAATGTTCAAACATGGTATGCCATATTGTGAAACGAGTTTTCCAAGAGTTATCAAATTTTATATATTTTTCATGGAAATTAGCTAATGCACATAGTGAGACACCAACAAAGAAACGAATGCTTGTATTTCGTTTTATATTTTGTTTCTTTATTTTTTTTAAATGGCCCAAATTTGGTGTCATTACCATTCATAGCAAAAAGTTGAAATCTTGCAAAACTCTCGGTGGTTCTCCAATATTTGACTAATTCGGTAACTTTAAATTATTTTTTAAAAGTTAAGAGCAAGCTATAGCACACACTTTGTAGTTCGTAATTAGAATACTTACTTTAAATTGTCAAAAAGTCATTTTATTGCACATCTTTAGCTAGGAAGCTTGGAAACTCATGAAAGTAGGGCATTATCCATCAAATCTGGAATCACCTTTGTAAACAATTTCTTGAAATGCCAAGATGCACCGATCTACCAAATATGGACACGTTTGTAAGCTTGATTGACGAAGATGCTTCAATGTATGGAGTAGTACAAAACATGAAAAAGGGTACATAAACTATGGCAGTGACCTTGGTCATATTGTTTGAAAGCCTTGAATCAATGTTCACTAATTTCAGTAGATGTCTATAAACTCATTAAGTGCTAGAAAGCATACACGCTTGTGGGTCTATCTGACAGGGATCCCAAGTGGGAGTTGCGTACCTTAGAAGCTTCAACTTCAAAAGTTCGGTAGAGTGCCGAAATATCCCATCCACCCATTCAAACATCCTGCCCATCCATTCAAACATCCAGCCCCAAAAATTATTTTATTGCATAAATTTAGCATGGAAGCTTGAAAGGGTGTTATACATTGTGTGAAAAAAGGAAGCGGTGGCATTTTGAGCCATCATCTTTGTTGGGTCCGCAGCATAGAAAACAAAAAAATTCCTACGATGAGAACTATACGCCAAGATCTATCTTCTAGATATAGAGCAACGGGTGGACATACATCCATCGAGAACTTACCCTCGAAGACAACGAGTTTTGTTAACGAGTAGGAACTTACTTAAGGATATTCTTGACTGCTATCCAGTGTTCCGAACCTGGATCAGATTGGTACCTACTAGTCAAACTAATAGCATGTGCCACATTCGGTCTTGTACATAGCATGGCATACATTATAGAGCCTATGGCCGAGGCATAGGGGATCTTATCCATTATCTCTCTTTCTTCCTCCGTAGCCGGACTTTGAGTCTTGCTCAATGTCTTGCCTTGCAACATAGGTAAGAACCCCTTCTTACTTCCGTCCATATTAAACTTCTTTAATATCTTATCAAGGTATGTACTCTGCAATAGCCCAATTAGGCGCCTTGATCTATCTTTATAGATTTTAATGCCTAATATATATGACGCTTCACCAAGGTCTTTCATCGAAATTTTGTTGTTTAGATAACTTTTAACACTGTTTAAAAGATCTATATCATTTCCAATCAATAATATGTCATCCACATATAATATCAGAAATGCCACATTGCTCCCACTCACTTGTAAATACAAGCCTCTCCATAAGTTTGGACAAATCCAAACTCTTTGATCACCTCATCAAAGCGGAGATTCCAACTCCGGGATGCTTGCTTCAGTCCATAGATGGATCACTGAAGTTTGCATACCTTATCAGCATCCTTAGGATCGACAAAACCCTTAGGTTGTATCATATACAACTCTTCTTCAATATTACCATTGAGGAACACAGTTTTGACATCCATCTGCCATATTTCATAATCGAAATATGCAGCAATTGCTAACATATTCCTAACCGACTTTAGCATCGCTATGGGAGAGAATGTCTCATCATAGTCAACTCCTTGAATTTGTCGAAACCCCTTTGCGACAAGTCGAGCCTTATAGATGGTCACATTACCATCAACATCAGTTTTTCTTTTGAAAATCCATTTATTCTCAACAGCCTTTCAATCGTGAGGTAAGTCCACCAAGGTCCAAACCTGGTTTTCATACATGGATTCCATCTCGTATTTCATAGCTTCTAGCCATTTATTGGAATCCGGGCTCATTGATACGTCCATTTTGCATCACTATTCTATGTCTTAATTCACTATTATTCATTGATATATTTCGTATTGAGAGGTGATACTTATGTTATTTCATCTATTTTTGCATGGTTGATGACTTTTGGAGCATGGACCGCTGCAGTCAGGATTCTGATGGAGAAGGTCAGAAAATCCGGGAAAATATACGGAAAATCCTATTTTTCCAGAAGACTCGGGATGCCAGAAGATGGAGTCGAGGTGGGCCACAGGGGGCCCACACCACCCCATGGCGCGGGTAGGCCTAGGCCGTGCCTAGAGGTGGTGTGGCCGCCCTGGCCCACTCCAGCCTCTCCCCTCTGGCGTATATCATCCCCACGAAACCCTAAGACTCGGAGATCATCGCCATCAACACCACCATCAAGCTGGACTTCATCGGGATCATCATCATCATCACCACCATCATCACCATCAGCACCCTCATCACCATCTCCATATTGCTGTAACAATTGCGTTGAATCTTGCATAGTTCATAGGGGAAACTTGCCCGGTGTAGATTACTCTTTGTAGTTGATGCTATTGAGTGAACCATTGAATTATCGTTTATGTTCAGATTGTTATACCTCATTATTCCATCTCTGATCATGATCCATATGATGTCTTGTGAGTAGTTCGTTTTGTTCTTGAGGACATGGGAGAAGTCTTGTTGTTAGTAGTGGAGTTGTGTTGAGAAAGATTCAATAGATTGTTATTTAAGTTGTGGTGTACTTCTTCTAGTGGTGTCATGTGAACGTCGACTACATGACACTTCAACTATATGGGCCTAGGGGAATGCATTGTGTATTTGGCTACTAATCGTAGGGGTTGCCAGAGTGACAGAAACCTGAACCCCCGTTAGGAAACCATTGCACAAGGGACATAAGGGTCTTAGAGTTTAAAGTTGTGGTTAGGTTTCTACCTTAATTACTTTCTTGTACTTACGGATGTTTGCAAGGGGTATAATCCCAAGTATGTATTAGTCTTGGATGGGGCGGTACATTAGCACAGGTTCACCCACACAACACTTAGCAAGCTAGAGAAGATTAATCGACTATATGAAGCGAAAGCACTTGAGAGTCTTCCCATGTGTCCTCGAGAACGTTTGGTCATCTTAAGAAATACAACCGGCTTGTCCTTTGCTGCATAAAGGATTGGGCCACTTGCTGCATTTATTCCTACTGTCTTTTATTTACTCGTACTTTGTTTACTTGCTTTATCGAAAACTCCTAAAAATCCGTTTGCTAAGTATTTGTAGAGAATTCCTGATCCATACCACTAGCCAGCACCGTTTGCTCCCCGTTGGGTTTGACAGTCTTACTTATCGAAAATACTACGATACACCCCCTATACTTGTGGTCATCACTCATCGTCGCTTCTTCATACATCGCAGGGTCATCCATTTCATCAACCATGAAATTCACAACAGGATTGCCGTATAGTTCAGGAGTTGCATGTGTCCTACTTGACCTGCGAGGTTTGGTAGTGTACTCTTTCGGAGTTTCATGATCAATATCATTAGCTCTCTCTTCATTAGGTGAAGTCAACTCCGAAACAATTTCCGGTGCTGCGCTACTCGCCATTTCATGAAGAGAAGGTTTAATAACCTCTTCGAGTTCTACCTTCCGACTACTCACACCTTTCACGAGAAACTCCTTCTCAAGAAAGGATCCATTTTTGGCAACAAAAACCCTGCCCTCGGATCTATGATAGAAGGTATACCCAATCGTTTCCTCAGGGTATTCTATGAAGACGCATTTTTCCGCTTTGGGTTCGAGTTTATCCGGATGAAGTTTCTTCACATAAACATCGCATCCCCAAACAACTTAGGCTTGTTTCCAAACCATAATTCATACGGTGTCATTTCAACGGATTTAGATGGTGCCCGATTTAAAGTGAATGCAGCGGTTTCCAGTGCATAACCCCAAAATGACAGTGGCAAGTCAGTCAGAGACATCATAGATCGAACCATGTCCAATAAAGTATGATTATGACGTTCCGACACACCATTACGTTGGTGTTCTGGCAGGCATGAGTTGTTAAACTATTCCACACTCTTTCATGTGTGTGCTAAACTCGTAACTTAGATACTCACCTCCACAGTCGGACCACAGAAATTTGATCTTTCTGTTACGATGATTTTCCACTTCATTCTGAAATTCCTTGAACTTTTCAAAGGTCTCAGACTTGTGTTTCATCAAATAGATATACCCGTATCTACTCAAATCATCTGTGAAAGTAACAAAATAATGATATCCACCTCGCGTCGACACACTCATTGGTCCATATACATCAGTATGTATGATTTCCAATAAATCTGTCGCTCATTCCATTGAACCGGAAAACGGCATTCTAGTCATCTTGCCCATAAGGCATGGCTCACATGTATCAAATGATTCAAAATCAAGTGATTCCAAAAGTCCATCAGAATGGAGTTTCTTCATGCGTTTAATGCCAATATGACCTAGACGGCAGTGCCACATATATGCAGATATATCATTATCAAGTTTAATCCTTTTAGCATCAACATTATGAATATGTGTAATACTACTATCGAGATCCAATAGAAATAAACCATTCAACACAGGTGCATGACCATAAAAGATATCATTCTTATAAATCGACAACCATTGTTTTCAGATTTAAAGGAATAACCACTTTGCATCAAACACGATCCGGATACAATGTTCATGCTCAGTGCAGGCACCAAATAACAATTATTCAGATTTATAACTAATCCTGATGGCATATGGAGAGGTAGCGTCCCGACGGCGATCACATCAACTCTTGATCCATTGCCGACCCACATCATGACCTCATCCCTTGCTAGTTGTCGCTTGTTCCGCAGCCCCTGAACCGAGTTACATATATTAGCAACTGATCCCGTATCAAATACCCAGGTGCTACTACGAGTACTAGTCAAGTACACATCAATAACATGTATATCACATATACCTTTGTTTGCCTTGCCGGCCTTCTTGCCCGCCAAATACTTGGAGCAATTGCGCTTCTAATGGCCAGTCCCCTTGAAATAGTAACACTCGGTGTCAGACTTAGGGCCAGCTCGGGGTTTCTTTTCAGGTGTGGCAACAGATTTGCCACCCTTCTTTCCCTTGTGCTTGCCTTTCTTGTCCTTCTTGAAACCGGTGGTCTTATTGATCATCAACACTTGATGTTCTTTCCTAATCACCACTTCTACAGTCTTAAGCATTGACAGAAGCTCGGGAAGAGACTTCTTCATGCCCTGCATATTATAGTTCATCACAAAGCTCTTGTAGCTAGGTGACAAAGATTGGAGAACATGATGTATGCCTAAGTCAATGGGAATCGTTATTCCCAAGGACACAAGCTTATCGACGTACCCAGACATTTTGAGTACGTGCTCACTAACGGAGTTGTTCTCCTCCATCATGTAGCTAAAGAACTTTTTAGAAGCATTATAACTCTCTACGACAGCATGGGTATCGAAAATCATTTTCAATTCTCCCATGGTATCAAAGGCATTGCCATTTTCGAAACGCTTTCGAAGTTCTAGCTCTAGCCCATATAGTATGCCGCAATGAACTAAGTTGTGGTCCTCCTGACGAGTTATATAGACATTCTTTTCCTTGTCAGGGGCATCGGGAGCTGGGGGGCCTAGCGGCACCTCTAGCACATATTGCTTTTGTGCAGCTGTGAGGAGAATCCTCAAATTCATAGCCCAGTTGCTGAAGTTGCTACCATTCGCAGCAAGTTTCTCTTTCTCCATGAACACATTGAAATTAAAAGCAGGTGGTGCCATCTACAACAGAATTTGTAAAGTTTATTTAGACTAAGTTTATGATAGAGTGAGTTCAACTAATCCAAATTACTAATGAACTCCCACTCAAAAACGACATCCCTCGTGTCTTTTTGGTGATTACATGAACCAAATCCACTACACCAAGTCCGATCATCACGTGAGTCGGCGTAGCTTCAAATGCGAGCATCTATATGGGCATCGTATCAACTATATGACTCATGCTTAACCTTTCGGTCCATGTTCTGAGGCCATGGCTGTACATGCTAGGCTCGCCAAGTAAGAACCTTAGTATTCGCGTGTGTAAAACTGTCTTACACCCGTTTATATGAAAGCGTAGAGTCGAGTACACCCGATCATCACGTGATGTCTCGAAACACGATCCATAGAACGGTGCATACTTAAGGAAGAACACATTTTATCTTGATATATAAATGAGGGATCATCTTACAATGCTACAAAAAGTGCCAAACTAGCAGTATAAGATGCTAACATCTAATGTGTAAAGTCAGATGATATGGTCCATGCATTTGATCTCAATCATTTGCATCGTGGTATGATCTCTATCATTCCTTTGTGTGTAAGGCCAAGGTCTATGGAACTTACATGTTGAGTGTGTTGTAAGAGTATCTATCATACATCTACTTACACGGCGACGCAGAGGCGCGTGGGAGTAGTGCGGCGGCGGCGCTGCTACTTAGAAGAGGTGGCGGCGGCGCTGTCGCGGGAGAAGACGAAGAAGAGGAACTGGAGGCAGAGGGGCGCAGAAGGGGGAAAAGACCTAAGGGGCACGCCCCTCCCCTATTTAACCACTCCCTCGTGGGGGAAGTGGGATCGTGTTTTGCGATTATGCCACACGGTGTGGCCGTGTACACACCGGATTGGCCAATCAGAATCAGGCCACACGGAAGGTCACAGGGCGCAGCAGATCCCATGACGTGACGCATTGATGCAGTTAACGAGGAGGCAGGCGTGATGTGACGTGCGCATAGTAACTCCTGACAGTAACTGCGACGGTTACTATGACTGGCCCTTAAAATGAGGCGATGTGATGATTAGCCTCCACGTGGGGAAGCGTACGAGAGAAAGAAGAACAACCCGGATGAGAATGTGGTAACCCGGCCAGCAAGTGAAAACTTGGAATGTGCCAAGGGAAAGTAAATCCATAGAATCCGAGATAAGGTGGTAACCCGGCCAGCAAGTGAAAAACTTGGAATGCGCCAAGGGAAAGTAAATCCATAGGATCCGAGATAAGGAGGTAACTCGGAAATAAAACCCAGAGCTCAGTGAAATTGAACCTGTTGTGGCCTTAGCGGCCAAGGCAGCTAAGACCGCACCAGCTTCAGGGACTAATGTTGGGGGATACCCCCGGGTAGGGTCACGTCGGGGTATAAAGGCCGAGTTAGCCGAGGTTCGGCAAGGTCAAAGCAGATGCTGGCCGGGCCACCTCAAGGCAGGTCGAATCACGGAGTAACCCGGACCAGGGGGCGTCCACCTAACTTGGTCTCAACCAACTTAAGCCGTAAGTCGAAAGGATGTATCTAACTTTCATGCAGGAACGGGTGTGGCCGGATCAACTACGATCCGGGTCATGTCAAGCTTCTAGAAGAAGGAAGGAATCTCGCTGGTCAAAAGTAGCCCTGGTACGCACGGCATGAGCAAGCAGACAGAGGTAGGACCAGCGAGGCATGGCCGACAAAGGTGACGAAGCCAATGTCGGGTGACGCAGGCGCCGTAGAGGCTCACGTAGATTCTGCATGGATGACGCGGGGGAAAAGTAACCCGGTCAGCTTACTATTTTGGGAGGAGGCATATTCCCTGGAATATGCCTCCATGTATGCCCTAAGTGGAGACCTAGCCACCCCTATATAAGGAGGGCTAGGGCCTCTGTAGAGAGGTTAGGTTCTACGGGTTGGTCTTGTACGGGTTAGCTAGTGGCGAGAGTAAGAGAGTCCCTACTTCCTCCTCTCCCCAAGACAACTCTAGGAGCACTTGTAAACCTTGGAAGTGAATCAAATATAACTTCTATGTGAGGAATCACCTCACTATCCCTTCCTGGATTCCCCTAGTGCATATTAGTCCCCACCTTTAGCCTATCCATGGCATCTGCCGTGACACCACCACGAAAGTTGGCACCCCCCGTGGGGCTAGCGGCGCTAGCAGGGGTCAAGATCCGGACGGGAAACCTCATCGGCACCGGCGAACGCGTCGTCTCTAGGCTCGTTCAGCGCTTTGGAGCGTTGGACTTTGTCAGCGACAACGCTGGCTGCTTTGGCACACGCCCGCTTCCGCGCAACGGCCTCTTCGTCAAGCTCGACGCGCACAAGGTCTATGTTGCTGTCGATGTGTCGTGCGTTCATCCGCGGCACGTCATCGAGGCAGGGGAGCCACCCCTTAGCGTGGTTCATGGGGCGCGTATCACTCGCTGCCCGGACCGTGCTGAGGTGATGATGACTGTGCCTCGTGCAGGCGTAAGCAAGGATCCGACACCAGATCCGGAGGTAACGCCTAAGGCACCGAGGAAAGGTAGAGGTTCTCCACTAGAGAGGCCTAAGAATGTGCTGCAGGAAGCGATGGATAGCTTAGCAAACCCTGTAGTAGCAGCAGTAGATCCAGCTCAGGCACAGGCCGAGCTAGAGGAAACTAGGCAAAAAATACTAGAGGGTGTGAAAAAGATAGCCACGGCTCAGCAGTCGTTGAACATGACGCTGCGTGAGTACGCAAAGGCAAACAAAGTTGATGCTGTAAAAGTAAAGGGGAGAAACCTCATAAGCGAAATGAACAAAGAGGGAGACACTAGAATTGAGGAGTCAGAGAACTGTTTGTCCGTGGGGCTGCCGAGGTATAGTACCTCCGCTAAGAACCTTAGGGCAGCAGACGCTGCTGCATCCGAGTTAGAGGGTCTAACGGGTGAGGCCCGTCAGAGACAGCAAGATAGGGTCAATGAGTTGGTTCGGATCGCGAACAGGCAAAATGAGGAATTGCTCAGGGCTAACCCAGAGAGAGCTGGGGCCTCCAGGATCATTCATTCGGCAGTGGGTAACCCGGAGAACTCTGCTGGAGCCACATCGTCTCCTCATGGGGGTCCTAGGAGAGAAGAGGTAGTAACCTTGGCCAGAAGAAACAAGCAGATCGTCCCATACGACCCGATGAGGGCAGGGAAAGGAAAAGAAGTACAGAAGAATGATGATCGGCGAAGTGTGAGCCGAGGTGAAGCTGGCCGAGGTAACCGCGACCAAGGCAATTCCGGTCAAGGAAATTCTGTAAACGGCAATGCCGGACTGCGAAACTCGGCAAGAGCAGGACAACCGCAGCAATGGAATATACCAAGGCAAGAGCAAAGTGTCGGCCGAGGTATGCAACAGAGAGCTGCTCCACGAGAGCAAGACCGGTATAACGATGGAGATTCGGAAATGGTGAACGCAGGATACCCAAGGCCGGACTATCATGTGATAGGGTCAAGATTGGGAAGCAGGGATTTGATGCCAGATGATGCCAGGTTGAAACTGGATCGACTGTATAGGTCAGAACAGATCGAATGTCAAGGTCCACCGGGTCCTGCGTGTTTTGGGCCCCGGATCATGAAGGAGCCGCCAGTACCTAACTTCCAGTTACCCAGAGGCACAAAGACGTATGACGGCAGTACTAAGCCGGAGGATTGGTTGATAAACTATGCTACAGCTGTGAAAATTGCTACAGGCAACTTGAGATGGGTTGTGAGATACGTACCCCAGATGTTGGAGGGGCCAGCAAGGGTATGGCTGAACGATTTGCCGCCCGGAAGTATTAAGTGCTGGATCGATTTTGAGGAAATGTTTATCAGCAATTTCTCAAGTACGTATCAGAGGCCAAATAGGCCACAGACCCTAGCTATGTGTAAGCAGAGACCAAACGAGATGGACCGAGAGTTTTTAACCCGGTGGTGTACCGTGAGAAACTCGTGTGAGGGTGTGATAGAGTCATAGGCCATAGCGTGGTTTGCGCAAGGGTGCAGATATGCAAGCGAGCTGTGGTAGAAGTTGCAAAGGAAAATGCCAACCACATTGGCAGAGATGATCCAGATTGCTAATTCGTATGCTTTGGGTGATCCGACTCAACCCAGGCTCGTGTCAAACGAGTCAAATGAGGAATACTACCAGAGAGATAGAGCCGGATCATCCCGGAGGAATGATTACAGAGGAAAAAGGAGAGATGACAGACCGGATCACCGGTACAGTTCGCAACAAGTTGCAGCTGTGAATCAAGATCAGCCCGGAGCAGGAGGCAATCAACGTCAGAAAACTAGAGGGGGACAATGGACACCAAGAAATGATGGCAAGAAAACTTGGACGCCAGAGGAGAAGAAACAGTGGCAAGAAAAGAAGGACCGTTCGAGGTACACTTATGAGTCAATGTTGGATCAGCCGTGTAAATTTCACACGCCAAATCCGAGTAACCCAGCGGGTCATACGACGAGGTAATGTGAGTGGATGCGTAAAATAGAACAAGGTGGTTCGGGGAATGCTCAGGCACCTTGGAATGATCAACCTCAGCAGGAGTTACCCCGGCAGCAATTCCTCTCCAGAGCGAACACGCAACAGCTAATGTTGCCTCCCCCTCCGCCGAGGTATGATAACCATGAGAGAAGGGATGCAGTGCATCAGGTAGAAAACCAGCATCAGCCGGATCAGAGGTACCCCGGAAATGAGGGGAGGAATGAGTACAGAGAGCATCATCAGAGTTACTGTGTGTTTACCACTGAGGAAACAGACAGAAAGAGCTTGCAGCGCCGACATATAGAGGTGAATGCGGTAATGCCAGCAGTGACGAGGTATATGCCTTGGTCGGACCAGGAAATCACCTAGAGCATTAAAGATCATCCCAAGCTTATGTCAAGTCCTGGTTCGTATGCGTTAGTGCTGGATCCGACATTCATTGGGCCTAACATCAATGTAAGGTTCTCCAAGGTACTGATTGACAATGGCAGTAGCATTAACATCATGTATGCGGATACAATGCGCAAGTTGGGTATCTTGTAGAACATGCTCCAGGCTACAAGGACAACTTTCCATGGTATTGTGCCCGGCATTTCTTGTGAGCCCATAGGCAAGGTTCGGGTTGACGTATCGTTCGGCATAAGAGATAACTGTCGAACTGAGAATTTGGAGTTTGAAGTGGTGAACTTGGAAAGTGCGTATCACGCATTACTCGGAAGACCAACACTGAACAAGTTCATGGCAAGTTGTCACATCATTTACTTAAAGATGAAGTTGCCCGGGCCAAACAGAGTGATTACTATTGCTGGAGATTTCCGACGTTCCATTGAGTGTGCGTCGGCCGGGTCTAATCTAGCCAAGTCACTCGTGATCGTGCAAGAGAAAAGAAAAATTCAAGAGGTGGCGGCATTGGCTCAGTCCGTGCAGCAATATATGCCGGCGCTGAGTAACCCGCATGGGAGTGTCTCATTCCAAGCCACGAAAGATACCAAGAAGGTGCATGTTGATGATATGTTCCCAGAGCGCACCATAACAATTGCTGTCGGGTTAAATGATAAATAGGAAAGCGAGCTCGTCAACTTCCTCCGAGAGAATCGGGATATTTTTGCTTGGTCCACACAGGACTTGCAAGGTGTTCCGAGGGAGTTGGCCGAGCACTCTTTGAATGTGAGACCCGGAGCAAAGCCGGTGAAGCAACCTCTCTGCCGCTTCGCCGAAGATAGGAGGAAAGTCATCGGAGATGAGATAGCTCGATTGTTGGCTGCAGGATTTATCATGGAAGTTCTTTATCCGGATTGGTTATCTAATCTGGTGCTGGTGGAGAAGAAGAAGGATGATCCGAATGTGGCAGTGGTTTGGCGTATGTGTATCGATTACACGAACCTGAACAAGGCGTGTCCAAAAGATCCATTTCCACTGCCAAGGATAGATCAGGTCATAGACTCAACTGCTGGATGTGGACGGTTGTCATTCATTGATGCATATTCTGGTTTCCACCAGATACCTCTGAATCCGAATGATCAAATAAAGACTGCGTTTATCACCCCGTATGGGGCTTATTGCTATCGCACCATGCTGTTTGGTTTACGTAATGCAGGAGCAACGTACCAAAGATGTATGCAAAAATATTTGCACGACCAAATAGGTCAAAATGTACAAGTGTATGTGGAGGATGTGGTTATCAAGACCAAGGAAACCAAAATGCTCCTTTACGATATCAGGCAGACGTTCGCAAACTTAAGAAGGTTCCGGATGAAGCTTAACCCAGAAAAGTGTACCTTCGGTGTCCCGGCTGGAAAATTACTCGGATTTCTTGTTTCCAGCCGAGGTATCAAAGTTAATCCAACTAAAATCCGGGCCATTGAGTGAATGGAACTGCCGAAGTGTCTTAACGATGTCCAGAAGTTCACTGGTTTCCTGGCATCGTTAAGTCGGTTTGTATGTCGGTTGGGAGAAAAGGCATTACCTCTCTATCAACTCATGAAAAAGTCGGATAAGTTCATTTGGACGCCGCAGGCCAATGAAGCCTTTGCTCACTTAAAGAAGATGTTAGCCACTGCACCAGTGTTAGCCTCTCCACTATCAAAGGAGCCAATGCTGCTCTATATAGCCGCAACCAACCGAGTTGTAAGTGCAGTAATTGTGGTAGAGCGCGACGAAGAGGGTAAGTCAGTGCAAAGGCCAGTATATTATCTGAGCGAGGTGTTGTCTGCCTCAAAGCAGAACTACCCACACTATCAGAAAGTGGCATATGGTGTGTATATGGCAGCTAAGAAGTTGAAGCATTACTTTGAGGAGCATCCCATCAAGGTAATATGTGAGGCTCCCATATCTGAGATAATGAGTAACAAGGATGCAAGTGGTAGAATTGCAAAATGGGCAATTGAACTAGCTCCCTATGCACCACAACATGACAAAAGAGAAGCAATCAAGTCTAAGGTTGTGGCCGACTTTTTTGTGGACTGGGTCGAGGTACAATACGAACCACCGCTACCAGATCCAAATTACTGGAGGATGCACTTTGACGGGTCTAAAACAAAAACCGGGCTAGGCGCCGGAATTGTACTTCCCTTGCCAAAGAAGGACCAGCTGAAATATGTGCTACAGATCCATTTCACGGCATCAAACAATGTCGTTAAGTATGAAGCACTTGTGCATGGGCTCAAAGTGGCAAAAGGAATTGGGATACGTCGGATCCTATGCTTTGGCGACTCAGATTTGGTAGTACAGCAAGTGTCGGGACTGTGGGATGCCCTTGATCCAAACATGGCGTTGTATAGATTTCATGTGCAGAAGATATCTGGTTATTTTGAGGGATGTGAATTTCACCATGTACCCCGGGTGGAAAATGAGGCTGCTGACGTACTGTCGAAGCTCGGATCAACCTGACAAGCAATCCCACCGGGGGTAGCATTGGAACACCTCATAAAACCGTCTATTAGGCCGTCCCCAGAAACCGACTCAATTTACGTCCCGGAGGATACAGAATCCGGAGCCGTGCCCATGGACATTGACACGGGAGGTGGTGCACGAAACCCGGGGACTGCCTCGGCGAGCCGGCGGACTGCTTCGCGAGACCCGGGGACTGCTCAGCGAGATCCGTTGAAGTTATGTCGGTGGATCAAACAGAAATTGATGAGGACATGTTCCCTGTGCGAGCCATACCAGCTTGGGCACTGCCTATATTTCGATTCCTGAAAGATGGAATGTTGCCCACGAGGAGGTGTTATCCAGGCAAACTCAGAGGAGAGCAAAGGCGTACACAATCATCAATTCCGAGCTATACAAAAGGAGTGTGACCAATGTCCTCCAGCGATGCGTTGACCCAGAAGAAGGGCTTGACATCCTCTGAGATATACATCAAGGGGAGTGCGGGCATCATGCCTCGTCCCGAGCCTTGGTGGCAAAAGCTTTCCGGCATGGGTTCTACTGGCCAAATGCCTTAGAACAAGCAGAAGATCTAGTGAGAAAGTGCAATGGTTGTCAGAGGTATGCTACCAAGACACATTTGCTAATGTCAGAGCTCAAGACCATACCAATCACCTGGCCATTTGCCGTGTGGTGTTTGGACATGGTGGGCCCGTTTAAACCAGCAAGGGGAAATATGACTCACATTTTGGTCATGGTGGACAAACTTACAAAGTGGATCGAGGTGAAGCCAATAAGAAAGTGTGATGGAGCTACGGCCGTGACGTTTCTCAAAGACATCATCTTGAGATACGGTTATCCTCACAGTATCATAACTAATAATGGCACAAACTTTGCGGAAGGAGCATTTGCGCGTTTCTGCCGGGATAAGAAGATCAGGTTGGACGTTGCCTCGGTAGCCCACCCCTCTTCGAACGGACAGGTGGAAAGATCCAACGGATTAGTATTATCCGGGATAAAACCCCGGCTCATTGAGCCACTACAAAGATCAGCGGGGTGCTGGATAGAAGAACTACTAGCAGCACTATGGAGTTTAAGAACAACTCCGAATCAATCAACGGGCTATACGCCATTTTTTCTGGTATATGGGGCAGAAGCTGTATTACCAGCCGACATAGAGCATGATTCGCCTAGGGTCACCTAGTACACAGAAGCCAAAGTGCAAGAAGCCTGGCAAAATGATGTTGATCTGCTGGAAGAAGCGAGAGAATTGGCATTGTCCAGATCCGCCATATATCAGCAAAATCTCCGACGCTATCATAGCCGGAAAGTAAGCCCACGAGTTTTCCGGGAAGGCGATCTGGTGCTCCGGTTGGTACAACGTACTGCTGGCATGCATAAATTATCTCCTCCATGGGAAGGGCCATTCATTGTGAGCAAAGCATTGCACAATGATTCTTATTATCTTATAGATGCAAAGCCACAGGAAAAGAGCAAGGCGGACAGGTCCGGCGAGGAATCTAAGCGTCCATGGAATGTAGCTCTACTTTGTCCTTTCTACACTTAGCAGAGAAGTGTATGTATCTGAGTCTTCTCATATGTCGGTATGTATGCCGGCAATGAGCTTATCAATGAGATGTTGGCACCTCGAGCAGTAACTCGGGGACTGCCTTAATAATATTTGTTGTCTTTTGTTGTTTGTACGTCAGCTGGAGTAAGTTGTTCTACTTAACTCGGATTAGTAGTGTGTGAGCACCAAAAACCCAACTCTTCGACTTGCTGCTGTCCAACAAGAATTGGCTTCATGGCAAGCAAGAGAACAAGTTTGGAATTGCGTAGCACATGAAAAACGACTAAGGAAAAGAACTTAATCGAGCCGATGTTTGTTTTTCAAACTAACCTCGTATGTTTTTAGTTTATTATGCTGATTTATTTTGAGCTAAGCCTAAAAGTTTCCTAGTATTGTTAAGACAATTTTTGAAGCTCAGATTTGTAAGTCGTAAAACTGAATCAAGGTAGACACGAGCCGAGCCAAAAGATTGGACGAACAAGAAAATGAAACTCGGGGACTACGCCCAAGTTAATCCGACATAAAAACTTAGTAGCAAAATATCACCTGAATACTAGATACAATTCCACCCGACATACCAGGGATTTCATAAACTTTAAAGTTCTTTCACTTAAGGAGCAGCAGGAGGAGGAAGTTCGGCGTCATCTTCACTGTCTTCAATGTCCGAGGCGTCGCCCTCTTCGTCCTCGTCTGAGCCATCTTCAACATTTTCAGCATTTTCGTCGCCGGCGGCTTCCAGGAAGCTCGGTCCCTCAGTCCATTCATGAATGGGAGCATATTCGATGAGGCTGTGGGCGCAAGCCTTGCGCCGAGCTACCCACTCCGGGTCACTGGTCCATTTGGATCCAGTGCACATGTGCGTTAAGAGGTTGAGGTCGATCTTCTCGTACCACGTGAGTACGTAGTGGAGAACGGTCTCAGCTGCGGCGCGTCCAGCGGATTCCCTCCAAAGGTCGAGCTGGGTCTCGCACTCCATCAAATTTTCAACAAGAAGTGCGGTTCCCTCCGAAGTGTCTTCTGCAGGCCAAACGTGTTGAAGACTCGGACTGCAGCGTCAAGGATATCCTTGCCATAGTTCTTGATGATTTCCACGCGAGATGACAGGCTGACCAGCAGGTCCTCCATGTCATAGGGAATCTTTTCAGCGTCAGGACCAATGGGAGTACCCCTCTCTCGGCGGAAATCAGCAACAGCAGCGCTCGCGATGGTAGTGCCCTCTGGAAATTCGCCTGAAAACGAGATAAGAGAAGCAGATAAAGAAAAGACATGTGAAGTAACCCGGAGAAATATGCCAGATAAGGGAAAGGAACTCACGTGAAATATGGCTGAGGACCCGAGTCAACTCCCTGGTACAGTCATCACGTCTTTTGCGAAGCTGCACAAGTTCAGCATTCGCCGACTCAAGCTTGACGTCGGACTCCTGGAGAAGTTCTCGGTCCTTGGCAATTTGGAGGTTGAGGCGTTCGCGCTCCTCGGTATAGTCTTGGCCAGCCTTTTGGAGCTCGGATTGATGTTGTGCCTTCAATTTTTTCATCTCGGCTTTAAGCTTGGCGATCTCATCATCCTTGGTCCGGAGGAGGGCAAGCTCATCGTCTTTCTTTTTAAGCTCGGCCTGATGCTGCCCTGCTTGTTCGAGAAAATGCAGCATCATATCAGGCACGGGCACACTATCTTCCAGCGATACTGAAATAGTTTGTCAACCCGGCAAAGCTGGGGTATGAATGTTTGCCGAGCCAAGGAGGAATGGAGATAGAAAGCATAGCAAGGTTGAGTAGATATAACTTACCCTTGATCTGATCCAGATTCTTCCTCATAAGCTTGTTCTCAGCCTCCACCCTAGCTGCAAAAACCGAATGAGGGATTAGTTCAGTAGAAGAAGATGAAGGAAAATGGAGAAGTGTCAAGGAAGAAACCTACCCTGTTTCTCGTGTTCAGCGAGGAGTGCGTTATGCTTAGCGCGCAGCATCTTATGAGTGTCCAGGAGATGCTGAAACTCAGCGCTCCGGCGGTTGGTGGTCACTTGGAAAGAATACAAAAATACAACTTAGCTTTGTGCATATTCGAAGCGTACAAAATCTGGGCCAAGTGGAACTTAACCCGGCTCTAGGTGTGTGCATATTCGAAGTTATCAAAATCCGGGCCAAGTGGAACTTAACCCGGCTCTAGGTGTGTGCATATTCGAAGTGTACAAAATCCAGGCCAAGTGGAACTTAACCCGGCTCTAGGTGTGTGCATATTCGAAGTTATCAAAATTCGGGCCAAGTGGAACTTAACCCGGCTCTAGGTGTGTGCATATTCGAAGTTATCAAAATCCGGGCCAAGTGGAACTTAACCCGGCTCTAGGTGTGTGCATATTCGAAGTTGTCTAAATCCGAGCCAAGTGGAACTTAACCCGGCTCTAGGTGTGTGCATATTCGAAGTGTACAAAATCCGGGCCAAGTGGAACTTAACCCGGCTCTAGGTGTATGCATATTCGAAGTGTACAAAATCCGGTCCAAGTGGAACTCAACCCGGCTCTAGGTGTGTGCATATTCGAAGTTATCACGGAGCTACGTTAGTTTTCTAAGGAGCATCCGGCCGAGTAACAAGTTACTCCCCCGGAGGCTCGGGGACTAATGGTTATGTCATCAATATCTACAACATTCTAAGGAAGTAACGTACCTCCATCATCCGACCCGCGAGGTTGATTGCCTTAGCGGCTGTGTTCATTTGAGCAGAAAATTCAGCGGGGCCGAACTTCTCCGGAAGATCGTCGCTGTGGACAAACTCCGCCTTGTTCCAATTCATGACGAATTCGATCATGCTCAGAGGGTATCGCTCGTCGGTGGGCATATGGGGCGCCACCAAGCCCTTCGCATGCGCCTCCCTCCTCTCAACCAGGGCAAGGGCCGGGCTGGTGTGCAAAACCATCTATTGCGCATCAGCTGGCTCGGCAGGGGCGTCCTTCGGTGATGGAGGCTTCTTGGGAAGCATGGATGCGAGAGTGTGCTGTCCAGCCTCGACGAACACTGTCCTGGTGGCATCAGGGGCCTTTTTGCCTTTGGGCTGCTGGGAGGAGGAAGTGGTTGCAGCAAATTTTCCCTTGGGGGCTGTTTGGGTACTTTCTCGCCGAGACTGAGAAGTCTCGAACGAGGCAGAGGAGCTTGGCGCTGGTGCTCTTGCTGCTGGGCTTGGTGCTGTTGCTGGCGCTCTTGCTGCTGGAGTTGGTGCTGGTGCCGGAGTTGGTGCAGGTGCTGGTGCTGAGGTAGTCTCGGTGGTAGCTGGTTGCAGCGGAGCCGATGTTGTGGATGCCGCCGCCTCGGCTGGGCCAGTCTCCCCCGCTTCAGGGTTGCCCCCCTCTTGACGAGGTGGAGCAGAACCCGGAGCAGCCGCAGAACCCTCTGGAATAGGGCTCAGCGGGCGTGGCTCGTCGCCACGAGGGGGAGAAGGGCTGGGTCGAAGCGACGAAGCAATGCCAGACCCACTCTAGGGGACCTCCACCGTTGCCCTGCCGAATCAAACAATGTCGGATGAGAAACTAAAACAATACAAGAACAAGTAAGTGCCTTAGGCTTCCGAGCCCTTCGTGTAGGGGCCTTGGTTGTAGGCTTGGAGGCAGTTTTGTCCCCGGACTTCTTTCGCCTTTTGGTAGGCTGAGAAGGTCCGGAGGAAGAAGTTGATGCAGCTCCTCGCTTCTTCTTCGGTGCAACCGGAACAGGGTCACCCATGGCAAGGGGAGGGTCCTCATGGATCTGTCCATCGGGGTTAGCTGATGCCGGAAAAGCTTAAGAAAGGGGGACATCATCAAGAGCTTCCATCACCTCAACATCCGAGTCATCTTCATCATCGGGCCAATCTCTTATGGAAGAGAGTTTACCGGTGGGTCGCTTCGTAGCGTCGGTCATTGGAAGGAACATCTCCTGATCCGGCTCTTCCTCGTCCGAGGTCTCCCGGTCAGGCGCCCACTTAAGGGTGGGATCGGTGCCATCTTCGAGGGTCTGCTGAAGGAATAGCTAAGGAAAAGAACAGACAACAGAGTTAAAAATACAACGGTGACCGACATAAGGTTTAATTGGGAGAAAGTTTGCGGCACAAAACTTACCGCGGGAGGAAGCCTATCACGGCAAAAGTGCTCAATTCCCCACGTCCACTCAGAGGAGAAGTCCTTGTGGGTGGTGAAGAGAGCCTTGACCTGGCGGTAGATCTCCGTGTTGCTCAACTTGAAGGACGAGGTCCGGTTGGGGTCGCAGCCCCAGCTCATGTGACACACTTTGTGAGTGCGCTTCTGGAGCAGGGAGATCCAGTTGCGGACGAACGTGATCATGGCATCCTCGTTGCGCAACCCGAGCTTCTTCAGTTCCGCGAACCTTTTATTTACCTGGTTGGCCAAGGCCGTGGGCTTCTTGGGGATGACGTCCCACAACTCCGGGTTAGGAGGACCCGGAGTATAGGGGCGCAACCGGATCAAGTCTTCGGTGCCGGCGTTCCGGACATAAAAGAAAGTCCGGGCCCATCCCTTGCAGGACTCTAGCCCGGTGACTCGGGGGAAAACGGATAGCCTTCGGGGAGAGATGGATGCAGCCTCGAACTGCGTAAGCTGCATGTCCTCCAGGTCAAGCTGAATGTTCGGAATGACGTTGCGACGAAGGCCAAAAAACCTGATCCATAGCTCCTTCGTGGGCCATAATCCGGCATAGCCTTCGATCGTGGAGGCGAAAGCAGAGAGAGAGGTGATTGCGTTGGCAGGAAGGTGGTGCGGCTAGAGTTCGTAGGTATTCAACCAATCGTGGAAAAAATCGCTGACCGGCAAACCGAAACCCCACTGAAAGTGTGACAAGAACACCACATACTCACCCGGATTGGGTGAGGGGGCAAGTTCGGCGGAGGCGAGGCGTGCGGTGACTCCGGCGGGGATGCGTCTGGTGCGGTAGAGCCAGTCCAGGTCATCCTGGCAGACCCAGGATCCGGCCCACGCACCACGGTCCGCCGTGGCGGCGTCTCCCTCCATCTCTTGCTCGGCGACGGCGAGCTCCTCCTCTGTCATCTCGAGTTCGCTGCCCTCGCTGGCGCTAGCGGTGGTGGGGGGCAGCGGCCTAGACTGATAGCGACTCGTGGCAGAGGAGGTGCGCAGCGGCGGCGGCGACGCAGAGGCGCGTGGAAGCAGTGCGGTGGCGGCGCTGCTACTTAGAAGAGGTGGCGGCGGCGCTGTCACGGGAGAAGACGAAGAATAGGAACTAGAGGCAGAGGGGCGCGGAAGGGGGAAAAGACCTAAGGGGCGCGCCCCTCCCCTATTTAACCACTCCCTCATGGGGGAAGTGGGATCGTGTTTTGCGGTTACGCCACACGGTGTGGCCGTGTACACACCGGATTGGCCAATCAGAATTAGGCCACACGGAAGGTCACAGGGCACAACAGATCCCATGACGTGACGCATTGATGCAGTTAACGAGGAGGTAGGTGTGATGTGACGTGCGCACAGTAACTCCTGACAGTAACTGTGGCGGTTACTGTGGATGGCCCTTAAAATGAGGCGATGTGATGATTAGCCTCCACGTGGGGAAGCGTACGAGAGAAGGAAGAACAACCCGGATGAGAATGTGGTAACCTGGCCAGCAAGTGAAAACTTGGAATGTGCCAAGGGAAAGTAAATCCATAGAATCCGAGATAAGGTGGTAACCCGGCCAGCAAGTGAAAACTTGGAATGTGCCAAGGGAAAGATAATCCATAGGATCCGAGATAAGGAGGTAACTCGGAAATAAAACCCAGAGCTCAGTGAAATTGAACCTGTTGTGGCCTTAGCGGCCAAGGCAGCTAAGACCGCACCAGCTTCGGGGACTAATGTTGGGGAGATACCCCCGGGTAGGGTCACGCCGGGGTATAAAGGCCGAGTTAGCCGAGGTTTGGCAAGGTCAAAGCGGATGCTGGCCGGGCCACCTCAAGGCAGGACGAATCACGGAGTAACCCGGACCAGGGGGCGTCCACCTAACTTGGTCTCAACCGACTTAAGCCGTAAGTCGGAAGGATGTATCTAACTTTCATGCAGGAACGGGTGTGGCCGGATCAACTACGATCCGGGTCATGTCAAGCTTCTAGAAGAAGGAAGGAATCTCGCTGGTCAAAAGTAGCCCCGGTACGCACGGCATGAGCGAAGCGGACAGAGGCAGGACCAGCGAGGCGTGGCCGACAAAGGTGACGAAGCCAATGTCGGGTGACGCAGGCGCCGTAGAGGCTCACGTAGCCTCTGCATGGATGACGCGGGGGAAAAGTAACCCGGCCGGCTTACTATTTTGGGAGGAGGCATATTCCCTGGAATATGCCTCCACGTATGCCCTAAGTGGAGACCTAGCCACCCCTATATAAGGAGGGCTAGGGCCTCTGTAGAGAGGTTAGGTTCTACGGGTTGGTCTTGTACGGGTTAGCTAGTGGCGAGAGTAAGAGAGTCCCTTCTTCCTCCTCTCCCCAAGACAGCTCTAGGAGCACTTGTAAACCTTGGAAGTGAATCAAATATAACTTCTGTGTGAGGAATCACCTCACTATCCCTCCCTATATTCCCCTAGTGCATATTAGTCCCCACCTTTAGCCTATCCATGGCATCTGCTGTGACACCACCACGACACATGCTAGGCTCGCCAAGTAAGAACCTTAGTATTCGCGTGTGTAAAACTGTCTTACACCCATTTATATGAAAGCGTAGAGTCGAGTACACCCGATCATCACGTGATGTCTCGAAACACGATCCATAGAACGGTGCATACTTAAGGAAGAACACATTTTATCTTGATATATAAATGAGGAATCATCTTACAATGCTACAAAAAGTGCCAAACTAGTAGTATAAGATGCTAACATCTAATGTGTAAAGTCAGATGATATGGTCCATGCATTTGATCTCAATCATTTGCACCGTGGTATGATCTATATCATTCCTTTGTGTGTAAGGCCAAGGTCTATGGAACTTACACGTTGAGTGTGTCGTAAGAGTATCTATCATACATCTACTTACAACAATACCATATCAAGACACTAGCCCAGCAATGATCTAAACTAGACGCCTCTAATTTATCAATTTCAAGTTTTATGTGGCTTAGAGCTTTCGGAGATAGAACCGGTCTTGCTACGAACATGAACCATAATGAGGATAACCAAGTTATTAGAAACTCGTTGTAAATCAGATATTGACTATAGTAGGAGAGACAGACACCCGCCAGCCACTTATGCAAAATAAGTTGCATGTCAGTCGTGGAACCGGTCTCATGTACGATGACATGTAAGGTTGGTCCGGGCCGCTTCATCCCACTATGCCACCAATATCCAAAATACATAGAAGATGCAATAACATGATCATCATCGCCCACATATAAACATATGTGTACTACCCGTGCAAAGCACCTACGCATAGATCAGGCTCTGATACCACTGTTGGGTCCGCAACATAGAAAACAAAAAAATCCTACGATGAGAACTATACGCCAAGATCTATCTACTAGATACACAGAAACGGGTGGACATAATCCATCGAGAACTTACCCTTGAAGACAATGAGTTTTGTTAACGAGTAGGAACTCGTGGTTGATGTATTCGTACACTTGCCGATCTCAAGATCGTGTAGAAGTCCGAGCGCCGCAAATCAGCAGTGCATCCGTCCTCGCACACACGTTCAAGCCACCGGACAACCTCCACCTCTTCGCTCCAGCGATGCAGCGGAAGCAGCAACTCCTTCTAGATGAAATGCCAACGGGAACATGTATCTCGCTAATCTGAGACCATGGGGGAATAATTCTAGAGGGGGAGAGAGATCCTTCGCGAGGAGGTGTGTGGAAGAAGGAGGAAGAGGGGGCCTTTTATAGGAGGAGGGGGGTGCCCCTCCCCATGGCCGGCACCTCATGGGGGTGACCCCTCACCTTCCCCATTCATGTGGTGGTAACTCCTCCACATTAAAATGCCTCTTCACATTCCCTTTTAAAGTCTCCACTTTAAATGCATTAAAATTCTCTAAGTTTAATGCTCTCTCATTTAATAAAACTCTTTTATTAATTTTATTCAGAATTAATTAACAAACATTCACATAAAACCCCTTGCAACATTTCAATATCACATGCAGAACCACTTTCTGCAATTTCAACCGAAACAATTCCGGTTTCTATCGAAACAATTCCTGCGCTTTGCAATCCTTTCGTCTGAAACATATGTGCTCCAAAATGGTGTCCGGTAACTCTTAAGTGTGTCACCCTATGGTTTGCGAATAATGCAGACATGATTGAGACTCCGCTCAGATCAATAATCAGAAGCGGGACGTGGAGATCCACATTGACTCCTGCACATTCAACGATGACTTCTGTGATCGTGAGAACCTTTAACGCTAGTAACTTAATCCCTTTGTCTCATGATATAATACATGTCCGAGATGCGATCATCGGTATCCAAATACCTAGTTTGATCTCGTTACCGACATGCACTCTTTTCTCGTTCCCGTGATATAACATTCTAGTGATCACATCACTTGCTTGCAAGCTATCTTAATGTGATATCATCGAGAGGGCCCAGAGTATATCTATCCGTCATCGGGATTAACAAATTCCACTCTTGATCCATGAGAATCAACATAACACCTTCGTAGCACTGAACCCATCTTTATAGTCACCCTATTACGGTGTGACGTTTTATGTTATCAAGATACTCTTCTGGTGTTAGAAATTAACATGATCTCATGGTCTAAGGATAAAGATTACTTTGTATCATGTTATAGCAATATAAATATAATGACTTGATTGTAATGCTATACTTCAGATGAATGTTCATCACATCATTTCACAAATGTTGTGACCTTGTTATTAACAACATCCAATGTCCATGATCAGGAAACCTTGATCATCTTGTTAATCAACAAGCTAGTCTATAAGAGAGGCATAACTAGGAACCCTTTTTGTTTATTAAACACACATGTATTGACGTTTCCGATCAATACAATTATAGCATGCAAAATAAACATCTATCATATATGAGGAATACATAATAACAACTTTATTATTGCCTCTCAGGGCATATTTCCTTCAATCTTTGTAGTTGCTTCACAACAAAACAGATTGTTGTTACTTGGAAATTCGAAAACAAACTTCAAATTTGGAACCAGACATATTGGCTGATTTGCAAAGATGCACCAATCTACCAAATGCGGACACGTCATCATAAACTATTTCCATGACCTTGGTCACCTTTTTTTGTATGATGGTCATCTTCTTGAAAGCCTTAAATTGTTCAAAAATTTGAGCAAATGCCTAGAAACTCGTTTAAATGCTGAAAAGCAACTCTTACTGGTGTGTGGGTCTAGACGGTGTCAGCGCATCTGAGAGGCCCCACACTAGAGTAGCGTATGCTAGAAGCTTCGGCCTCAAAATTTAAGATACTTTCATTAAATTGCGGTAACGCCATTCTATTCCATGAATATAAGCATAAAGCTTGAACATTATTGAAAATCAAAAACCCTTAACTCTAAACCCTAACCTCCTAATCCTAGAACCCTAAACCCTTACCAAGCACGTATAATGCACTTATAAATCATTTGAGATACTTTCATTAAATTGCGATAACGCCATTTTGTTCCATGAATATAACCATATATAAAGCTTGAACATTATTATTGAAAATTTCCTAAGCCCTAAAACTTAAACAATCATAAACCCTAAAACCCTGAACAACCCTAAACCCTAAATCATGAATCCTAAACCCCTAAACCCTAAAAGCCTAAACCCTAAAATCCTAAACCATAAACCATGAACCCCTAAACCCTCAACCCAAAATAAACCCCGAGCCCTAAACTTAACCGTAGGCTATATATAATTTGTGTGAAAACTGGGGCAGTGGGACTTTGAGCCATATTTTGTAGTTGCTTCATGATAAAAGCCATTGTTGTGCCTTAGAAAATTGAAATAACTTCGAATTCAGAAGCTTCCTTTGTAAATAATATTTTAAATGCTAATATACACCAACTACCGAATATGGACACGTTATTATAAACTATAGAAAAGATATGGCCATGACCTTGGTCATCTGGTTCGAAAGACATGCATATTCTTACATGGTACTCCATATATTGTGATACAATTTTGTTTTCAAAGGTCATCAAATTTTAAGATTATATTTTCCATGGAATCTAGCTAGTGCACATAGTGAGACACAAAGAGAGAAAAGAATGGTTGTATTTCATTTTATATTTTGTTTCTTTGTATTTTTTTAAAAAATGGCCGAAATTTGGTGTCGTTACCATTCATATCAAAAGGTTGAATTTTGCGAAACTCTCGGTGGTTCTCCAATATTTGACTACTTGGTACCTTTGAATTATTTTTAAAAAGTCAAGAGCAAGGTATATCACACACTTTGTAGTTCGAAATTAGACATACTTACTTTAGACTGTCAAAAAGTCATTTTATTGCATAAATTTAGCTAGGAAGTTTGGAAATTCATGAAAGTTGGCCATTGTCCATCAAATCTAGAATTTTCTTTTGAAATACCAAGATGCAGCGATCTACTGGATATGGACCCGCTATCATAAACTATAATAGAGATATGGTCGTGACCTTGGTCATATTGTATGAAAGCCTTCAAAATATAATGTTTATCAATTTCGACAAATGTGTGGAAACTCATTTATATGTTGGTAAGCATATTGTCGCTGGTGTGTGGGTCTAGATGGGCCAACACGTGAGAGAGGCCGCGTCAGGGTAGCGTACGTCGGAAGCTTCAATCTCAAAATTTCGGCAAGGCGCCAAAACATCCCGCGCACATCTATTCAAATATCCCGCGCATCTATTCAAATATCCCGCTCCGCTTTTTGCAAATGCAAAATTCCTGTTCTATCCCTGCTCCGGAAACAAGGACCATGGGAGTACTACAACAATAGAGGGGTATAGATGGTAAATGTGCGTCATCCCCCACCAATATCCCCCCATCGCCTCTTCCCTGCCCACACCCCTCCAACCTTGACCTTCCTCCAGCTGCTTCACCGCTGACCCTCTCTTCCACACCGGAGCTCCTCCACTGTCGGCGCTCTTCACCGGAACTATTTCACTGACTCCCTCGCTGCACTGGATCTGCTTCACTAACACCATCATCTACCCTACGGGGGCCGCTTCACTGAATCACTCGTCGCTGACCCCAAAATGCCGAGTTGCCGCCCCCTCGCCCTCTCGCCCGTCCCACCCATCCTCGCCGCGCAGCGGTAATTTCTGTTGCCCGTTTGCTATATTTTTGGTACTCGTAAGGTACGAAATCGTTAGAATGTTGCTCAATATCCTGCACACTATTGCCATTTCGTTTGCACCCCACATCTGGTAGGTCATATCCACATCATTAGCTTTTCCCTTTTATTCCCTTTCTTACATTCTCACGTTATCGGTTTTATCCTCCAACACCAACTCATAGATGTTATTCTTTCCGAGCGGTCGCTCGCATCGTGCAAACAGCTCATAGAGGATCCAAAACTAACAATTTGACGCCCAGCAAGGCTGAAGTGTGAGGTTTCCTTGTGTTACTTAGGCCAGTTTCTTGTCATGTTAATAAGTTGTATAACCTGCATGCCTAATAAGTTAATAAGTCATTCTACCTAAGACCTTGCCATGACATTTGCATTCATGTTCTATTGTGTTTCTATCTGTGAATGCTTAATTCAGAAAATATCCAGCTAGTTTGAATCATATATCTGGTCATTTTTAATGCTATATTTTGGTGTTTTCACCTGCTTTCATCCTTCCAAATCAGCTATCTAGTTTGAATCATACATCTGGTAATTTTTAATGCTATGTTTTTGGTATTTTCAAGAGTTTTAATCCTTCCAAACCAGCTAACTAGGTTTTAAATGTCATGCCTTAATGCAGAGAAATGACAATGGAGTAAAAGGACTAGAGTTCCAACTGCTCGGCTTAGATTCTTCTAGCAGATTGACCAGGAGTTGCACCCGCTCGAGAAGGAGCTACTGTCAGCCTGAACGTGCTACTGTAAGTTCATACTTACTTTCAATGATCTCTAATTTATATAATACTACTTGTTTCCCTTGTTCTTTGTTTTAACCTCTTTCACCATATTTTAGCAGGCTACAGCTAAAACCAAGCATGAGTCCTTGGAAGGCAGGACTAAAGGTTGTGATCCCTCTTCCCATTCATCCTCCTATTGCATTTCCGCATCAAACAACTTACTTAACAGTCCACCTACAACTACTCCCGCAGGTGATAAATATATAAAGATTGTATTGCATGCAGAACGAATGGGTGTAGGTGCTCTTATAGCTAAAATGTTGAAGAAGAGGACATATGATACATTGAAGAAAATCACCATGTATCGATCTCTTATTGATGATACCGACACTTTGTAATCTTTCAGAATTTCGATCTTGTTGTATAACTTGTTAACTTTTATTGTTGTGTAATAAGTAGTTTTAATTTGTGCGTGTTTATTAATTGATGTCTTGATATTCCTCTGTTTTGCCAAAAAGTAGGCGCTAGCAAAAAAGTCCGAAATAGTAACAGGCCGGAGCAGTAACATGCCGAACGTTGAAATAACGTGCGCATGGACGGCCCAAAATGACCAGAACAGTAAAAGACCAGAATGGTAGGAGGCTAGAATGGTAAAACGGCAGAACGGTAGAAGGTCAGAATGCTAGAAGGCCAGAATAGTAAAAGGCCAGAATAGTAAAAGGCTAGAACAGTAAAAGGCCAGAACAGTAAAAGGCCAAAATAGTAAAAGGCCAGAACAGTAGAAGGCCAAAGCAAAGAAAGGCCAGAATAGTGAAAGGCATAAATAGTAGAAAGGCCGAAATAGTGAAAGTTCTAAACAATGGAAGACCGGAACAGTGAATGGTCTCAATAGTAAATGGTCGGAACAGTAAACGGCCAGAATAGTCAAAGGCCAGTACGGTGGCATGCCCCTACAGTAACAGGCTGAATTGTACCAGCCTGAATAGGCAAAAGCCCAAACTTTAAAGGTCCTAAACAGTAACGGGGTGAAATTCCTAAACGGCTAGAACAGTAATAGGACTGAACAGTAAAAGACTAGATTGGCAATAAGCTTGAACAGTATCGGGCCATCTTGGTGTATGCCTCAAGTGGCAGCACAGTGTTGGGCTAACTTGGGCCTTATATAGGCCGAAATAGTGTCGGGCCCAAAAGTGTATGGGTCGCTACTGGCTGCAGTACTAGGCCGAATTCCAAATAGTGGAGGACAAAATAGTAAAGGGTTGTATTCCTATTGGGCTCTCCACATGGGCCGGCCCATTTAATTATTAGCAAGCCATGACTGGGTATAGCTTCTACCACGATTTTTGCGACCGTTAACGGCGATAACCGGACATTAACGGTGGTTGCCACATGGCAGTGTGTGTGATGTTAGCAGTCAGCGCGACTAGCAAACATATCTACGACGGAACAAGTTTTCATGGCTGAAGGGTGCGATCCTCCACGGTCGGAAAAAACCCGTGGTTGATTCATTTGTGACGGGGCTTTTACCACGAATGTCATCCATCACAGAAGACTTTTAGCCACAAAAAATGGGCCTTCAACCACGAAAATCTTCCGTTGTAAAAGCCAACTTTTCTTGTAGTAAAGGTTTGTCAATGTTCGGGAGAACGTGGTTGATGTAGTCGTAGCAATGCCAACCTCAAGGTCGTTTTGAACTCGGACGGCTCCACCAGCTCCAGCTCCACTAGCTCCAATGACTATGATGGCTCGAACAACTCGAGCACCACTACTGCAGCGCCTCATAGGGGGTCACACACATGCGGTGTTTGACCACGACTCCCAGACCCTGATCTAGCAGAGGTTGCGAAATTAGATATCCTGAATCCGGAATCCTTGCAGCACGATGATGACTTCAAGTGCATAGATCAATTGTAGCTAGTTTCGAAGTAGAGATATCGAAACCACAGAGAGCTATTGGTAAAGGTCTTTATGCCCCTTGTTACTCTCCAGCAAAGTATACTTGTAAGCTGTCTTTGATCTCAACTAAAGGGTGTTTGAATGGTTTACGGTTGTTTGCAGAAACGTAATTAAAACAAGTAAAAGAAAATAAGTAACAAGTTTATGCGAAAGCGTGGTTGAACTCAATAGGGATAAAACGTTCCCGGGGATGTAGGATACACCACTAGCATAGTATTATTGTTATATGCCACCAAAGATAACATACTCTTTGTGTCATGATATGTGTGGAGAGATCCCCATAATAAGATGTTCACGGCAAGGCTCGTAGGAAGCCACTTTGTTGAGCCAAGTGTGAGGTCACCTCTAAATAACCACTGTGATGTCTGAGAGCAATCGCCCATACAAACCATCGCAATAGAGGGTTCCCCATGGATATCGCAATTAGCTTAGGGAGTCCCTCTTTAATCCCCCTTTGACCGTGTAGGTTACGAGCCGGCGCCAATATGTCACGGGGCATTCCGGGTATGCTTCCAAGACACATCCAAAGGATTTCTCCCTCCCTTTAGTCCCGAAGGCAAATGATATGTGGTCAACTTCACATATATCTAAAGAGAGAAATCAAACACAAATCATAATTATATCATAGACAAGCAAGTCATACGGACACAAGAATAGATCATCTTTATTACAAGTTCATAATGGTGCTAGGGTTTCTCCATCTCCCCAAGAACAAAGGAACTACTCACTCATGGAAGCAATCAACAACATCATCATAATCAAATGGATGGATAAAAGTACGATGGTAGATCTAATGCAAACCACAATTGGATCTGGAATTACAAAGAGATCTAATATATGAAAGATGGGAGTGATGGTGGTAATGGATATGCAGTGGTTGATGATGAAGGGGATGATGCGTTGTCCTCCAATGATCCATGAAGCAACCGGGATTTTACTCCAGCCAAGTTCCTCCTTCAGATCCCTCTCGAATGTGATGTTTCGTGGTTTCTGGTGGCTGTGAATGTCGGATCTCCCTCTCGTCTTCGTCAAACAGAAGTATTTGACGAGGCGGTCACGATGGCCCCTAGTACGGGCAGACAGTACAGGCGGGCTCTGCCCGTACCAGTTGTCATTATCGGTACTGGTGCCTCCTCCTTGTTTGTTATTCTTCCAGGTGCGAAGGTAAATTCATAAAATGACTTTTATCACTTAGAAATATCATATAATTACACAATATGATAGCTCTAATTGATATGTTCATATATGACGCCACGATTTGGGATCCTGTTGAAACAAGAACAAAATAGCGCGCGTAGGCGTAGTGGAATACAAAAATCCCTAATCTATTTATGCAAAAACAAAAGGTAAATATGCTTCAATTTTGGACGCATCAACTCCCCCAAGCTAGACTCTTGCTCGTCCCCGAGCAAGATGGTGGCTTATGGACAAGATCATCATGTTCACGAGACACGAGTCATTACAATAAATGAGGCAGAAATTGAAGCAGGAATACAACATCGGATATAGAGATATGTCGGGGGTATTACCATACCCTTACACATTACATAACTTAGATGCTTCCACACCTTTTCCAGTATCAATGAAATTATAAGAAGCTACTAGTGATTTAACATATCATATAATCACGAAGTTTAAAGATATGTAGCACTAAGTTCAGTAATGAAGATTCATGATCATTTTATTTTTCTCTCTATCTCTTTTTTCTATGTTTGATTCTTTTGATAGTTGCTTTCTTCTTCTCTTTTGATACTTGAATGTCTATATTTTTACTTGCTCCCTTTTTTCTTTTTCAGCAAGCTATTTGATCATGCTCACTACTTTAATGGCTTTTAAAAACTCTTAATTATAATATGCTACCAGAATGCTTCTTCTCATAACTTAATCAATACTTATATTGGTGTGGAAGTCCCTAAAATTATAAATGTACAAGTATCATAACACTCAACCTAGTTCAATCATCCAATACAATAATCATGAATCAAATACAACTTCAATTATCATAAACTCACATAACTCAATGGATATAATTCTTCTCTTGAACAAGGGAACTCAAAGTTGATGTAACTAATGCAAATTGATTATTTGATACCGTGGCGTGCTTCATGGTGAAGAGACTCCGGAATTGCGAAAACTTGCATGGAGCATCTTGTTTGATGTCTCCAAGATCATGATACGGATCCGGCGTTGCTCATCGACTTTCTCCAACTGCTCAACAAGAGCCTTATACATCTCTATTGTTTGCTTCTGAGTGTTAATGGATTTGAGGCTGATGTTGAGATTCGCCTCTAGCCCCTTCATTATCTTCAAGTCCATCTGGACCAGGTAGCGGCACAACAATTCAATATGTTTAGAAGATCCTGGAGATTTTACCTTGATCTTCTTGATGCGACGATCGAGCTTGTCCAGGGAGGCTTGAATCTCCTCCCCTTGTCTCTTCACGCTTTCCAAGAAAAACTCCCCATCTCTTTCTAAGTCAAGTCAAACTTCATCAAAGTCGCTTTCTTTTCCAATGCCCAAGCTGAACACCTTGCGTCCATCCTTTATTGTGTCCATCAGCTTGAATCCATCCTCAACTTCTAACTTCTTCTTTTCTGGTACAGCAACTTTCTCTTCCTTCGTAATCCTTGAAGACGGCTAGGAGTGGGCGTATAACCCGAAAACCGAATCACCAAACCGAGTTAACCTAAACCGAAGCAGAATTAACCGAAACCGATTTATTTGGTACTATGCTCGGTTATCAAATCTAGAAAACTGAATTAGTTTCGGTGAGGTCGGTACAGCCCATCGGTCCACCGAATTGACCGAGACACCGACACCCACCCTTATCGGTGAGACCCACAGATGAGGTCAATGCGTTGACTCCTTCTCTCCCCCAAAATCAGCAACGCCCTTGAGAATTAATTCTCTAGAAATCACGGTGCTGAGAGTTATTATTTTCCCTCCCTAGTTCCTTATATGAGCGTCAGGGTCACATCCAGTGTTGATGCATCAGTTCATCGCTAGCTTGACTCGCTCCAGTACCTTGCCACGGCCGCGTGACGCTGAAAGACATCCGCATCAAACAGTTTTGCTGCTATGTTGCAAGGTCGATTCCTTATTTAGTCTGATATGAAAATTCAATCTCATGATTCGATCTATTTTTGCGTGAATACTTATGGATTACCATGTTCCTTCAATTTAGCTGTCGTCTATGACGGAGAATATGGGTACAGCAAATGCTAGTGGTGATGTATCCCAGGTTGTGGTACCTATGGGAGTAGACATGGCCATTGCTGCAAGGGGCGAAAGCATGGCAGGCAGTGGTGGCGCTTGTGAGCTACAAGCAGCGGTCTGTTCGGTCAGTCGGTGCACCGAACCGATTCCTCGAGGGCCCGAACTGTCGGTTAGCTAAGAAATCATTGACCGATCGGTGCGTATATTTCCAAAACTGAAATAATTATATGCCCGAGGAACTGACCCGATCGGTTCATGGGAACCAAACGCCCACCCCTAAAGACGACCCATAGAGGTCTTCCTTCTCTTGAAGGGTGCTCCACGTAGAGGTCATGGTTCCAAAGAGTTTATGCGGAATAAGTAGGTTTTCGAGAAGCTCTGTATTATCAATGCAAAGATAGAACCCTTCTGGGAGACTTGTAAACGGTTAGAGGCAAGGTAAAATTCGTACCTGGAGGAAAAGGGTCGCCCAAGAAAAGAATCCTAATAAATATGAAAACAAATAAGTGCAAAATAAGGTAATTTTGGTCTTAATGACCAGACGATACGGGCGAATGCCCGTACAGCGCGCCCGTACCGGGTCGTTTCCAAAAATCCCACGGGTCGAAGTTGGTAATAGGCCAACTGACTAAGCAGTACGGGCGGGTCCCGCCCGTACTTCCCGTCTGTACCGACTTCATGGCGGTTCATATTGTTATTATATATATAATTAGAATAGTAAATGAAAAATCGGTAGGCAGTCATAGAATAGATAACGACCGTCCGTAAGGGGGTTGTGCCCGTACTGTGCGGTCATACCAACGATGCGAAGACAAAATCGAGGCATCAGTAGGCTTAACGACCATTGATACGGGTGGATCCGGCTGTACCGCCTGCCCGTACCAAATTCGTAAGACCGGCAATGAACTCAGAAAAATGAGAGAAAATCAAATATGCGAAAAGAAATAGCAAAAAATTATCCAGAACAAAGATGTGTTTAGGATTTCATAAGCCATGATCATCGAGGGAATATGGTCTCATTTGAGTTTCTTTTCTTCATCTTTTCAAATAAAACATGTCGTAGAAAATCGCCAAAACCATAACAAGAGGAAATAGGGAACTTCCTTTTTGGTAGCGTGGTTCCCATAGGTATATACACGGATGATACCTCCTTAGGATGAGAAACTTCTTGAGTATCCATGAACGTTTCTTCCACCTTTTCCTTCCTTTGTAGGATCTGTAAATCAAATTCTTACGAAAGTAGGGTCCAACGGATCATTCTTGGCTTAACATCAGTCCTTTCCATGATTTCCTTTAAGCCAACACGATCAATATGTACTCTAACTTTGGAGTCCATGATATAAGATCTAAATTTATCACAAGATAAGACTACATCGAAGAATTATTTTTCTACCATAGGATAGTTCTTTTGGGCCTCGTGTAAGGTGCAACCAGAATGATGAATGATATTAAGATCATCACCATCATACTGACAAAGAATTGCTCCTACAGCTTCATGACTAGCTTCGCAAAATAGCTCAAAAGGTTTCTTCCAATTAGGTGGTTTTATAATGGGAGCTTCAAGAAGGGCTTGTTTTAATATGTTGAAAGAAGACATTTTTCATCAAAATTAAAATGAACATCCTTTTGAAGAAGGTTAGTTAATGGTGTAGCAGTTTTCATAAAATTCTTAATGAATCTTCTATAAAATCCTACATGACCTAAAAAGCTTCTTATACCTTTTATATCTTGAGGAGGGGTAACCTTTCTATTGCCTAAATCTTTGCCTTATCGACTTCTATGCCCTTACCTGAGACTTTGTGACCGAGTACTATGCCTTCTTGGACCATGAAATTACATTTCTCCCAGTTCAAGACCAAGTTAGTGTCTTCACATCTCCGCAAAACTTTGTGAAGATTATGGAGACAATGATTAAAGGAAGTTCCATAAACAGAGAAATCATTGATGAACACTTCCATAATACTTTCAACATAATCGGCAAAAATAGTAGTCATGCATCTTTGAAAAGTGGCAGGAGCATACAAAGACCAAAAGGAATATGGCGATAAGCATAAAGGCCATAAGGAGAAATGAAAGTAGTTTTTAGTTGATCATGAGGGTGTACATCAATTTGGGAAAACTGGAATAGCCGTCTAAGTAGGAAATATGAGAATGCATAGCAAGCCTTTCAAAAGTTTGATCTATAAACGGTAAAGGGTAATGGTTTTTCCGAGTTTCCTTATTTAGTTTCCTATAGTCAATGCACATCATGTGTCCAACAATAGTCCTAGTAGGTACCATTTCATTATGTTCATCTTCCACAACTATGAACCCACCTTTCTTTGGAACACAATGAACAAGACTTACCAATTCACTCTCCTCCATATGGAAGATGACGCCTGCATCTAATAAATGTATTATTTATTTTCTTACCTCCTCTTTCATGTGAGGTTTAAGACGTCGCTGAAAGTCCGCAACCGGCTGAGCTCCTTCTTCCATGAATATTTTTATGGGTGGCTATCGAGGGACTAATCCCTTTCAAGTCACTCATCGAATATCCAAGAGAATTTCATGCATGCGGAGAACCTTCATTAAGTTTTCCTCCTCTTTCTCTGCGAGGTTAGCACTTACACTAACAGGGAAATTATTTGTCTCATCAAGAAACATATATTTCAGTTCCTTTGGTAGAGTTTTAAGAGTTGGAGGAGGAAGAGCCGTATCTCCTTTCCTTACAGGTTCTTCATATTTTTGATTAATCTCGATGTCCACCGCCGGTGTGGAGTCGAGATAGTTATCTATTTCAAAAATTTCTACATCTTGAAAAATATTATTATTGTTGACTAAACTTCTTGCTAGATCATCATCGAGAGTCTCGATGACTATTGAGGCTAAATTACAAAATTACCTTCTTCCTCGCATTAGTACTCATCATCATCTAATTGTTCAATAGTCGGCTTATGGTCGAATTTGGAGAAATGAAAATCCATTTTCTCTTCACCGAACTTGAGGGACACAATTTGCTTCTTGCAGTCTATGTTTGCTCATGTGGTATTTAGAAAAGTTCTTCCAAAGATGATGGGACAATAAACGTTAGTGTGCATATCAATAAGCACAAAATCAGTAAGATATTTGTAAGGTCCAATACATATTGGTACGTTCCTAATTATTCCCATAGGGACTCTGAGAGTTTTATTTGCATGTATTATAGTCATATCTATATCTTCCAATTTAGCTGGAGCTAATTCATTTTGAATTTTTAAATAAAAATTAAAAGGGATAACGTTAACAGTTGTACCAATATCACAAAGACCATAATAGGAAGTTCCTCCAAAAGTGCACGGAAGGATAGGCTTACCCACTTCTTTAGCTTTTACCTTTCCTTCACCAAATTGCGACGCTTCGTAATCTAGCTTAATCACGTTGCAATGTGCAAACATGGTTAAAATATCTTCCTTTATTGATGCCTCTGCCTCTTGTACATGCTCTTCTTTAGTTTTCCTTATTTGTGTTTCCTCTTCCAGCTTCTTGAGAAATAATTCCTCCTCTTTGCGTTGATCCTCAAGTTGCTGAGCCCTCATATGTCTTCTCATCGTCCTTGGAAAAGGGAAGGGTTCAACATATGAGGGTACCTCCCTTATTGGCTCGACAGGGGCCATAATTATTGGATCTTCTTCAACAACTAGATCGGGTGGCGGAGTATAATGAAGTCAGTCTTTCTTTGGGGCTTATATATGTTTGTAAAAGACTGAAGGATTTGCAACATAATATCATCATCGAGTTGTTGTTCATTAGCAGTTTATTTTACCTTACAGGAGTCTTTATAAGCATTGATACAATCATATTCAATTTTTATACCTCCTTCGCATCCTAAATCAAATCCCCATGTTTCTTTGCAGCAAATTCATTCTAAATGTTCCCAAGCTTTTATTATAGTTAACTACATGAAAAAACCCTGGACATTTGTGAAGTAGAAACTTGTAACTTTTGTACGCTCTTAGCAAACCTTCACCCGGGCTTCTTACTTCGGCAGTTTTCACCTTGGGAAAGAATCGAGACACAAACTCTACTTTAAGTTTTTCCCAGGTATCAATTTTCTCTGCAGGGCAAATTCTATACCAAGCCAAAGAAGTGTTGGTTAGAGATTGGCTAAACGGTTTAAGTTTCAATTCATCATAAGAATAGCCTGTCAATTTAAGAGTACAACATAGCTCGATAAAATACATTAAATGATTATAAGGATCCTCATCAGGATCATCTCCTGCAAAAGTTTTCTCTTTAATAATAGCGATAAAACGAGGGTTGACCTCGTACTTTGGTTCACTTCCACTCGGGAATTCTTTAACTAATCCTCTATTGAATTTCCCGAGGTATTTAGTAGCATCGAGCTGATTAATCAGTCTGGGTGCAGTCATGGTGTTTACTTGAAACTAGTAAACAACTTTAGTAAAACAATGAATAAAATAAGTAAATAAGAACAAAGACCAAAAGCGCTTAGCTCCTTGGCAACGGTGCCAGAAAATAGCTTGATGACTACAAGTGCACAGATCAATTGTAGCTAGTTTTGAAGTAAAGATATCGAACTCACAAAGAGATATTGGTAAAGGTCTTTATGCCCCTTGTTACTCTCCACCAAATTATACTTGTAAGCTATATTTGATCTCAAGTAAAGGGTGTTTGAATGGTTTATGGTTGTTTGCAGAAAAGTAATTAAAACAAGTAAAAGAAAATAAGTAAAAAATTTATGCGAAAGCATGGTTGAACTCAATAGGGCTAAAACATTCTCGGGGATGTAGGATACACCACTAGCATAGTATTATTGTTATATGCCACGAAGGTAACATAGTCCTTATGTCATGATATGTGTGGAGAGATCCCCATAATAAGATGTTCACGACAAGGCTCGTGGGAAGCCACTTTGTTGAGCCAAGTGTGAGGTCACCTCTAAATAACCACTACGATGTCTAAGAGCAATCACCCATACAAATCATCCCAATTAAGGGTTTCCCCATGGATATCGTAATTAGCTTAGGGAGTCCCTCTTTAATCCCCCTTTGACCGTGTAGGTTATGAGCCGACGCCAATCTGTCACGGGGCATTCTAGGTATGCTTCCAAGGCACGTCCAAAGGATTTCTCCCTCCCTTTAGTCCCGAGGGCAAATGATATGTGGTCGACTTCACATATCATCTAAAGAGATAAATCAAACACAGATCATAATTATACCATAGACAAGCAGGTCATACAAACACAAGAATAGATCATCTTTATTACAAGTTCATAATGGTGCTAAGGTTTCTCCATCTCCCCAAGAACAAATGAACTACTCACTCATGGAAGCAATCAACAACATCATCATAATCAAATGGATGGATAAAAGTATGATGGTAGATCTAATGCAAACCACAATTGGATCTGAATTACAAACAGATCTAATAGATGAAAGATGGGAGTGATGGTGGTAATGGAGATGCAGTGGTTGATGATGAAGGGGATGATGCGTTGTCCTCCAATGATCCATGAAGAAGCCGAGATTTTACTCCAACCAAGTTCCTCCTTCAGATCCCTCTCGGATGTGGTGTTTCGTGGTTTCTGGTGGTTGTGAATATCGGATCTCCTTCTTGTCTTCGCCAGAGAGAACTATTTGACGAAGAGGTCGTGATGGCGCCTGGTACGGGCGGAAGGTACGGGCAGGCTCCGCCCGTACCAGTGGTTGTTATCGATACTGGTGCCTCCTCTTTGTTTGTTATTCTTCCAGGTGCAAAGGTTGATACGTCATAAACATATCTATAATTTTTGATGCTCCATGCTTGTTTTATATCAACTTTCTTATGTTTTGTTCACACTTTGAGGTATTTTTATACATTTTCTGGAACTAACATATTGATAAGATGCCACAGTGCCAGTTGCCTGTTTTCTGCTGTTTTTGGTTTCATAAAAGATAGTAAAGAAATATTTTCGGAATTGGACGGGACAAAAGCCAAAGTCAATATTTTACCCGAAGCAACACAGAGTCTAGAGGGAAGCCGAAGGGGGTCCACGAGGTGGCCACACCCTGTGGCGGCGCCGCTAGGGGCGCGCCACCAGGTGGTGTGGACCCCTCAGGCCTCCACCGACCTTGCCCCTTCGCCTATAAAAGTACCCCAGGACGAAAACCCTAGGTACCCGATCAAAAATCCACGAAAGAGTATGTAGCCTCCGCCATCCCCATACCTAGACCGGGGGGATCCGAAGCTCTTCTTGGCACCCTGCTAGAGGGGAGAGATCACCCTGGAGGCCTTCTTCATCACCATGCCAGCCTCCGGAGTGATGCGTGAGTAGTTCACCCTTGGACTATGGGTCCATATAGTAGCTAGTTGGTTGGTTCTCCTCCTTTGTGCTATCATGTTTAGATCTTGTGAGCTCCGTTCATGATCAAGATCATCTATTTGTAATCCTACATGTTGTGTTCGGGGGGATCTGATGGATATTGAGATACTATGTTAGATTGATTATTGATTCTATCATGTCTATGTTGTTCGTGATCTTACATGCTCTCCGTTGTTAGTAGCTATCTTGGCCAAGTAGATGCTTGCAACTCCAAGATGGAGTATTTATGTTCGATAGTGGGTTCATGCCTGTAGTAATTTGGGGAAGTGACAAAAATCTCTAAGGTTGTAGATGTGTTGTTGCTACTAGGGAGAAAACAACAATTCTTTGTCCATGGGGCAATCGTATTGTTTACTTTACACACTTTGCTTAATGCAATTATCTGTTGCTTGCAACTTAATACTGGAAGGGGTTCGGATGATAACCTGAAGGTGGATTATTAGTCATAGATGCAGTTGGATTATGGTCTATGTATTATGTTGTAATGCCCAATCAAATCTCATAGGAGTCAAGATGTCTAGTATATGCATTGTTATGCTTTCTCAATCTGTCAATTGCCCTGCTGTAATTTGTTCACCCAAGATGCTATTTATCTTAAGGAGAAACACCTCTAGTGAACTATGGACCCTAGTCCATTCCTTTACCATTGATATACCTTCACTATTTACTATTTACTGTTTACTTTCTGCAAGCAATTACTATCTTCCACACTATACGTTTAATCCTTTGTTTTCAGCAAAACTAGTGAGATTGACAACCTTTGGGGCAAAGTTCTATGGTTGTGTTGTGCAGGATTCCAAGTTGTTAGCAACACCTTGGAGTCATTTCCTTACTCCTACTAGTTCGATAACCTTGGTTTCATAACTGAGGGAAAACTTGCTACTGTGCTCATCATACCTTCCTCTTGGGGTTCCGAACGAGATCTACATATTTTGAGCCATCAAAAGTAAATTTATAAAATGAGTTTTATCACTTAGAAATATCATATAATTACACAATATGACAACTCTAACTGATATGTTCATATATGACTCCAGATTTGGGATCTTGTTGAAACAAGAACAAAATAGCGCGTAGGCGCAGTGAAATACAAAAATCCCTACTCTATTTATGCAAAAAACAAAAGGTAAATATGCTTCAATTTTGGACGCATCACGTGACGGTGCTCTGCGGTGAAGAACACTTTCGTTAGCGCAACCCTTACAATGGGGCCACACTCGCAATATAGAGGGAGAGAGGAGGGCACTTGGACGGGGAAGACTCAAAACTTGGGATTAATTGGTGTATTAAAATCCCTCCCTATGCCCTCCTTTATAAAGAGGGAGGGGAGCCCCTAAGTCCCTTGGCTTATCCATGTGGGACTAAAGGAGAGGAGGAGGTGGGGAGCCTCCTTGGTCAACCGGTCAAGGCCCTCCTTGGGCCCCACGTGGGCACCAAGGGGCCCATGCGGCCACCCCTCCCTTCTCTCCTTTGGGTGCCCTCCCTCTTGGGCCTTTTCCCCTTAGGGAATTGGCCCATTAGGCATGGGCTGCCAATTAAATCATATTTAAATCATTGAATAAATATAAATAAATGTATAATTTAATAATTAACATATATTTACACATTATTTAATTCATGTTGCACCGAAAGTCCTTTTGAACAACTTCGGACACCCACCGGACATTCCTGGAACCCTTCCGGTTTTCCCTTCTCTTTTCTTTGATGATTCCCATGATACCAAAATGATCTCCAAGCATTATCAAACCCTAAGGCATGCTACCCTAATGGTTTGGGAGCACTCTAGACATGGTCGAGACCCCTCTCGGACCAATGATCATCAGCGGGACCTGGATGCCCATAATGACCCATGTACATTCCATGAGAATCTTTGTCGTTGAACCATTAAACATAGAGTCCTATTCCCTTTGTTACTTTGATAATTTAATTTTCTGAGACCTGATCAATGACATAGCCATGTCGTGTTCAATCTTGTTACTGACAAGTACAATTTTACTGATTCCGAGCTATGCCATCCTCGTGACCTAGTCATGTGCTGCAGCTTTATGGATGTCATGTCTCCGAGTGGGCCCAGAGTATCTCTCCATCATGCGGAAGAACAAATCCCACTCTTGAAACATACACCTCTACACGCCCCTCTGAATACCTGAAGACACCTTTATGATCACCGTTTCACCGAGTGACATTTGATGCAACCAAGGCACACTCGGGTGATAGTGATTAAATATGGTCTCACGGTCTAAGGAATTGGTTACGATGTTTCCCAGTCATTGTAATGGTGAACTTCGTGACTTGATCGTGTTACAATTCTTGTGTTGGGTATGTCCATCACTTTCATTCACATAATGAAATGACCCCGATGTCAATTGCCATAAATGTCCATGATCGGGAAACGTCGATCATTAGTTGACCAATTAACTAGTATCTAGAGGATCACTAGGGACTCTAGTAGTTTAGATATCACACGTGTATTGATGTTTCTATCAATGTAGTTATAGCATGATATAAAGCCTATTATGAACTTAATGAAATATGTCAATATTCTAGATTATTATTTGTCTCTAGGACATATTTCCAATAGAAAGGCGAGTTAACTCCTAATCTATAGCAATCGGGTGGTGCCTTGGGTGTCAAAAGTCTTGGTATGTCATGTTTATGATTTTTTGCGTGTAGTGGGTCACATATAAGAGCTCCACGAGGTGGTTTCACATTTTTTATGTTTTTTTAAATTTTGTTTGTTACTATTCGGGAAAATGGGAAAACCTACTAGCGTGCGTGGCCATATAAGGGTCAGTGCAATCCTAAACCTAGGCATGTATCCTGCCTAGGTACCCTATGGGGCACCCCAAACTATTTTTTCCTGAAAATTGAGAGTGTTTTCTAGGCTACCTATAGTTAGAAACCTCCATTACTAGTGCGTAACTAAAAAAATACAGTATATGCTCGCACCACGAGACAAATACCCACCTCCCGGGCATGGTCATCCTTCATGGTGTAACATGCATGAAAATTGCCTCGAGACCTTGGGCGCACCCAAATCTTGCACCTCCTTTGGAAAAAAGGAAAAGCACTAGTTTTTCAAGTCCAAAAAATAGGAAGTTAAGATTTCTTCAAGTAACCTAGAAATATCTAGTTGGAGAAGTTGCTTGGAATGTAGAGAGGGAGCCAAGTGTCGGGTTTGGGCTCAATCCATGGAGTGGTTCCATTGTTTGGGCATGGAGGGGGATCTAGGATTGAAAGTCGAGTTAACTCCTACTCGGTAGCCATCCAGGTGGTGTCTTGGATGCCAAAAGTCTTGGTATGCCATGTTTATGATTTTTTGCATGTAGTGGGTCACATATAAGGGATCCATGAGCTAGTTTCACATTTTTATGATTTTTTTGAATTTTGTTTGGTAATGTTCAAGAAAATGGGCAAACCCACCAATGTGCGCAGCCATGCAAGGATCAGTGCAATCCTGAACCTAGGCATGTATCCAGCCTAGGTACCCTATGGGGCACCTCAAACCATTTTTAAAAAAAATTGAGAGTGTTTTCCAGGGTACCAAAAGTTAGAAACTGCCATTACTAGGGCGTAACTCAAGAAAAATACAGTATATGCTCGCACCACGAGACAAATGCCCACCTCCTAAGCATGGCCATCCTTCATGGTGTAACATGCATGAAAATTGCCTCGAATCCTTGGGTGCACAAACCTTGCACCTACTTTGGAAACAACAAGAAAAACACCGGTTTTTTAGTCCAAAAAATGGAAAGTCAAGATTTCTTCAAGTAACCCAGAAATCTCTATTTGGAGAAGTTGCTTGGAATACATAGAGGGAGCCAAGTGTCCAGTTTGGGCTCAATCCATGGAATGGTTCCATGGTTTGGGCATGTAGGGGGGATCTAGGGTTGAAAGCCGAGTTAACTCCTACTCGATAGCCATCCAAGTGGTGCCTTGGGTGCCAAAAGTCTTGGTATGTCATGTTTATGATTTTCTGTGTGAAGTGGGTCACCTTTAAGGGCTCCACGAGATGGTTTCACATTTTTTATGATTTTTTTGAATTTTGTTTGATACTATTCGGGAAAATGGGCAAACCCACTGGTGTGCTCAGCCATGCAAGGGTTAGTGCAATCCTGAACCTAGGCATGTACCCAACCTATGTACCCTATGGGGCACCCCAAACCATTTTCTCCTGAAAATTGAGAGTGTTTTCTAGGGTACCTACAGTTACAAACCACCATTACCATGGTGTAAATGGAGAAAAATACAGTATATGCTCACACCACGAGACAAATACCCACCTCTGGGGCATGGCCATCCTTCATGGTGTAGCATGCATGAAAATTTCCTCTAGGCCTTAGGCGCGCCCAAACCTTGCACCTCCTTTGGAAAAACAAGGAAAACACCGGTTTTTCAGGTCCAAAAAATGGAAAATCAATATTTCTTCAAGTAACCCGAAAATCTCTAGTTGGAGAAGTTCCTTGGAATGCAGAGAGGGATCCAAGTGCTGGGCTTGGGCTCAATGCCTGGAGTGGTTCCATGGTTTGGGCGTGGAGGGGGTCTAGGGTTGAAAGCCGAGGTATTTCCTACTCGATACCCATCCAGGTGGTGCCTTGGGTGCAAAAAGTCTTGGTATGTCATTATATGATTTTTTTTGGAGTGGGTCACATATAAGGGATCCACGAATCGGTTTTACATTTTTATGATTTTTTTGAATTTTGTTTGGTACTATTCGGGAAAATGGGGAAACCCGCCGGCGTGCGTAGCCATGAAAGGGTTAGTACAATCCTGAAGCTAGGCATGTATCCAGCCTAGGTACCCTATAGGGCACCCCAAAGCATTTTTTCCTGAAAATTGAGAGTGTTCACTTGGGTACCTATAGTTAGAAACTGCCATTACCGGGGCATAACTCAAGAAAAATACAATATATGCTTGCACCACGAGACAAATACCCACCTCCCTGGCATGGCCATCCTTCATGGTGCAGCATGTGTGAAAATTGCCTTGGGCCTTGGGCACACCCAAATATTGCACCTCCTTTGGAAAAAAAATAAGAAAAACACCGGGGTTTTGGGTCCAAAAATGGAAATACAAGATTCGGGGTTCATGCCATCAATCACGTTGATTTCCATCGTGTGTGGAGGTAACCGGGCGATGATACAGGAAAAGATGGCATTGCTAGACTCGTTGTTGACATCATTGATGGTGAGTACACCGACATGAAGGACGAGTTCCCGAAGCACCTGCAAGATTGATGGGAGTGGAGGTACCTGGGTAATGATGCAATCATGTATGCAACCAGGGACATGCACGTATGCTACGAGATGCTCAACAGGATCTGACGGAAGAGTGAGTGTATTGCCTACTACTAATAATTTCACATTTCGTTTCTAGTTTATATCACATGTATTGTGAGTGTGTAAGAATGGCGCTCGTATGATCCTTGTGCTACCGTATTACCTAGTATGAATTATATTTTCCTTTTTATTTACTTTTATCGTCAATTTTAGGACCGTGTCAACATTCGTATTTAGAAATTGTGACTGTACCCTTTGCATGCGGTAGAATCCAATACTGCCATGCATGGTGAGACCCACAAGACAAGATGCATGTATCCACAAACGGGCAAAAACTAAGGACACAGTCATAAAATACGATGTTATCCAACTCGGCACCTCGTGCTTGGCCATAGTGACACATACATAATTTCTTTGATAACTAACAACACAGTCATAAAAATAACATGGTTGCTCTGAATAATTCAGATAGCTATCACACATACTTGTGAAAGAACATGTTTGCATAAACATAAGAATCATAAACATAGATAATGTTCATAACACATAGTGGCACACACATAGACACAACAATCATAAACCTATGACCATACTGCCATAATCTAATTATCCTACACTAACATACTATGTCCAATAGTCCCAGCGAATGATTGGCGGAAAAGATGATCTATCCCTGGTTGACTTCGGGCGCTTGTACCAACTTCTAGATTCCTCGTCATTGTTGCACCTAGGGTAGACCGCTTGCCTTGGTGGTAGTTCGTGGTGGCTTTGTCTGGAACGAAACAATTTGATCTTGTGGTACAGCTTGTGGCTAACATACCCATCAATTGCAGCGTACTTCAGGTTAACATTAGAAAGCAACTTATCCTCCCAGAAATCGTGCCCTCCACGCCTCCACACGCATTTTTTGAATTTTGTCTTCATGTCAGCATAACACGGGTGGATGATTTCGGCTGCAAGATCGTCCATTCCAGCCTTGTCGCCCTTCCTTGGGAACTTGTAAATTTACTAGATGTTCACTCTTTACATTGTTGGGACATCAATGCAGAAAGTTGAGCTCTTAAGTAGGAGATTGTCACCCCTAACATCAACGCTAGTAAATATTATTTGCTTGTTGATGAGAAAGTCATGAAAGAGCGACTTAATCGTTTCGCCCCACCTGTAGTAAAATGAACCCATACAAAAAAGTTAGCAGTCATCCTAGTTCCACGAGGATTTAAGATTATTAAGAATTTGAATCATAGGCTATTATTTAGCCAAATCAGCATTACGTAGGTGCCTGCAAGCATAGAAACAAGAACATCTAACCGATCTCAAAATCTAGCAAGAAATATTGCAAACATACGAACATTAGTTGTTCAGGAATAAAAGAACAAAGACATGTACTTGATCCCCTCCCTCCCCTCCTCGCAATAAGGCTGGTACACTAGGATGTGACCCCCCCATGGAGAGTTACACCACGACGATCCTACCAAGATCATGGTTGTACTCGAAGTCTAGACCGACGAACTTGTGGGTTTCGAACTGCAGCCAATCCTTGTACATGGCGAGAATGTTCTCCACCATCACAGGTTCAGTGGTGTAGACAACATCTATCTTCTTCCCGCCATGGACTTCTATCTGGAATTTGTCAGTCGCCAGCATGCCGTCATTTCGAACATCGAGCAGATGCCGTCGGTCCATGACTATAGGCTAGAGGGAAAGGAGACGAAGGAAGAGGATGACGCAGACAGAGGAAATGGAGTGAAACTACTTACTACAAGTTTGTAACCACCCTCGGGCCATCGTATTGATGTGGAAGATGGTGCACGACTGTTCGTAGGGGCCTTCTATTCATAGTGGGGTGGAAGAAAACAGTGGTTTTACATGGTGAGCCGCTAGCTCTGCCTGAAATTGGTTATGTGTCACTTGCATACAGTGGAATCAAGATCTGCAATGCATGATCTAAGTCAAACATAGTCACGATTGTGCGTGCCGAACTTCATGCGCTGATAGGTGGGACCATACCTTTTTTATATTACTATTAAATTGTTTACTGCCTCTAGACGGTTCTCGTGCCCACCCTCAATAATTACAGCACCCCCTTCCTTGTCTTCAACGCGGACACGACCGGCGGTGGTGGTCCTCATCCCCAACTCGAACAACTGATCCCCTCCTCAATCCATCCCCTCTTGAATCCATCCTCTCTAGATCCCGTTGCCTCCATTAATATGTCGGATTCCATACTCCATTTGCTGCTATATAGTGGGATAAGCATTAGGGTAGCAGCAAGCTTAAGTGCAAGGTGGATGACGACGACACGGATGGCCATGGTCGCCACCGCTAGGAACGGGGATGAGCAAATCTCTATGTTGCGAACATGAAGAAGATCATCATGGGGCTCGACATCATTTCCGCTGCTCGCGTCGCTCGTAACATCCCTGGCTATTGATACATTGCAAATGTATCTATAATTTTTTATGTTCCATGCTTGGTTATATCCACTTTCTTGTGTTTTGTACATACTTTGGAGTACTTTTCATATGATTTCTTGGACTAACCTATTAACAAGAGTCACAATGCCAACTGCCTGTTTTCTGCTGTTTTTGGTTCCAGGAAAGTCAGAAATTGAATATTCTCGAAATTGGACGGGACAAAAGCCAAAGTGCCTATTTTTTCGGAAGTCATCAAGTGCCAGAATACAAGATGGAGAAGGGCTGGGGGCCGGCCACACCACCTGGCCACGCGGCCAGGCCTGGCCCGCGCCAGGGGTGGTCTGGCCGACCCCAGCACCCCCTCGGCCTCTCCTTCCGCCTATATATTGCCTTCGGGACGAAAACCCTAAGTACCCGATCAAAAATCCACGAAAGAGTCTATAGATGTCGTCATCTCCATCCCTAGATCGGGAGGGATCTGAAGCTCTTCCTGGCACCCTGCCGGAGAGGGGAATTCACCCTGGAGGCCTTCTTCATCACCATGCAAGCCTCCAGTGTAATGCGTGAGTAGTTCATCTTTGGACTACGGATCCATGTAGTAGCTAGATGGCTGGTTCTCCTCCTTTGTGCTTTCATGTCTAGATCTTGTGAGCTCCATTCATGATCAACATCATCTATTTGTAATTCTACATGTTGTGTTTGCGGGGATCCGATGGATATTGAGATGCTATTTCAGATTGATTATTGATTCTATCATGTCTTTGTTATTTGTGATCTTGCATGCTTTCTGTTGTTAGTAGCTATCTTGGCCAAGTAGATGCTAGCAACTCCAAGAGTTAGTATTTATGCTCGATAGTGGCTTCATGCCTCTGGTAATCTGGGGAAGTGACACAAATCTCTAAGGTACTAGATGTGTTGTTGCTACTAGGGACAAAACAACAATCCTTTTTTCATAGAACAATCGTATTGTTTACTTTACACGCAATTCGTAAAGCAATAATCTGTTGCTTGCAACTTAATACTGGAGGGGGTTCAGATGATAACCTGAAGGTGGATTATTAGTCATAGATGCAGTTGGATGGCGGTCTATGTATAATGTTGTAATGCCCAATCAAGTTCCAAAGGAGTCAAGATGATTAGTATATGCATGTATTGCTTTCTCGATGTTTGTCAATTGCCCCGCTGTAATTTGTTCACCCAGCATGTTATCTATCTTAAGGAGAGCCACCTCTAGTGAACTATGTATCCCGATCCTTTCTTTTATATACAATATACAAACTGTTTACTGCTCTGTGTTTACTTTCTGCAAACTTTTACTTCTTCCATTCGATACATTTAATCCTTTGTTTTCAGCAAAATCAGTGAGATTGACAACCTCATCACAAGTTGGGGACAAAGTTCTGTGGTTGTGTTGTGCAGGTCTCCATGTTGCTACTAGCACCGGTAGTGCGCCCTGCCAAGGCTCAGCTAGCAACACCTTTGGGGTGTTTCCTTGCTCCTACTGGTTCGATTAAACCTTGGTTTCATAACTGAGGGAAACTTGCTGATGTGCTCATCATACCTTCCTCTTGGGGTTCCTCAATGAGCTCTACATCAACACCGAGCCATCAGCTACCGCATCCCGATGCGGGATGACCCCAACCTCCCATTCGGCACACCAGGCCTTCTTTACCCCGATAACAACTCATGGCCAGATGACCGCAACAGCTACATAAGTTCCAATCTCTTTCTTATTGCTTCTGTCATATCATTGATGCATATGTTCTGAAATTTCATCGAAATCCTATATTCCTTCTGTCGAACGTGTTGTGTGCACATGCATTTTGAAAAAATAGAACCATTTAATACTATGTTGTATAGTGGAAGCTCTGCTCGTACTAGATATTTTGGTATTTTTGTAGTGACACAATCAAAATTTAGGCGAGAGCTGAGAAGACAGTCGTAATAAACACTATAATCTAAGGGTCTATGTGTTAATTTGCATTTGTAATAGAAAGCCTGCTAGGTGATATTCTGTTTTCTATAAAATTAAAAAATGGACCATTTAAGACTCTTATGTCCCTAGTTGTTTATGATCACCGTTAGGAGTTGGTTCAGGGGAAGCTCTGCTCATACTTGATATTTTGGTATTTTCGTACTGACACAGTCATAATTAAGGCGAGAGATGAGAAGATAATCATAATAAATACTTTAATTTAAGGGTCTAGGTGTCAGTTTGTATTTGCAATGAAATCCATGCTAGGTGATTCTACCAATTGGCAACAAACTTTGCAGAATATTCAGGCAAAACTGATGCTGCTGGACAAGTGGTCAGATCAATAGTGGTGAATATCAAGGAGGAGGATGAGAGGAAATGGGAGATGACCAGAACTGGGTGGATGGCAACGACGAGTGGTTGGTCCTTGTATACAGCGACTGGAGAACTTGGACTCTCAAAAATGTCTATAGATCGATGAGATTTAGACTGCCATCTTTGGAGGGTGTCAGCATTACTGTACTCACGTCCCAGTGGCCGCCCAGCTCTGAATTTGCTTACATGTTCAATATGGGAGAACTTGAGCTCCTGAAAGTACAGCTCCCACAGAGGCCCCGCCCGGTGAACGGAAAATAGATTACGACGTCATAGCGGAGTTTGACAAGGTAATCGCATTCATTAGATGCCCTAATGACAAGGAATGGATAATCGTGTGCGACGACTACCTGCGGCTGGAGAAGTATGTCAATGTCATCTTCACCTGCGGCTCCTATTGGTCCGACACACCGCATTGCATCTACACGACCACTGAACCTAGTAGTGGCGTGCGTGTTTGGGAGCCGTTCACCTGGGATGAGTCATGTTGTCGTATAGCATGTAAAATCCCACTCAAAATTCCACTTCAAGCTTTGTTAGCGACCATCGTACTAATTGTAAGTAACACGCAACCTTGCGTGTCATTCAAACTCTAGTGATCGAAGATGCTCGTGCAGTAGTAGATGTTGATCTTGGATCACGACACTGGTTCCTAGCACCTCTTAGAGCCGACGCGGAATAGGATGCTGAAATCATGTGGATTGATATCAGGGGAGTACTAAACAACGTTGGTGATACAATAGAGCATATGGGGACACTACTTTCTTCATACCCATCATTGAGGTGTCACCTATTCTCGAGGTCCGCAAATCTAGACCTAGACCTAGTAGAACAAGTCTAGAGTAGAGTGGACAGTTTGAAGGGACAATTTGCATTTCTTGGTATCAACTACCATTTCTTCCTCGAATCCCCTAGAGCTGTTGAACCTGTCATTACTCACACAACCATGTCTCCTGCTGCTGATGTTGGTGGTGGTGGTGAAGGTGACGAAATACTTGCTAATGTTGTTGGTGGTGCCAATGGCGAACAACCTGAGGCTACTTACGAAGTCTAGGAAGAACATGCTGGTGTTGTTGCTGAGGTGCTAGCACTTCCAGTGTTGATGGAAGACTATGTGTTTGCTGCACACTCGCGGGCCTATTATGTTGACCCTCACGATCCGACATGGATCCGAATGCACGTCAATAAGGGCCCTGTCATTGGCTCATCAGTGGGGTCGTACGACTTGATAGGGCATGATTCACGGCCAAACACAACGTTTTGGTTCGCTCCGACGATGCCACCAGCCCTAGGGACCTAGTGCTCAATTGGCAGATCCGATTAACCATTTATCTTAATCTTTAGTTTCCCCGCTAGTTCTACAGGGCAATGCTTCTTTGGTCAAGACCTATTTATTCTTATTTGTGTAAGACTAAGCTTTGCTTATTTATGTAAGAACAATTAAGACTATTTGTGTAAGACTAAGTTAGGCCTATTTGTGTAATACTCAGTGAAGCCTATATTTGTGTGCGACTCTAGCTTGGTCACTAATGTGCCCAACTTTTCTTTTCCTACACCTAACAACAGAATTGCAACATAGAACATGATAACAACCACTTCAAGTTAATTTCAGTTTCAAGATTACTATCGAGGAAAAGTAAGGTGTCATCAGCATATAAAATGAATAGCTCATACAAACAGCTAGCAACATTGTCGATAATGTTGTTGTTTTTAATGATACATGGTGTTTGATTTGAACACATCACTGGAATGTGTAACCTATTCATGATTGATGACATGGATCTAGCTTCTCTTCATGTATTTGCATTGAATCAATCAAGGATTTGTTCCCATTTTTTGGCAATGGCTGATGAACTCTACTCTCTTGGTAACAAACTTCGTCAACGCCTTGGTGATGCAATGCAAAGTATAGAGCATGATCTTCATCATCATTCCATTTAGGTTCTCTCTGTTTCTTCATCACATAGCTACTAAACTCAAAGAAAAATCTAGTAACCAACATCTTTGTACATGTTCTTCTACCTCAATCACAATAAGAGTGGATGAAAACTCACCTTGAGCATTCTCGAACACAATACATTTGGCCTTGGGGTTCGTAGAGGAAGACGCGACGACTTGCGCGACTGCGACCACGGCGACATCGAGCTCCGATTCGGGAGTAGGACAACAGGACCGAGCATGCCCAGCATAGAAGTCCTCCTGGATTGAATTGTCATCCCAGCGTCGTGCCACGGGTGCAGCCATGGAGAGGGAGAGCTCTCGTTTGGGAGGAGGAGAGCGGGGCCGAGCAGATTTGCCCGTGTGTCGGATCTCACCCCTGAAGGAATTGGCATCCCAGCTCCACACCATGGACAAGAAGAAGAAGGTGGTGTCAAAAAAAGGGAATGTATGAGGGCGTCAGCTACAAGTCTACATGGCAGCCATGATGGCAGCGACATAACGGTCAAAACTGACAGGAGGGGCCCAAGTTGACGACCGTTAACATGATATTTTGTGTTCAAACATTATGTTGAATTCGTGCCAAAAAAGACTTCCAGGCATTTGGCACGCCAACTATGGGTACCTTGATCCAATAACAAGGAATTCAGACCGGCTATGCCTTGGCGTCTCAACTTTTGGGCTACAAATTAAAAACCTCTAGTTGCAGTGTTAAGCATAGATTTAGATATCGGATTCAATACATTATAAAATAAGTGGAGAATTAGCCACTCTTCCATCCCATAGTTGGAATAGATTCTTACGAACTCATTCATCCTTTCCCTGAAGGGAATATGCCCGAGAGGCAATAATAAAGTGGTTATTATCTTATTCCATGTTTATGATAAATGTTTATTTTGCATGCTATAATTGTATTGATTGGAAACGTCAATATATGTGTGTTTAATAAACAAATAAAAGGTTCCTAGTTATGCCTCTCTTATAGACTAGCTCGTTGATTAACAAGATGATCAAGGTTTCCTGATCAGGGATATTGGATGTTGTTAATAACGAGGTCACAACATTGGTGGAATGATGTGATGAACATTCATCCGAAGTATAGCATTACGATCAAAGTCATTATGTTTATATTGCTATAACATCATACGAAGTAATCTTAGTCCTTGGACCATGAGATCATGTTAATTGCTAACATCGGAAGAGTAACTTGATAACATTAAACGTCACACCATAAAAGGGTGACTATAAAGGTGGGTTCAGATACTCCGAAGGTGTTATGTTGAGGCTCATGGATCAAGAGTCGAATTTTTCAATCCCGATGACGGATAGATATAGTATGGGCCCTCTCGGTGATATCACATTAAGATAGCTTGCAAGCAAGTGATGTGATCACTAGAATGTTATATCACGGGAACGAGAAAATAGTGCATGTCGGTAACGAGATCAAACTAGGTATTTGGATGCCGATGATCGAATCTCGGACATGTAATATATCGCGAGACAAAGGGATTTAGTTACAACGTTAAAGGTTCACACGATCACAAGAGTCATCGTTGAATATGTGGGAGTCAGTACGAATCTCCAGGTCCCGCTACTGATTATTTATCGGAGAGGGGTATCGATCATGTTTGCATTATTCGCGAACCATAGGGTGACACACTTAAGGGATACCAACACCATTTGGAGCAAATATGTTTCAGATAAATATTAAGAAAGCGCTGGAATCATTTCGATAGAAACCGGAATTGTTTCGGGTGAAATTGCTGAAACTGGTTCTGCATGTGATATTGAAATGTTGCAGGGAGTTTTATGTGAATGTTTGTTAATTAAAGTAATTAACAAAATTCTGAATAAAATAAATAAAAGTGTTTTATTTAAAGAGAAAATGCATTTAATTTGGTGGACATTAAATGCAAGGTGAGTGGAGTTGAAATTGATGTGAGTGGGCTTAGTGGAAGCTCCACCCACATGAATGAGGGAGAGGTGGGGGCACCCACCATGGCCGGCCAGCCATGGCCTTGGGGCTGTGCCCCTCCCCTATAAAAGGAGCCCCATGGCTCCTCTCCTCTTGCCCACCTCCTCGTGAAGGTTCTCTTCTCTCTTTAGTTATTCCCCATGGTCTCGGATTAGCGAGATACATGTTCTTGGTGGCTTTATCTGGAAAGGAGTTGCTGCTTCTGATGCATCGCTGGAGCGAGGAGGCGGAGGTTGTTCGGTGGATCGAACGTGTGTGCGATCACGGATGCACCGCTACTTTGCGGTGCTAGACTTGATGGTGCTGGACCTAATGGTGTTGGAACTGCTGGACCTGAAGGACTTCATCACGATCTTGAGATCGGCAAGTGTATGACTACATCATCCACGAGTTCCATCTCGTTAACAGATCTTTGTTGTCTTCGAGGGTAAGTTCTCTATGGATGTATATCCACCTGTTGCTTGTATCTAGTAGATAGATCTTGGCATATAGTTCCCATCGTAGGAATTTTTTTGTTTTCTATGTTGTGAACCCAACGGTGGTATTAGAGCCTGATCTATTCGTAGGTGCTTTGCACGGGTAGTACACATATGTTCATATGTGGGCGATGATGATCATGTTATTGCATATACTATGTATTTTGGATATTGGTGGCATAGTGGGATGAAGCGGCCTGGACCAACTTCACATGTCATCGCACATGAGACTGGTTCCATGACTGATATGCAACTAGTTTTGCATAAGTGGCTAGCGGGTGTCTGTCTCTCCTACTATAGTCAATATCTCATTTACAACGAGTTGCTAATAACTTAGTTTTGATCGTTGTGGTTCCATGTTCGTAGGTAAGACTGGTTCTGTCTCTGAAAGCCCTAAGCCACGTAAAACTTGCAATGGATAAATTAGAGGCATCTAGTTTAGATTGTTGCTGGGCTAGTGTCATGATATGGTAATTTTGTAAGTTGATGTATGGTAGATACCCTTACAACACACCTAACGTGTAAGTTTCATAGACCTTGGCCTTACACACGAAGGAATTATAGAGATCATACCACGATGCACATGATGGTGATCAAATGCATGGACCATATCATTCCACTTTACACATATGATGTTTTCATCTTATATTGCTAGTTTGGCGTTTTAGTAGCATTATAAGATGATCCCTCATTTAAGTATCAAGATAAAATATGTTCTTCCTTAAGTATGCACCGTTCTATGGATCGTGTTTTGAGACATCACGTGATGATCGGGTGTACTTGACTCTACGCTTTCATACAACGGGTGTAAGACAATTTTACACACGCGAGTACTAAGGTTCTTAGATGGCGAGCCTAGCATGTACAGACATGGCCTCAGAACACGGACCGAATGGTTAAGCATGAGTCATATAGTTGATGTGATGCCCATATTGATGCTCGCCTTTGAAGCTACACCGACTCACGTGATGATCGGACTTGGTGTAGTGGATTTGGTTCATGTAATCACCAAAAAGGCACGAGGGATGTCGTTTTTGAGTGGGAGTTCATTTCTAATTTGGATTAGTCGAACTCAATTTGTCATAAACTAAATCAAAGTGAATTTGCATAATTTGTTGTAGTCATTGGCATATGTTCACTACCTTATGCTTAGTTTTAATTGAGATAATAGAACTATAGAATTCTGGATATTTACTTTACGAACTGGTATCGTATTGTTTTGAATGTCAATTTAAAGTTTAGAAGTCTGATGTCTACGCACTTCTATTCTTGTAGACAGTTGTTGGGCCTCCAAGTGTAGAGGTTTGTAGAACAGCAGCAAGTTTTCCCTTAAGTGGATCACCCAAGGTTTATCGAACTCAGGGAGGAAGTGGTCAAAGGTATCCCCTCTCAATCAACCCTGCAATCAAGATACAAGAAGTCTCTTGTGTCCCCAACACACCCAATACACTTGTCAGGTGTATAGGTGCACTAGTTCGGCGAAGAGATAGTGAAATACAAGTGGTATGGATATAAGATAACGGTGCCAGAAAATACTTTGATGGCGTGGAAGAGACTAAAGGCAAACTGAAATAAAGATGGAAGCAAGCAAACATGTAACAAATCTAGTTGCAAACGGTGTTTCAATGCTAAGAAACAAGGCCTAGGGATCATACTTTCACTAGTAAACACTCTCATATAAATATCTTCTCTTTATGATACTACTCTTAACTACTCTCGGTTGGACACTCTAATCCATGGTAGGGCTATAACAGCACTCCTCAAAGTTCGCTTTTCCCATCTAGATAACCCCACACTGTCACCTTGAGCACTAGATGGTTCCAACAAACACCACAATTTCATAGAGACATCCAACTCCAAATATAACTCATAACAAGTATTTGTAATCTCTAGCCTAAGTGCCACCATGGTGTGCATGCTATCACTTTCACACACATGGGGAGAGCAAAGATGTATTAAAGCACTTGAGTAGCAAGGTAGATATACTTGATTACAAAGCTCATGATCACAATATGATCATGCATAGAGAGAGATGAACACATAGCTACTGGTAGAACCCTTAGCCTCGAGAGAGAACTACTCCCTCCTCATCATGGGAATCAGCAATGGCGATCGAGATGGTGGTGGAGATCGATGGAGATGGCTCCGGGGGCACTTCCCCGTCCCAGTAGGGTGCCGGAACAGAGACTTTCTGTCCCCCGAATCTCCCCTTTGGTGGTGGCGGCGCTGTAGAACCTTTTGTGGCTGGAGGCTTGACGATATAGGGTTTTTGCATCGGGAGGCATCTTATAGGCGAAGAGACAAGGTCGGTGGGCGACCAGGGGGGCCACACCACCTGGTGGCGCGGTCAGGGCTATCCCGCGCCACCACATGGTGTGGCCGCCCTGTGGCCCCTCTCCGTATCGTCTTCTGGCTCCATGAGTCTTCCGGTAAAATATCGACTTTGGCTTTTGTCCCGTCCAATTCCGAGAATATTCATTTTCTGACTTTCTGGAACCAAAAACAGCAGAAAACAGGCAACTGGCACTATGGCATCTTGTTAATAGGTTAGTTCTAGAAAATGTGTAAAAGTACTCCAAAGTGTGGACAAAACATAAGAAAGTAGATATAAAACAAGCATGGAACATCAAAAGTTATAGATACGTTAGCAACATATCAACATCCCCAAGCTTAACTCCTGCTCGTCCTCGAGTAGGTAAGTGATAAAAAGAAAGAATAATTTTTGAGGTGACATGCACCATCATAAACTTGATCAAAGTATTTGTACTTCAATCATAACATGAAAGACAGAGTTCTAATAATAAGACAAAGCAACTATGTTGCAATCATGAAAAGGCACAAATAAAAGATTCATGAATAACAATGCTTTGAAAGACGTTTGTTTGTTTCACATAAAGAAAACATAGCATAGTGGCATTCAGCTTGTCCCTCATAGAGTAGCAAATATAAATGCATAGGACACCTTCAAAGTTCATAAGTGTGACGAGATACAAATAGTTTAAAACAAGCAATATCACAGCTATGCATCAATCAACAAGTCTTGGGACAATGCACATAGAACTAAGAATGTCCACTATGCTCACAAAATAGGTGCATAAAGATAGAAGGTGGAGACTCAACATAAAAGTAAAAGAAAGGCCTTCATAGAAGGAAGTAGGGATTCAAGTCTCATAAAGAGCTTCCAAAAATTATGGTACTTATTAGCTTTCAGCTCTCATTGCCCCTATCATAAGCATCTTTAGGTGATTAAGGTTAAAGTGACACAACCAAGAGGATATTCTTGACAAGTTATAAGTTGAAATATCATGCCCCTTACTTACGAGTACCAAACCTCATGCTACTCAACTTTAGTCACAAGTAAGCTCTTGTCATTGTAAGTACATATGTATCATAAAGAACCGCCAATGGGATACCCCTTGCACATGATACAGGAGCTATCCCATAATCAAAATGACAAGGCAAGCAGACAATGAGCATCTCAACGATCTTTTTATTTGCTATTTGCATAGGTTTTTATTAAGGATGCTTCATAGAATGCTCATTATGGTTATGCTGCAAGTTTCCACCATGATTAGGCATGGCTTAGGCTAGCGGCCTAGGCGCTTCTCTAACACAAATACAAACTCCATGATCTTACAAGTTCCCCTTTTATTTCACACCGATGGGATCCATAAGCAAAAGAACATGATATCAGCTAGGTACAATGTACAAGTGCAATGTTGAAAGTGTTCCCCATGATACATGGTTCTGCTAACTTCAACTTATAAAGCGCAAGCATATACGCATCAAAGATGGATGCAATGGTTCAAGTTTATTAAGTGCAAGAAAGTAAAGTGTGCCATTAAGTTCGTGAGAGCTTTAATCACTAATTTTCTCATAACAAGTTTAATTCGGAAGGTAGATAAAAACATGAATATACTTGGAATAGCAAATGCTAATAGGTAGGTATGGTGGACTCTTTGTAATAACTTGGTTTTAGGAGTTGGATGCATGAGTGGGACTCATACTTAATTACGGAGGCTAGCAAAAGACTAGGAGCGACCAACTAAGAGAGCAATATGGCCATAATTATGCAGAGCGACAAAACATCATTAATTAAAGCATAAAGTGATATTACAAGTCGAAAACTAAAGGATCATAAAGGCTATGTTGACTTGGAATAGTCATAACATGGTGTGAGCATGTGCCAAGTCAACCCAAATAAAACATCAAAGGAGAATACCACAATACTATGCTTTAATATGCTAAAAACAACGCATGATTCTTCCAAGGCACATTAAGCAATCTCAATTGTTTATAACATGTCATGCTACAGCAAAGATCACTAAGCATAAATCCAAAACAATATCAAGCATGGCATGACAAAGCATAGGCCACAGTCAAAAACAAACTTCCTTTTACCACTAAGCATGAACTTTCCTACTCTTTTCCAACCCAAACCAAACTATTTGAAAACTAACGTATGAAAGAGGGGGTCCAACCAGTTTATTCAGGAAAACTAAGAAAACCAAGCAAACAAAAACTAAAAATGAAGACGCTCCAAGAACAACACAACTGTGCATGAAACAATAAAAATGAAGTGTTTGGAAGAAACCTGGGATTTTTATTGATGAAGAAGGGGGTGCCTTGGGCATCCCTAAGCTTTGACGCTTGTACTTCTTGGATATTTCTTGGGGTCACATGGGTGGCATCCCTAGGCTTGAGCTTTAGTCCATTCTTCATCTCATTACATCATTCTTTCCTTACACCTGAATTTTTTCCTTCATACAAAACTTCACACAATCTTCATTAGCAACATTAGTGTACTCAAGATAATAAGTCTTTGGGTTTAGTTTCAACACAAGTAAAACTTCCATTAAAACACAAGCTATTGTAGCACTTCCTTTAAAAAGCTCAATTTCCCAAAAGGAACCCAAAAAGGAATCAACAAGAAGCAAATGCAAATAATGGCAGAAATCTGTCAAAACAGACCAGTAGGTAAAACCAATTTTTTCGAAGACCTTATGTTGCTCAAATCGAAAAGTGTTGAACTAATGAAAATTAGATAACAACCTGGGGCAGAAGCACAAAAAATCACAGCTCAAACCGACGTATAGAGATTTTACACGGATTTTCACAACGAAGCAGAAAAGTCTGTTTCGGGACAACAATTTTCTCAAGCATTACTTCTCTCTCATTAGAGGTTACTCTTGGCACAAAAAGCAAATAAAAAGGATAAAGAGCGGTTATTACTGAGGTAATAACTTCCAAGACTCATCTAAAACCTTTGGATTATCTCCCAATAAGTACTTTTCTTTAACGCCTTTAACTTAGGCATGATAGTTTGAGAAGATGTTCACATAAGAAATATGAATTGAAGTAAAAGAGAGCATCAAGAAGAAAATTCAAAAAACATTTAAGTCTAACCCACTTCCTATGCATAGGAATCTTGTAAAGAAACAAGTCATGAAAGCACAAAGCAACAAGCATAGGAAAGCAAAACAAGTGCAACTTCAAGACTTTCAACATAAAGAGGGGAAACTTAATATTATTGAGACATATAAAACCATGTTTCCCTCTCTCATAATAACTTTTAGTAGCATCATGAATAAAAGTAACAATATAACAATCACATGAAACATTCTTATCATGAGCCACATGCATAAAAGAATTAATACTCCCCACATAATCATAGTCATTCTTATTAATTGTAGTAGGAGCAAATTCAACAAAATAGCTATCATTATTATTCTCATCACCATAATCATCAAATATAGGAGGCATATTGTAATCATAATTAATTTTCTCCTCAATAGTAGGTGGACTGAAAATATCATATTCATTATTACAATCATCATATATTGGAGGTTTGGTATCATCATAAGCAATAGAATAGCTATCTTCCAAAGTGTGTTCATTTGTAAACATATCATCATTGGAAGGATCATGGATAGCACTAATAGTATAGCAATTATTAATATCATCATTTTCAGAATTGGTAACAAAGAGATTTTCAATATCAAAAGTAGTGTGCTTTTCCCAATCATGATCACTACTATAGGTAATAGGCATAGGAACATCATCGAGTTTAGACTCATCAAAAACTATAATAGGAGCAACATGCTTAGGGGAAAATACTGTTTCCTCTCTTCTTTTACTCCTCCTCTTCTTGTTTTTCTTCTTATATTTAGGAGGGAGAGGCTTGAAAGGAAGCTTCTCCATATACCCTAGTTTATTGTTAGAGATAATAGAAGAAACTTTGGAGGATTCCTTCTTTTCATTAATAAGATCAAAACACATATTAGTCCTGTCGTATTTTGGTAAAATATCATCTTCTATAATATTTTGTATGTAAGTATTTGTGTGACAATTATCAACACAATAAAGATGACAACCATGCAGGACGCTATTCATATCAAAAGCACTCATATCTACCAAAGAAGTTTTTCTTAATAATTCTTCACACCCCAAAAATAATGTAAGTTCATCATGCTGATTAGGAGTGATCATGTCATCACAATACAGACTTGAAGTACTCATTGGATTAGAAGGGCTATTATTATGGCCTGAGCATTGAAAATTGAAATGACCCACTTCAAAGCAAAGTTCACAAATAAAAGGATAGAGGGCACAAACTTTTTTACCAAGATCATTTAGAGCCCTATACCACGTTCTAGTTTTTCATTCCTGTGGGTGATACAATATTCTTCTTCAATTTGATTATTCTCACAAGGTCTATGTATTCCACAAAAATTAACATGCTTATAAGAAATAGTACTTTCAGAGGTTTGAGCATGTTTATTGCTATCATTAATAACAATTTCATTTTCCATGCAAGTGTCTTTAAAAGGCTCACGATACATGTCCCATTTTTCTTTAGGAGCATTAATATGAGAAGCAAAGGTTCTAAAACATCAAGACCATATTTAGTACTAAGCTCTTGAAAATCGGCAGTTTCAGCGAAAGACTTAATGCAATCATACTCAAAGTTTATACCTGGTTCTTTACCTTTGTTGTTATCCCAATCTTCGGTATTGCTTTGAATTGTTTCAAGAAGATCCCACTTAGCTTTGACCTCCTTACTTGTGAAGGATCCCTCTAAACAAGTATCTAGATAGTCCTTGTAATGTCCTGAAAGCCTTGCATAGAAGTTATTAATAACAATATTACTGGGGAGCTCATGAATGGGACATTTGAGCATTAGTGACTTCAATCTCCCCCATGCTTGGGTAATACTTTCTCCATCATGTGGATGAAAATTATAAATGTAATTCCTATCTTTATGAATTTCATGAGGAGGATAAAATTTAGAGTAAAAGAGAGATTCAAGTTCCTTCCACTCCAAATGATGAGGATCATCTAGTAGCTCATACCACTCCCTTGCTTTGCCCTTAAGTAAAAAAGGGAATAGCTTCCTCTTAACTTGGTTCATTAAAATACCTGCACACTTGAACAACTCACATAATTCATGTATAAAGAGTAAATGATCACCAGGATGGACAGTTCCATCTCCAAAATAGCAGTTATTCATAAGATGTTCAACAATTTTTATAGGTATTTTAAAAGGGATGCTTTCAGTATGTGGATTTAAAATATCACAAGTATCATTAGAATTACCACATATGGGAGATAAAGTATCATCAGAGCAAATTTTCTTCTTTAAAGCTGGGGAACTAAAAAGATCATTTTCATAAAAACCAACTTCCCCAAGCTTAGACGTTTCCATAGCATTAGTAACAAAGGTGTTCAAAAGATTCATACTAATAACATTGCTATTAGCATGCAAATAAAGTTCCATAGGTTTTTTAATTTTCTCTTCAAACACTTCATGTCCTAACTCAAGATAAATACTATAAAGCTCTCTAATTTTGTTGTTGTTTTCCATTAAGCCTAACTAGTGAAAACAAGAAACAATAAGACAAAATTGTAGAATCTAAAGGAAATAACTTCGAGCACTCACACCGGAGGATTGAGTACCTTTTACATTACCTCCCCGGCAACGGCGCCAGAAAATAGCTTGATGTCTACGCACTTCTGTTCTTGTATATAGTTGTTGGGCCTCCAAGTGCAGAGGTTTGTAGAACAGCAGCAAGTTTTTCCTTAAGTGGATCACCCAAGGTTTATCGAACTCAGGGAGGAAGTGGTCAAAGGTATCCCCTCTCAAGCAACCCTGCAGTCAAGATACAAGAAGTCTCTTGTGTCCCCAACACACCCAATACACTTGTCAGGTGTATAGGTACGCTAGTTCGGCGAAGAGATAGTAAAATACAAGTGGTATAGATATAAGACAACGGTGCTAGAAAATACTTTGATGGCGTGGAAGAGACTAAAGGCAAACTGAAATAAAGATGGAAGCAAGCAAACATGTAACAAATCTAGTTGCAAACGGTGTTTCAATGCTAAGAAACAAGGCCTAGGGATCATACTTTCACTAGTGAACACTCTCATATAAATATCTTCTCTTTATGATACTACTCTTAACTACTCTCGGTTGGACACTCTAATCCATGGTAGGGCTATAACAACACTCCTCAAAGTTCGTTTTTCCCATCTAGATAACCCCACACTGTCACCTTGAGCACTAGATGGTTCCAACAAACACCACAATTTCATAGAGACATCCAACTCCAAATATAACTCATAACAAGTATTTGTAATCTCTAGCCTAAATGCCACCATGGTGTGCACGCTATCACTTTCACACACATGGGGAGAGCAGAGATGTATTAAAGCACTTGAGTAGCAAGGTAGATATACTTGATTACAAAGCTCATGATCACAATATGATCATGCATAGAGAGAGAGATGAACACATAGCTACCGGTAGAACCCTTAGCCTCGAGAGAGAACTACTCCCTCCTCATCATGGGAATCAGCAATGGCGATGGAGATGGTGGTGGAGATCGATGGAGATGGCTCCAGGGGCACTTCCCCGTCCCGGCAGGGTGCCAGAACGGAGACTTTCTGTCTCCCGAATCTCCCCTTCGGTGGTGGCGGCGCTGCGGAACTTTTCGTGGCTGGAGGCTTGACAATTTAGGGTTTTTGCATCGGGAGGCATCTTATAGGTGAAGAGGCAAGGTCGGTGGGCGGCTAGGGGGCCCACACCACCTGGTGGCGCAGCCAGGGCTAGCTCGCGCCACCACATGGTGTGGCTGCCCTGTGGCCCCTCTCTGTATCGTCTTCTGGTTCCGTGAGTCTTCCAGTAAAATATCGACTTTGGCTTTTGTCCTGTCCAATTCCGAGAATATTCATTTTCTGACTTTCTGGAACCAAAAACAGCAGAAAACAGGCATCTGACACTGTGGCATCTTGTTAATAGGTTAGTTCCAGAAAATGTGTAAAAGTACTCCAAAGTGTGGATAAAACATAAGAAAGTAGATATAAAACAAGCATGAAACATAAAAAATTATAGATATGTTAGCAACATATCAAAGTCTTATTGCAAACTTTCAGCAAACTCTATTTACTCCATGAAGTTTAATAAGTAGCATTAAATCAAGAGCAAGAATTCCAATGTTAGTATCTAAAGTATCATGTTTGCCTCCATAATTATTGATATTCAAAAGTTGTTTTAATATCAAGATTATCTAGGAGCTGAAAAATTGTTTCAGAAACCATCATGTGTGGAAGATATTGTGATATCTGAAACAATGTTTTTGGTTGCATTATGATAGGGTATAATTTAGCAAAATACATGTTCTTATATTGTATGAGAATTTGTGAAGGATGGAGATGTTAGGCATCCAGATCTCCCAAAAAGGTTTTGGGAACTAACATTATACTCACGATTCTTCCTTATAGGCTATAGTAGCTTGATCATGAAAGTTGTCATGATAAGGATGAATAGAAGATGTAAGTAAAATGTTTACTACACTAATAGATTACTAAAGAATGGATTTTTGAAAGAACACCAAACATTTGATGATGGTGATCCACTTCAAAGTGCAAGTCCAAAGGTATTAGTATTTGACTATATACACTTTGTACTATGTGTCATGTGAATGACACCACTATTGATGTTGATAAATTCTTTTAAAAGAAAAGGAATTGTTGAAAGAGAATCTATAAAATATTTGGCAAAAAAGAAAAGGTTGGAGATGTCCAACTTAGGTATATAGAAGATATACATGTTATGGATGTATTCCTTGCTTGTTAAACAATGTGGTTCTGAGGTATTGGATACCGAATTGGTTGGTGTGAAGTGTCATACAAAACAACACAATTCATGAACTGCAACGGCCTAAGTAACTGGCAAGAGAATAAGTGATGATGTTCATCGAAAACAAATAAAGTGTTATTGTGTTTTCGTTGTCATCAAACCTAGCCTTCAAGATTTGTTTTAATAATTGTTATTTTGTTCCGGTATTACGAGAACAATGCGTGTTCAAATAATTACCGTATTCCATAAAGGATGGATGAACTTTTACAAGTCTAGTTGGAGAAATCACATCCATAAACATTATTGCTAAAATGTCGTAAGACAAATGATTGGAAGATCACTTATAAAGTGACATCGCTGTTTGAATTATATTGGAAAGTAAACATGAAGAAACTCCATGTTGATGGATTTTTTGGAGTATTTTGATTTTGATCAATTGACGCATGTGAAACTTTCCTCGAGATAATTGAAACTCCGTTCATAGGCCAAAGAGGAACGGATGATTAACTTATTGGATATTGTGCATATAGTCCATTATGTGTATCCATATGCGGTGGATCTTTTTGCTTCATATGCTTTCTCTAGAAATTTGAGTGAATATATCTATATGTTTACTTAATAAGGAAGAAGTATGAAACATTTGAAAATTGTTCAAAGACTTTCAAGATAAAGTGAAAAATCATTGTAACAAGAAAATAAAAGAGTTTATGATTTGATCATAAAGGAAGATATTTGAGTTACAGGTTTAGCAAAACACCTAAGATTTCAGAAATTGTTCCATGAATTTGCACTTCCCGATAAACCATAGGAGTATGGTATGTTCGAGAGATCAAATAAAACCTTGTTTGACATGGTAAGATCAAAGGTGTCATTTATAAAACTGCCATTATGTTTATAAGGATTAAAGCTTTAGAGACTGCCGCTTTTACACTGAAAAGAGCACCATCGTGATCCGTTGAAATGACACCATATGAGTTATGGTTTGGGATAAAACCTGAATTATATTTTCTTAAATTTTGGTATGTTATGCATAAGTAAAATGTTTACAACCAAAGTCGGATAAGCACGTCTTTGTAGGTTATCCCAAAGAATTTGTTGGGAATTCCTCCATAACACCGAGGACAAAATAGTTTGTCGCTTGGAACGTCAAGTTTCTTGAGAAGGAATTTTTCGTTAAAAGTTAAGTGGGAGGACAATAGAACTTTGATAAGGTTGTTGAACCTTAGCTATATGTGCTAAGTAGCACAGCGCCGGAAAGTGTCCCGGTGGCAGCCATAATGCTCATGGCTCCCGTGATTACAAAGGGTGTGATCTTGGAGATTAGAGTTCCTATTGAACCATGTGGGTCGGTAAGAATCAAATAGTAAGATTTGAAACAAAAGTCGTTATTGTTTTGACAATGATGAACCGACTGCATGCAAATAAGCGATGATGGGCCCTGACTCCATAAAATGACTAGAAGTCATAGAATCCGTGATAGTATCCATACACGAGAAATCAAATTTATGAACTTGGAAGACCCTCCGGAAAGGCATGAAGCCTATCGGTTGTGTTTGGATCTATAAAGAAATAGACATGGATGTTTAACATCTATGAAATAGTCGACATGTCGAAAAGAAGTTTACGGCAATGTTCAAGGAGTTGACTATGACAAGATTTGATCTTTCATAGCGATACTTAGTCTTGACGAATTAATGTAGCAACCACTACATATAATTTGGTATATGGTAGTTGAATAAACAAAACAAGGTTCTTCTAATAGAACGGTTACCTAGGATGTGTACATGACACGGTCCGAAGGGTTTTTTTAATTCAAAGGGTGCTAAAAGGGCATGCAAACTTCAATAGTTGAAGTGAGCATAGCGGAGTTGGAATCTTCACCATGATGAAAATGTTAAAAGAGTTTAATTTCATCGGAGATGATGAAGATGCTTGCTTTTGCAAGAAATTAAGTGGGAGCGCTGAGACAAATTTCCAATACATTATGTAGAGTACATATTGTTGATTGGAAATGATGTATCTTTTATTGACACAAGTTAAGAATTTCATTAAAATAGGATTTCGATGAAAGACTTGGGAAAAACGGGAATATTTGGCATCAATGTCTATATGGATAGATTGAGGCGCTAATATGGTTATGCCAGACGTATATATATGAGATATTGAAAGGGTTCAATATGGAAACAACAAGGAAGGTTCTTGCTGCATAGAAAGGATTGTATCAAGATTCAAGTGTTTCAACACTTGGTGACTAAAATCACATGAATATTTTGATCGATTATACCGTGATATGTATATATCCAGATATGTACTATGCTCTAAATGTTATGAGCACATACCAGAATGATTCATAAGATGATCATTGGACAATAGTAAAGATATTCTTATGAGCTTTGGAAGAACTAAGAATATATCATGTATAAGTGACAAATAGTTAAAGGTAGTTCATTGTAAAGTGTTACATTGATACTAGTTTTGTCACAAGATACAAATTAAATTTATCTCTATTTAGACTATGGGTGGAACAATGTAATGGAAATGATGTTCCATGATGGATTTGGATGAGTTCCAAAGTTGAAATATTGTGACGGATACTACAACAAAAGGCTAAGTATATGACTGCTATAGTAGCGGCAAAGGAGGGAATTTGTGTTATGTAGTTTGTTATCAAACTAGATGTGGTTCAAAGTGGGCTAATACTATGAAGATATATTGTATGACAATAATATCAACATATTTTAACCCGAACGAACTGAAGGTCTCACCAAAGGACCAAATTTATACAATGCCATCTCATTTGAGAATGAGTGATACGTAGAGACGCAAAGACATGCAAATACACACGGACCTGAAACTGTCAGATCCAGAGATTATGTTAACCACTAGCAATTGTGTATATGCAACACCAGAAAGCCATAGGTGTTCAATACGCAAAGTTTTTCAAACTAGATTATTGACTCTAGTGCAAGTGGGAGACTGAAGGGAATATGCCCGAGAGGCAATAATAAAGTGGTTATTATCTTATTCCATGTTTATGATAAATGTTTATTTTGCATACTATAATTGTATTGATTGGAAATGTCAATACATGTGTGTTTAATAAACAAATAAAAGGTTCCTAGTTATACCTCTCTTATAGACTAGCTCGTTGATTAACAAGATGATCAAGGTTTCCTGATCATGGACATTGATGTTGTTAATAACGAGGTCACAACATTGGTGGAATGATGTGATGAACATTCATCCGAAGTATAGCATTACGATCAAAGTCATTATGTTTATATTGCTATAACATCATATGAAGTAATCTTAGTCCTCAGACCATGAGATCATGTTAATTGCTAACATCGGAAGAGTAACTTGATAACATCAAACGTCACACCGTAAAAGGCTGACTATAAAGGTGGGTTCAGATACTCCTAAGGTGTTATGTTTAGGCTCATGGATCAAGAGTGGAATTTGTCAATCCCGATGACGGATAGATATACTCTAGGCCCTCTCAATGATATCACATTAAGATAGCTTGGAAGCAAGTGATGTGATCACTAGAATGTTATATCACGGGAACCAGAAAAGAGTGCATGTCGGTAACGAGATAAAACTAGGTATTTGGATGCCGATGATCGAATCTCGGACATGTAATATATCGCGAGACAAAGGGATTTAGTTACAACGTTAAAGGTTTACACGATCACAAGAGTCATCGTTGAATATGTGGGAGTCAGTACGAATCTCTAGGTCTCGCTGCTGATTATTGATCGGAGAGGGGTCTCGATCATGTCTGCATTATTCGCGAACTGTAGGGTGACACACTTAAGGGATACCGACACCATTTGGAGCAAATATGTTTCAGATAAAGATTAAGAAAGTGCTAGAATCATTTCGATGGAAACCGGAATTGTTTCGGGTGAAATTGCTGAAACTGGTTCTGCATGTGATATTGAAATGTTGCAGGGAGTTTTATGTGAATGTTTGTTAATTAAAGTAATTAACAAAATTCTGAATAAAATAAATAAAAGTGTTTTATTTAAAGAGAAAATGCATTTAATTTAGTGGACATTAAATGCAAAGTGAGTGGAGTTGAAATTGATGTGAGTGGGCTTAGTGGAAGCTCCACCCACATGAATGAGGGAGAGGTGGGGGCACCCACCATGGCCGGCCAGCCATGGCCTTGGGGTTGTGCCCCTCCCCTATAAAAGGAGCCCCATGGCTCCTCACCTCTTGCCCCACCTTCTCGTGAAGGTTCTCTTCTCTCTTTAGTTATTCCCCATGGTCTCGGATTAGCGAGATACATATTCTCGGTGGCTTTATATGGAAAGGAGTTGCTGCTTCCGATGCATCGCTGGAGCGAGGAGGTGGAGGTTGTTCGGTGGACCGAACGTGTGTGCGATCACGGATGCATCGCTACTTTGCGGTGCTAGACTTGATGGTGCTGGACCTAATGGTGCTGGAACTGCTGGACCTGAAGGACTTCATCACGATCTTGAGATCGGCAAGTGTATGACTACATCCTCCACGAGTTCTATCTCGTTAACAGATCTTTGTTGTCTTCGAGGGTAAGTTCTCTATGGATGTATATCCACCTGTTGCTTGTATCTAGTAGATAGATCTTGGCGTATAGTTCCCATCGTAGGATTTTTTTTGTTTTCTATGCTGCGAACCCAACATTCCCATGTAAGCGCTAGTGGCTCGCGGTATTCTTGTCTAAAACCTATAATATTAGATAGGAGTTGCATAGTTTTAGTAGGAGGGAAAAACTTAGTCATAAATATTGAAGTGCATCCATCCCATGAAGTAATAATGCCCTTGGGCAATGCTAGTAACCGATCTTTTGTCTTTCTCCTTAGTGAGAAAGGAAACAAACGCATCTTGACCGTATCAGGGTCAACATCTCTTATGCGCATCATGTCGCACATTTTAGTAAAAGTGTTCAAATGCATACCTGCGTCCTCAATAGCTGAGCCTCCAAATTAGTTCCATTGAACCAAACTCAAATTGTTAGGCTTAATTTCATAATTTTCCACTACAACAACAGGCTGAGTGATATGTGCACACAAATAATCACCATTGGGAGTAGCATACTCCCAAACTTATTTTCAACGATGGATAATTTTTTGGGGGTTTTGGTTTAAGAGAAACAAGAGTAATAACAATAATAAGGTTAACTATTTTTATGTGTTTTAATAGGTAACAATAGTAAACTAAGAATAATAAATAAAACTAACTAGCAAGGTCTCTAATAACCTTATCAGGATAGCGAGAATTGCTTCCTCGGCAATGACGCTAGAAAAATGGTTGATACCTTTGATCCGAATTATGGATTGTAGTATAACTTCTTTTTTCCTAGTAAACCTAGGTTTATCGAATCTTGGAAAGCTTTCGCTTGGTGTAAGATTACTTTGAACAAGACCTTGATAACTTTTAGTTTTTTTGGTTACTGAACCAAACACGTTTACTTTTTATGGTTTTTGTATCAATATATGGAGATAGGCCAGGGCTAAGGTTTCACCTGTAGTTGTGGATATATGTTAGGATAAGATAAACTTAATGATCTCGTTCATGTATTATGATCTATACCAATAAAGATACATTCATACTATTATGGTAATTGTCAGCAACACTTACCATAGATTTTTGTCCAACTACTACACCACCATCGCACGGGGTTTTCAACAGTTATTAAGTAAAACACACCAAATTATTAAGATCAATGACATTACCGGTACTCCCAAATGGATCTCAAACAACTACTATACTCCCCTTGCTGTCACTTGGTTTCACGCATAAAAGATGATCACCCTCCATCTCACCTTATTACATGGATCGATCCTCGGGTTCTTGGTACCTGACAAGTCATTGGATTGAGGCAAAAGACAAGAATACAAATTTATAGATCTAATATTAAATCACAACAATATCCCATGCCATTAGAGATTTCACATATCGCTGCAAGGCTATGCCTCAGCCCCCAGCCCGTGAGGACTACTCACACATGATTAGATCAATAGTCATAAATATTATATTAAAAATTCTCAAGAGATTGGTATCAAATAGTCTTACAATACTGCTAATAGTGATGAGCTCAAGATTATAAGTAGAAGGCTATGGCTATAGAGTGGAGGTGAAGGAGGGAGAGAAGTTGTGGCTATGGTGATAAAGATGGGATCTCCTCTCCTTATATGCGAATGGCTTCAGATGTGTTCTACAGAATGGCGACCTCCTGTCTGGCGGCTACGAGCCTCTTCTTATATATCTTCCTTCACGAGAGTCGTAGGATTTGACTTGGCGGAGCCTCAAGAGGCCACGAGCGGACAATATGGCCGGGACCTGCCCGTACCGGTGTCCTATCCGTATTGGTGCTCATTAAAACTTCTGATCGCCTCCCTCGAAGCACCTTTGACTTAGGAGTATTGGAAACTCGCAATTGTCCATTAATTGCTCCAAATTTTATAAAAAATATCCATTTCTGCAAGAAGAAAGATCAAGAAAGAAATTTGCACATCTATGCAATAATTAGTCACTAGTGGCAAGGCTAGAGAGATATTTTATCAAATACTTGACAAATATATGGTTTAAACCTAGAGATACATGGATGTATTTTAGCCATCAGGCCCATCCCTAGGGAACGCCACCTGGTATCTTTTGGGTCTCCGGGCCCCGCTCGCGAGGTCCAAATACTCTAGGTCATGTCTTCGCGAAAAAATAATACTCGAAAAATCCAGATCCATTTGATTTCGTTTAGGTCCCTGAAACTTAAAAATACGAAAAACGAGGTTATCTTGTTCTGAAGAGTTATAAAAAAGGATTATTGGTAAATCCCCATAAATCAATGTAAAACATGAATATAACATTCTAAATCATGCAAATATATAGGAATATATGACAATAAACTACAAAGTTCATGCATGCATTTTACATGCATCAATAACCTTGTGCTGGCCATCCAGCGCCAGCAGCCAAGGGGGGAACGGCCCCCTTCGGCCTGAAGAGTCGACGATAGAAGCGCCGCCGCGGATGCACTCCTCGGAGCCACATTGCGAAGAGCATGTCCTATGAAGAGCTCGATGCAACACTCCAGACATCCTTGTCTGCTCTAGAACCTATCAGATCTAAATAGATATAGTGACAAAGTGCTTTTCCCATCATCGAGACGACAAGAACATCGACAGATTCGTCTAGATTTTCCAGCCCTGGAGCCACCACGAGCTTACTGAGAGGAGCCGTTGCAGAGACCGCCCAATCCATCGTCGACTCCGACCACCGAAGCCTTATAGAGAGCAGAGTCACCACCGCTGGCCAACCAGAACTGCTTGATGACTCGAGCCATCAAATCCTCCACAACATAGCGTGAGATTGGCATAACACCAAAACCACTACGAGAAACAAACCTAGACTACTCCGTACAAGGGCCGGGCCTCCTCTCTCATTGCCTCTGGACGTTAGAGCCGCCGGAGAGGAGAGAGAGGAGCCAGAGGTAGCATGGAGATTCTCAAGGAGAGGGAAGGGAAAGAAGGCTAGAGGAGAAGATGACAAGTATTTGAAAAATATCTAGTTGACATTGCATTATGTTGCATGCTAGTGGTCGTGTAGATCGATGGCGATGATGGATTCAGTTTGTGTTACTCTATTTTTTCAAGCATGTTGTTTTCTAATTTCATCATTTTGGTGTTATATAAGAAAAGTGCTGTTATGCGCCTCGTAGGCGGGTAATAACAATGTAAACATAGCTCGCTCAAAAGCAATAAAACCCAAAACAAAAAACCCAATAAAATCTCGCATCCTTAGTCCCGTCGCCTAACCCCATCTCCACCTCCACGCGCTGCCGGCGCCTCCTCCCGGCGAGCCGAAACTCTGCCGCCCCGCTGAAGCTTCCAAAACCCGCTGATAAGCGCGTCGCGGATAAGTTCTACGCCTCTCCAGTTCGTCCCCACCCGTCTCGTCCCCGGTATCTCATCGGGCTGGATCTAGGGTTGCAAGGGGAGGGGTTCTGGAGGCCTCCGCCACGATGGAGGCGGCCGATCTCGCCGGCGACCACCGCACTTTCGCGGCGGACTTCACGAAAGACGGCTCCAAGCAGCTACTGGAGCGCATGCGGGAGAAGCTGCGTGAGTTCAAGGATGCCGAAGAATCCGTCGCGGTAAGATGACGCCACTCGACCCCCCGCCCCTTCCCCCGTTAGGTGGCTTCGCGCTTGTGTGTGACTAGGTCCGTAGTTCTGCGAGTTGTGCTATCGTGTGACCTTGTCTGGTGCTTCTTCTCTTACTTCCTCTCGTATGGTGCGGTTAGATCTTACAATCTCACGGGTTCGCAGCTTTTGCTTGGTTATTTGCTTCCTGGAATTTAGGTATGTATTGGACTATAGTGATAACCGTGGGTTCTAATTTCGTGTGCCTAGTCTCATGGATTACATATTTACATTGTATTGCGCCTAGGCGAATTCAGCCGGTGTAATAAGCCAGAAGCACTGAAGTAATGTGTAATTATGCTTGGTCTGATTTTTTCCGTGTAATCCAAGAATGGTTTATTTATTCAGCACAACTACATCAGTTGTTCAGGAACCATGGATCCCAATTTCTCTACTTCCAAGTATTAAGTTTCTGCACTTATGTACTATTCACTATGTCATGTTGTACTATCATTTTATCTATACTAGATGGAGCTCGATTTATTGAACTTGTGCAGAGCTTGAAACCTTTTTTTTGAGGTAATGCAGCTTGAAGCCTGAGAATGTTTGTGCATAGGCCATAGGGGAAAGTTGATTAAATGATAGACCACTATCATCAACTCAACTCTTCCTCAGGGCCGTACTCAATAAACCGGTGACTGGTGCGAAGTAAAGTTTAGGCTAGAAATTTCAATTAAGTTGATTTATTAAATGAGTGATTATTCTTTGAGTGGTGATTAGTCTAACTATATGTGAATTATTCAGACAAAATTAATTTCATTCAAAATTGTTTTTATTTCAACACAATATCAATTTTGTATTAGGCAACCCATATTTTGTTTTAGGCACTCCATATTTTGTTGTAGACAAATTCTTGCTCAAATATGTATTTAAAGAAGTGCGTGTGATTTATATCTCTGAATAGATGGGGTACTAATTTAGTACTGTATCTTTTAGTTGGACTGCTCTAATAGATGGGTGTGGCCAAACAAGATAGTCCAACTTTAGTAGACCAGATAATGCATGAGAGAACGTTTGCAATGAAAGAACAAAAAGTAAGAAATGAGAAGAAAAACACCTACACGCAGATAAATGAAATATTGGACTATACCAATTTATTATCAGCAACCGTATTTTTGGGAGTCTAGAAAGAGCAAGGATCAAAAGGTTTTATGGGTTGGGAGTTGCTGGCTTTGCGTGAGTAATTTTCCAGCGCACGAGCTCTTCGCCTCTTCCTTTACTTTAGTGTTAAATTCTCAACTGGTCATTTGATTAGTAAAATGCGAGTGCTTAGGGAAAATTTGGACCCCTACTTTTTGTCGGCCTGACGGCCTGTGAATATGCACTGCTCTCGCAGATGGTATTACATGGGCTTGCTCCTTCTTATTTTTACTGCTGGTCTTAGCCAAAATTGTAACAGTGGAAGTGCCTAAATTATTATTGGAAAAATGTGTACTTTTAATGTTGTTTTTGGGATTGGCTTCAAAATCTCTGATGGAAAATCTGCTGCTTAGTTGTTTCCCTACCTGCAGGCTGCAGTGAATGCCATCATTTTAATCAGAAAGAGTGAAGTTTGACATGGAATACATTGCTTCAACACTTCTTGTTATCACAATGTATTCATTTTCTCGTGCATTAGAAACTTAAACATCATATTCTCTTTCTCCTATTTCTTTATTACATTATATGTTTATAGAAAGAGCATTAAATAAACCTCTGTTGTTATCTTAAGTGCAGGACTATGTTATTGCGATGCTGGGGGGTAGAAAGCGCAAGGATGAGGCCAGTAAGGACCTCCATATTTTTCTGGGAGTTGATAATAGTGCAACGTTTATTTCATGGTCAGTACTCATGACATGTGATTTGTATTGCGCTGCGCGTGAACTAAGCGCACGACCAATCTCACTGTATTTTTCCACATTTTTCTCCGTATAATCATTTACTATGCAATATTCACTTATGCAACATGGAGCGGTTTGCGCAGTTTATTGTAAATCATTTTTGCGCGTGATAACATAGGATTCACAAGTTAACGTTTTTACTTTTTGCGCGGGTTTTTAGTAAGTTGGCTACTTATTCTACAGTATGACCATGCCTTGCCCCTCTTTCTAACTGAATTATTATTGTATACTACTACAACAACAATGGGCATGGATATTCTTTTGGGTACTATTTCAGTTATAAGTACTCCCTCCGTTCACTAATGTAAGACCTTTTAGTGAACGGAGGGAGTAATTGATATTCTTATTGTCTTAGCAAGTGCATATTGAACAGACCATTGAATGTTCTTGTAGGTTGTGGGATCATCTATCTTTGAATTTGCACCTATATGTGCGAACACAAGAAAAGCGTGAGGTGGAGAACAAGGATGATGAACCAAAAGAACTATCTGGGAGACGTAAATCGTCCGAGGTGCACTCGAATGAGCATGCAAGTGAATCAAATACAACCACCAGGAGTCAGAATAAGAGGGAATGGAAAGGAACTGGTCGAGAGGGTAGTAGAAACTTTCCACTCCGAAGTGTATTAACGGATATTTTGCACGGAGAAGAGAAAAAGCTGCAAAAACCTATTGAAATACGACAGCCTCCATTGTCTAATCAACGGAATGGCAGAAAGCGCGATAGGGAGGACGAACTACAACAAACAAAGGTGCGTAGCAAATCTTAATAAAGCGTGTATTTTTTGTTAACCAAACGGATTGCCCGCAACACTGGACTTTCATGTCTACCTGTTCTTTACTTCGCCACGCCTTGCTTTTTTTAGTATGGTGTGCCCTCCCCTGGGTCTGAATTTTAATTACACTGTAACTAAATGTTCATTCTCTTACGCTTCTATACATCTCGCAACAAGAAGCTTGCTAACACTGACTGGTGAATCTTTATAGTGGTAGCAATAATAATATATTAATAAATAATCAATTTTTAGTTTGTGGTTTATAAAATGATTATGTTGTTATAGGTTCTAGTCGTTCCATTATCCAACAGTTGTGTCGCCAAAAATAAAATTCTTGGCATCTGTCAGACCAAATGTTTGCTTCCATGAATATGAGAATATGTGAGCTTCAACTACTTCTGCATGCTACAGTAAACTATTTCCTATTAGGGCCAACTGACCGATTTAAATGTTAAGAAACTCGCCGAATAGACAAAATTGTAATATTCTTAACTATTGTTTATATTCTACTTGGAAAAGGAAATTGCTTGTGTGTTTACCAATAAGTATTGCAATGTATCAGACATACCTAATTTCTTGTATTCCCTCTGATCCAAATTAATGGACTCAAATTTGTCTAGATTCGGATGTATCTAGTCATGTTTTAGTGCTAGACTAGATACATCCGAATCTAGACAAATCTGAGTCCATTAATTTGGATCGGAGGGAGTACAACTCTTTAGGAATCCACTTAAGATGTTTCTTTTGTCCACCTGAAATAAAAATACCATTTACGATCAGTTCTCTTATTTTGTACCCAGAGAGAATTGCCTTCTCGTCCCGTGCTTGGTGCGTCCCGCCGTCTTCTGCAGTTTGCTGTCCGAGATGCTGTAAAAGCTGTGCAGCAAACTAGCAGCTCTACTGAGCCATCTTCTAAGCGTCTACGTTCTGTGGTTTCTACATCATCCAAAGACAACTTGCATGGTCAAAAATCAGAAAGAACTACAGACAGCCTGCATGATAGGAGATCAGAAAGATCTACAGACAGCGTGCATGACAGGAGATCAGAAAGATCGAAAGATAGCGTGCATAACAGGAGATCAGAAAGATCTGCAGACGACCCGAATGATAAAAGATTAGAAAGAACTAGGCAAATTCTACAAGTGCCTGGAGCTGCTTTAGCTCTTAGAGCTGCTGCAGAGGCTGCTGCAGATTCTTCCAAAGCAAGATCTACTGGAAGTGTGTTCAGTCGATTGGGTCAAGGGAATGCTGTGAATCAACCATCTCATTCTCGTGAAGAGAGGAGAGATGTTGAGCCAGTTACATCTGTAGATGATCATGATTCTGATCAGCATGATAATGATGAAGAGATATCAGGAGACCTGAACATATCTGATGGGGAAGATGAAATGAATGTTGATACTACCTCTGATGATGACGTGGACATAGATGATGGAATTACTAGATACCAAGGTTCCGATTCACATGCTGGTGCTGCCTCCTCAGTTGTGGAGAAGAAATATTCATCTTCGAAATGTAGTGCTGAACCCGAGTCCAATACGACGAGGCATTCAAGTTTGACTTACGAGGGGCAACCTGTTTCTTCATCACCAATAAGAGCAAGCAAAACTGTGGCTGGTCTAGTTAATCTCAGTTCTGTGGAACCCGCTACACCAAAAGATGTTCATGTTGTGGAGAAGCCGAACATCATACCCATGAATCCTACTCTTACCTCTCCGGCTGTTAATGTCAAAGTAAGTTACCTCATACCTGTAGTAAGCATTTTTTTAATGATAAATTGCACCATATTGAGCATTTGCAGATGTCTGTTCTGATTATCTTATCTGTAAGTTATGAAAGAACCATTCCTCAGATCATTTTAATAGTCTATATTTCTGTGTTCTAGGTTTGAGAAGTGTTTATCTGTTGTGATGTTTTTTCTCTTTACGCGTTTCAATCATGACTTGGGTACCTTATTGGTATTTCAGCCATAGCCTAAACATTTTAATATTTGTCCTGTTCATAGTTTTTCTGTTGGATGTTTCCATGGTAGTGATGACTTGTGCTCATTTGCCATTTGGCTTGAATGGAATGTGAGTAGGGCCGATGGATGATCATGTGAAAATTTTACATTATTTCAACAACTTCCCAGTTTTAGCGTCTACTGGATTGAACTGGGCTGGTTTAGTTGTTTGTACTTACTTTGGCTGCTTTAATCTCTGTGACCAACGGCATAGGCCTGTGCTCATTATCATAGTACTTACTAATTCCTTTGCAGTCGTCATTCTGGTCTGGTGTTTTAAATGCAACATCTTGGTACCACGTACCAGACCATTCCGGTGTGTTCTGTTCTGGGCTTATGTAATTAATTTATAGACATATATGTACAGAAATATAATAAGAAAATGTACGAAAATGGATAGAGGAGTGAATTCCTGAATGGTGGCCAGGCCTAGCATTGCTTATGTGTGCAGCGAGAGCAGGCTGACCCATGCATCCAAGTTCAAGAAGCCCAGAAAGCACCAGGCCTGATGCCCCGTGCGACGTGCCTCCTGGTAAAAATAGAACCTCCAGATTGGTATTAGTCCCACTCCCACCTCGCGTACTTTGGGAACCAGATGTGCTGCTGGTGCCTATGATAAGAGCAGAGTGATAATAATGCAGCAGTGTGTTGTGCCTGGTACTGGAATGTCAGATACAGGAAATCTGTCCGAGATGGAACATTGGCCGGAATGCCTGGAATTTAGGCTGTTACAGAATGCAATCTGCTGCGTACCGTTTTGGTCAGGAAAACAGAATGATCTGGTAATTCTGGCTGGAACAGAGCAGCCTGAAATTAGTAAGTTTGGTTCATACGCCAGCATCAAAGAAATTTGGGATAAAAAGTCAAACCGATTATTATCAGTGTTGCCTGAATTTAAGACATAGGCCCAATGGCCCATACTTCCGTCATTAGCTTTCCTCCTTGAATATTTCTGTTGTAAATAAGTCTTGCATTTTACTTGTTACTTAAGGTGCTGATTGCTTCTTTATATTCTTTTGGTCATTGGCCTTGTAGAACATTTTTGTCAGTTGACCTGCCTCGGAGTCTATCTTTTTAGAAATTAGGAATTGTGGTAAAAGTGCTCTGACTGTACAAAAATTGCTCAGGAATCAGGTCACGGAGAAGTCCAAAAGGATTTACAGAGGTCTGCAACATCTGGTGCGTAACAAAATTCAGTTAGTGTAATATTCAAATTGGAGCACTTATAATCAATTATCAATCGAGAATGCTTCACATTTGACAGAATACCATTTATTATTTGATATATTAATACATATTGTTTTCCTTGCAGCTACAAATTCATACAGCACCGCGCATCCCACTGAGGATGCGGATTCAAGGACCCTCTATGTTAGCAATGTAAGTATCCTTATATTATCACCCTTTCTTCTTTAATGCCCTTAGAATTTCTATTTATCTGCCAATTTTATTTGAAGGTTCACTTTGCTGCCACTAAGGACTCGCTATCTCGCCATTTCAACAAGTTTGGTGCGGTGCTGAAAGTAGTCATTGTTACTAATGCAGCAACAGGGCAGCCAACAGGGTTAGCTTTTTTCTTATGCTTATCATTGCCGAGATAATTTTTTTAATGTTTCTAATAGTTTTTGGTTACATACGTTACATGAGATAAATTGACTGGTGGCTGTAGAAAAGCAAAGTTCATTTTGGCATATGTAGTTCGTAGCAACCATCAGGTGCTATTATGCTACTTTCCTTGGTTAAAGTTCAACATGAATAACGTCTGAAAACAAATATAGACGTTTATCTCAGTTTGATTCAGCCCTTGAGACTGAATGAGTACCAAGACTAACAGAAACATGAAATATATAGCAAACCAGAAATGAAAGGAGGATCCTACAGAGAAAAGTAATAGAATGGAGTTGTAAGTAGATTTTAATAGAATGGAATTTTAAGTAGATTTGGCATCTGAATTAAAAGTTCCGCTTGATACCATTTAGTAGGTGAGCAATAGGTATGTCACATGTCCTCAATTGACAATAGTAGGAATGGAAGTCTTGAACTGTTATATTAGACTGAGGAAAGAACCAATGCAACCATAGTTTGTTCACTCTGTTGTACTTGTTTTTAGTATCAGTTAGGTGCATGCAATTTCATGGACTCAACACTCAAGTGGATACAGGTTCTGAATGGACGTGAGTAGAGAAGTTTAAGGATCTTAATGTTGAACTTTCAAGTTCATGGACCTAAGTGGAACATAGTTCAAAGTTGAAGGAGCTAAAATAAACTAGGAAATTAATTCTAAAGTCAGTAATTACGTATCGGTTTCTTCTAAAGACATCAGTGACTGATTTTTCATCTGATACAGGTCTGCATATGTAGAATTTTTGCACACAGAGTCGGCCGAGCGAGCTCTGTCATTGAATGGCACATCATTTATGACACGGATTCTCAAGGTATGATTGCTATTGTCTTTTGAAGTATTTTTAGCCTGTCACATGCTGTTCTCCTTGGCATTCTTGTTACTGGAGTAGAAATTGAACCTAAAGCACAATTTTGCTTTCCTCTATCCATATATTTCTGCACTGATGTGCCATGGACCTTGTTGCATGAGAATAGCATGTTATCAATCTCTTATTGTGGTAGTTAGCTTTTTGGGTCGCCTACACATTGGCGACACTTCTGAGTATTGAGTGTGCTGCATGCATAGGTGATACTCATGCCGGTTTCTTGTACTGTAGGTCGTGAGGCGAAGCTCTCATGAAGCTGCTCACTTTTATGGTTGGCCTGGCAGTGGTCGGTCATCACTGTATGCAAGGCACGGTAGGATGGCATACCCAAGGGGTGTTGTTCCTGGTAGCTCCTTTAGAGGACGTACTCCCATGAAAGCGGGTGCCAGAAGTTTTCAGTGGAAGCGTGAGGCTTCGGGCACTGTTTCAAATGCAGGTGCAAAACCTGACATGAGTGTGGCACTGCCTTCGGCTGAACAGGTGTTTCCACCAGCCACATAGGGGATCATATTATAGATGATCATAGTGAGAAGCAATTGGTGTCTTTCCAGTTGTGCAGCATGTTCTAATGAGGACAATAGGGCCAATAAGCTGAGAGGATTGTTGTTCCAAGATGCTGCTTTGTAAAAAGACTAAACAGGAAAAAACAAAAAAAAAGTGGAAAAGAAATCGAAAAAGGGGAACGGGATCTGGACCGCCAATCTGGTAAACTGCAATGCTGATACTAGGAGATGGTCGAGTTCTTATCAGGCTGCTTCAGAAAGCAGTTTTCATCAGCCATTTGAAAGGGGCTTGCACACATTTGAAATAAGTGCAGCTGATGCTTGCTTCAGTGATGAGGATTGGTTGTTGATAAAAAGGAGGACCAGTTCTTGGACATGATATTCTGGCGCTTAGTATGCGCCCTGTCAATGTAAGCCCCAACTGTATAGCAATCTATTTATTTGTACTCTTCTCTTGGAACCCCTTCCCAAGCAAAAAAAAAAAGTAAAAAATGAAGAAAAGATAGTACATCTCTGTGTCATCTTTTATTGAAGCAACCATTTTTTATTTCTTATGTAATGATTTATTAATTTGACATTCATTCAATTGATGTGGTGGATGCTGTTACTTTATCTGGAACACGTTGATATCCATAAATAAATTGAGCATGTGTAACTGCTTGCTGTGTTCCCAGGTCATATTCCCGTCTATTTTGCAGGCTGCAAGGTGCATGTGATTCACTGCTTGTGTGTAATGGTCTAGATGGCATAATGCTGCGTACATTACCTAGAGCGTTTATTTCACTGAACTAGAGGAAATGTGCGTGCAGTTGTAAGAGCCTTTTGTATCTTTTGAGCGTGTGTATCCCGTGCATACTGTGCTCGGAGCCTTGCCAGGCCTGACTTCTGCTGCTGCTTTGGTCCTGTTATATGCAGTGGCAGATCGGCGTAGGGCAAGGAAAATCTGTATCTGTAAGCACTTCAAATTAACAGTATGGGCACAAGATACGCCCTGTGAAACTTATTCTGTGCCGCGGTAGTACACAAATGGCGCAAGCTGAAAGAAAAGCCCTGCCGTCGTCGCACGCCTAAACCACCCGTGGGGCTGACGCCGCCGCAAACCGCACGTCGGTGGAGGGAGAAACCAACCACGTACGTCCACAAGATCCTGCCTGCGACGCGAGCACGTGAAGCAAGCTTAGTGGTTTAGCAGGCTCCGTTGCAGTGCGGGAAGCTGCTGCTAGTGGTTCCGCTGCGCAACCCAGCGTCACCGTTCCGTCACCACATCCCACGGGTGCGCTGGTGCTGGCGTCGGTGTTAGGTTTCGGACCTGGCCTCCGTGGACGGCTTAAGATAATCCAGGGGCGTCACTAGAGATAGATAACCCATGAATTGTATGCATATCCTGGGCGACCGAGCTCACCCGCAGAAAAAAAGACTCAACCCAGTTCCCTTGTCTGTATCTATTTCCCTTAATTAAGTACGTTTGGTAGCTCTTTCGTTCGTTTACACAAAATCCATACGGCTCAACAACATGAACGATCACCGAGTCATGCCTTCCGGCTAAATAAACCTTTCGCCCATCCCCATCCCTGAAAAAAGAAGTTCCATTCGTCCTCCCATGGCAACATTGTGTTGTCACGGCTAAGGCCGATCCAAGGTGGAGAAGATTAAAAACGATATCTTGTCGGATTTGGCGTTGCCTGGGCCACACTCTTGTGCGAAACAGCTTTAGGTCCAATCTACGGATTCTCTGTTTGACAGAGAAGCCCTGAAATATCATCATGCTTATACTACTAGTATCGAAACCAGCCACTTGATCGACCGGTCACGTCGGCCTCGTCCTTGCGGATGGATAAACAAATCGGTTTTCTTTTCTTTGTTGTATAATGTAGGCGATGAATCTTGTTGCTGTGCTCTGTGGGGGCAGCCCACTAAACCTGATGCACGTAATTATTTTAATCGATCCAGTTGTGTGCGAGTTGTGGCTGGAATAAACGGAGCATTAGTCGGCAAGAGTAGACTAGTCTAGGTAGTAGGAAAAGCTTGATGATTCGCGTAGTGTGAACCGACGTCGTATTGTAAGTCTAACCACATTAGTACATTTTTTCTTCAATAAAGTCCGCAACAACGAATTGCCAAAGAAAAAACACACAGTTACATCGATCTATTCCCTCGATCTACACCAACAGAAGACGAATCAGTGCACAAGCGTCATCGTCGCCCTATCATAGATATTAGGGCATCTCCACCCGGGTCGATCTAAATGGGTGATCGAAGCGGTCCGTTTCTATCCGTTTGGGTCGCCCCGCTGTCGCTTTAGGGTTACGGTCCGGTCTGTCTAGACAACCGCGTCCAGCGGCGTGATCCATCTGTCCGTACCAGGTCAACAGGGTCACGCCGTTTTTTTTTTAATTTCAAACCAAGACATTTCACGCGTAAACTGATAAATTTCGTACCTAATTATACAAAACATGACATTTAAAACATAAAAAAGGAAAAATGCCTTAGCCCTGGCCCTAGCTACTGACGATCTCCCTGCCGCTGGCGTCGCCCCGTCCATCTATGGATCGAGGTCGATTTACTCCGGTGGCGTCTAGAGGTGTACGGGCGGCAGTCCCGGAGCTGGCGCTGGTGCGGGTGCGGGAGGTGTCGGCTGGTCGATCACCTGGCCTGGTCACGCCTGCCACGCGTCCGTTTCCGCCGGCGCGGGCGGAGCGTACCACTGATACGTCCAAAACGTATCTACTTCCCGAACACTTTTGCTACTGTTTCTTCTCTAATTTGTATGATTTGGATACAACTAATACAGACTAACGCTGTTTTCAGCAGAAATGTTTTGGTGTCTCGTTTTTGTGCAGGAAATCAACTTTCAGAAAAAATTCTGGAAAATATCGCAAAACTCCTATTTTACCAGAAGACTCACGGAACCAGAAGACGAGACGAAGAAAGGCCGCGAGGGGCCCACACCACCTGGTCGCGCGGGCCAGGCCAGGCCGCGCCAGGGGGTGATGTGGCTGCCTCGGACTCCGCCTCGACCTATCCTTTTGAAAGGACATGTATGTCCCCATGTGTGGTTTTGGTAATTAATGACAATCCCTATGGACTAATGTGCAAATTGTGTTTCACTTGTAGGTTTGTCCATTTGCGTCGCTTGGACCATGTGTTGGTTTCAAGGATGAAGAAGAAGAAGCATTGTCCAAGGGCTTTGTGCCTATTGGAATCAAGTAGTAGAAGAAGAAGATCAAGTATGTCTTAAAGAAGAAGAAGAAGAAGATGGAGTTCCTCATGAATATCTTCAAGACATCATCAAGAATTGAAGTGCAAGATCAAGATGCGTCATCTCTAGAAGATCTCATTCTTGAAGCTTGCCATCCTCGGCAATCATGGAATGATGAAGACAAGTTCGAAGAAGATGCTTCCCCATGGTGTATGGGGGAGCATGTCTCAAGACTTCATCAAGCAAGTGCAAACAAGTGCAATCAAGAAAGGTGTTCCATCTTGAAGGTGACAAGATCGTCTACATCAAGCTCAAGTGGGATGCTCAATGCAAAGGTATGGTCTTGATAGGGTTTCCTTTTTACCGGTCTCTTGTAGTGTTCTTGTAGTGTTGGGAGACCGGGTTTAGGATAGATAACCGCACTATCAAGAGGGGCTCTCGAGTGGGTGACTCGTTCGTATCTTTCGGTGAGAGCTCAAACCTTTGCATACATAGCATCATCTTTCTTGGTTGTTATGTGGTTCTTGTCCATGTGAGGATCTATAGCCTGTAGTTATCTTCATAACAAGCACTAGTTCATCAAAAACGGATTTCCCTTGCGTATCTTATTGCGTTTTTGATCTTGCGGGTTTTCCGGCTCCACACCTTGGGAGGTATCTCACATATATATATATTCATGGTATTTTCTCCCTTGGTGATACCCAATATTTCGACTTTTTGTTGGATTCTACACGTCGTTATCTTTCCAACAAAATTGGTTTCATCTCGTTTGGAGTTCGGATGCAAAAGTTATGGCAGTTCTGGTTCTGAAGTTTTTGCCTGACCGGTAGTTCCGGTAGGCCACCAGTAGTACCGGCCAGACGCCGGAAGTACCGCTCGGGCAGAAATGCCGCCGGTAGTACCGGTGTTAATTCCGGCCCAACTTCCGGCAACCCAATTTTTGGTTCAGTACCCTCTCTGCCTGGTTAACGCTATTTGACGGAACTTGGATCGGATTTTCAGGCGGTAGTACCGCTAGGATATTCTTGCCACCGGTAGTTCCGGCGAAGCGGCGGTAGTACCGGCCAGGCTCACGTTTTTGTTCTTTGCCTCGCTGTTTTCTGACCGTTGGCTGGGTGCCACCGGTAGTACCGGCCACCCACCGGTACTACCGGCCGTGCGCGATTCTGTGGGTAACGGGCAGATCGGGGAGCCCTTTAAAAGGAGCTCCCCTTTCCCCTTCGCCCCCAAATTGCTCTTTCTTGGTTCTTGCTCTCTCTCTCTCCTCCATTGTTGACCTTGAAGAGCTTGCCCTCTCCCCTTTCCCCTCCTATGATTCTTGTATCTTTTTGAGGGATTTGAGAGAGGAGATCTAGATCTACATGCCCCACCAAGAAAAATCCCTTCTTTGTGAAGGAATCCTTGGGATCTAGATCTTGGAGAGTTTTGTGTTCTCCTCTTGTGTTCTTCCTCCCTTATTCCCCCAATAGCTTTTGTAGCTTTGGTGGAATTTGAGAGAGAAGGACTTGCCTCTTGCATTTGGTGCATAGGTTTGAGTTCTCCTCGGAGATTCGGCGAGTTCAAGCCCTTGGGCTTGTTTCTCTTGGGTTCTTGGAACCCTAGACGGTTGTGTGGTTGGATTGTTGACCTTTTGTGGCTTTGTAGCCTTTGTGGCATTGTTCTTGGGGCTCCAATTGAGTTGTGGAGGTTCCCCAAGCTTGTAGGCCTTTTGTGGCATTGTGGAGCCTTTGTGGCGTTTCTTGGGAGCCCTCCAATTGAGTTGTGGAGATTGCCCCAAGCCTTGTACGGGTTTGGTGACCGCCCTCAAGTGTCCCATAGTGGAACGTGAGTAGGCCTTTGTGGCGAGCTCACGGGAGAATAGGGTGAGCCTTTTGTGGCGTCGGTGAGTTGCGTGACTTCGCATCCTTGGTGAGGCCTTGTGTGGCGTTGGGTGAGCATCGAGCCACCACACCTCGAGGTGAGCCATTTGTGGCATTCGAAGTTCATTGCACCCCCGCACCTCTCCAACGGAGACGTAGCTTCTTGGAAGTGAACTTCGGGAAACAAATCATCGTCTCCGCGTCCATCGGTTATCTCTCAACCGAGCCCCTTACCTATGCAATTTACATTGTGATAGCCTTCATGCTTGAAGTACTATATCTTGCTATCACCTTGTTGCTTGTCTTGCTTATCATAGGTTGTTGGTGCACTTAGTGAAACTAGTGGATATAGGTTTTGGCTTGATAAATTAAACGTTAAGTTTTATTCCGCATCTATTAGAGCCTAAGCCGTAATTATTTTAAAACGCCTATTCACCCCCCTCTAGGCGACGTCCATTTCCCTTTCACCTTTCGCATATATAAGCCCTCTGACCTAAAAATAGAGGGGGGTTTTATGTTTTTCCAGATAGAGTTCCGCTGCGCCGCCACCACCAGAAGCCGTGATTTGGAACCAGAAACTCCATTTTGGCACCCTGCCGGGACGGAGTTTTGGAGGAGATCATCGCCATCATCATCACCATCGCTTCTTCATCAACCATCCATGATACCTCCATCCATGACTGAGTAATCCCCCGTTGTAGGCTATGTGGATAGTATGGATTGGATGAGATCGTTCATGTAATGACATCAGATTGTTAGGGCATGATGCCTAGTATCTATTGTTAGTGCTTTTTGACATTGTTGCAACTTTTTATGCTTAATGCTTATCACTAGGGCCTGAGTGCCATGATTCCAGATCTAAACATGTTATTGATTCATGAGGATATTTTGTTTTATGATCTTACCTGAGTGTTGTATACACATATTGTTGTCCGGAACCCGAGGCCTCGAAGTGACAAGAATCGGGATAACCAGAGGGGATGGCTATGATATGAGGATCACGTGTGTTCACGGAGTGTTAATGCTTTGCTCCGGTGCTCTATTAAAAGGGGTACCTTAATTGCTAGTAGATTCCCTTGAGGCCCCGCTGCAACGGGCTGGCAGGATAAAAGATGTTGTGCAAGTTCTCATTGCGAGCACGTATGACTATATATGGAACACATGCCTATGATTATTTAGTACTTGGATGATTTACCTTATTTATCTGCATTTGCCCTATATCTTAATTGTTACATGAATTGTCTTGTCCATGTAACGCCCGTCCATCCATCCCTATGCCTACCGTGCTTTAATCCTACTGTTTACTGCAATTGTTACTACTGTCTTTACATTTACTACTGCTATCACTTTACTATTGCTACTACAAAACTGTTGCTACTGATAAACTACTGCGAGCAAGATTGTTTCCAGGTGCAGCTGAATTGACAACTCAGTTGTTAAGGTTTATAAATATTCTTTGGCTCCCCTAGTGCCGAATCATTAAATTGGGTTTTACTTGCCTCGAAGACTGTTGCGATCCCCTATACTTGTGGATCATCAAGACTATTTTCTGGCACCGTTGCCGGGGAGCATAGCTCTATTTACCAAGTTCACTTGGAATCATTATTGTTCGCTACTATCCATTCATCATGGGTAAAACTCGTGATGGAAAAGTTCCTATATTACCATCCACTACAAGGAGAGGTACAGTTCTGAACACCTCTGTTGCTCTTGATTCACCCTCTATGATGAGTAAGCTCCTTACACCACCACCACCACATACACATGCTACACATACTGCTACTTCTGCTGAATCTAAAATTGCTTCTGATACTTATGATGGTACTTCTGCTGTGCTTGATAAGAGTGGTTCATTAGGTCCTTTCCTAGATGCTACGATTGCTAGAACTATAGCTGGAAATACTGAAACTCCTAATGAAGATACTACTACACCTGTCAGTTCACCTGAGTCTAGAGAGAGCTATGATATTGAAGACGGTTATATAGAAATGACTGATGAATTTATTAAAGAATGCCAAAACACTCATGGTAGAAGTGCTATTAAGAGTCTTGTTGAGAGACGTACTATTAGACCTAAATTATCTCCTAATGCTAAGTTTGCTACATCTCCCATAAACATTAAAGATAAGGATTATGATTTCTCTCTTGATTTATGTTACATAACCATTGTTGAGAAAGAACCTTTTTGTAAGACTAAGAATGAAAGTGCTGTGGCACATATGACTGAGCTTTCTACCATGAGTGGTTTATTTTCGGATGATATTAATATGCGCACCTACTTTGTTGCTGAAAATTTCCCTTTTTCACTGAAAGGAGAAGCTAAAGCTTGGTTTAATAATTTACCTCATGGATCTATTGATAGCCCTGATTGCTTGATTGATACTTTCTTTTAAAAATATTTCCCTCCTAGTGCTCGACATGCCCTTTTGCAGGAACTTTTTGATTTTAAACAGGGACAAAAGTAGATATTGCCTGAATCATGGGCAAGGTTTTGTGCTTTGGCTCACGCACAACCTATATGTCCATTACCTAAAAATGAGCTTCTTGATATATATTATAATGGACTAGCTGATGAATCTAGGACATACCTGGATAGTTGTGCTGATTGTGTATTCAGGAAGAGAACTCCCAAAGAAGCTGAGGAATTAATGGCTAAAATAAGCAAGAATTATGACGACTGGACTTCACCTGAGTCAACTACACCTGAGTCAACTACACCTGAGTTAACTATGCCCGAGCCAACACCAACACCAAAAAAGAGGGGAGTGATTGAACTAAATGAGGAAGTGATGAAGGAAGCTAAGAAATGTCTTAAGGAGAAGGGTAATATGAAGATGTGAAGAATTTACCTCCTATAGAAGAATTATGTAAGCCAATCTCCCACTCATCCACTATCGAGGTACACTCTCTCCAACATTTTGATGAAGGTGATATTCCTTATTCTAAATCTCCTGATCAATGCTTAGAAGAATTTGATATCTTTGTTGTTAAGCAAGATAATTTTAATAAGAGAGTGCAGAATCATTTAATGGAAAACTCTAGAGCTATTAATGAGTTGAGAGATATTGTGGAAAGAACAATGCTTGTTAAACATTTCCAAATGGTTCAAACTCAAATTGATCAGCTTACTAAAGTACAAAAAGCTCTGCTAGTGAATGCTTCTAAAGAAAAACATGCTTATGAAATTAGAACCAGGAGTGGTGCTTCCACTCAAGATCCTTTATATCCTGAGGGATATCCTAAAAGAATTAAGCAGGATTATCAACAAATTGAAAATAGTAGTATTTCTTCTAAGAGAAAGAAAAAGAAACATAAAACAGTTGCAGAATGTTCTGAACCTGCTAAAGATCCTAATAGTATATCCGTCTCTGATGCTAAAACTGAAAGTGGAAATGATAATAATGATGCCCCTGATAAAGAAAAAGTTGAAGAAGAACCTAAAAGGCATACTAAGAATACTAAATACACTAAGGAAGATTTTGTTGCTAAGAAACATGGTAGTGAAAGAGAGCCTTGGGTCCAAAAACCAATGCCTTTTCCTGATAAGAAACACAAGTCAAAGGAGGAAGAACACTATAACAAGTTTTGTGAGTGGATGAAACTTTTATTTTTGCAAATTCCTTTAACTGATGCTATTAAATTACCCCTTATTCAAAGTATATGAAGGATATTGTCTCTAATAAAAGGAAGATCCCTAATGAGGAAATTTCTACTTTGCTTGCTAATTATTCCTTTAATGGTAAGGTTCCAAAGAAACTTGGAGACCTAGGGATACCAACTATTACTTACTCTATTAAAAACAATTATGTTAGAACTGCTTTGTGTGATTTGGGAGCAGGAGTTAGCGTTATGCCTTTTTATCTCTACAAGAGACTTCAATTGGAAAAATTAATACCAACTGATATATCTTTGCAAATGGCTGATAAATCTACTACTATTCCTGTTGGTATATGTGAGGATGTTCCTGTTCAAGTGGCTCATAATTGTTTTATATTAATTGACTTTGTTGGGCTTGAAATGCCTGAAGACGATAATATGTCTATTATTCTTGGGAGACCTTTTCTTAATACTGCAGGAGCTGTCATTAATTGTAATCAAGGAAAGGTAACTTTTAATGTTAATGAAAAGGAGCATACTATCTATTTCCCCAAGAAGATTGATAGGACTTATGGCCTAAATTCAATTGAAAATATTGAGGGCATCCAAGTTGGAGAAATATATTGTCCCATACCACGAGAAAACTATGAAATTATTATGATTAGGACTATTGCTATCAAGGTTGAGGTAACACAATCATTTAGTGGAATGCAAAGTTTTGTTTCATATAAAATTGTTTTGGTAATAAGGCCTGATCAACCATGTTAACAAAGGGATTTTAATGAACAAAACAATGTTTTCACCATGATTATCTTTGCTTACTTTTATTTTATCCATTTTAATTTTTGTTTTCACTTAGTTTACTTTTCTGTTTGCTAGTTGCTTGCATATTAGAGTGTCTTAGAACTTCTGAAGTTTTAGTTTTGTTTCGTCATCGCATCATTCCATAATCATATTTCTGCCAGAAAATCATTCATCAATACCTGAAAATTGCTCAAAAATAAAGTTTCTCAAAAAATTCCAGAAAATTTATATTAAAATTTTATGCCAAAAATGGGGCAGACAGGTACCTGGAGTGACCCAGGGGGGCCACCAGGCAGGCACACCACCTGGCCATGGTGTGGGCCACCCCTGGCCCTCCACTTATTCTCCTACCTGCCACTCCTTTCTCTCTCCCGAGAAAATACCAGTTCATTGCTCAAACCCGTGTTCTTGCTGTTGTTGCTCGCGATTTTCGATCTCCTTGCTTAACCCACCTTTGCTGCTGAGATTTGGAGCATTTATTCTCCGGTATGTGACTCGTCCGCTTGTCCAAGTAGATTTGTATTTGGTAGAGTATATCTTGAGTATTTTTCTACTGTAGGTGATAGGTTATGTAAGCTTGCATGCTTGATCTATGCTTAGAGAAATTGTCTTGATGCATGTTTAGGCTTCTTACAAGTCCCTATAAGTAGTTCTTTTCATTATGTAATCACTTTGCAATCACTTGTGTGATGGTTGTCTAAAATTTCAGAAAAAGGAGAGAAGGACAAACATACTTTTGGAGAAGTATTTGAGAGAGACACACCTAGAAGGGCAAGGCCTTCGAGATCAGCTTCTAAATTTAGGCCATCATATAATGAAGATCTTATTGCACCGCGCTTTGGCAAAGAGGGAGATGAGGGAGATGCTCACCCATCTACCTTCCCTTGTTTTGCCTTTTTGCAAGCTGCAGGGATCCTCGATGATTTCTCACTTATTGTTCAGAGGGTTGGTCTAACCACTTACATGCAGGATGAGAGTGAGCAATATGCCTTGCTCACCAAAACCTTTGTCGAAAAGTTTCACTTTCACTAACACCCTTTATAGGTCAACTATTTCATTAAAATCTATAATATGCCTATTACCATGCCATTGGAAAGATTTTGCAGCATTATAGGCATTGGCATGAATGGGACAGTGAAGAAGATCCAAGGTCGATCCACTGACTTGCTGGAACTCTACCGAAGCATAACAAATGATGATGACCGCACAATTCAGCGCGGGAAGATAAGAAATATTCAAATCCCAGCTCTTAGATATTTTGCTTATTATCTTACCACTAGAATTCTTGGTAGGGAGAACACTAGTAATATTTCTAATTATCATTTAGCTTTTCTTGCATCTGCACTTAATAATGAAACCAAGTATAATCTTGGTTCTCTCATTGCTCGCCGCCTAGCTGCTAGAGGACCCATTTATGGGGGCATTATTGCTACACGCATGGTTGCTGCCTTGGAACTTTCTGTTGATCCTAATGATATTGTGCTAACCCCACAAAGGCTTGATCTTGCCGCTATTAAAACACATCACTTTGTTACAGCTAACTCTAGTACGGAGAGTTTAGTTTACATGATGTTGTTTACTGATGGAGATGAGAGGGAAATTCCCTTGCCACAGTCTACTTTGTTCAGTATTTGCTAGATGCCATGGTCGTGCTCCAAGGAGGAGGTGGACGAGCAGCTCCACTTGCTTGGTTTCCACATGCAGCACCAGGGGGATGTGCCCTCTGACGACTACTCTACACACTACGCTAGGGCGTCCTCAAGTGCGTATCAGGATGAAGGCACTTCTTCACCATATTATGGAGGCGCTCATTCTTGGCCAGCTTGGGATTGATCCCCACTTAGGCCAAAAGCCTAAGCTTGGGGGGAGGTATACTGACATCACACTCATATACATATCACTTTCTTTCGGTACTTTGCATATCCATGTTTTGCTTTCCTTTTAGTTTTTATTCTCTCTTTATTTTTTGCTTTCCAAAACACAAAAGGACCAAAAATATATTCGTTATTTCTCTTTTTTTGCTTCTTTATCTTTTAGCCTTGGTTTGCTTCATCCTTTTTAGCTTTGTTTTGATTATGTGAAAACCCCAAAAAGATTTCGCTTTGTTTGCTCTTTCCTTCGGTTCTTGTCTTTAAAAATCAAAAACCCGAAAATATTTGTTGTTCTTCTCTGGTTTTGTAAAGTTCGTTGCAGGGTTTAGTGGTCCTCACTGACTCCTTGGAGTTTGGTTTTATCTTATTATTCAAGTCACACAAGTGAAAGGCAGTAATGATTTATGACAACTCGAGGTGTGGTAAGAGGCTGGTATGAACTCTATTTGTTTTCATTTGTACATATACTCATCATTATGAGCATGCTTAGTCTGTTCATGTAAGGTGTATGTTATTTAATGGATGCTTAGTAGTTCTTGCTCTCTTATGATTAGTTCCAATCCATTAATAGTTTGCATTGTTCTATTCATAGCTTGGTATGATATTGTGGTATCCTCCTCTGAATGTTTTATTTGAATCGACTTGGCACATGCTCACGCATGCATATGACTAAACAAAAAGTCAGTTAAGCCTCGATGATTTATTCTGCCTCAGAGTTCTCGTGTTACTTTTATGCGACAATTAATTTTGTTTTGTCGCTAGCATGATTATGACAGTTACTGCTCTCTCAATTGTCACTTACTTTCTTTTGCTAGCCTTCACTTGTGCTGAGTATAAGCTTTACTCGTGCATCCAACTCCCCCAAAACCAAAATTGTCAAAAAGGGTCCACCATATCTACCTATTAGCATCATTGCTATTCCTTGCATATTTATTATGTTGTGTTTTCTTCCACATAAGAATGTTTGCTTGTTATGTGAAAATTAGTTAGTAAAGCTCTCACGAACTTGATGGCACACTTTACTTTCTTTCACTTAATAAACCTGAACCATTGGGTCCATCTATGTTGTATATATGCTTGCGCTTTATAAGTTGTGAATTAGCAGAACCATGTTACCATGGGGAACGCTTTCGACATTGCACTTTATTCAGTTTATATCATGTTCTTTTGTTTATGGATCCCGATGGTGTGAAATAAGAGGGGAGCTTGTAAGCTCATGGAGTTTGTATATGTGTTAGAGAAACGCCTAGGCGGCTAGCCTAAGCCATGCCTAATCATGGTGGAAACTTTCAGCATAACCATAGTGAGAAATCTGTGAAGCATCCTCAATAAAAATCTATGCAAATAGCAAATAAAAAGATCGCTGAGATGCTCATTGTATGTTGCCTTGTCATTTTGATATGGGATAGCTCATGTATCATGGGGCAAGGGGTACCCTGTTGGCGGTTCTCTATGATACACATGTACTTACAATGACAAGAACTTACTCGTTACTAAAGTTGAGTAGCATGAGGTTTGGTCTTCATAAGTAAAGGGTCATGAGATTTTCAATTTATAACTTGTCAAGCATATCCTCATATTTGTTCACTTTAGCCTTAATCACCTAAAGATTCTTATGATAGGGGCAATGAGAGCTCAAAGCTAATGAGTATCATACTTTCAACATTTGGAAGCCTTTCAAACTTTTCAAATCTTTTCTTTCACTTTTATGTTGAGTCACCATTTATTCTTTGAGCACCTTCCCAAGAGCATAACTGTCATTCTTAGTGTAATGTGCTTGTCCCAAAACACGGTTAATTATGACATAACTTTGACACTTGTATCTTTGATATTTTTATTTCTAGTCTTCACTTAAACTTTAGAGGTGCCTTGGCATTTATGTTTTGCTCCAAAGAAAGGAAAGCGAGATACCACTTTATCATACCTTCTTATGAGCATTACAATCATGCATATGCTTATGTGTCATGTTGCTTATTATTAATGGATTGGAATCTCCTCATAGCTTGCATGACTACTGGGTAAACTTATTTGCATACTCCTTATTATGAATTGCTTAAGTACTTGATCATATGCTGAGAATATATACATCTTATGAAGAAAATGTGTTCGTGAACGTTTATATTTATCGCACTCAGTTTCAACTGAATTGCTTGAGGACAAGCAATAAGTTAAGCTTGGGGGGAGTTGATACGTCCAAAACGTATCTACTTTCCCGAACACTTTTGCTATTGTTTCTTCTCTAATTTGTGTGATTTGGATACAACTAATACGGACTAACACTATTTTCAACAGAATTGCTTTGGTGTCTCGTTTTTGTGCAGGAAACCAACTTTTAGGAAAAATACCGGAAAATATCGCAGAACTCCTATTTTACCAGAAGACTCACGAAGCCAGAAGACGAGACGAAGAAGGGCCGTGAGGGGCCCACACCACCTGGATGCGCGGGCCAGGCCAGGCCATGCCAGGGTGTGGTGTAGCCACCTCGGACTCTGCCTCGACCTCTCATTTTGCCTATATAAGCCCTCTAACCTAAAACATAGGGGGGTTCGACATTTTTCCAAATAGAGTTCCGCTGCACCACCACCACCAGAAGGCGCGATTCGGAACCAGAAACTCTGTTCTGGCACCCTGCCGGGATGGGGTTTTGGAGGAGACCATCGCCATCATCATCACCATCACTTCTCCATCAACCATCCATGATTTCCCCATCCATGAGTGAGTAATCCCCCGCTGTAGGCTATGGGGATGGTAGGGATTGGATGAGATCGTTCATGTAATTGCATCAGATTGTTAGGGCATGGTGCCTAGTATCTATTGTTAGTTGTTTTTGACATTGTTGCAACTTGTTATGCTTAATTCTTGTCACCCAAGTGCCATGATTCTAGATCTGAACATGTTATTGATTCATGAGGATATTATAGTTTATGATCTTACCTGCAAGTTGTATACACATATTGTTGTCCGGAACCCGAGGCCTCGAAGTGACAAGAATTGGGATAACCAGAGGGGATGGCTATGCTATGAGCATCACGTGTGTTCATGGAGTGTTAATGCTTTGCTCCGGTGCTCTATTAAAAGGGGCACCTTAATTGCCAGTAGATTCCCTTGAGGCCTCGCTGCAACGGGCTGGCAGGACAAAAGATGTTGTGCAAGTTCTCATTGCGAGCACGTATGACTATATATGGAATACATGCCTATAATTATTTAGTACTTGGATGCTTTACCTTATTTATCTGCAATTGCCCTATATCTTGATTGTTACATGAATTGTCTTGTCCATGCAACGCCCGTCCATCCATCACTATGCCTACCACGCTTTAATCCTACTTTTTACTACAATTGTTACTACTGTCTTTACTTTTACTACTGCTATCACTTTGCTATTGCTACTACAAAACTGTTGCTACTGATAAAATACTGCGAGCAAGATTGTTTCCAGGTGTAGCTGAATTAACAACTCAGTTGTTAAGGCTTATAAATATTCTTTGGATCCCCTTGTGTCGAATCAATAAATTGGGTTTTACTTCCCTTGAAGATTGTTGCGATCCCCTATACTTGTGGGTCATCAACCACCTCGGCATGGGTGGAGCAGACCACTCAGACGAGGGAGGAGCATCCTACCCCCATAGCGTCTACGGTGGGGCTGGTGGCGGTGGCAACGGCTGCCCCGCGTTCACCTGCGCCACCATGCTGTTGAGTTGGACGACCTCCTGGTAGCCATCCCACATCCGGTCTTCCTCCCTCGTGTTGGCCGCAATGGCCTGCTCGAGGAAGGCACCCTCATCATAGCCCCACGCCAGAACCTCCTGGTACTCCGGGGGTAGGTGCACGGCGGCAGATGCGGAGGACGACCCATCCTCCTCCTCCTCCTTGACGATGATGTCGAGGTCGTCATCACCGAGGTCGGCATCAGAGTGGTTGACGGCGCCGTCGGAGGCAGGCTTGAAGGCGGGGAGGTCGCGGAGGGCCCACGGGTCGAACATGCCATGGTAGGTGTTGAGACGGCGCGCCGTGTGCTCCCACTCTAGGAACTTTTTCCAGATTACCTTGTTCTGCTAGGCGTGGTTGTAGCGGAAGGCCGGTGGGAGCTGGCGGATGCAGCGGGCAGTCTCCTCCTCGAGTGGCATGCCCTCCTTGGGGCACGGGTGGCACCGACACCCGCTCCTGGCTGAGGTGCCAGCCCGTGGGGAGGGAGACATCACGGTGGGCAATGCCTCTCCCCTCCCTCCACCGCTGCTGGCACTCCGCCATGCGGAAGTAGCGGAGGTCGTGGGCTGGCCTCTCCTCTTCCTGGCACGCAGCGTGGGCGCCGACGAAGTCCTTTTCCCGCGGCGACGGTGGCACGACCCCCGAAGGAAGGCCGGCATGCCGCTCCCCAGATGGCACCGACCGCTAGAGTCAGATCCGCTGGCTTCGTGGTCGTTCTTGGACTTCTTGAACCACCCTGACTTCTTCATTGATGGCGGGGGCGGTTGTGGTGGCTAGATGCTGGGTGGCTCCAGCGATGGCGATGGCGAGAGAGGTGAAGTGCGGCACCAACAGTTGTAGGAGCCTGCTTAAGTAGCCCCTACTAGTGGGAGCGTGTGCAGGTTCTCACGCCTTCGCCATCAATGCCGGCACGGGAACTCAGGCGATGCCCCGTCCCATCGTCATTGATGGCAAAGGCTGCCGCGATTGCATCTGACTCGATACCGCCGGTCAGGCTGCTGCTCGCGCCTCTAAATTGTTGCCGCGGTTGCGTCTGAATCGATGCTGCGGTTTCCTATGACTCTCTATGGACGCTAACGGGTGGGCCAGTAGCGCGCGCAGGGGAGGACACGCCCGCGACCCGCCCGTGTCCGGGCCAATGCATCGATCACGCAAATTAGGTGCACCGATGGGTCGAGCCAGGCATGTTGATCCGGATGGGTCGTGCCGCTAGGAGACCACGCATGCCACGCATGTTCACGCGGACGCATTCGGACGCGCCCGAGCGGGTTGGGTCGACCCGGTGGAGATTCCCTTAGGTTTTCACCATATAGAAAGTCTTATCTTGCAAAACAAGCCTTCAAAAAGACCATTGCCAGTCACAACCAATTAAGGCCAGGCCCTTGGATTTTCATCCTGCAAGATAAGATGTTGACCACTTCTCCTATGTTGCCGCCCCCACTAATAAAGTCGCTGCTACAAATCATGAATCACCAAGCCAGATTCCTCATCACCAAAGACTCAAACCACCTTTGCTAGTGCTCAAATCTCTGCTTTCATGACATTCTCCACCACTGACTTCACCATGGACCGACAATGACATGTCCCATGATGATAACAGATAGCAGAGCTTCGCAACGCTCCGACTGAAACCAAACCGTCAGAAAATGCACGAGTGCGCACGACTGAATCCCATCCGATTCAACATTCTCCAGACATGATGCACCAAGGGAGATTGCCAGTGGAGCATTCTAGAACACGAAAATACTCACAGATCAATGATGACACGCATCCACCAGGTCTTCGTCTTTGCGCATGAGAAACCCAAGGACCACCTCCATTTTTCACGAGACTCGCAGGCCCCCATGCCGCCAATCAACTTCCTGTAGCATCTACATCAGAGGAGAGGGCAATCTAGCGCACTACCACAGGAAATCGACATGGCTAGTCCACAACTTCTTCCTTGCAGCGTATGGCCCTAGCTAGGCACTTCGGGCACAGATTAGAGCCCAAAATCCCAGATTTGGCCATGAGGCCCAGACCGCCCACCATCGACCAACGGCTTGCCACTCCTCGTCTCGTCCACCGGAGAACCTTAGGCCCCAACTAAGACGGTTGGGCCACTCCAAGCCCACCGCGAGCACCCCATCTCCCCTCGTGTGTATGCTATCACAGAACTCCTCTCCTACCCCCCGCCATTAAATGACAAGAGCACCGCCACCGCCACCGGGATCGGCAGCAGCAGCGACCGGAGCAACATGGGTAGGGAGGCTCTAGGGGGTGAAGGGAGGGGAGGTCCCCCGAAGCCTCCGGAGTCGCCGGGTGGCGACTCAGGAGGGATAGGTCTCGGAAGGGTCCTTCCTCTCTTAAAAGGGGAGAATTTCACTTCCTTGGCCACTACACCAAGTAGGGATGCACACAACAATTAAGTATGAATACCAGGATTTTTAAACTTGATTAAACACCAAGCCCGATCCTCAGATAAATTTCAACCAAGCCCGATCCTTAGATAAATTGCATGAGTACCGGGATAACCTAGTCCTCAAGTATAAATAGAACGTAAATTCCCATCCATGAGGAGAACTCAGGTGTTGGGTTTGTACATCCACTCTACCAAGAAGTTGAGTTATGCATGCTATTATGTCTTCCAACCACCAAAAAATAGCTAAATTCACTTTTGGTACCACAACTTGCACACGCGGGGCGTTTTAGTCCTATATCTTGCAAATCCAACAATTTACTACCACAACTTGCACAATGGAGACAAACTCAGTCCCAACCAATCCGGAGCAAGCACGTGGTGGATAGATGAATTTGTAGAGAAACCCCTTAACGTTTTTTATTTTTGCAAAAAAATCCCCAGCTTCTCTCTCCATCATAACCCTAGGCTGAAATCCTCCACGCGCCGCTCAGATAGAAATACTCCACGCATAGCGACCCTAGCGACCAGCGTAACAGCGGATGGCAGAGCACAAGGTGGGTTCCCTCGATATCATGGCCATGTCCCCTCCACCACCTTGATACATAGGGGCAAGGCTTAGGGGTGGCAGGTTCTCGCCTGCACCTCGACGCAGTGGGGCACCTCCCTCGCTTGCACATGTGCGCGGAAGGGCAACGGAGGTGGAGGAGCAGAGAGGTAAGCACCTTCTCGTGTAGGGGTGACAAACTCGTTGGAGGCGGCAAGGCAAGTGAAGCTTTACGACAAGGTAATGCTTCCCCACTTCCAGATCGCGTCCCTGGAGGATCAAGATGCCATGTTGGAGCCGACGGGGTGGAGACCCGAGCTCCCCATGAACATGAGCCTAGAGATGCAAAATCACATCCTCCAGGGTCGACTTGATGCGAGGAACCCACCCTTTGCACGTCCAGGCCCATGAATCACAGCGCATCCTGGTCTCCGACACAAGGATATAGGAGGAGGGAGACGATTGGGCTAGGCGTACATGGGAGGTACATTTGAATGGTACTGAAACTGGGATAAGAGTTTCTATCAACAAGGTAGTTTGAGATTCAGTTAACTAAATTTGCTTGTGTATTGAATATTGTTTCAGATTAAGTTAACTGAATTGGTTTGCTTTGTAGATTACTACCCATGTGTCAAGAATAAGCAACTGGGAATTGGAGCAGGACAATGCACTGTCTGTGAGGAAGCTAGCTGAAATGGATCTGCAACTACATAAATGTAAAGAAGAGAAGAATAAGATGGTGAAAAAGATGATAAATAGAGAAGAAGAACAGAAGTTGAAGTTTCTCCTTGTGTTTGTAGTAGCAGACATTGTAATGTTGTTTGCCTTTCTTGCTTTGTATAGTAGGGTATTTGCATAATGTTAGGGAACTAGTGATCATGTTAGTGATCTAGATGTGTGTTTAGCTGTGAACTTGTGCTGGTGTCAATGTACCAGTCTTTTGTGAATGAAATAAAATTTATTATTCCAAATGTGTGTCACTCACACTGTTTGCTTGTGATAGATATTTGTCTATGAGTTCACATGTGGCTACCTTATCTGATAAATGTTTTCCATGTGATCCAACTTTGGCTTTGTCAATAGAGTTGCCTATTTATCCATGCCCCGCTTAACTTATGCATGTACACAAAATGGAGATCAAGCATGTTTATCATAGGAGGAGCACTAGTTCAGGGACTGGGAGGGAGATCAAGCATGTGTATAGAAGGACAACTAGTGAGGAGATGGAGGAAACAACCGCTAGAAGGCCAGAGAGGGAGATTCAGGCATTGTAGGGACTGTAGGAGCTAGGGGATGGACTAAAGGACACAAGGTATACACGTGCAGCTGAGGTGTACAAGCTAACATGTTTTGTTCTAGGAGCTGCCAGTTCTTTGTGCAAGATGAAGAAGGGCATTGAGTTTGTCTTCAACATTTCTAGGAATTCGAAGAAGAGGAACAAGGGAAAAGGGCAGTACAAATGTAAGGTAATTTCCATGTGTAGGAGTGTTGTAAGGTTGTTTAGTGATGTTTGTATAGTTGTTTACTGTTGTGTGTAATATGTATGTTTCAAATTTGAATAAATCAGGGAATGGTCCTATCTTCACTTCTATTAACAAATTGCATTTCTAGAGGATTGTGGAGTTGATTAAATGTTGCATCCAAGACAATGCACATTACTAGGTGTCTTATATATCACCTATTCTTGAATTAATTACATGGTGACAATTAAATTTGAGGCCATTTGGTAATTGTTTTCAGCCTGCAATTATCCATACTCTATAAGTTGACAATAATTATCTATAATGCTAAAAAATCACTTGAAATGCATATAAATGGCTACAAAGCATGTAAATCACTTGAAATGCATATAAATGAGTACACACATAAATTGCAAACATCCACACAAATAAATCCATATTATTTCCTAAATATTACACTAAATTTGTGGTGCATTCTAACTTAAAGGAAATTCCTCTAATTCAGAATTAGGTAGCTATTGATTCAGGTGAGGTATAGCACTACTTTGGGAATCATGACTATGTGCTGCTTTGAACTTTCCACTTGCTCTCCCTCTTTTGCTTCTACTCCTTGATTCTGGATTTGCTGGCCTTATTCCTATGCCTCTACCTCCTCTTTCCATCAACTTTCCTTTGCTTGAAGCTGTTGTGACCCTTCCTCTTCCTATTGGAATAGTGTCTCTAGGTTGAACAATAAATGCAGTATCTGCCAGTGGACCAAGGTATATATCCATTGGCACATGTTGTCTTTCCTGCCATACAAATTAAAACCATAAGTACACTGCATAGTTGTATATTTTGTAGGAAATATTAGATATTAATTAAAGGAAACCTATGCTTGCATCTTGAACACCATGTTGACTTCTTGGTTTGTAGGGCCCATTGATACATGGGGAACATGTGGGATCACATGCTGGTCAGGAAGAAAATTTTGGTTAGCATATATTCCAAGTGGTATTAAAATTTACACAAAGCAAGAAAGTAGAAAATGTACCTTCACTAGAGATGGAATGTCTAATTCATTATCCTCCCCAACAATATTGTTCCTCCTTTGCTCTGCTAGGTTCTCCATATATTTTTGGTGTCCCTTCTTGTTGTGACCTGCCTTTCCACATTGTGAGCAACGAATAGTGACTCGTTGATACATTGCTAACGCATCTATAATTTTTTATGTTCCATGCTTGTTTTATATCTACTTTCTTATGTTTTGTCCACACTTTGGAGTATTTTTATACACTTTTTTGGACTAACCTATTAACAAGAGGCCACAGTGCCAGCTGCATGTTTTCTGCTGTTTTTGGTTCCAGGAAAGTTAGAAAATGAATATTCTCAGAATTGGACGGACAGAAGCCAAAGTCAATATTTCACCGATGGGGACATGGGGCCAGAAGACGAGACGGAGAGGGGCCAGAGGCCGGCCACACCACCTGGCCGCGCGGCCAGGCCTGACCCGCTCCAGGAGGTGGTGTGGCCGCCTAGGGCACCCCCTTGCCCCCCTTTCACCTATATATCGCCTCCGATACAGAAACAATAAGGCCCTGATCAAAATTCCATGAAAGAGTCTGTAGTCGCCGTCATCTCCATCCCTAGATTGGGAGGGATATGAAGCTCTTCTCGGCACCCTGCCGGAGGGGAGAATTCACCCTGGAGGCCTTCTTCATCACCATGCCTGCCTCCGGTGTGATGCGTGAGTAGTTCATCCCTGGACTACAGGTCCATGTAGTAGCTAGATGATTAGTAGTTCATCCCTGGACTACCTTCCAAATTAAACTTGTCATGTGAAAATTAGTGATTAAAGCTCTCACGAACTTGATGGCACACTTTACTTTTCTTGCCCCTAATAAACTTGAACCATTGTGTCATCTATGTTGTATATGCTTGCACTTATACGTTGGGAATTAGCAGAACCATGCTATCATGGGGAACGCTTTCAACATTGCACTTGTACATTGTACCTAGTTGATATCATGCTCTTTTGTCTATGGATGTCATCTGTGTGAAATGAAAGGGGAGCTTGTAAGTCCATGGAGTTATGTATGTGTGTTACAGAAACGCCTGGGCCACTAGTCTAATCCATGCCTAATCATGGTGGAAACCTGCAGCATAACCATAATGAGCAATCTATGAAGAATTCTTCTTATCAAAAAAGAGATAGAGATTGAGAAAAAAAAGAAAAAAAAGAGATTAGAAAAGAGGAAAGAGAGAAAAAAGCACCATTTTCCCGTGGTAAATAAGAAGATTGCCGAGATGCTCATTGTCTGCTTGATTTGTCATTTTGATATGGGGATTCTTTCGTATCATCGGGCAAGGGGTACCCCATTGGCGGTTCTCTATGATACACATGTACTTACTATGACAAGAACTTACCGGTAACTAAACTTGAGTAGCATGAGGAGCGGCCCTCGTATTCAAGGGACATGAGATTGCCAACTTATACTTTGTCAAGCATATAGTCCATAGTTTGTTCACTTTAACCTTAATCACTTCAATATGCTTATTATAGGGGCAATGAGAGCTGAAAGCTAATAAGTACCATAATTTTTGGAAGCTCTTTATGAAACTTGAATCCTCCTTCCTTCTATGAAGGCCTTTCTTTTACTTTTATGTTGAGTCTCCATCTTCTATCTTTATGCACCAATTGAGAGATCATAGTGGCCATTCTTATTTTAATGTGCATTATCCCAAGACTTGTTGATTGATGCATATCTTTGATATTGCTTGTTCTTGAACTACTTGTATCTAGTCACCCTTATGAACTTTGAAGGTGTCCTATGCATTTATGTTTTGCTACACTATGAGGGACAAGCTGAATACCATTCTTATTATGCTTTCTTTATGTGAAACAAACAAACGTCTTGCAAAGCATTGTTATTCATGAATCTTTTGTTTGTGCCTTTTCATGTTACAACATAGTTGCTATGTCTTATTGTTAGAACTATATCGTTTATGCTATGTTAAAGTACTATGATCCTAGCTATCAATGTTTTACAAATACTTTGATGAAGTTTATGATGGTGCATGTCACCTCAAAAATTATTGTTTCTTTTGATCACTTACCTACTCGAGGAAGAGCAGGAGTTAAGCTTGGGGATGTCGATATGTTGCTAATGTATCTATAATTTTTGATGTTCCATGCTTGTTTTATATCTACTTTCTTATGTTTTGTCCACACTTTGGAGTATTTTTGTACACTTTCTTGGACTAACCTATTAACAAGATGCCATAGTGCCAGCTGCCTGTTTTCTGCTGTAATTTGTTCCAGGATAGTCAGAAAATGAATATTCTCGGAATTGGACGGGACAAAAGCCAAAGTCAATATTAAACCGAGGGGGACACGGGGCCAGAAGACGAGGCGGAGAGGGGCCAGAGGCCGGCCACACCACCTGGCCACGCGGCCAGGCCTGACCCGCGCTAGGGGGTGGTATGGCTGCCTAGGGCACACCCTCGGCCTCCCCTTTTGCCTATATATCGCCTCCAATATAGAAACCCCAAGGACCCGATAGAAATTCCACAAAAGAGTCTATAGCCGATGTCATCTCCATCCCTAGATCGGGAGGGATCTGAAGCTCTTCTCGGCAGCATGCCGAGAGGGAGAATTCACCCTGGAGGCCTTCTTCATCACCATGCAAGCCTCCAGTGTGATGTGTGAGTAGTTCATCCCTGGACTACAGGTCCATGTAGTAGCTAGATGGTTGGTTCTTCTCCTTTGTGCTATCATGTTTAGATCTTGTGAGCTCCGTTCATGATCAAGATCATCTATTTGTAATCCTACATGTTGTGTTTGCGGGGATCCGATGGATATTGAGATGATATTTTAGATTGATTATTGATTCTATCATGTCTTTGTTATTTGTGATCTTGCATGCTCTCTGTTGTTAGTAGCTATCTTGGCCAAGTAAATGCTAGCAACTCCAAGAGGGAGTATTTATGCTCGATAGTGGGTTCATGCCTCTAATAATCTGGGGAAGTGACAGAAATCTCTAAGGTACTAGATGTGGTGTTGCTACTAGGGAGAAAACAACAATCCTTTGTTCACAGAACAATCGTATTGTTTACTTTACACACAATGCTTAATGCAATTATCTGTTGCTTGCAACTTAATACTAGAGGGGGTTCGGATGATAACCTGAAGGTGGATTATTAGTCATAGATGCAGTTGGATTACGGTCTATGTATAATGTTGTAATGCCCAATCAAATCTCATAAGAGTCAAGATGATTAGTATATGCATGTATGCTTTATCAATGTTTGTCAATTTCCCCGCTGTAATTTGTTCACCCAACATGTTATCTATCTTAAGGAGAATCACCACTAGTGAACTATGGATCCCGGTCCTTTCTTTTACCATCAATCTACAACTGTTTACTGTTTTCTGTTTACTTTCTACAAGCTATTACTATCTTCCACACAATACGTTTAATCCTTTGTTTTTAGCAAAACCGGTGAGATTGACAACCTCACTGAGTTGGGGGCAAAGTTCTGTGATTATGTTGTGCATGATTCCAAGTTGGAAACAAAACCTTGGAGGTGTTTCCTTGCTCCTACGGGTTCGATAACCTTGGTTTCATAACTGAGGGAAAACTTGTTGCTATACTCATCATACCTTCCTCTTGGGGTTCCCCAACGAGCTCATCATCTTAAGTAAGCACTCATTCCTTTGTAAACACTTTCACTCCTTTCTTTTTTCTCCTCAGGCACCCTTTTATATTATTCTTATTAGGCCTTCCCATGACTTTGGTGAAGAGAGGTGGATGAATGGTTGGTCCATTCATTTTTTCCCAAAACTCTCTCCCTCTCATTGGTACCAAGTTGAATCCATATGCTCTATAGTATGCATCAATTGTGTAACATTCATGGACAAGATTTTTAGGATTGATGTTGTCCTTTATATAACAAGTTATTGCATGGTGACACGGAATGCCAGTAAGTTTCCACCTTTTGCAATCATAAGGTCTTTCTTTGAAACTGACACTATAATCTTTCTCAAACTTGTGGTTGCTGATAGAGTAAAGATATTTTCCTGCAGGAGTTACACCACAGTCCTTACCCCAGTATGTGAATTTATCCAACTTCTTCTTAATCTTTGGACAAATTCTTCCTATCCACTTGTTAGCTTCTCTCTACTTAGTTTCTATTCTATGGAGAATCTTGTAGAATTTTTTTCAAGCATGGATAGGAAAACATTTCTCTTGTTTCAAGAATGTAGCTATTGAAAACCTGCGAATGGTTATTCAACAAGATGTCACGCATTGGGAACTAACTAAAAAAGTCTCGTATCCATGTTTTTCGCACAAAGCTCTTAAGCCCATGGAAAAGCCCGAGCACTATAAGTTTCATCTTGTCCATGCTTCTCTACCACTTGGGAATAAATGTTAACCTTGCAACTGCCCAAATATCATTCCTTAACGCTTATCCTCTATGCCATGCTCTTTGGAATTTTTGAATCAAATGCCTCTCACAAAATCTATGTTCTGCATCTAGCCATATTTTCTCTCCAACATTTATTAGACCCTACAAATATTTTGCATGTCACTACTTGCTTTCTCATTATTTTTGAAAAATAAGGACAATGCTCTAGTAAATAAAATATGTGATAGTGCATACCTTCTGTCTATCACTCATTATTATCCAAGGTGAAGTGTTGCGAATTTTAAGGTCTTGTTTGATATTTGTTGGAAACCACTCCCAAGCACTAGTGCACTCAACCTTAGTAAGACCAAAAGCTATTGGAAATATGCAGTCATTTGGGTCTATTCTTACTGTTGTCAAAATCACATCTTTGTACTTTGTTTTAATATCACAACCATCTACACAAATTAATGGCCTACAACCAGCAAGGAAACCCTTTTTGCAAGCATCATAACTCTAGTAAACAGTGGCCAGATGCTCTTTGTGTTCAGTGCTACTAGGATCATTGACTCTATTTGTTGTCATGTAAAAAGTTGATCCAGGGTTACTTCTCCTCAACTCCTGCCCATAATCAAACCAATCGTTGAACTGGGCTACCTCATCACCATGGATCACTCCCAGAGTAGCTCTTCTTACTCTAGCTAGCTTCCACCTAATAGGCACATTTTGAACTCTCTAGTTACTTTTGCAGCAAATGAAGCAGGACCCAATTTCTAGTTATATAATTCATGCAAGAATTTGTCTGCAAGGATTTTCACAGTTCTTGCTTTAAGTGGCCAGCTTCCCTCAAAAGTATGTTTTCCTTCATATGAAGTGACAAGAAATCCACCTATCCTTTTTTAATCATTGGATGTTTTAATAAACCAAGGGCACTCTAGAGCACAATGAGCTCCAAACCATCTTCTATCATTCTTAGTGAAAGGACAACAAATGTCGCCTAGAGGAGGAGGTAAATAGGCATTTAAAAATAATTATGGTTTATGCTCTAATAAATGCGGAATAAAACTAGTTTTTAATTTATCAAGCACAAAACCTAAATTCACCAGTTTCAACTAAGTGCACCAATAACCTATGCTAAGAAAGACACCCAACAAGGTGGTAGCAAGATAGAATACTTCAAGCACGATGGCTATCACAATGTAAAGTGCATAAGTAAAGGGCTTGGGTATAGAGATAACTGATGGATGCGAAGACGATGATTCTATCCCGAAGTTCACTTCCAAGGAAGCTACGTCTCTGTTGGAGAGGTGCGATGGCATAATGCTCCCTGAACACCATAAATGACTCACCTTGAGGTGTGGTGGACCCAATGCCTCAAAATGCCTCACCCCAAGATGCGGAGGCACACAACTCAACAATGCCACAAAAGGCTCACCATATTCTCCTAAGTGCGCACCAAAAAAGGCGAGCACTCGATCCACTATAGGACACTTGAGGGTGCTCACCGAACCCTCACAAGCTTGGGTCAACCTCCACGACTCAATTGTAGGCTTCCAAGAATCACCACTAAGGCCTCTAGCTTGAGGAATATCCACAACTCAATTGGAGGCCCCAAGGGAATCACACCACTACCACACAATTGTTTAGGGTTCCAAGAACGCAAGAGTAACAAGCCCACAAGCTTTAACTTACCGAATCTCCGTAGAGAACTCAAATCTACGCACCAAATGCAAAGTCAAGTCCTTCACTCCCAAATTCCACCAAATCGACAAAAGCTATTGGGGAATTAGAGAGTTAGAACACAAAATTCTCCAAGATCTGGATCCCAAGGATTCCTTCACAAAGAAGGGATTTGGTTTGGTAGGGTTGTAGATCTAGATCTCCTCTCTCAAATCCCTCAAAAATATGCAAGAATCATGGGAGGGGGAAGAACAGAGGACAAGCTCTTGAAGGTAAACAATGGAGGAGAGATAGTGGAAGAGCAAGAAAAGAACCAACAAAAGAGCCAACCCCACAAAGGGGAAGAGGATCCCCTTGTAAAGGGCTCTCCAAATCTAATTGTTCGCGCTAGTTATGCACCTGGCCAAAACTACTGGTGGTTGGGAGGTAGTGCCGCCCACACTTCTCCCAACGACTCTCTAGCCCTGTAAGTGAGTTGACAGTACTGGCCTGAAGTACCACGCAACCCGAACCGGAACTTCCGGTCCACTTCCTGCCAAGTTCCGGTCAAAATTCACGACCAGCCAGAGAGATTACTATAGGGTAACAGGTAGGCTACACTAGCGTAAATAAAATAAAAATCTACCGTGTCAACCAGGAATACTGTTGTCATAGATCACAGGATTACCACTAGACGCGCAGTTGCGGAACTCAATGAAGCACGTCGGGGCAGTGTAGATGTTCTATGTCTCCTTCTTGTTCTCGTCCCACGAGAAGCTCCCCTTTGTGCGGCTCGTCCAAGTGCTACAGCTGCAACACCTCCGAGATATCCACACGTCCGGAGTGGAAGGTCACACACTAGGTCTGCTCGTGCAACACATGTGTGAGAGGAGTGGCAGCTGGGTGGAATGCTCAACCCTATTCAGCTCGCCTCACTCTCTCTTATATAGGCATCCCTGGTGGGTTTCTACATTAGCAGCCCATTAGCAGCCTAAGCCTAGTCTAATTTGGATCCAATCCTCATTAGGCTTCCAGCCCCTAAAGTGTGTGACCCTATAGGTTCATACACGTATATACATGACACGAGTACACTTACTCCGTCAATAGTTGGTAGGGGCCTCTAGCAAGACGTGCCAACTCCTAAACGCATATAAAGATCATTCGGATGAACCATCACAAGGTTGAGTACATGTCTTTCCCTTTGCCCTACCATATTTGGTCTAGCTCCAAGCTGACCTCTCTTTATCGATATTGTGATTCGGAATCCTTTTACTAGGTTAACTCTAAACCATATGTAGCACGACCATGCATTTCTAGATCTGATCACTCGAGGGGCCTAGAGATATCTCTCTCAAGTAGAGAGGTGAAAATCCCATCTTGATTGACCAATGCCTTGTAGCATGTATCAGGACAAACTCGAAAGCTACCTTTATAACTACCCAGTTACAGAGCAATGTTTGATAGCCCCAAAGTAGGTCGATCCACATCTCAAGTACATGTGACAATCTCAGGTCTAAGGACAAAACATACATGATGTGTAGAGAGAGCTGCAAGTATTATTGTCAGTCTCAAGTTGGGTCAATCCAACCCCATGTTCATAACATGTTCCCGCATCATTGGTTTGACATCTCCATGCCTATGACTTGCGAAACATAGTCATCAACCAATCAATGTGCTAGTCTAATATTCACGTGTGTCCTCACATGAACTCCGGCTAGGGACAACTATTAGATAACCATACAAGTAAAGAGTTTCACAAACAATTCACATAATTGCCAATCAATACAAGTTGCCTGATATATGGATATTCAAGGAACATTATAATAACTCATGGATACATATGAAATACAATCATCTCTATGATTTCCTCTAGGGCATATTTCCTTCAATTAGTGGGGGGTGTCACATGCTGAGTGGAAGTGACCCAAAACTTCCACCGGTAGGAAATATGCCCAAGTGGTACTTCCGGTGAAGCGGCAGTACTACCTCCTAGGGAAACTTCAGAACAAAAACCGAAATACCTTTTGCATCCGAACTCCAAAAGAGATGTTGGGGATATGCTAAATGGGTACCACCATTGCATGTCTCTAATCCGGATAACTCGGGTGGCCCCTAGTTGGTAGCATGACCCATGGCCTGCTGGGTGGCCTAGTTAGATGGATCTAGAAGGGAGGCCCATGCCGGATAAAAGAAGGCTGTGTTGTAGTCACCGACCTACTCGGAGCCTTGGAGTACAAGACACAAGGACTAGTTAGTATTGGTGTAGGAATTTGTAACCTATCCGGCAATGTCCTTTTCATGTAACCCTAGGTTCTGGCGCCTTTATAAGCCGGGACTGTGGAAGCCTTTAGGGCACAATTCATAACACCTCACATGGCGAACTGATCCCTGTAACTCGACGTATTGCCATTATAGTGATTTATAGCAGGAGTAGAGCTCTGCCACCATTGTGGGACTTGAACTTGGGTAAGCTGTGTTACCTCGTACCCGCCAACTCACCGCCTTCCTCCACCTCTCTTAACACACTCTGTCTGATGTGGATATGCCAAATGGGGTATGCCCAACAGGACGTTCCGATTGGGCCAAAGGTCTCGCGAGTGGGCCTGCAGGACGGCGACTCGAATGCGACTAAGGAGGATGCCTGGCGACTGGGGACTGGAGGCCCAGAAGCTACTCGAAGCCTAGTCGGATAAGGTCAAAGCCTCCAAATCCATATCTTGTTCGGTTGTAAACTGTAAACCCTAGCGAGGTACCCCATATATAAACCTCCCTAGGGTACCCTGAGGACTCACGTTCCATCATAGACCCCCTCAAGCGACTCACTGCTTAGACGCTGAGCTCGCCACCCCTGTAACTCGCTCTCCATCAATCTAATCTAGCAGGAGTTGGTCTTTACCCTCCGGGGGGCCGAACCTGGGTAAACCATGTGCATCCGCCCCCATCTCGCACCGCAGATGGCCACCAGCTCTCGCCCCCGATTCAATCAATCGCTGCTAGTAGCAGCGACTGCCCCCGCTATTTCCACGACAGTGGCGCCCACCGTGGGGCCTAGCCGAACTGGCCTGAGTTCTGCGGCGAGACCCTACTCGCCGATCGATTGCCCGATCGCCACCGGCTGCATGATCACCATCGGCGGGATCTTACAGATCCTGCTGAGCAGCTACATCCCGGCGTCGCGCCCAATCACCCACAACGCGATAATGCCGGTCGGCTCCATCAACCTCTTTGTCGGCTTCACCGGCGCGGTCGACCCAGCGGCGGCGGTGATCGTCGGCAGATCGCCACCGCACCGCGATCTACTCTCCATCAGGAGCCTCGCCACCAAGTACGACCCGGCCGCCAGCAGCGCGGCCGGGACTAAAGCCGACACGGATGACGCGGCCCTCCACGATGACGTCGACTCCGCGACCCCTGCCTCGGTCGATGGATCTATCACCGCAGCATCGCGGGAGGACTCCATCACGCGGGTCTCCAACCCCAAGGACTTCGAGGACTCCATCATGGGGATCTTCGACTCCGACTCCGGCTCGGAGTCCCCCGAGGACTTCCGCGCCAGATCCAATCGCTTCAACGCGATCTACATGGCGGGCAACACGGCCGCCCCGCCAGATCCATTCTCCACACCGATCCCGTCGACCGCCATGGCCACAGAGGTGGAGGAAGCTTGCCTGCGACTCGCAGAGGCGCAACGCAATGAGCTTGCCGAGCGCGAGAGATACCGCCTCGAGCGGGAGACAGCGCGGGAGCTATCGCTCTATCACCAGTGCCGCATCAGGACCCGCCTGAACTCCAACGTCTAGAGCTGCGTCCTAAACTTCAACGACGAAAGCGACCCCGCACGTGTGGCCGAGTACGAGTACTGCGAGAACGCGCCACCAGGTGGAAGCAACCGACCACCACCCGGCGCACCGGTGACCGGGGCCCCACCACCACCCGTTGGCCGCGCACCCCCGCTGGACCAGCTGCGGATCATCATCTCGCCACAGGCCCACGATGCCAATGGACTCCCACTTTACTCCACCCCGATGGACAACGTCATTGCGGCCGACGCAGCGGTCTCCAACCTCGACGTTCAGGGAGAAGACGCGCTGAAAATCCAGTACGCCAAGGCTCTACTCGCCAGGGCAGCCACAAGCGGTCACCCCACAGTCACCAACACATTGACCTGCCCTCCATCGCAGCCCCTGGCGAACCAGCCACGGGCTGCCAACCCCGCGCTCTCCACCAACAATCCGCGACCGGTGAACAACACAGTCACCGCCAACAAGCAGCCCATCGATGCCCGAATACACATCGTCAACAACCAGGCTTGGCAGGTGCGCCAGCCCAACGACTTGAGGCACACCCTCACTAACCGCGGCGACCCCGAGCCAAGAGGCTCGCTCAGTTGAGTCGGCCCCTAGTGCTTCGGACCTATGATCTGAGGAGAGAAGTACCCCACCAACTTCAAGGTGCCAAAGGAGATCGAAAAGTACGACCCGACGTATGATCCAGTGGTCTGGCTGGACACATACCTCATGGCGATGGGAATCGCTGGCCACACCGACCTGCTAGCCGCTTGCTACCTCCCCTGATGATGGAGGGTGCGACCCGACAATGGATTAACACCCTCCCCGCCGACAACATCGACTCCTGGGAGGAAATGCAGGATGCCTTCGTCAGGCACTTCGAGGGTTCCTACACCCACGCCACTACCATCGAGGACCTGGAGTGATGCATCCAGGGACAATGCGAGTCGACCCGCCGCTAGATTCAAAGGTGGTAGGAACTGTGGATAAATGCCTCCGGCATCCACCCAGGTACGGCGATACATTGCTTCAAGAACGCGTGCCGGTACGAACCCCTGGTCGCGAAGATCAAGAGGGTCTACCGGATGCTCAACAACATCCCCGACCTCCTCGAGATCGCCAAGCGCTACACGAAGGAGGACCCCAACCAGGATTCCGACAACGAGTCAGGAGGAAGACACCGCCCCAACGGCCATGACATCGGACGACAACGCGACATGCGCTACAGCAACACTCGCATCACCGGAAAGCGCCGCACTCATGGACGAGTCGACTTCATTGCCAACGCTGGCTACGGCCAACGCGACCCCAAGAGCTACCGCCGCGACAGAGGAAACTACCGCGGCAGCGGAAATTACCGTGCCAATAATGCGGCGAGGCCGAAATTCGACCCCGCTGCCCTGCTCAACCAACCCTACATCTACCACAGCAGGGAGGGAAAACCCGCCACCCACACTATAGCGGACTGCCATTCTCTCAAAGAGATCGAAAAGGCAAGGCGAGCAAGGGAGGACCCCAACAATAAACCACCAAGGGACAACAATGCCGGCGGGTTCGGGCATGCCGCCGGCTCGCTACACACCTTCACCAGGCTCGACACCAAACGCGAGAAGAAGGTGCTCCCCCGTGCGGCCGCCGTCAATGCGGTGACCCAAGTTGACGTCCCACGCTTCCTCAACTTGTCCGAGCAAAGCATCACCTGGAGTCACTAAGATCACGCGCCTAGGATCAAATACCCTGGGCGAGTCGCCCTGGTGGTCAGGCCCAAGGTGGCCGACTACTGGCTGCCCGAGACACTGATGGACGGTGGGAGCTCCATCAACATCCTGTACCTGGACATGTTTAAGAGGCTCCAGCTCTCAGAAGCAGCGATTGAGCCGACCCTGACAACCTTCCACGGCATCATCCCCGGTCGGAAGGCATACCCGATTGGAAAAGTGACGCTGCCAGTCACCTTCGGCACACTGGCAAACTACCGCACAGAAAGGATCGTGTTCGAGCTGGTGAACTTCCGCAGCCCCTATCACTGTGTCCTGGGACGCCAAACGTTCGCCAAATTCATGGTGACCCCACACTATGCCTACAACATGATGAAGCTTCCAGGGCCAAGCGGCATCATCACCATCCACGGCGACCCTGATATGGCCGTGGAATACGAGGACAAAGGCGCCAAGCTCGCTGACGCCGTCATCGCCGTGGAGACCAACCACACGAAAGAACTCGCGAAATATGCGGGTAACATCCACAGGGACGACCCCACCATACTGAGGAAGCCAACCGCCGCGAACTCCACGTTTGAGGCGACCACGCACACCCGCACCGTCGAGCTCGTCCCGGGTGACTCTAGCCAGACGGTCACCATCGGTGCGCACATGAGCCTTTCATAGGAAACCGTGCTCATCGAGTTCCCCCGTGAGAATCGTGACATCTTCGCATGGAAACCATCTGACATGCTAGGTGTCCTGAGGGAACTCGCTGAGCATAAACTCAACGCCGCACCCAAAGTGCAACCAGTAAAGCAGTCGTTGCGGCCCTTCAATGAAGAGCACCGTCGAGCAATCACCGAAGAAGTACATCGCCTGCTAGCTTCAGGCTTCATAGGGCCAATAAAATACTCCAAGTGGCTGGCAAACCCAGTCCTAGTCCTGAAAAGAACAACACGTGGAGAATGTGTATCGACTACACTAACCTCAATAGCGCCTGCCCGAAGGAGGAGTTCATCCTACCGCGTATCGACCAGATCATCGACTCAATCGTGGGATCGAAGTTGCTGTGCTTCCTCGACGCGTACTCCGGCTACAACCAGATCAAGATGGCGGTCGAGGATGAGAAGAAGATGGCGTTCCTCACGCCATTCGGCGCCTTATGCTACATGGCCATGACGATCGGCCTCAAGAACACCGGCGCCACATACCAAAGGTGCATGCAGGAGTGCCTTGCGAGCCAAATTGGCCACAACATTGACGTCTACATCGATGATGTGGTGGTGAAATCCACCCGCCAGGACGACCTGCTCGCCGACTGTTGGGGGGATACCCCCAGGTAGGGTCACGCCGGGGTATAAAGGCCGAGTTAGCCGAGGTACGGCAAGGTCAAAGCAAGTGTTGGCAGAGTCACCTCAAGGCAGGCCGAATCACGGAGTAACCCGGACCGGAGGATGTCCGCCTAACTGAGTCCCGGCCGACCTACGTCGTATGCTGGCATTATGTGTCTAACTTGTATGCAGGTACATGTGTGGCCGGATTAACCAAGCATGATCCGGGTTATATCAAGCTTGCAAGAGAAGGAAGGTATCTCGCTGTTCAAAAGGAGGTCACTGTACGCTGGAGCGTGAGCGAAGCGGACAGAGGCAAGGACCACCGAGGCGTGGCCGACAAGGGTGACGTTGCCTGTGTCGGATGAAGCTGGCGCCGCAGAGGCTCACGTAGCCTCTGCATGGCTTACGATGGGGAAAAGTGACGCGGTCGGTTTACTATTTTGGGAAGAGGCATATTCCCTAGAATATGCCTCCACGTATGCCCTAAATGGAAACCTAGCCACCCCTATATAAGGAGGGCTAGGGCATCTGTAGAAGGGGTAGGTCACCGCTGACATAGAAGTTTTGAAAAAGAGAGGATCGCTAGTGGGTTGAGTTTTACTTGTTTGGTTAGGTTCCTGAGAGCTAGTTAGTGGTGAGAGTAAGAGAGTTCCTGGTTCCTCCTCTCCCCAATATGGCTCAAGGAGCAATTGTAACCTTGGAAACCCATTGAACACAAAGCAACTGTGTGTGGAATCACCACACTATCCCTCCCTAGATTCCTCTAGTGCATACTATCCCCACCTTTAGCCTATCCATGGCATCTGCCGTGACACCACCACGACAGTTGGTGCCCACCATGGGGCAATCGGCGCTAGCAGGAGTGAAGATCCAGACAGGAAACCTCATCGGCATCGTCGAACGCATCGTCTCTAGGCTTGTTCAGCGCTTTGGAGCGCTGGACTTCGTTAACGACAACGCTGGCTGCTTTGGCAAGAGACCTCTCCCGCGCAACGGCCTCTTCGTCAAGCTTGGCGCGCACAAGATCTATGTCGCTGTCAATGTGTCGTGTGTTCACCCACGTCACGTCATCGAGGGAGGCGAGCCACCCCTTAGCGCGGCTCGCGGGGCGCGTATCACTCGCTCCCCTGACCGAGCCGAGGTGATGATGACTGCGCCTAGTGCTGGCGCGAGCAAGGAACCGGCACCAGATCCGGAGGTAACACCCAAGGCACCGAGGAAAAGTAGAGGTCCTCCGCTAGAGAGGCCAAAGAATGTGCTGCAGCAGGCAATAGATAGCTTGGCAAGCCCCGTAGCAGCAGTGGTAGATCCGGCTCAGGCACAGGCCGAGTTAGAGGAGACTAGGCAAAAAATACTAGAGGGTGCGAAAAAGATAGCCACAGCTCAGTAGTCGTTGAACATGACATTGCGTGAGTATGCAAAGGCAAATAAGGTAGATGCTGTAAAAGTGAAGGGGAGAAACCTCATAAGTGAAATGAACAAAGAGGGTGATACTAGAATTGAGGAATCAAAGAACTGTCTGACCGTGGGGCTGCCGAAGTACAGTACCCCGGCAAAGAACCTCAGAGCAGCGATGCAGCCGTGCTCGAGTTAGAGGGTTTGACGGGTGAAACCCGGCAGAGACAGCAGGAAAGGGTCAATGAGTTAGTTCGGATCACAAACAGATAGAATGAGGAGTTTCTCAGGTCAAACCCGGAAAGAGCTGGGGCCTCCAAGATCGTTTATTCGGAAGTGGGTAACCCGGAGAAATCCGCTGGAGCTGCATCGTCTCCTCATGGTGGTCCTAGGAGAGAAGAGGTAGTAACCTCGGCCAGGAGGAACAAACATATAGTCCCATATGACCCGGCAAGAGCAGGGAAAGGAAAAGTAGTGCAGGGAAATGAGGATCGATGAAGTGTGAGCCGAGGTGAAGCTGGCCGAGGTAACCGCGACCAAGGCAATGCCGGTCAAGGGAATGCTGTGAACGGCAATGCCGGACAGCGCAACCCGGCGGGTGTAGGGCAACCACAGCAGCATAATATACCATGGCAAGAGCACAGTGTCGGCCAAGGTATGCAACAGAGAGCAGCTCCACAAGAGCAAGATAGATACAATGATGGTGATTCGGAGATGGTGAACGCAGGGTACCCCAGGCCGGGCTATCACGTGATAGGGTCAAGATTGGGAAGCGGGAACTTGATGCCTGACGATGCTAGGTTAAACTGGATCGGATTTATAGGTCGGAGCAAATTGAGTGTCAAGGTCCTCCAGGTCTAGCGTGTTTTGGGCCCCGGATCATGAAGGAGCCTCCGGTACCTAACTTCCAGTTACCTAGAGGCACTAAGACATATGACGACAGCACAAAGCCGGAGGATTGGTTGATTAACTATGCAACATCGGTAAAAATTGCTACAGGCAACTTGAGATGGGCTGTGAGATATGTACCTCAAATGCTAGAGGGGCCAGCGAGGGTATGGCTAAACAATTTGCCACCTGGAAGTATTAACTGTTGGATCGATTTTGAGGAAATGTTTGTTAGTAATTTCTCAAGCACGTATCAAAGGCCCAATAGGCCACAGACCTTAGCAATGTGCAAGCAGAGACCAAACGAGACAGACCGGAAATTCTTGACCCGCTGGTGCACCGTGCGAAACTCATGTGAGGGTGTAATTGAGTCACATGCCATAGCTTGGGTTGTGCAAGGGTGCAGATATGCAAGCATGCTATGGCAAAGGTTGCAAAGGGATATGCCAACTACATTGGTAGAGACAATCCGGATTGCTGATTCATATGCCTTGGGTGATCCGACTCAGCCTAGGCTCATGTCAAACGAGTCAAACGAGGAGTACTACCAGCGAGATGGAGCCGGGTCATCCCGGCGGAATGATTACCGGGGTAAGAGAAGAGATGATAGACCGGATTACCGGTATAGCTCGCAACAAGTTGCTGCTGTGAATCAAGATCAACCCGGAGCAGGAAGCAATCAACGTTAGAAAATTGGAGGGCATCAATGGACCCCAAGGAGTGATGGCAAGAAAACTTGGACGCTCGAACAAAAAAGACAGTGGCGGGAGAAGAAAGACAGGCCGAGGTATACTTATGAGGCAATGCTGGATCAGCCGTGTAAATTTCACACGCCAAATCCGAGTAACCCAGCGGGTCACACAACTCGGCAGTGTGACTAGATGAGGAAGATAGAACAAAGTGGTTCGGGGAATGTTCAGGCACCTCGGAATGATAAACCTCGGCAGGAGTTACCCCGGCAACAATTTCTCTCCGGAGCGAACACGCAACAGTTAATGTTGCCACCACCTCCGCCGAGGTATGAAAACCATGAGAGAAGGAATGCAGTACATTAGGTGGAAAACCAACATCAGCTAGATCAAAGATACCCCGGAAATGAGGGGAGGAATGAGTATAGAGAGCATCACTAGAGTTACTGTGCATTCACCACAGAAGAGACAGATAGAAAGAGCTTGCAGCGCCGACACATGGAAGTCAATGCAGTAATGCCAGCGGTGACGAGGTATATGCCTTGGTCGGATTAGGAAATTACCTGGAGCATCAAAGATCATCCCAAGCTTATGCCAAGTCTTGGTTCGTATGCGCTGGTGTTGGATCCAACATTCATTGGGCCAAACATCAATGTAAGGTTCTCAAAGGTGCTGATTGACAATGGTAGTTGCATCAACATCATGTACGTGGACACGATGCGCAAGTGGGGTATCTTGGAGAACATGCTCCAAGCTACAAGAACAACTTTCCATGGCATTGTGCCAGGTATTTCCTGTGAACCCATTGGCAAGGTCCGGGTTGACGTGTTGTTCGGCACGAGAGATAACTGCCGAACTGAAAATTTGGAATTCGAAGTTGTCAATCTGGAAAGCGCATATCACGCATTACTCGGCAAGCCATCCCTGAACAAATTCATGGCAAGTACTCACATCAGTTACTTGAAGATGAAGCTGCCCGGGCCAAATGGTGTGATTACCATAACTGGTTATTTCCAGCGTTCCATTGAATGCGCATCAGGCGGGTCAAATTTTGCCGAGTCACTCGTGATTGTGGAAGAGAAGAGAAAGATCCAGGAGGTGGCGACATTGGCTTAGTCCGCTCAGCAGTATATGCCGGCACTGAGTAACCCGCATGGAAGTGTTTCATTTCAAGCAACGAAAGATACAAAGAAAGTGCCTGTTGATGATCTGTTCCCAGAACACACCGTAACAATTGGTGCCGGGTTAAATGATAAATAGGAAAGCGAGCTTGTCAACTTCCTCTGTGAGAATCGGGATATTTTTGCTTGGTCCACACAGGACTTGCAAGGTGTGCCGAGGGAGTTGGCCGAGCACTCTTTGAATGTGAGACCCCGAGCAAAGCCAGTGAAGCAACCTCTCCGCCGCTTCGCCAAAGATAGGAGAAAAGTCATTGGAGATGAGATAGCTCGGCTCCTAGCAGCAGGGTTTATCATGGAAGTGCTTTACCCGGATTGGCTGTCTAATACGGTGCTGGTAGAAAAGAAAAAAGATGATCCGAATGTGGCAGTGGTTTGGCATATGTGCATCGATTACACAAACTTGAATAAGGCGTGCCCAAAAGATCCATTCCCACTGCCAAGGATAGATCAGGTCATAGATTCTACTGCTGGATGTGAACTATTGTCATTCATAGATGCATATTCTGGTTTCCACTAGATACCTCTAAACCCGAATGATCAAATAAAGACAACGTTTATCACCCCGTATGGGCTTATTGCTATAGCACCATGCCTTTTGGTTTACGTAATGCAGGGGCAACGTACCAAAGATGTATGCAAAAGTGTTTACATGATCAAATTGGTCGAAATGTGCAGGTGTACGCAGATGATGTGGTTATAAAAACCAAGGAAAGCAAAACGCTCCTTGATGATATCCGACAAACATTCACGAACCTAAGGAGGTTCCGAATGAAGCTTAACCCGGAGAAATGCACCTTCGGTGTCCCAGCTAGAAAATTACTCAGATTTCTTGTCTCCAACCAAGGTATCGAGGTTAACCCAACTAAAATCTGGGCCATTGAGCGAATGGAATTGCCGAAATGTCTTAATGATGTCCAGAAGTTCACTAGTTGCCTGGCATCTTTAAGTCGGTTTGTATGTCGGTTGGGAGAAAAGGCACTGCCTCCCTATCAACTCATGAAAAAGTCGGACAAGTTCATTTGGACGCCACAGGCCAATGAAGCCTTTATACAATTAAAGAAAATGTAAGCCACTGCACCAGTGTTAGCCTCTCCACTATCAAAAGAGCCAATGTTTCTCTATATAGCCGCAACCAACCGAGTTGTAAGTGCAGTAATTGTGGTAGAGCGCGACGAAGAGGATAAGTCAGTGCAAAGGCCAGTATATTATCTGAGCGAGGTATTATCAGCTTCGAAACAAAACTATCCCCACTATAAGAAGATGGCATATGTGTGTATATGGCAACTAAGAAGCTAATGCACTATTTTGAAGAGCACCCCATCAAAGTAATATGTGAAGCCCCCATATCCGAGATAATGAGCAATAAGGATGCAAGTGGCCGGATTGCAAAATGGGCAATTGAGCTAGCCCCTTATGCGCCACAATATGACAGGAGAGAAGCAATCAAGTCTCAGGCTATGGCCTACTTTTTTGTGGATTGGGCCGAGGTGCAATATGAGCCACCATTGCCAGATCCGAACTACTAGAGAATGCACTTTGACGGGTCAAAAACAAAAACCAGGTTAGGCGCCGGAGTTGTGCTTACCTCACCCAAGAAGGACCAGCTGAAATACGTGCTACATATCCACTTCGCAGCATCAAACAATGTTGCAGAATATGAACCACTTGTGCATGGGCTCAAAGTGGCAAAAGAAGTTGGAATACGTTGGATCCAATGCTTCGGTGACTCGGATCTCGTCGTTCAACAATTCTCTAGACAATGGGATGCTTTGGATGCAAATATGGCATTGTACAGATTTTATGTCTAGAAGATATCAGGATACTTCGAGGGATGCGAATTTCATCACATACCTCGGGTGGAAAATGAGGCTGCCGACGTATTGTCTAAGCTCGGATCAACCCGACAAGCAATTCTGCCGGGGGTAGCACTAGAGCACCTCAGAAAACTGTCTATCAGGCCATCCCCAGAATTCGAGTCAATTTATATCCCGGCAAATCCGGAATCGGAAGTTGTGCCCATGGACATTGATGTGGGAAGTGGTTCACGAAACCCAGGGACTGCCTTGGCAAACCCAGGGACTACGCGGTGTGATCAGGCTAAGGTTATGCTGGTGGATCATATGGAAATTGATGAGGATGTGTTCCCAGTACGAGCTATACCAACTTGGGCACTGCCCATATTTCAATTCCTGAAAGATGGAACTTTGCCCAGTGAGGAGGTGCTTTCCAGGCAAACTTAGAGGAGGGCAAAAGCATACACCATCATCAATTCCGAGCTATACAAGAGAAGTGTGACAAACGTCCTCCAACGATGTGTTGACCCAGAAGAAGGGCTTGACATCCTCCGAGATATACATCAAGGGGAATGTGGGCATCACGCCTCGTCCAGAGCCTTGGTAGCAAAAGCTTTCCGTCATGGGTTTTACCGGCCAAGTGCCTTGGAACAAGCAGAGGATCTGGTAAGAAAGTGCAATGGTTGTCAAAGATATGCTACCAAGACACATATGCCAATGTTGGAGCTCAAGACCATACCAATTACCTGGCCATTTGTCGTATGGTGTTTGGATATGGTTGGCCCGTTTAAACCAGCAAGAGGGAACATGACCCACATCTTGGTCATGGTTGACAAGTTTACAAAATGGATTGAGGTGAAGCCAATAAGAAAATGTGATGGAGCTACCGCTGTGACATTCCTCAAAGATATTATCTTGAGATACGGTTATCCTCACAGTATCATAACAGATAATGGCACAAATTTCGCTGAAGGAGCATTTGCGTGGTTCTGCCGAGATAAGAAGATCCGGCTGGACGTTGCCTCGATATCCCACCCTGCATCGAACGGACAAGTGGAAAGATCCAACAGATTAGTATTATCCGGGATAAAACCCTGGCTCATTGAGCCGCTGCAAAGATCAGCGGGGTGCTGGATAGAAGAACTACCAGCTGTACTGTGGAGTTTAAGAACAACTCCGAATCGATCAATAGGCTATACGCCATTCTTTCTGGTATATGGGGCAGAAGTTGTATTACCAGCCGACATAGAGCATGATTCGCCTAGGGTCACCCAATACACAGAAGCCGAAGTGCAAGAAGCCCGGCAAAATAATGTTGATCTGTTGGAAGAAGTGAGAGAATTGACATTGTCCAGATCTGCCATATATCAGCAAAATCTCCGACGCTACCATAGCCAGAAAGTAAACCCCCGAATTTTCCGGGAAGGTGATCTGGTACTCTGGTTGGTACAACGTACTGCTAGCATGCACAAGTTATCCCCCCATGGGAAGGGCCATTCATTGTGAGCAAAGCATTGCACAATGACTCTTATTATCTCATCGATGCAAAACCACAGGAGAAGAACAAGGCGGACAGGTCCGGCGAGGAATCTAAGCATCCATGGAATGTAGCTATACTTCGTCCGTTCTACACTTAGCAAAGAAGTATGTGTATCTGAGTCTCTCATACGTCGGTATGTATGGCGGCAATGAGCTTATCAATGAAATGGTGGCACCTCGAGCAGTAACTCGGGGACTGCCTTAATAATATTTGTTGTCTTCTGTACTTGTTATAATTTTTATGTCGGCTGGGTTAAGTTGCTTCTTCCTAAGACGAATTAGTAATGTGTGAGCACCAAAAATCCAACTCTTCGACTTGCTGCTGTCCAACAAGAATTGGCTTCATGGCAAGCAAGAGAACAAGTTTGGAAATGCGCAGCACACGAAAAACGACAAAGGAAAGCAACGTAATCGAGCCGACGTTTATTGTTTGGACTAACCCCATTTTTGTTTTACCTTTACCATGTTGGATTATTTTGAGCTAATCCTAAAGTTTCCAAGTATTGTTAAGTCAATTTTTGAAACTCGGTCTCGTAAGTCACAAAACCGAATCAAGGTAGACACGAGCCGAGCCAGAAAATTGGAGAAACAAGAAAATGAAACTCGGGGACTATGCCGAAGTTAATTCGACATGAGCAACTTAGTAGCAAAACATAACTTGTGTGCTTAATACATTTGCACCCGGCATACCGGGGATCTGATAAACCTCAAAAGTGTTTGTTGGTGATCAAGGAGCAGCAGGGGGAGGTAACTCGGCACCATCAGGTGGAACTCTAGCCTCAGCTTCAGCGTCATCTTCATTTTCTTCAACGTACGAGGCTTCGTCCTCTCCCTCCTCACCCGAGCCATCTTTGACATATTCGTCGTCAATGGCATCGAGAAAGCTTGGTCCCTCGTTCCATTGGTGGATGGGGCATACTAAATGAGGTTATGGGCGCAAGCCTTGTGCTGAGCTATCCAATCTGGATTAGTGGACCACCTTGATCCGGTGCGCATGCGCTCGAGAAGATTGAGATTTTTTTCTCATACCATGTGAGCACGTAGTGGAGGACGGTATCAGCTCCGGCGTGTGCGGCGGATTCCCTCCAGAGGTCAAGCTGGGTCTCACACTCCATTAATTTATTGATTAGAGCAACGGAACCCTCCGGAGTGTCTTCACCAGGCCAAAGGGCATTGAAGATCCGGACTGCTACGTCTAGGATATCCTTACCATAGTTCTTCACAATCTCGACACAAGAAGATAAGCTGACCAGCAGGTCGTCCATGTCATAGAGAATATTTTCAAAGCCAGGACCAGTTGGGGTACCCCTCTTCTGGCGGAACTTGGCAACGGCAGTAGTTGCAATGGCATCACCTTCCGGAAATTTGTCTGGAAACAAGACAAGTGAAATAGGTAAAGGAGGTTGACCCGGAGAGATTCATGTCAGCTTGAGGAAAGGAACTTACGAGAGACGTGGCTGTGGATCCAGGTCAGCTCCTTGGTGTAGTTGTCACGCCTCTCTCGAAGTTGCACAAGTTCAGCATTCGCCGACTCAAGCTTAATGTCGGTCTCCTTCAGCAGTTCTTGATCCTTGGCAATTTTGGAGGTTGAGACGTTCTCGCTCTTCAGTAAAATCTTGGCCAACATTATCCATCTCGGATTTGTGCAGTGCCTTGAGCTTTTTCATCTCTGCCTTGAGCTTGGCAATTTCATCATCCTTGGTCCGGAGGATGTCGAGCTCATCATCCTTCTTCTTAAGTTCAGCCTGATGCTGCCCTGCTTGTTCGAGAAAATGCAGCATCATATCAGGCACGGGCACACTATCTTCAAGAGATGCTGAAACAGTTTGTCGACCTGCAAAGCCGAGGTATGAATAGCTGCCGAGCCAAGAAGAAAAGGAGAGAGGGCGCAGAAGAAGATAAAGCAAAACGGACTTACCTTTTATTTGCTCCAAGTTCTTCCGCATGATGGTGTTCTCAGCTTCCACTTCAGCTGCGCAATCTGAATGATGAGTTAGTTTGGCGCGAAAAACAAAGAAAGATGGGAAAAAGCTAAGGAGAAAACTTACCCCTTTTCTCAAACTCAGCGAGAAGCGTAGAATGTTTCAAGCGCAGTGCCTTATGTGTGTCCAAGAGGCGCTGGAACTCAGTGCTCCAGAGATTGGTAGTCACCTGAAAAGAGCAAGAATAGCTTAGTCATATCCATATTCGAAGTGTACAAAATCCGGGCCAAGTGGAACTTAACCTGACTCTAGGTGTGTGCATATTCGAAGTGTACAAAATCCGGGCCAAGTGGAACTTAACCCGGCTCTAGGTATGTGCATATTCGAAGTGTACAAAATCCAGGCCAAGTGGAACTTAACCCGGCTCTAGGTGTGTGCATATTCGAAGTGTATAAAATCCGGGCCAAGTGGAACTTAACTCGGCTCTAGGTGTGTGCATATTCGAAGTGTACAAAATCCGGGCCAAGTGGAACTCAACCCGGCTCTAGGTGTGTGCATATTCGAAGTGTACAAAATCCGGGCCAAGTGGAACTTAACTCGGCTCTAGGTGTGTGCATATTCGAAGTGTACAAAATTCGGGCCAATCGGAACTTAACCCGGCTCTAGGTGTGTGCATATTCGAAGTGTACAAAATCTGGGCCAAGCGGAACTTAACCCGGCTCTAGGTGTGTGCATATTCGAAGTGTACAAAATCTGGGTCAAGTGGAACTTAACCCGGCTCTAGGTGTGTGCATATTCGAAGTGTACAAAATCCGGGCCAAGTGGAACTTAACCCGGCTCTAGGTGTGTGCATATTCGAAGCGACTAAGGACATAGGCTAGTTCTCTAAGGAGCATCTAGGCGAGTAACAAGTTACTCCCCTGGAGGCTCGGGGACTAATGGTTATATCACTAATGTTTAGTACATGCTAAAGAAAAGACAAGGTAGCGTAGCTCCATCATCCGGCCGGCGAGGTTGATAGCCTTGGCGGCTGTGTTCATCTGCGCGACAAACTCGGCAGGCCCAAATTTCTCCGGGAGATCGTCATTATGAACGAACTCCGCCTTGTTCCAGTTATTGAAAAACTCGATCATGGCCGGAGGATAGCGCTCTCCGCTAAGCTTATGGGGTGCAATTAAACCCTTAGCATGGGCCTCCCTCCTCTCAATTTGGGAAGCAGCGGGGCTGGTGTGCAACGCAAGTTGCGTGTTGGCTGACTCGGGGGCAACATCCTTCTTCGGAGGGGTCTTCTGTGGAAGCATGGCCGCGAGCGTGCGCTGTCCAGTCTTGATAGATGCTGCCCTGACGGCGTCAGAAGCTTTCTTGCCCTTGGGCTGCAGCTGAGAAGTTGAGGTTTGAGCTGCGGATTTGCCCTTGGGCACAACCTTGGTGCTAGCCTTGGTGCTAGTTGTGCCTTCTCGCCGAGTCTTGGAAGACTCGAACAAGGCGGAAGGAGTTGGTGCTGCTGGCACTTGTGTTGCTGCTGGTGCTGGCACTGGTGCCTGTGCTGGTGCTGGTTTTGGCGGTGGTACTCTTGGTACCTCGGTGGCAGCTGGTTACGGCTGAGACGAAGAGGAGCTGGGAGCAACCGCAGCCTCGGCAGAACCACTTCCCCCTGCTCCGAGGTTGCCCTCCTCTTGACGAGGTGAGCTAGAACCCGGAGCAGCCGCTAAACCATCCTGAATGGGGCTCAACGGGCATGAATCATCGCCACGAGGGGGAGAAGGGCTATGCCAGAGGGGCGAAGCGATGCTTGATCCGCTCTGAGGGACTTCCACCGCAGCCCTGCAAAATAAATGACGAATAATAAGTTACAACAGAAGAAAAGCATGAACCAAAGGGTTGGACAGAGAGAAAAGTAACTTACTCATCTGAGGTCAAGGGCTCCTTGGGCTTCCGAGCCCTCCGAGTTATGGCCTTAGTCGTAGGCTTGGTGGTGGCTTTGTCTGCGGACTTCTTTCGCCTCTTGGTTGTCTTGGGAGGCCCGGAAGAAGAAGCAGAAGCAGCTCCCCTTTTCTTGGACGCAACCGGGACAAGCTCGCCCGTGGCGAGAGGAGGATCTTCATGAATCTTCCCACCCGGGTTAACTGATGCCGGATAGGCATAAGAAAGGGGGACAGCGTCAAATGCTTCCATCACCTCAATGTCGGTATCATCTTCATCGTCAGGCCAATCTCTAATGGAAGAGAATTTACCGGTGTGTCGCTTGGTCGCGCCGGGGAGTGGCAGGAACATTTCCTGATCCGGCTCCTCCTCGTCCGGGGCATCTCGATCCTTCGCCCATTTGAGCGAAGGCTCCATGCCATCTTCGAGAGTTTGCTGAAGAAATAGCTGAGAGAGAAATACAAGAAGATCAAATAAGCAACATACTCCGACATACAATATAACTCAGAAAGAAATTGGAACACGAGAATTACCACAGGAGGAAGCCTATTCCGACAGAAATGTTCAATTCCCCACTCCCAATCAGCAGAGAAGTTTTTGTCAGTAGTGAAGAGGGCCTTGACCCGGTGAAATATCTCGGTATTGCTCAGTTCAAATGAGGAAGTCCGATTGGGGTCAAGACGCCAGCTCATATGGCATAGCTTGTGTGTTCGTTTCTGGAGAGGGGAGATCCGGTTGCGGACGAAAGTGATCATCACATCCTCGTTGCGCATCTTGGCATCTTTTAGCTCCTGAAACCGTTTGTTGACTTGGTTCGCCAGGACTGTGGGTTTCTTGGAGATCTAGTCCCACAGATCCGGATTAGGAGGACCCGGAGCGTAGGGGCGCAGCCGGATCAGATCTCCCTTCGTGCTATTTCTAACATAAAAGAAGGTTCGGGCCCAGCCCTTGCAAGAATCAAGCCCCGTGACCCGGGGAAAGACGGACTGTTTCCGAGGAGAAATAGAGGAAGCGCCGAACTACGTGAGTTGTTTGTCCTCCGGGTCAAGCTCCTTATTCAGAATCATGTTCCGGCGCAGACCAAAAAACCGGATCCAGAGCTCCTTAGTGGGCCACAATCCGACATACCCCTCAATGGTGGAGGAGAAGGAAGAAAGAGATGTGATGGCATTCGCCGGAAGGTGGTGCGGTTGAAGCTCATAGGTGTTGAGCCAATCGTGGAAAAAATCCCTAACGGGGAGCCCGAATCCGCACTGGAAGTGGGAAAGAAACACTACAAACTCACCCGGATTGGGTGAGGGAGCGAGCTCGTCGGCGACGAGACGGGCAACGACGCCCTTTGGGATGCGGCGCGTACGGTAGAGCCAGTCGAGGTCATCCTGGCATACCCAGGATCCAGCTCAGGCGCCGCGCTTGGCATTCTCCGCATCCTCCTCCATCTCCTATTCCGCGACGGTGAGCTCCTCTTCTGTCATGTCTAGGTCGCTGTCCTCACTGGCCCTATCGGCGGTGGGGGGCAGTGCCTTGGACTGGCGCGGACCCGTGGCGGTGGAGATGTGCGGGAGTGGCGGCGATGCTGGTGCGTAGGGAACGGTGCAGTGGCGGCGCTACTAAGCAGGTGCGGCGGCGGCGGTGCTATCGCTGGGAGGAAGAAGAAGAAGAAGAGGCAGAGGGGCGCGAGAATGGGGAAAAACACTAAGGGGCGTGCCCCTCCCCTATTTAACCACGCCCCAGCTAGGGTAGTGGGATCGCATGGTGTGGCAAGGCCACACGGTGTGGCCATGTATTTTCCGGGTCAGCCAATCCGAAGCGAGCCAAAGGAAGGACCACACGGCACAGCGGATCCCACGACGTGACGTTATGATATAGTTAACGAGGAGACAGACACGATGTGACGTGTGCAGCAGTAACACCTGACGTTAACTGCGGAAGTCACTGGCGCAGGCCCTTAAAATGAGGCAAGTTAATGATTACCCTCCACGTGGGTTAGCGTACGAGAGAAGGAAGAATAACCCGAATAACCAAAGGATGACCCGGCCAGCGAGTGAAAACTCGGTATGTGCCAAGGGAAAGTTAGCCTATGGAATCCGGACTATGAAATAACTCGAAAAAAGGAGCACAAGGTTTGGAAAATTGAACCTGCCGTGGCCTTAGCAGCTGGAGCTGCTAAGACCGCACCAGCTTCGGGGACTAATGTTGGGGGGATACCCCCGGGTAGGGTCACGCCGGGGTATAAAGGCCGAGTTAGCCGAGGTACGGCAAGGTCAAAGCAAGTGCTGGCCGAGTCACCTCAAGGCAGGCCGAATCACGGAGTAACCCGGACCGGAGGATGTCCGCCTAACTGAGTCCCGGCCGACCTACGTCGTATGCCGACAAGATGTGTCTAACTTGTATGCAGGTACAGGTGTGGCCGGATTAACCAGGCATGATCCGGGTTATATCAGGCTTGCAAGAGAAGGAAGGTATCTCGCTGGTCAAAAGGAGGTCACTATACGCTGGAGCGTGAGCGAAGCGGACAGCGGCAAGGACCACCGAGGCGTGGCCGACAAGGGTGACGTTTCCTGTGTCGGATGACGCTGGCGCCGCAGAGGCTCACGTAGCCTCTGCATGGCTTACGATGGGAAAAAGTGACCCATTCGGTTTTTACTATTTTGGGAAGAGGGAATATGCCTCCACGTATGCCCTAAATGGAGACCTAGCCACCTCTATATAAGGAGGGCTAGGGCATCTGTAGAAGGGGTTGATCGCTAGTGGGTTGAGTTTTACTTGTTTGGTTCTAGGTTCCTGAGAGCTAGTTAGTGGTGAGAGTAAGAGAGTTCCTTCTTCCTCCTCTCCCCAATACGGCTCAAGGAGAAATTGTAACCTTGGAAACCCATTGAATACAAGGCAACTGTTTGTGGAATCACCACACTATCCCTCCCTGGATTCCTCTAGTGCATACCGTCCCCACCTTTAGCCTATCCATGGCATCTGCCGTGACACCAACACGACACCGACCTGGCCGAAACCTTCGCAAACCTACGGAGGTACAACATCAAGCTCAACCCAGGAAAGTGCACCTTCAGCATCCCTATTAGACAGCTCCTGGGGTACGTGGTCTCCAAGCGAGGCATCGAGGCCAACCCCACCAAGATCGACACCATCGCGCGGCTTGGGAAACCCGAATGCCTACACGACATCCAGAAGTTGGCCGGGCGAGTCGCGGCTCTCAGTCGCTTCATTCCCCGGCTAGGCGAGAAGGCAATGCCCCTCTATCGCCTGATGCACAAGAACCCCACGTTCCAATCGGACGCGGAGGCGGACGAGGCACTCAAAGCGCTCAAAGAAGTGCTACTCGCGGCTTCACTCCTCGCCACCCTAGTCGACAAAGAGCCAATGCTCATCTCTGTGGCGGCCTCCACTCGAGTCGTCAGCGCCGTGATGGTCGTCAAACGGCCAGAGGAGGGCAAGGAGCGCCCCGTCTACTACATCAGCGAAGTCTTGATGGACTCACGATAGTGCTACCCGCAGTACCAGAAACTGGTATACGCGGTATTCCGAGCTCAACGGCGACTCCCCCATTACTTCTAGAGCACCCAATCACGGTGGTCTCCTCCGCACCACTGCAGGACATCATACGCAATCGCGAGGCAACTGGCCGAGTCGCCAACTGGACCGTCAAAATCGACGTCCACAACATCAAATACGAGCCCCGCAAAACGATCAAGTCACATGCCCTAGCTGGTTTCCTCGTAGATTGGGAAGAAGCACAACAGCCGGAGAAGCTACCATACCTCCATTACTGGTCGCTCCACTTCGACGGGTCCAAGAACACCGACGACGCAGGGGCAGGGGTCATATTGACCTCCGCCAAAGGAGACAAGCTCCGCTACGTGCTCCACCTCAACTTCAAGCCTTGCACCAACAACATGGCAGAATACGAGGCCCTCCTCCACGGCATGCGGGCCGCCAAGGAGATGAATGTCAACCGCCTACGGTGCTATGGCGACTCCGATCTAGTCGCCGGCCAAGTCGCCGAAACTTGAGACGCCGTCTCCCCAACAATGATAGCGTACCGCCAAGCGGTAGACCAGCTAGGAGGACACTTCGACGGCTACTCCGTCGAGTGGATCGAAAGGCGAAAGAACAAGGAGGCAGATGCCCTTTCCCGTATCGGGTCGGCTCGGAAAACTCCACCCGCAGGCGTCTTCCTCGACATCATCCATAAGCCTTCGGTCTGCCCACCGAAGGAGATCGACATCGGCATACCGCTACAACCCGAGCCGGCCCTAGTCGCCATGATCGTGGAGCCCAGCGACTGGACGGCAGCGTATGTCACCTTCCTCGAGCATAAGATCCTCCCGAGCAATGAGACGGAAGCGCAAATGATTGTGCGCCGCTGCAAATACTTCGTCATCATCAACAGCAAGCTCCACAAACGCAGCATGACTAGCGTGTTCCAGCGCCGCGTGCAGCCAGAAGAAGGCCGCAAGATCCTCCAGGACATTCATGCCGACGACTGCGGCCATCACGCCGGCGCCAAGTCGCTGGTCGCCAAGGCCATGTGGCACGGTTTCTAGTGGCTCACAGCGCATGCCGACACCACCGACATCGTCCAACGATGCGTCGGATGCCAGAAGTACGCCAACCAAATGCACCTCCCTGTTTCGGCACTCAAGACCATCCCCATCACATGAACATTTGTTGTATGGGGCATGAACATGGTCGGCCCGTTCAAGAAGGCCCCATCCGATTTCACCCACCTCCTGGTCGTAGTCGACAAGTTTACCAAATGGGTTGAGGCCAAGCCGATCAAGAAGTGCGACGGCAAGACAGTCACCAAGTTCTTATGCAAGGTCATCTACCGGTATGGCTATCCGCACAACATCATAACGGACAACGGTACCAACTTCGCCAAGGGGGCCATGGTAGAATTCTGCGAAGAACACGGCAAACGACTCGACCTCGCCTCAGTCGCCCACCCGGAGTCAAACGGCCAAGCGGAACACGCCAATCAGAGCGTCCTCCATGGTCTCAAGCCACGACTCTAGGTGCCCCTCGAGCGCACGCCAGGATGCTGGGTTGAAGAGCTCCCCTCTGTAACATGGGGGATCCGCACCTCTGTCAACCGCTCCACGGGGTTCACACCATTCTTCATGGTGTACAGTGCCGAAGACGTAATGCCAACCGACCTGGAGCACGACTCACCTCGAGTCACCAACTACGCCGAGGCGACAAACAAGATCGCCCGCCAAGACAGCATCGACCAGATCGACGAGGCACGCGACCTGGCTCGCTCCTGCACCGCCATCTACCAGCAGGGGCTCCGCCGCTACCACAGCCGCCGAGTCTGAACCCGCACCTTCTAGGAGGGCGATTTGGTCCTATGACTGGCCCATGACAAGAAGGGCATGCACAAACTCTCCCCCCCATGGGAGGGGCCATTCGCCATAGGGCGAGTCCTTGGCAACGACGCCTACTATCTCATCGACATACGAGGCGATGGCCAGCTCGAGGTCGGGAGACCGTGAAACGTAAACCTCCTCAGAAAGTTCTATACATAAACCATAGGGCGATTCCTTAGCAATCACAGCCGGAAGACCATCTGAACAAGAAAGAAGCGATCGTCAACACTACGGAACAAGAATAGTTCACAGCCGAAAAATGAATCAAGTACTCAGCAACAGTCTCCTGGAGTCACCGGGTCGCCTCCTGCGCCACGCGCAGATCAAGCTCCAGACACTCCTTTGCGGCCTGTCAATCTATCGACTCCCTCTGCAAGCCCTGCAAGCAGACCAAAAAGTTGGCACTTACAAAAATAGAAGTTCAGTTCCTAGCCGCTGAAATTTAGCGACCAGGAACTCGGGGACTACCGACTAGAAGAAATTCAGTTCCTAGCCGCTGAAATTCAGCGACTAGAAAATCAGGGACTAGCGACTAGAAGAAATTCAGTTCCTAGCCGCTGAAATTCAGCGACTAGGAACTCAGGAACTAGAGACTAGAAGAAACTCAGTGCCTAGCCGCTGAAATTCAGTGACTAGACACTCGGGGACTGGACGCACCTGAATGGCGGCGCCAAGCATCTTGTGAAGTTCTCCGGCGTCCGTTGAAGGGACCATGAAGGAGGTACGCCCGCGACGAGACCCAACGTCTTCGTCAACAATCTCTAGGCTCTACGGAGACTGGTTGTCTGCCACGCCCAGAAACCCCTTCGCCATAAAGCGCGGAAACGTCGCTGACGCTCTAGCCGAGGCACTAGTCGTCGGAGCCGATGGTTCCATCGTCGGAGCCCCTTTAGCTAGCTCCGATTGGGTAACCACCACCTCCTCAGCACCCACGGCAGGATCACTCCCCTTGGCGCTATCTCCCGCCGCGACATCGCCTACACCTCCTTTCTGCTTCTTTGCGCCCTCCGCGGGCGCAACGTCTGTAGTAGGCTTCCTCTTCTTGGGGAGGTCGCCTTCCCCTGCGGTGGCGACTGGCGGAATCTTCGCCACCAAAGGGCGACCAATCTTCTTGACGCCAGACCTGCGAAACCTCCAAATTTAACATAGAGATAACACAGAAACAGAACAAGATTCGGAAGGGAAAATTCGAAGCTTACTTGGCGACCGGAAGAATGCGTAGCCTAGTGCTGATGTGGGTGGGCTTGTCTAACTCCAGGCCCAGTTTGCACGTGAGACCTCTCTCGAAGACATTTGAAGCCCACGACACCGCGCGATTCCTTGATGACGAAGCCGCGGTTGCTAGAACCTCCGGTTCTGAAGACACCGCCGCTCCTGAAGGTTGCGGCGACTTCGAAGCTGCGGCCTCGGCCGCCTCCTGCTCTGGCGCCATCGAAGCTGTTGGTGTGATCACCGCCAGAGGAACTTCTACCGCCACTTCGGTGTCCTCGGCCTCCAATCCCGTCATCGGAGTCGCACCCTCCGGGACCTTGCGTGAAGTTTCGGCCACGTCATCATCAGAGTCGTCATCTGACTCAAACACCACCGCCGACCTGGGCGACAATGCCGGCTTCTTTGCTGGTGACTTTGGTTTGCGTGCGGACTTTGCCGGCATGGCCGTGCGCCGAGAAGTGTGCTCTTGCACGATCTCGTCGCCTTCTTCGTGCTCCTCGAGGCTACGACTCACCTCGAACTTGCGCTGCTTCTGCATGTGAGTTTTGCGGGCCCTGGGTGCCGGGGGAGGAACCTCCCCCTCCTCCTCGTCGCCTTCGGAGGAATCTCCCTCGGAGGCCTCTTCGAGCTGTCAGGGGACCTCTTCGTCGAGTGGAGGGAGCCAACCCTCCAGCACCTGGAACAACTGAGAACAACCACGAATAAGTGTTGGATGATGCGACTGCAGATTGCACCGCAGGGATTGCGACTGAAAGGAAATTTGAGGAAGGATAACTTACCGTGGGAGCTTCGTTCTTCACAGGGATGTACGGGGCAAGCCTGGCCGATGTGGTTGTGAATTCCACGTCGGTGATCTTCTTCAGAGCGGCCTTGTAATCCTCGGCATCCCATGACTCCTTGCTGGTCCGAGAGGGATCGTGTTTCCCGTTGTATTTGTACATCCAATGCGTCCGGGCCGCTAGTGGGACCAGACGCCGCCCGAGCCAGCAGTTGTAGAGGTTGATCGAGGACAGCCCCTGGTCCTTCAGCCTTTGGATCTGGTCCATCATCTCCGCGACGACCATCCTCTGGTCTTCGGGGAGCTTATTCGCCGCCAGTCGGCGAGGCTCACTCCTTTCTACGACGAACTCAGGTAGAGCCACTTCGCTAGAGGGAGTGGACTCCTTCACGTAGAACCAGCTCTTCTTCCACTCGCTCGCGGCCTTCTTCGGCAGTAGAAGCTTGATGAAGTTAGCCTTCGACTTCAATTGGAATGTGACGCCGCCGGCCGCCAACATAAGGCCGCTTTTCACCTCACGCCCGATGCGGCCATGGAAGAGCTCCAGCCATAGCTGGAAGTACGGCCTGCAGCTGAGATAGCACTCGTAGGGCCGAGATCCGACGGCTTGATTGCGTAATACGCACAGAACGCCAGAAGAATAGCAAAGTGGGGAACCCCAAGTCTCTCTCCAGGTGGCTTGGGAAGCAAATGAATTCGCCGGCGTGCGGCTTCGGCTCGATCTCGGAAGGCGCGGGGACCCGCCAGTTCCCCTTACGGAGGACTCCGGCATCCTCGAAGGACTTGTGCTGCGCTATGGTGCATTTGGACTTCCCCCACAGACCCTTCGGAGGCGCCATTAGGAGGGCTGCGGGGTCGCTTGGTCTGAAGGGACTGGATCAAGAGAAGACAAAAGAAATGGATGCGCGAGAATGAAGAATGCGGGGAAGGATCTGCAGGACTGATCTATCACTCCCCTTATAAGGAGGTACTACCCGCCAAACTCCGGGTAGCCGTTACCCGCGGTAATTGCGCCGAAGTTACCGTTGGAATATCCAACAGATAGTTTGACCAAGTTGACGGTCCAACTCCTCCATTCTACTCGCTTGCAACTAACCCCTGCCCACTCGCCAAAGCAGCGACTTGACAGCGGTAGCATTCGCTGAAGCAGCGACTGGGAACCTGGGGAAAACTTCCTTGGTCTCGGTGAAGTCCACCGCCGATTCGACTGGGCGTCCAAATTGGACTCGCCTCCTCCAACTGCCAAAAGAACACCTGCATCTGAATCAACGATGGCCTCGGGGACTACTGATGGGGATATGCCGAATGGGGTATTGATACATTGCAAATGTATCTATAATTTTTGATGTTCCATGCTTGGTTTTATCCACTTTCTTGTGTTTTGTTCCAACTTTGGAGTACTTTTCATATGATTTCTTGGACTAACCTATTAACAAGAGCCACAGTGCCAGCTGCCTGTTTTCTGCTGTTTTTGGTTCTAGGAAAGTCAGAAAATGAATATTCTCGGAATTGGACGGGACAAAAGCCAAAGTGCCTATTTTTCCGGAAGTCATCAAGTGCCAGAATACGAGATGGAGAGGGGCCAGGGGGCCACCACACCACCTGGCCGCGTGGCCCAGCCTGGCCTGCTCCAGGGGGTGGTGAGGCCACCCCTGGCACCCCCTCGGCCTCCCCTTCCGCCTATAAGATGCTCTCGGGACGAAAACCCTAAGTACCCGATCAAAAATCCACGAAAGAGTCTGTAGCCACCGTCATCTCCATCCCTAAATCGGGAGGGATCTGAAGCTCTTCCCGGCACCCTGCCGGAGAGGGGAATTCACCCTGGAGGCCTTCTTCATCACCATGCAAGCCTCTTGTGTGATGCGTGAGTAGTTCATCCTTGGACTACAGATCCATGTAGTAGCTAGATGGCTGGTTCTCCTCCTTTGTGCTTTCATGTTTAGATCTTGTGAGCTCCGTTCATGATCAAGATCATCTATTTGTAATTCTTCATGTTGTGTTTGTGGGGATCCGATGGATATTGAGATGCTATTTCAGATTGATTATTGATTCTATCATGTCTTTGTTATTTGTGATCTTGCATGCTTTCTGTTGTTAGTAGCTATCTTGGCCAAGTAGATGCTAGCAACTCCAAGAGTTAGTATTTATGCTCGATAGTGGGTTCATGCCTCTGGTAATCTGGGAAAGTGATAGAAATCTCTAAGGTACTAGATGTGTTGTTGCTACTAGGGACAAAACAACAATCCTTTGTTCATAGAACAATCGTATTGTTTACTTTACACGCAGTTCGTAAAGAAATAATCTGTTGCTTACAACTTAATACTGGAGGGGGTTCGGATGATAACCTGAAGGTGGATTATTAGTCATAGATGCAGTTGGATGGCAGTCTATGTATAATGTCGTAATGCCCAATCAAGTCTCAAAGGATTCAAGATGATTATTACATGCATGTATTGCTTTCTCGATGTTTGTCAATTTCCCCGCTGTAATTTGTTCACCCAGCATGTTATCTATCTTAAGGAGAGCCACCTCTAGTGAACTATGGATCATGGTATTTGTCTTTTACATTCAATCTACAATCTTTTACTATTTTGTGTTTACTTTCTGCAAACTTTTACTTCTTTCCATTCGATACGTTTAATCCTTTGTTTTCCGCAAAACACGGTGAGATTGACAACCTCATCGCAAGTTGGGGACAAAGTTCTGTGGTTGTATTGTGCAGGTCTCCACGTTGCTACTAGCACCGGTAGTGTGCCCTGTCAAGGCTCAGCTAGCAACACCTTTGGGGTGTTTCCTTGCTCCTACTGGTTCGATTAAACCTTGGTTTCATAACTGAGGGAAACTTGCTGCTGTGCTCATCATACCTTCCTCTTGGGGTTCCCAACGAGCTCTACATCAACCACGCACCAGCACTTTTCTGGGCGCCGTGTATTGAGCCATCAAGCATTTTTCTGGCGCCGTTGCCGGGGAGTCAAGGACATCTTCACAAGAGGAGTCCCTCATAACCAATCTCTTTACTTTGTTATTTTTGTTTTGCTTAGTTTCTTTTTGCTTTGTTTGCTTGTTTTCTTTATTCAAAAACACAAAAAAAAAGTTTTACTAGTTTGCTTTCTCATTTGAAAACACAAAAAAATGACTACTCTTGGAAACATTAAGTTGTGTGACTTCACTAGCACCAACAACAATGATTTTATGAGCACACCTATTTCTCCACATGTTCTTCAAGCTACTTTCTTTGAGATAAAACCTGCTTTACTCCATCTTGTTATGAGAAAACAATTTTCTGGTATTGGTAATGAAGATGTTGTTGCCCATCTAAATAATTTTGTTGAACTTTGTGAGATGCAAAAGCATAGGGATATAGATGGTGATATCATTAAGCTGAAATTGTTTCCTTTCTCTTTGAGAGGAAAAGCTAAAGAATGGTTGAATTCCTTAACTAGGAATAGTATTGATTCTTGGATTAAGTGCAAAGATGCTTTTATTGGAAGATACTATCCTCCTGCTAAGATTATATCTATGAGAAGTGAAATAATGAAGTTTAAACAATTTGATAATGAACAAGTTGCTCAAGCTTGGGAAAGAATGAAATCTTTGGTTAAGAATTGTCCCACTCATGGACTGACTGCTTGGATGATCATCCAAACTTTTTATGCAGGATTGAACTATTCTTCAAGGAACCTATTGGATTCTGCTGCTGGAGGTACCTTTATGACCATCACTTTGGGTGCTGCAACGAAATTTCTGGACAATATGATGGTTAATTATTCTGAATGGCATACTGAGAGAACTCCACAAGGTAAGAAGGTAAATTCTATTGAGGAAACCTCCTCCTTGAGTGATAAAACTGATATTATTATGTTTATGCTTGTGAATGGGAAAGCCCATATTGATCCAAATAATGTTCCTTTAGCCTCTTTGGTTGCTCAAGAAGAGCAAGTTGATGTGAACTTCATAAGAAATAATAATTTTGGCAACAATGCTTATGGTAATAACAATTATAGGCCCTACCCTCCTAATAATACTTATGGCTATAATGGTAAACCTGGATTACCTAGTGAAGGAAGAATTTTAGAAGTTGAAAGAGCCACTAAAAACTTCATGCAAATGCAATATGAGCAAAATAAACTATTCACTAAAACTATGGAGGAACAATCTACCATTTTGAAGAACATTAGCCATCAACTTGAGAGTCTAAATAGGGAAATTCCTAGTTTACAATTGAAACTCTCTAATGCTGAAATTAATATATCATCTTTGTCTGAAGCTCAATCTTCATTGATTAATAAAATGGTTGCTAAACCTGAAACTAATGATAATCCCTTTGCAGCTACTAATGCTATACAAGTAAGAATTGATGAAAATGTTAGACTATTAGCTGAATTACATGCTAAGTGGGAAAGAGAAGATGAAATTGCAAGAAACATTAGTGTTTCTACTATTACCACCACTAGTGTTGAGGATAGTAATAGTTCTACTACTTTAGATGATAAATTTGATTTTGATCTTGATGGTTGCAATATCTCTGAAGTTATTAAGTTCCTACGAAAGCTTGCTAAAAGTCCTAATGCTAGTGCAATAAACATGGCCTTTACAAAACACATTACTGATGCTCTCATAAAGATTAAAGAAGAAAAGATGAAACATAAAGCTTCTATTCCTATAAAACAAGAAGATGGTTGGGAACCCATCATTAATATGAAAGTGAATGACTTTGATTTCAAAGCTTTATGTGATCTTGATAGTAGTGTTTCTATTATGCCTAGAAGGATTTATGATATGCCTGATTTGCCTCCACTTGAAGGTTGTTATTTGAATGTCCCGCTTGATGATAATGCTAAAAAGAAACTCATGGGGAGTCTTAATGATGTTATTATTATGGTTAACAATGCCTATGTCCCCGTTGATTTCTATATTTTGGATGTCGAATGCAATGCTTCTTGTCCTATTACTTTGGGAAGACCTTTTCTTAGAACTATTGGTGCAATCATTGATGTGAAAGAAGGCACCATTAAATATCAACAAATACTCAAGAAAGGTATAGAACACTTCCCTAAAAAGAGAGAAAAGATTTCTTTTGCTTCTCCTATGAAAACAAAATTTGGTCTTAATGCTTCTTCATTTGAGAACACTTGATTCTTTCTTTGCTTCTTATGCCTAACTTAAAGGCGTTAAAGAAAAGTACTTATTGGGAGATAACCCAAAAGTTTTAGATGAGTCTTGGAAGTTATTACCTCTGTAATAACCTCTCGTTATCTTTTTTATTTGCTTTTTGTGCCAAGAGTAACCTCTAATGAGAGAGAAGTAATGATTGGGAAAGTTGCTGTCCCGAAACATATTTCTGTGCTTCACCGTAAAAATTCGTGTAAAAACTCTGAACGTCTTTTTGAGGCGTGCATTTTTTTGCTTTTGCCCCAGGTTGTTATCTAACTTTCGGTAGTTCAACACTTTTTCATTTGAGCAACAGAAGGTCTTTGACAAAAAATCATCTTTACCTGCTGGTCTGTTTTGATAGATTTCTGCCATTTTCTGCATTTGCTTCTTGTTGGTTCCTTCTTGAGTTCTTTTGGGGAATTGAGCTTTTTGAGGGAAGTGCTACAATAGCTAGTGTTTTAATGGAAGTTTATTTAGTGTTAGAACTGAATCTTAAGACTTATTTATCTAATGTTGCTAATAAAGATTGTGTGAAGTTTTGTATGAAGGAAAATTTTCAGGTGTATGGAAGGAATGAGTAATGAGATGAAGGATGGACTAAAGCTCAAGCTTGGGGATTCCACGCGTGTCACCCCTATGCAAGTAGCAAATAAAACGATCGCTGAGATGCTTGATACATTGCAAATGTATCTATAATTTTCGATGTTCCATGCTTGGTTTTATCTACTTTCTTGTGTTTTGTTCCAACTTTGGAGTACTTTTCATAGCATTTCTTGGACTAACCTATTAACAAGATGCCACAGTGCCAGTTGCCTGTTTTCTGTTGTTTTTGGTTCCAGGAAAGTCAGAAAATAAATATTCTCGGAATTGGACCGGACAAAATCCAAAGTCGATATTTTACCGGAAGACTCACGGAGCCAGAAGACGAGACGGAGAGGGGCCACAGGGCGGCCACACCATGTGGTGGCGCGGGCTAGCCCTGGCCGCGCCACCAGGTGGTATGGCCCCCCTGGCCGCCCACCGACCTTGCCTCTTTGCCTATAAGAAGCCTCCCGATGCGAAAACCCTAAAGAGTCAAGCCTCTATCCACGAAAAGTTCCGCAGCGCCGCCGCCACCGAAGGGGAGATTCAGGGGACAGAAAGTATCTGTTCCGACACTCTGCCGGGATGGGGAAGTGCCCTCGGAGCCATCTCTATCGATCTACACCACCATCTCCATCACCGTTGCTGATTCCCATGATGAGGAGTGAGTAGTTCTCTCTCGGGGCTAAGGGTTCTACCGGTATCTATGTGTTCATCTCTCTCTCTATTGGTGATCATATTGTGATCATGAGCTTGTAATCTATAGATATACCTTGCTACTCAAGTGCTTTAATAGATCTCTGCTCTCCCCATGTGTGTGAAAGTGACAGCGTGCACACCATGGTGACACTTAGGCTAGAGATTACAAATACTTGTTATGAGTTATATTTGGAGTTGGATATCTTTATGAAATTGTGGTGTTTGTTGGACTCATCTAGTTCTCAAGGTGACAGTGTGGGGTTTTCTAGATGGGAAATATGAACTTTGGGGTGTGCTGTTATAGCCCTACCATCGATTAGAGTGTTCAACCGGAGAGTAGTTAAGAGTAGTATCATAAAGAGAAGATATTTATATGAGAGTGTTCACTACTGAAAGTATGACCCCTAGGCCTTGTTTCTAAGCACTGGAACACCGTTTGCTACTAGATATGTTACATGTTTGCTTGTTGCTATCTTTATTTCAGTTTTACTTTAGTCTTTTCCACGCCATCAAGTTATCTTCTATCACCGTTACCACTTATAATTATCCATACCACTTGTATTTCACTATCTCTTCGCCGAACTAGTGCACCTATACACCTGACAAGTGTATTGGGTGTGTTGGGGACACAAGAGACTTCTTGTATCTTGATTGCAGGATTGCTTGAGAGGGAATAGCTTTGACCAATTCCTCCCTGAGTTCGATGAACCTTGGGTGATCCACTTAAGGGAAAACTTGCTGCTGTTCTACAAACCTCTACACTTGGAGACCCAACAACTGTCTACAAGAATAGAAGTGCGTAGACATCAAGCTATTTTCTGGCACCGTTGCCGGGGACGTAAGGTAAAAGGTACTCACATCCTCCGCAGTGAGTGCTCGAAGTTATTTCCTTTAGATTCTGCAATTTTGTCTTTTTGTTTCTTGTTTTCACTAGTTAGGCTTAATGGAAAACAACAACAAAATTAGAGAGCTTTATAGTATTTATCTTGAGTTAGGACATGAAGTGTTTGAAGAGAAAATTAAAAAACCTATGGAACTTTATTTGCATGCTAATATCAATGTTGTTAGTATGAATTCTTTGGACACCATTATTTCTAATGCTATGGAAAAGTCTAAGCTTCGGGAAGCTAGTTTTGATGAGCATGATATTTTTAGTCCCCCAAGGACAGAGGAGAAAATTTACTTTGATGATACTATACCTCCAATATATGATGATTACAATGATGAATATGATATTTTGAGTCCACCTACTATTGAGGATAAAATTAATTATGATTACAATATGCCTCCTATATTTGATGATTATGGTGATGAGAATAATAATGATAGCTATTTTGTTGAATTTGCTCCCACCACAATTAATAAGAATGACTATGCTTATGTGGAGAGTAATAATTGTTTTATGCACGTGGTTCATGATAAGAATGTTTGTTGTGTTATGATGCTACTGAAAATTATTATGAGAGAGGGAAACATGGTTTTATGCAATTCAATAATATTAAGTATCCCCTCTTTATGTTGGAAGTCTCGAAGTTGCACTTGTTTTGATTTACTATGTTTGTTGCTTTATGCTTTAATGACTTGTTTCTTTATAAGACTCCTATGCATAGGAAGTGGGTTAGACTTAAATGTGCTTTGAATTTGCTTCTTGATGCTCTCTTTTACTTCAATTGATATTTCTTATGTGAGCATCTTCTCAAACTATCATACCTAACTTAAAGGCGTTAAAGAAAAGTACTTATTGGGAGATAACCCAAAAGTTTTAGATGAGTCTTGGAAGTTATTACTTCTGTAATAACCGCTCCTTATCCTTTTTATTTACTTTTTGTGCCAAGAATAACCTCTAATGAGAGAAGTAATGATTGGGAAAGTTGCTGTCCCGAAACAGATTTATATGCTTCACCGTAAAAATTCGTGTAAAATCTATGTACGTCCTTTTGAGGCATGAAATTTTGTGCTTCTGCCCCCGATTGTTATCTAACTTTCATTAGTTCAACACTTTTTGATTTGACCAACAGAAGGTCTTCGAAAAAATTCGTCTTTACCTGCTGGTCTGTTTTGACAGATTTCTGCTATTTTTTTGCATTTGCTTCTTGTTGGGTCCTTTTTGAGTTCTTTTGGGGAACTGAGATTTTTTAGGGAAGTTCTACAGTAGCTAGTGTTCTAATGGAAGTTTATTTGGTGTTAGAACTGAACCTTAAGACTTATTTATCTTAGTGCACTAATGTTGCTAATAAGGATTGTGTGAAGTTTTGTATGAAGGAAAAAATTTCAGGTGTATGGTAGGAATGAGTAATGAGATGAAGGATGGACTAAAGCTCAAGCTTGAGGATGCCACGCGTGTCACCCCAAGAAATATCCAAGAAGTACAAGCGTCAAAGCTTGGGGATGCCCAAGGCATCCCCTTCTTCATCAATAAAAATCCCAGGTTTCTTCCAAACACTTCATATTTATTGTTTCATGCACAGTTGTGTTGTTTTTGGAGCGTCTTCTTTTTCATTTTCGTTTTGGTTTTTTGTTTGCTTTGTCTTCTTAGTTTTCTGAATAAATTGGTTGGACTCCCTCTTTCATACATTGGTTTCAAATAGTTTGGTTTGGATTGGAAAAGAGTAGGAAAAGTTCATGCTTAAGTGGTAAAGAGAGCTTGTTTTTGACTGTGGCCTATACTTTGGCATGCCATGCTTGATATTATTTTGGCTTTATGCTTAGTATTCTTTGCTGTAGCATGACTTGTTATAAACAATTGATATTGCTTAATGTGCCTTGGATGAATCATGCATTGTTTTAGCATATTAAAGCATAGTATAGTGGTATTCTCCTTTGATGCTTTATTTGGGTTGACTTGGCGCATGCTCACACCATGTTATGACTATCTCAAGTCACCATAGCCTTTATGATCCTTTAGTTTTCAACTTGTAGTATCACTTTATGCTTTGATCAATGATATTTTGTCGCTCTGCATGATTATGGCCATTATTGCTCTCTTAGTTGGTCGCTCCCAATCTTTTGCTAGCCTCCACAACCAAGTATGAGTTCTAGTCATGCATCCAACTCCTTAAACCAAGATATTCCAAAGAGTCCACCATACCTACCTACTAGCATATGCTATTCCAAGTATATTCATGCTTTTGTTTATCTTCCAAATTAAACTTGTTATGAGAAAACTAGTGATCAAAGCTGTCACGAACTTGATGGCACACTTTACTTTTTTGCATTTAATAAACTTGAACCATTGGGTCCTTGTTTGTTGCGTATATGCTTGCGCTTTATAAGTTGAAATTAGCAGAACCATGTTTCATGGGGAACACTTTCAACATTGCACTTGTACTTTGTACCCCGTTGATATCATGTTCTTTTGCTTACGGATCCCGGCGGTGTGAAATAAAAGTGGAACTTGTAAGATCATGTAGTTTGTATGTGTGTTAGAGAAACGCCTGGGCCGCTAGCCTAAGCCATGCCTAATCATGGTGGAAACTTGCAGCATCACCATAATGAGCACTCTATTAAGCATCCTCAATAAAAACCTATGCAAATAGCAAATAAAAAGATCGCTTAGATGCTCATTGTCTGCTTGCCTTATCATTTTGATTATGGGATAGCTCCTGTATCATGTGCAAGGGGTACCCCGTTGGAGGTTCTTTATGATACATATGTACTTACAATGACAAGAGCTTACTCGTGACTAAAGTTGAGTAGCATGAGGTTCGGTCTTCGTAAGTAAGGGGCATGAGTTTTTGGTTTATAACTTGTCAAGCATATCGTCTTAGTTGTGTCACTTTAACCTTAATCACCTTAAAGATGCTTATGATAGGGGCAATGAGAGCTGAAAGCTATAAGTACCATAATTTTTGGAAGCTCTTTATGAGACTTGAATCCCTACTTCCTTTTACAAAGGCCTTTCTTCCACCATTACATGGAGTCTCCACCTTCTATCTTTATGCACCTACTTTGAGAGCATAGTGGCCATTCTTAGTTCTATGTGCATTGTCCCAAGACTAGTTGATTGATGCATAACTTGTTATTGCTTGTTTTAAACTATTGTATCTAGTCACTCTTATGAACTTTGAATGTGTCCTATGCATTTATATTTGCTACTCTATGAGGGACAAGCTGAATACTATTATGCTATGTTTTCTTTATGTGAAACAAACAAACGTCTTGCAAAGCATTGTTATTCATGAATCTTTTGTTTGTGCCTTTTCATGTTGCATCATAGTTTCTTTGCTTATTGCTAGAACTTTGTCTTTCATGTTATGATTGAAGTACTATGATCCCAGCTTTGAATGTTCTACATGTACTTTGATCAAGTCTTTGATGGTGCATGCCACCTCAAAAATTATTCTTTCTTTTTATCACTTACCTACTCGAGGACGAGCAGGAGTTAAGCTGGGGGATGTTGATACATTGCAAATGTATATATAATTTTTGATGTTCCATGCTTGGTTTTATCTACTTTCTTGTGTTTTGTTCCAACTTTGGAGTACTTTTCATAGACTTTCTTGGACTAACCTATTAACAAGATGCCACAGTACCAGTTGCCTATTTTCTGCTGTTTTTGGTTCCAGCAAAGTCTGAAAATCAATATTCTCGGAATTGGACCGGACAAAAGCCAAAGTCGATATTTTACCGGAAGACTCACGGAGCCAGAAGACGAGACGGAGAGGGGCCATGGGGCGGCCACACCATGTGGTGGTGTGGGCTAGCCCTGGTCGCGCCACCAGGTGGTGTGGGCCCCCTGGCCGCCCACCGACCTTGCATCTTCGCTTATAAGAAGCCTCCTGATGCGAAAACCCTAAAGAGTCAAGCCTCCATCCATGAAAAGTTCCGCAGCGCCACCGCCACCGAAGGGGAGATTCGGGGGACAGAAAGTCTCTGTTCCGGCACCCTGCCGGGACGGGGAAGTGCCCCCGGAGCCATCTCCATCGATCTACACCACCATCTCCATCATCGTTGCTGATTCCCATGATGAGGAGGGAGTAGTTCTCTCTCGAGGCTAAGGGTTCTACCGGTAGCTATGTGTGCATCTCTCTCTCTATGCGTGATCATATTGTGATCATGAGCTTGTAATCTATAGATCTACCTTGCTACTCAAGTGCTTTAATACATCTCTGCTCTCCCCATGTGTGTGAAAGTGACAGCGTGCACACCATGGTGACACTTAGGCTAAATATTACAAATACTTGTTATGAGTTATATTTGGAGTTGGATATCTTTATGAAATTGTGGTGTTTGTTGGACTCATATAGTTCTCAAGGTGACAGTGTGGGGTTTTCTAGATGGGAAAGATGAACTTTGGGGTGTGCTGTTATAGCCCTACAATCGATTAGAGTGTTCAACCGGAGAGTAGTTAAGAGTAGTATCATAAAGAGAAGATATTTATATGAGAGTGTTCACTAGTGAAAGTATGATCCCTAGGCCTTGTTTCTAAGCACTGAAACACCGTTTGCTACTAGATCTGTTACATGTTTGCTTGTTGCTATCTTTATTTCAGTTTTACTTTAGTCTTTCCACGCCATCAAGTTATCTTCTATCACCGTTACCACCTATAATTATCCAAACCACTTGTATTTCACTATATCTTCGCCGAACTAGTGCACCTATACACCTGACAAGTGTATTGGGTGTGTTGGGGACACATGAGACTTCTTGTATCTTGATTGCAGGATTGCTTGAGAGGGAATACCTTTGACCACTTCCTCCCTGAGTTTGATAAACCTTGGGTGATCCACTTAAGGGAAAATTTGCTGATGTTCTACAAACCTCTGCACTTGGAGGCCCAACAACTGCCTACAAGAATAGAAGTGCGTAGACATCAATGCTCATTGTCTGCGTGCCTTGTCATTTTGATTATGGGATAGCTCCCGTATCATGTGCAAGGGGTACCCCATTGGCGGTTCTTTATGATACATATGTACTTACAATGACAAGAGCTTACTCGTGACTAAAGTTGAGTAGCATGAGGTTTGGTCTTCATAAGTAAGGGGCATGAGATTTCGGTTTATAACTTGTCAAGCATATCCTCTTAGTTGTGTCATTTTAACCTTAATCACCTTAAAGATGCTTATGATAGGGGCAATGAGAGCTGAAAGCTATAAGTACCATAATTTTTCAAAGCTCTTTATGAGACTTGAATCCCTACTTCCTTTTACAAAGGCCTTTCTTCCACCATTACATTGAGTCTCCACCTTCTATCTTTATGCACCTACTTTGAGAGCATAGTGGCCATTCTTAGTTCTATGTGCATTGTCCCAAGACTAGTTGATTGATGCATAACTTGTTATTGCTTGTTTTAAACTATTGTATCTAGTCACTCTTATGAACTTTGAAGGTGTCCTATGCATTTATATTTGCTACTCTATGAGGGACAAGCTGAATACTATTATGCTATGTTTTCTTTATGTGAAACAAACAAACGTCTTGCAAAGCATTGTTATTCATGAATCTTTTGTTTGTGCCTTTTCATGTTGCGTCATAGTTTCTTTGCTTATTGCTAGAACTTTGTCTTTCATGTTATGATTGAAGTACTATGATCCCAGCTTTGAATGTTCTACAAGTACTTTGATCAAGTCTTTGATGGTGCATGTCACCTCAAAAATTATTCTTTCTTTTTATCACTTACCTACTCGAGGACGAGCAGGAGTTAAGCTTGGGGATGTTGATACATTGCAAATGTATCTCTAATTTTTGATGTTCCATGCTTGGTTTTATCCACTTTCTTGTGTTTTGTTCCAACTTTGGAGTACTTTTCATATGATTTCTTGGACTAACCTATTAACAAGAGCCACAGTGCCAACAGCCTGTTTTCTGCTGTTTTTGGTTCTAGGAAAGTCAGAAAATGAATATTCTCGGAATTGGACGGGACAAAAGCCAAAGTGCCTATTTTTCCAGAAGTCATCAAGTGCAAGAATATGAGACGGAGAGGGGCAACCACACCACCTGGCTGTGCGGCCGAGCCTGGCCCGCGCCAGGGGGTGGTGAGGCCACCCCTGGCACCCCCTCGACCTCCCCTTCCGCCTATAAGATTCCCTAGGGACGAAAACCCTAAGTACCCGATCAAAATCCACGAAAGAGTCTGTAGCCACCGTCATCTCCATCCCTAGATCGGGAGGGATCTGAACCTCTTCCCGGCACCCTGCCGAAGAGGGGAATTAACCCTGGAAGCCTTCTTCATCACCATGCAAGACTCCGGTGTGATGCGTGAGTAGTTCATCCTTGGACTACGGATCCATGTAGTAGCTAGATGGCTGGTTCTCCTCCTTTTTGCTTTCATGTTTAGATCTTGTGAGCTCCGTTCATGATCAAGATCATCTATTTGTAATTCTGCATATTGTGTTTGTGGAGATCCGATGGATATTGAGATGCTATTTCAGATTGATTATTGATTCTATCATGTCTTTGTTATTTGTGATCTTGCATGCTTTCCGTTGTTAGTAGCTATCTTGGCCAAGTAGATGCTAGCAACTCCAAGAGTTAGTATTTATGCTCGATAGTGGGTTCATGCCTCTGGTAATCTGGGGAAGTGACAGAAATCTCTAAGGTACTAGATGTGATGTTGCTACTAGGGAGAAAACAACAATCCTTTGTTCATAGAACAATCGTATTGTTTACTTTACACGTAGTTCGTAAAGCAATAATCTGTTGCTTGCAACTTAATACTGGAGGGGGTTCGGATGATAACCTGAAGGTGGATTATAGTCATAGATGCAGTTGGATGGCGGTCTATGTATAATATTGTAATGCCCAATCAAGTCTCAAAGGAGTCAAGATGATTAGTATATGCATCTATTGCTTTCTCGATGTTTGTCAATTGCCCCGTTGTAATTTGTTCACTCAGCATGTTATCTATCTTAAGGAGAGCCACCTCTAGTGAACTATGGATCCCGGTCCTTGTCTTTTACATTCAATCTACAATCTTTTACTGTTTTGTGTTTACTTTCTGCAAACTTTTACTTCTTTCCATTCTATACGTTTAATCCTTTGTTTTCCGCAAAATACGGTGAGATTAACAACCTCATCGCAAGTTGGGGACAAAGTTCTGTGGTTGTGTTGTGCAGGTCTCCACGTTGCTACTAGCACCGGTAGTGCGCCCTGCCAAGGCTCAGCTAGCAACACCTTTTGGGTGTTTCCTTGCTCCTACTGGTTTGATTAAACCTTGGTTTCATAACTGAGGGAAACTTGCTGCTGTGCTCATCATACCTTCCTCTTGTGGTTCCCAACGAGCTCTACATCAACCACGCACCAGCACTTTTCTGGGCGCCGTGTATTGAGCCATCAGGTATGCCTAGTAGGACGTTCCGATTGGGCCAAAGGTCTCACGAGTGGGCCTGCAGGACGGCGATTGGAATGCGACTAAGGAGAAGGCTTGGCGACTAGGGACTGGAGGCCCAGAAGCTACTTGAAGCCCAGTCGGATTTGGTCAAAGCCTCTGAATCCATATCTTGTTTGGTTGTAAACTGTAAACCCTAGCGAGGTATCCCATATATAGACCTCCCTATGGTATCCTGAGGACTCACGTTCCATCATACACCCCCTCAAGTGACTCACTGCTTAGACGACGAGCTCGCCACCCCTGTAACTCGCTCTCCATCAATCTAATCTAGCAGGAGTAGGTCTTTACCCTCTGGGGGGCCAAACCTGGGTAAACCATGTGCATCCGCCCCCATCTCACACCGCAGATGGCCGCCAGCTCTCGCCCCCGATTCAATCAATCACTGCCAGTAGCAGCGACTGTCGTGGCCATTTCCACGACAACCCCTCCATGGCGTACTCGTCGGCAATACCACGATAGTTGGCGCCCACCGTGGGGCAAGAGGCGCTTCGAGCTCTATACCGGTCGAGGTCCAATCTCTTCGCGGGAATCGGTGACATCGTAGCCATTGGGCATGTTCTCTTCTCCGGCAATGTCCCGATGGTCCTTCTGAATGAATTCTGGATCTCAGAGAAGACGAACCCCACCCATTGCTCCATTGTCCTAGTCGGGGACATCCATATCTTCATCGGCGAAACCAACTTGGGTCCTAGATCCCAGGAAGTCAGAAACTCATCAAGACCCGCATGGACCGCCTCCAGGCAGGACACATTCACAGAAGGATTGGGCCCGGATCTCTCTTTGGAGTCTGCCGGCTCAGATCAAAAAAATTCAAGGCCCACCCAGACCGCCCCTGGGCAGGAGATAATGGTGGAAGGACCCCACAGATCCGCTTGGCTTCGCTGAGCATTTGAGAAGCAGAGGTCACACATTGTCGGCGTCGTCACCATCTTCGATCTGGCTAGATGCATTTAGAGGACTGAGGAATCCCCGCGTGATTACCTCGCTAGATGGATGACGGTGAGGGAAACCCTTGATGGTGATCACACTGACGAGCTTGTCTACCACTGTCTGGAGGGGCTCATGCCCGGAACACTCCTCCGATATACGCTCAGGAGGCGACAGGCTGTCGGCTTGCTTACCCTCAATGAGATGATCGCAACTGTCAACAGTTTTGCTGACACCAACGAGGAAGTTGAGGCCGATATCATCGCCGAAATCGGAGGAGACAACAACAATGGCACCACACCATCCCCTTCCAACTCCACTATCAGAAACACCGAGGCCAACTCTGACTTAGTGCTAGACACACTTTACACTGACATCAACATGGATGTCAGTGGCTCTAAGGCCAACTCGGAGGAATACAATGCTACTATGAGGGAGATCAAGAGGCGGAGCATGCCGATAAAGCTGTCACTTCCTGCCAGGTACTGGTGGCCATTAGGAATGTGATAGAAGAAGATCAATAGAACCAGGTGGTCGTAAAAACTCCGTCGACAGCAGCGGATGCAAGAGCTACGACAATAAACACTAAGAAAGCCATTGATTCATTGGGTCCGGCTAAAGCTATGCCCCCTCCGGATATTCCCCTGCAGCAGCTGCATGAACTCACTATCAGGCCTAGTGCTACAAACCAAACAAACCTACCGCCTCAATCGTCCATGTCAGCAGCTAGCAACCCCTTGGTTACTCCCGCCGACAAGGTGATGTATGGTCCACTCCTCGTTGAGCCAATAACCATCACCCATATTCAGAATGTTACGAAACATGATGATAGGCGGGCGGAGATCCTCGCAGAGGCCAAGTGCATCACAAAACAGGGCGCCCAGCTGGACAGGGATATGGCCAAAGCACAACAATTGATCAAGGCGGCAAGAGCAATGGAGGCTGAATACAGGCAATTGTTGTTGAAGCACAAGGCAAAGAAAGCCCCGACTCACGTCGTCAATGATCTAGGCGTCCGATGCAATTTAGGGTGGGCTCCATCCAAACCAACAAAAGCTACCCCTACATCGATTTGGCTAGGAGAAAAGTCATGCCAACCCCCGCCCTTAATATGGTCGTCGCCAAGAACTTACTCGAACATGACACGTCACCTGCATCAGTTGATCAGGTCAATGACCTTGTTGCCAAGGCTTGCATGCAGCAGGAGAAGGCCACCTCACAAAGGCTTGAGTCCAATCCGGAGCTTTGCCAGTCAAGCATGAACAATCGCTGAAGACCAAGATCTCCTCGCAATGAAGGATCCCGCACGGGCTCCATGGAACATAGGAGGAGGGATGCACGCAACAGGACTGATGCTATCCCAGTATCCTCCGGCAACAGAGACAAGGCTCACCCTCATCGCTCGCTGCCACCCCCGTGTTCACGGCATGATGAGGAACCATACCTGCGCCACCGTACAAGCATGCCACCTCCTAGAAACCCCCAGGTGGGTATCATTATACGTGACCAAGGGGAACATCCCCGGCCTGACGGAGAGTGCAGCGACAACGAAGGACATAGGAGCAGATCTCACAAGGAAGCCCCGCGTCCGACAAGCAACCATGACAGGCGTGAGGATTCACATGGAGGGAGTAGCAAGAAGGCTAACCCACCGCCGCCACCGCCAGCGTCGCCACCTAGCAGCAACCATGGGAGAGGACCTCGGGGGTCCTAGGATTCGCACCACAACTCTCCTCCCCATGGTGGAAAGGGAAACAAGAAAGAACCAAAGCCGTACGATGCACAATCATGCCTTGATAAGATCCAAGAAGCCCGGGAAGAGCCATACTTGGGGACATGTTGCTTTGGACCGATTATCCGGGCTACAACTTACCCTGAGGGCATCTAGATTGACAAGACTATCAACCCCTATGACGACACTGCTAGGCCAGTCACGTGGTTGCAGGACTACCGTGAAGCGATCCAAATCGCCAGGGAAACCCCAATGTCGCCGCCAAGTACCTCCTACTCGTGCTCACCGATACTACCTGACAATGGATCTATGACTTGTCAGAGAAATCAATGTGCAATTGGTTGGACATGCATGAAGCGTCCACCAAGAACTTCGAGGGCACATACAAACATCCTTGTATCGTCGGTGACCTACAGTGGTGCGTGCAAGAAAAGGACGAATCTTCTCGTGCCTACCTATCCTGTTGGCTTGATATGAAAAACTCATGCATAGGAGTACACGATCAAACTACTATGGCCGCCTTCATCGATGGCCTGGAGAAGGGAACATTGCTCCGACATATGCTGAAGTGCCATCAAGACAACAGCAAGCTCGACCTCAACTCGATGATTGCCATGGCTAGCGAATTCGCCGCTGCCGAGGATGATGCTTGTGGGTCGTTGCCGACCCTAGATATCCCCACCTAGGCAAAAAGAACAACAAGAACAAGCGGAAGAACCCGCTAGAAGAAAAACAGACAGCCAACATGGTCGCCATGATGTTTGCTAGCAGAGGCGATGGCGGACAATGTGGTCGTGGCCGGGGGCTAGTCATGGGCAGCAGTGGAGTGACTCTACACCCGCAGCGCCCCGTGTTCCCCAGACGTACGAGGAGTACCGCGATATGCCATGTTTCGTCCACCTCGACGCAAACAACAAAGGCACCCACATCAACTGCCAGTGCAAGTTTGTCAACGACCTCAAGGAAGACCCTGAGTCCGGCTACAAGCGAAGTCGGAAGAATAGACCCCACTAAAAGGGCAAGGGGAAGACAAAGGAGGAAGAGTCCAAGGATTCAGATGACATGGATGAAGACTCAAACCCTAAGCCCCCTGACAAGGGCGATGGCAAGAGCAACGATACCTTTGAAAAGAAGGCTCCGGTCCACTGCACCGACCTTGGCACTCCCACTGTCCGGGCCCAGAAAAACCTCTCTGAGGATATTGATGGCTACCCTCCCCCCAGTTCCCCAGTACGTCAGGTGGTCGGAGATTCCAATCACTTGGGACAGATAAGATCACCTAGAGCTCATCCCAACAAAGAACTAGTATGCCATGGTCATCAAACCCATGATTGACGGCAGAGTTCACCAAGTGCCTCGTGGATAGTGGAAACAACATCAACATCATGTACCTAGATACATTGCACAAGATAAACTTGACGAATACCCAGCTAGGGAAGAGCAACACTATGTTCCATGGCGTCGTTTCCTTGCCGGCAAGCTAATTCCCTTGGCAGCATCACCCTTCTGGTCGCCTTTGGTGATGTTAATAATTACCGCCAAGAGTGCTTGACCTTTGAAGTGGTGCCCTTCAAAAGCGTGTACCACGTCATATTTGGACGCGACATCTTCCACTCCTTCCTTGCCAGGCCATGTTTTGTCTACAACAAGCTCAAGATACCTGGACCAAAAGGCATCATCACCGTTGCTGGAAGCTTCACCAAGGCAAGGGAGTGCGAGCTGAGTGAAGCCGCCTTCACCAAAGCAGTCCTATACGGTGAAGAGTTCTAGGATATCCAGCGCCAGATCGACGCCTTGGAGATGCCGGCTTTGAAGGAGCAGATTTCTGACTCTGAACCTGCATTCAAGGCTTCCAACAAGACCAAGCAGGTGGAACTTGTTGAAGGAGATTCCTCCAATACCACCTCCATTGGCATGAACCTGGATCCCAAATAGGAAGGGGCGCTCGTCGATTTCCTCCGTGAGAATAGGGACATCTTCACCTGGCAATCTTCTGACATGAGGGGTGTACCTAGGGAACTTGTCGAGCACAGCTTTAACATCGATCCTAAAGCAAAACCAGTGAAACAACCTCTACGACACTTCGGTGATGAAAAACGAAGGGATATAGGCAAGTAGCTAGCTAGGTTACTTAATGCTAGTTTTATCCGAGAAGTTATTCACACCCAGTGGGTGGCCAATCTTGTACTTGTCCCCAAAAATAGAACCAAAGAATTAAGAATGTGCGTTGATTACACCAACTTGAACAGAGTGTGCCCGAAGGATCTGTTTGCTTTGCCTCGCAGTGACCAATTCATTGACTCGACGGTTGGCTCAGAACTTCTGTGTTTTCTTGATGCATACTCAGGATACCACCAAATCAAGATGCAAAAGTCGAACCAATTGGCCACTTCGTTCATCACACCTTATGGCACATACTGCTACGTCAGATGCCCTTTGGGTTGAAAAATGTTGGTGCTGCCTACCACCGGACGATGCAACGTTGCTTACATGACCAAATAGGTCGCAACGTACACGCTTATGTGGACGAGATTGCGGTGATTTCAAAGAAATCAAACAACCTCATCACCGACTTGTAGGAAACCTTTGACAATCTTCAAAAGTACAACATGATGGTTAACCCTAAGAAGTGTGTCTTCGGGGTGCCATCCGAAAAATTGTTGGGATTCATTGTTTCGCACCACGGAATTGAGGTCAACCCGGAGAAGATCAAGGCCATCCTCGACATCAAACGCCCGACATGCTTGAAGGACATACAAAGACTCACAGGCTACGTCGTAGCAGTAAGGCGATTTATCAGCCGACTTGGAGAGAAGGCCATGCCGTTCTACAAGTTGCTCAAGAAGGTGGAAAAATCCATATGGACAGGCGAAGAAGATGCAACACTTTAGGAGTTGAAGAGAATACTCTCCTTCGTACCATTACTTGCAGCACCAGAGTCAATGGAGCCCATGTTAGTATACATGGCGGCAACCAACCGGGTTATCAGCATCGTCGTTGTGGTGGAGCTTAAGGAGCCAATACATGAGCATGGAGTTCAGCGACCAGTTTACTATGTAAGCGAGGTCTTGACATAATCCAAGCAGCGTTACCGCACTACCAGAAGCTAGCTTATGGAGTTTACCTTGCTTCAAGGAAGCTAAGGCACTACTTCCAGGAGCACCCTATCATAGTGGTGAGCTAAGCTCCACTGTCTGATATTATTAATAACAACGACGCTACAGGAAGGGTGGCACGGTGGGGCATCGAGCTTGCCACCTTTGAAATCACCTACAAGAGGCGAGACGCTATCAAATCTCAAGCATAGGCGGATTTCTTTGCAGATTGGACAAAACTGCCGGAAAACACACATGTGCTAGAGCTAGAGTATTGGGTCATGCACTTTGACGGATCCTAACTACTCAATGGCTCGAGGGCTGGTGTATTACTACAATCACTAATAGTGGAGAAGTTATAGTACGTCATGTAGATCCACTTCAACGCTACCAACAACATGGCGAAATATGAGGCCCTTATTCACGGACTTCGTGTGGCCAAGGATATTGGCATCAAGCGCATAGTTTGCTATAGAGATTCTGACTTGGTTGCCCAGCAGGTGGATGGCACGTGAAACGCGCGGAACCCTATGATGGCGGCATATTGAGACGAAGTAGACGATATAGCCAAGTGCTTCAACGGCTACAAGGTCAAGTATGTCAAAAGGAAAGATAATGAGGCGGCAGATCTATTGTCTAAGCTTGGATCATCTCGCTGACCAATTCCACCTGGCTTTTTCCTGGAACATCTAAGGCCACCATCCGTGAAAGGAGCGGACCCCATCAACCCGGTTAGAGTGGACTCATTTGTTAATGTAGTAACAGTGACCTCTTCGGCTTGGACGAAACTATTCATTGACTATCTTCAAGACAGAACACTGCCCGCTGACGAAGTTGAAAGCCGACAGATAGTACGCAGATCAAAGGGCTACATCATAATAGACGACCAGCTATACAAAATAAGTACCACAGGAGTTTTTGTATGGTGCGTTTCCCAGTAGCAAGGTATGGATATCCTTAGAAAAATACATCTCGGAGATTGCGGGCATCACGCCGCTCCCCGATCGCTAGTCGCAAAAGCCTTCCGGCAAGGATTCTACTGGCTGACCGCCAAGGCGGACGTCGACAAGCTGGTGCAGACTTGTATCGGGTGTAAATTTTATGCATGGGAACCGCATGTTCTAGTTGAAGAATTGTGAACAATACCAATTACTTGGCCATTTGCAGTCTGGGGGCTTGACATGGTTGGTCCTTTGCAAACAACACCTTGTGGATTTACGCATCTGTTAGTAGCAGTTGATAAATTCACTAAATGGATTGAAGCTAAACCCATTAGAAAGCTCGATGGGGCAACAACTCCGAAATTTTTCCGGGATCTAGTTGTGAGATTTGGTCTCCCACATAGCATCATACTGTCATGACAAAGGAATCCACCTTGACTTAGCATCTATGGCACATCCTGTAGCATCCCATCTGTCTAACATATGTAATGCTACATGGTCTAGTAATATAAGGGCTACTTCCTAAATATAATTGTTGCATCATAATTATATCATGCTCATGTCATCATGCCACCTTGCATTTGAGCATCATATAAAACCTCTTTCTCTTTTGGTTCTTCTCTCATATGCATTATTAATTGTATTTGGCTCTTGATATATTGTATTTGGTTCTTGATAATGCTTGATGCCCAAGTTGAGTTGGGGGCATATCTTTTATTCAACTCCATCACCTTTCTCTGTCACCACCTTATAATTCTACCATCCTAATTACCCATGAGCTTTTACTTCCTTTTGGCATTTAATCTAGCTCATAGGGGTTGGGATGGATCCACTTCTAATTCCACATGCTCTCATTTTAGCATCATGTTGTTTTCACATTATTGATATGTGGAGCCACCTTTGCATGCTTTGAGAGTGGTATTCCTTTGTCAAGCTTCCATATGGATTATTAAGAAAGAATGCTCATGTTGGAATATTTTTGAGGCTATTATTCATCTAGTGGAATATATACACTAGCAAGTCCCAATTATATTCAAATATGATCATCTCCTTCTACTCCACATGGAACATCCATTTAGTTCCTTTTAATTCCTTTAGCTTGGCTTTAATTCCATTTTTGGGATGCATGGGAATAAATGCCATGAGGTTTATTTTGTTTCACAAAATTAAACATGGCTTTTACTACTCATGCATGGGCCATGCACACTTGTTTCCACCTCTTTCTTTTCTCTCTTTTAATCTCACTTGGTTTTGGTTAAATTGAATCAAACCCTAACAACTCTCTATTTTCCTTCCACCCTCATCTTGATCCATCATGCATGGATGTGATTTTGCTTGTCAAATCCAAAAGCTTTACATCTCACTCTCCTTAGCCATCACAACAAACCCCACCCATGTGCTTGATCACGTCATGCTCATACACCATCTAAAACCCTAACCCCACCTCCTCTCCATGCCACCCCTTGTCACCCCCTTAACCTAACCGAGACCTTCCCTCTCTGTCTCTCGCTGCCATAGGGGCCCCACCAGACCGAACCACCCCAGCTACCCCAACCCCTGGTCTAAACCTAACCCTAGCTCCATGCCGAGCATGCCCTAGCTAACCCGACCCTCTCTTTCTCTCTTCCTCTCTCCCTGCCATGCTGGCCACACCCAGGCTACCCACCCCTCTCTCCCTGGCCCACCTGGCAGCCCCTACCCCCTTCCCTGCCTCGCCACGCCCAGCACGTGAGGGGGGAGAAGGACAAAGGTGGCCGAGCCACCTTTTCCACCCCGATCCCCGACGGCATCCCCTCCCTCTCCCCCTCTGCTTTATCTCCTTCCCCACGCCTCCTCTGCATCCCCAGATCCCCAAGGCCTCGCCCTTCTCCTTCCCACCACCTGCTGCTACCCCTCTCTCCTCCGTTGCCGTCCACCGTCGACCTCCGCCATCTCCTCGTCGTTGCAGTCGGTGGCGTGTCGATCTTGGGTGTCGAGGAAGCCCGCCGTATTCCCCTGCGTTGCCCTCATACACACCAGCGAGGAGGAGCCGATCCCTGCGACGCCGTTCACCGACGCCCACCGAAACCCTAGCCCCGGCCGGCGCCTGCATCGCCGTCGGTTCACCGTGTACCAGCCCGATCCGTCTCCACCAGAAACCCTGCGGTGAGCCCACGATCCTCCCTGACAATCTCCGGCTCACCGTCGCCTCCTGGTCACCTAGATCCCGCCGACGAACACTCCCTGTGCGCCGGAGAGCACAAGCCTCTGCACGTCCCCGCGTCGCATCAAGCCTTACCTGGTCGCGCAGCAAAAGCACAGCACCAACCCTCCCTAGCCGCAGTGGCTACTGCCTCCGCGTGCGTGCCCCAGGTCCGCGGTTCGATCCCTGCGCCGCGCGCTCTGTCGCTGCGCGCTGTTTTCCGTTGGTCGTCAGTTTCGACAGAGGAAGATCCACAGTACCGCGCGCACTTTGCAAAAAAAAACCCCACACCCTTTTGCCTCAACCCGCGGTCCCTACGGACCCACCTGTCGGCCGCTGTGGTCTATTTACAAAAAGGAACCGTAATTTTCGATTCCGTCACCCTGCGCTCCACCCTAAACCCACCTGTCAGCCGCGGTTGTAGTCTTACGAAAAGGCCCCCGGTCTTTCTGTTACTCAACCCGCAGTCCCCTGTGCCGCGCCTGGCCCGCCTCTGTCACGTGGGCCTGTGGTGCATCAGGCCCCACCTGTCTGTGGCTAGGGCTAGAACTGGTTGGGTGCCAAAAACCTTTTGAAATATCTATTTTAATAAAGCAATATCAGAAAATGTTTAAATTCAAATTCAAATCTGTTTTAATAACTTTTAATTTGTAAATCCAAATAATACAAATGATATATGTTTTTGAATCAGAAAAATGTGAGGAATTCAAATATGCTATTCAAAATAATGTTTGACCACTTTAAATTTTCGAGATGATTAACATTACAAATAAAATGCCCTTTTCTTAATAAATTAATAACTTTAGTTCTATAACTCCAAATTCAACAAATAATATGTCTAAATCGATCAGAGCGACGAGCCCGTTCTATCTATGCATTTCTTGTTCTGAATTGAAGCATGCATCATGTCATTATTAAAAATCAGAACTGTTTATCGCAATAAAACTTGATCAAATAAATGATAAAATGAATTATTTTTGTCCCCACACCTCACCCATGCCATGTTACATTAATGCCATATAAATTGTGCATCATTCATCATGGCATGCTTGTTTGCTTGTCGCATCTTAATTCATATGCTTGTGCACTTTATTTATGTTGGCCCTTGTTTGTTTGGTTCTTCTTCGAATAGACGCCCCGCAGGAGAATTACCAGGAATCACAGGAGTTCTACCCAGATCCATCTCTCGCTTCAACTGAGCTGCCAGGCAAGCACTACCACATGCTTGCATACATATAGTACCTATTGCCTCTATCTTATTCTTGCATCATTGAGTCGCGATTGCATAAAATTGAATTCCAAGTACTGCATAGCCTTTACTTTTAAACCCCACCGAAGCTTGTTCCTCCATCCCATGAGCCATTACTACAGGAGTTGTTTGAGCCATGCGAGTCGTAGAAAAGCATGTGTAGGGTATGTGAGTGTCTGATGGATAACGAGATACCTAAACAACTTAACCGGAGTAGTAATGGGATAACTAATGAAAGAGGCACCGGTGAGCAATATCTGTTATTTGGTTTTTCATGCTCACTTGTGTCCCGTAGGACCCCGAGTACTTGATTCCTGTTCCTTGTTTATTCGCACTATCCACATCCGGGAGGCCTTATGGACCCCCCTGAGCCAGAGCTTGATTCATTTCTATTTCTTGGGGCCACAAACTAGTTTGGGGTTTTATTACTATCCTGTACTTATGCCATGCTTTACTGTTTATTTACGATTATGCGTGGAGCACCTGTACTATTTTGGATCGTGACACGTTTTCGTTGTATCGACAAGCCCAGTCACACTTTCGGGTTCCCAGTCGTTTACCGTCGTCCACACAAACCCTGGGTCTGTTCCGGAGCCGGCCAACTTCGTTGCGGATAGCTTAGTGGGGTGGCCCCCTGAAATATTTCTAAATCTTGTGATCGCTTTGTCGTGAATGCCTCGTTGGGTTTTGAGTTGGTTTTTCCGAGGTTGATCGAGTGTGTGTTGCTATTTGTGCACCCCTGCAGGGTAAATCTTTCTGAAAGCCGTGTCCGCGGTTATGGATGACTTGGAGCACAGTTTCTCGATCATAGACAAGTATAACTAAAGTACCGCTTTTAAATTGACTAAGTACCTGACTAGTAAATAGTGCAATTCTCATGGAATGGTTAATAAAACTGCCAACGGATGGGTTGTTCGTCCGCTTTCTCGTTGGTAAGCGAGAAGGAGGATGGATCTGCTAATTATACTATTATAACTGTTGTTTCTAATTAACGGACATCCGTCTATCATTGGTTAGGCGGATGGTTAACGAGTATCTCTAGGCTTGTTAGTTATTATCTTTTGCTGCAATTGCGTCACCCCAGGTATATGTCCCCTTTAGAGGCATAAAGACTTGTTGAGTACCCCTAGAGTCTCACACGATAAATTGCTTGATTCAGATGAACAGGTGTACTCGCAAGATGGATACTGGGTAGAGGAGACGGATGATGTTGGCAACGATCACTCGGTGTAGAGATTCCGGGAACGGGGATCCGTGAGATCTGTGGGCGGGATGTGTTTATTTATGTGGCATCTTATGCCGATTTGCTTCTTATCCGTACTCGGACCTTGTTTTCCGCTTCCGCCTGATACTCTGATGTTTGATGTATGAGGAGCTATCCTAAACTATTATCTCTATCTAGGATATTTGGATCTTGCCGTATGGCGTTGCAATATTTCTATTTCTTTTAGATGGAATGGCTCTGAGAACTGTTGTATGTGGCTTGCATACATACTCACTTGTGTATGTAGTTGATCCCTTCGCCTGCCGATTACGCCGCTCGTTCTTGTCCCGATGTTCTGAAAGTGGTTAGGACGGCCGAAAGGTCTACCTGTGAGTGGCCCCCGGGTCCCACCGTACTATTTTAACCACTTTCGCTCATCCAGGCATGCAACTAAGAGCATAATTCACCGAGGTAGTTACACATCCACAGTCACATGGGCAAGTTGAGCAATCCAATGGACTAATTCTGCAAGGAATCAAGCCACGCTTAGAGGCATTGCTACACAGAGCAGTTGGAGCCTGGGCGGAGGAGTTGCCATCTGTTTTGTGGAGTTTAGGAACAACACCCAATAGATCTACTGGCTTGACCCCTTTTTTCATGGTCTATGGAGCAGAAGCAGTCCTACCATCTGACATCCTCCACGATGCACCAAGAGTCGTCGCCTATGACGAAGATGACGCTGAAGAATCCAGACACCTATCTGTGAACCTGATCGAAGAGGAACACGTGCTGGCATGCCAGAGATCCACTATCTACCAAGTAGAAGCTACATAGCTACCATAGTTGCGGCATTAGGCATCATTCATTTAAAGAGGGGGATCTGGTGCTTTGACTCAAGCAGCAAAAGTCACACAAAATATCTCCGTCTTGGGAAGGACCGTTCGTCATAAGCAAAACATTGCTCAATGGTTCCTATTACCTCGTCGATATTCGCGAGTTGAAAGATAGGCCAAAAGAACGCAAGCGCGAGCAATGTGACTCCGATGATAATTTCCCGGAGACTGAACGGCCATGGAACATAACACAGCTACGTCCTTTTCATACTTAGCATATTTTATATTATGTAATAAGTACCTTATATGATCGATGGAATAAAGCATTTGGTTCACTCATCTTGAAACTTCTCTTTCCACATTGACTTGATCAACCTCAAATCTTCTTCTGTTTTCAACATGATTCCAATAGGCCCAAAGCCCTTTGACACTGCTTATTGCTCTTCATTTCTTCTATCTTGAAGCCAACACATGGTCCAAGTGATGCCAATGGGCAAGTCCTACAAGTGAAACTCAATTCAAACATTAGTATATAGAGTTTGTCATTGATTACCAAAACCATACATGAGGGCACACATGCCCTTTCAATTAATTTTATTTATTTTCTTCATATTTATTGTGCTATATGTTGTAGTTTCCTTCCTCAACTCATCAACACGATTGAACGTTATGCCAATTCAAAATGTTGGATTTTCTATGTCAACATCAACATTAAATGGCTTAATCATGCTCCTCAAGTGCAGCATACCATCTTCTCCAATTGCACTATCACCATCCTCAAGGTCATCACCATTTTCTTGGTCAACCACAAGTTCCCTCTCATAGTGATCATTGACAATTTTTTCAATATTGTCAGCATAAAGATCCACCTGATTCAGCATTCAAATCATTATCAGTGAAGTCCCTATCATCTGAACTTTAACTGTCTCTATTACCTTTCCAATCTTCTTCTATCTCATTTGTTTGACTGATTATACATGTACTTGAACACTCGACATTTTGGCATGCAGATGGAGCAGGACCTACAGTAGGTGCTAGAGTTGGGCCATGATCTTGACCTAGAGCTTGAGCTTGAGATGTAGGATTCACAATCACCTCTAGTCTTAACCCCTTCATGAAGTCGGTGTGATCAACAAACAACACAAGTATCTTCACTGTCTTGCTGCATTGATCATTTTTCTTATGTCCACTTGTTTCTCTACTAGAAAAAGTCCATCCCATAGATCCTTTCCTGGCATCAACCAATACACACTCAACCCGTTAGTTCTAGTAATGCCTAAAATCCTCAGAATTTCATCAATACATAAGATGGACCAATGTCAGCCGTGCAATTGTCAAAAAGTAGATGCACAAACATATTCCAATTTCTCTCTTAATCCACAGAAAAATTAATTGTGAACTACTTCAACACTGAACATTACAGTCTCTTCTCCTGGAAACATCACCGCCAAAATAGAGGGAAAACAAAATAACTGTCAACATTCGGTTACTACCAAATTTCATACGTAACACAAAAGCAAACAAAAGCACAATAACTAAAGTAGAATTACTAGACTTCTGGTCCTACAAGATTCCTAAGTTTAGCACCTGATTCAAAGTTACTGTTAAAGTTGCTGCAAGCCTACACTTACGAAATTTGTGTGTTGTTTTACATAAACTGTCAAAAATCAGCAAACATGCAGAACACTCAATTAAACATGCAAAGTTCAACATTGTTTGCATTACTAAACAACACATGTATCTTATATAGCCTAAAATGTCACAAATTCACATGAAAGCATCGAACTTTACGCAATTTCAACCAAAATTAGCTACCCGCAACAAGCTCATCGTAGCTGCGGCAAAACCGATAGCTTTGTTTTACCTTTACCCTTCTAAACCATGTGCTAACCCTACACACTCTATTTGACCACGATTACTAGCGCTAATTCCAGCTGAATTGCCGCCGATCATGTGCCCACCGTCAACTCCGCCACCAACACCGCCGCGAGAGAAGCGAGGTGGGAGAGAAGGAAAAACTAATACCTTACGCCGGAGGGTCTTCTCCATACTCCCTCAACCTCATGGCGCACGAGATTTAGATGGATTCGTCGTCACGGACGACCTCGCCGTCGCCAACCTCCTCCTGCTACGACGCGCGCGGCTAGGACGATTAGGTATGGAGCGTGATCGGCCTCCATAAATTATATCCCGTGATAGGGGGCTTTCCATAAAATTGGCATCACTGAAACCGTTTCACAATTTCGATCTTCTTTACTGGACTTGCACGCAAATTCTCGTGTCCACCTGGCCGCCACGTGTCTCCTCCGGATTGGATGGGACTAAAATCATCTCCCGCGTGCAAGTTTATGTATACCAAATTATTCGATATGCGAAAAGGGGGACTACGATTCCGGGCGTGCAAGTTGTAGTACCAAAAGTGTATTTTGGTAAAAAGAAAGTGAAATAGGATCCGTGACTCGTAAGAAACAATGGTAAGCCGTTCTTTTTTTTTACTAATCAGAATGGTACTATGCCGTTAGGATGGGCCGTTCCATACTTTGGTAATCCCGGTTAGCTAGCATCCGACTGGTGGGTCAAAGCGACCAAACATCACAGTGACCACTACTGCGAGTATTCGAGAGTTCTACCACGATGCAAATTAATTAACCATTATTACCCGTAGAAAACAATTAACCATGGCGTGAGGCGACGGAGCCGCCGTACATAGATCCAAACGCCAAACGTCGAAACGTACGGCTCTGGCCGGGAAAGCACGGCGCGCGCGGTCTCCACGCGCGTTTCCAGTTTTCCACCGTGCTCCGCTGCCGAACACGAGACCCGGCCGCGCGCCGATTAGGAGGACCCCTCTCTCTCTCTCTCTCGTCCTGATTGGAAAATTACGGGCGCGCCGCGCGGAATCTATGCATGGCATGTTATAATGTAGGCCGGTCGGCTGTCGATCGGGAGCGCGCACGGCGCACCCTCAGTCGTGCACCCGGCACCCTCCAATCATCCCCCTATTGCCCTGTATGTACGCCGTTCGATCGCGGCCGTCGTTAGGTAGGCCGCTCTCAGTCACGCACATGTTCCTCGTTTAATAATACAATCCGGCTCTGGTTTGGGACCAAGCTCAGGAGGCGACTAATACTAATAATTAACCGGCAATTTTTACCTCGAGCCGGAACCTTTGTTTACCTCGCCACGCCTTACCCACGTGCTTAATCATCATCACGGTAATGACCAGCAGGGTAGAGTACCAGCAGCTACAGCAATGCCGTACGGGATCGACACGTGGCACGCCCATGCACGAGGCGGACAGCGAGAGGTGCGGGGCCCAGGCAGAAGTATTTAGGGGAAAGGTAGGAAGCAGCTCGGCTCGTGCTAATCCGTGTTCCAGACAGCTCAGCGGCTGGGACAGCGACACGCCGACGGAGCACTATCGTACTACTCAGGCTGTGGCCTGGCCTGAGCCTGAGCGGAACGCGCGGTGGAGATGGGGCGCGGGACGGACGGACGCCTGCCTTCCACGGCTCCGCGTGACGGCGGCGCCGATGGACGATGGGGCACGCCTACTGCCTTTCCTGCCCGCTTTGTTGGTATCGATCGATCGGGTGCGGGGGCGGCCGGGTCGGTCAGCTTTGGGCGGCTACAGCCTTTGCTTCCCCTAGGGCCCAACCCCTTCAAGGGGATCGATGTGCATGTCGCGGTTCGCGTGTCACGTGACGTGGTTCCTCCACCATGTCGCCAATTGACGCTTCTGTCCCTCAGGATGCAAGTTGCCATGTGTGTGTGCCGTGTGCGATAAACCTGCACGCCCGTCTACGACCATCCACGCTTCTTCTTCTTCATAAAAAAAGGTTGAAGTCGTTCGCAAGTACTTAGTGTGGATGATGCATTAAACGTTTTAAGTTAAATTCATTTGTTTACCATCGCAAAAGAAATTTCAGCTTTTTTATTCTCAAATTTGCTTATAACTACATAAACTTAACTACCGAAGGTGGAAATGCCCACAACTTCAATACAGGGTATTACACAAAAATAATTAAGCTAGTAGTAAATAAAAACCAATGTTTTCAAAATTTAACCAAGAATATACACAAAAATAACGAAGATCTAGAATAACAAATCAATTTCAATAAATTCTTCATATGATGCATTTTCATACCAATATGCTTATTTAATGTTGTACTTGTTGATACTTTTTCCAATATCTTTGATCAAAGTAAAATATTAACTTTTTTTACTAGATTTATACGCCACATTTTTGTTAGCCGAGGAAGTAAATAGTCACTGCGGGTTGTATTCTAGGATGTGCAAACAATAAACTTCTTTGATTATCTATGAGAATCCAAATGGCACATATATCATTCGTCCTTTTCATCTCAACCGACCCGATTAATCATTTTCTTACATCGTAACCCATCTCATATCTTTTTACAATGCGTTTATGATGTTTCCACCATTGACCTTTATGGAGTAAGATGTTACATTTTAATCTACAAATACGTCCGCGCTATCTCTACATGGTCTCCCTCGGATTGATGCAAGCCTCAATGCCACCCCCAAGTCATTTCTTGATCGGCTCACGATGAACGGAGAGATATATACGAGATATTGGTGTGGAAGTTTAGAGTGTCCCATCAAAAACAAAAATTTAGAGTATGAGCTAAGTGAAAATCTACATACATAATACTACTTCCTCTTTTTTTAAAGTGTAACATGTTCTTGGTTATTTTATTTTTTTGGAAATGAGCATATATTAATATCACAAGATATCATTACACACAGCCTCTGCAACAACGCATTGCCCCAGCGGCCATACGGATGCACACAGTCAAAAAAGAAAGAAGAATTACAAAAAATAAAAGTCCCGCTATAGTGACCCATTCGTTGATACAGCGGTACTACCACCACCAAGATACCACCAGAAGTCGGGCTTCTCCAAAAGCGACGTCTACAAGAAGGGAACAGTGCACACATCGTCATCACCCGATCATAGATCTTAGGTTTTCACCCTGAAGAAAGTTCACGCTCTCAAAATAATACCTTCAACAAGGCCATTGCTAAGGACAACCAATTAAGGCCAGACCCTTGATTTTCACTCTGAAAGGTAGGACTATGAACCTCTCCTGTGCAGTCGCCCCCACTTGCATGCCACTGCTCCAAGTCATGAGTCACCAAGCCAAATCCTCATACCACCCAGACTCGAACCACCATTGTCCGTCCTCAGATCCCGGTCTCTATGACAATCCCCGTCAGCATCATGAAACGAGAACATGCCCAACGATATTAACAGCCAACAGAGCTTCGAAGCGCTCCATCTGAACCCAAACGGTCAGAGTAAAACATGGGTGCACACGACTGAATCCCTCCAATCTAGCAATCTCCAGGCATTAATCGTCCATGAGAGTTCGCCAACGAAGCCTTTCGGAGCTCACCACTCCGACCAGATCAGAAAGGGCAAGCAACAAGTAGATCGTCGTCTTGGCGTGACTGGAATCCTAGGTCCACCATCTTTATTCAGCAGACGAGCAGGCCGCCACGCCGCCCGCCGTCTCCGTGCAGCACCAATAGAGGAGGAGAGGGCAACAACCGCAGGAGATCGGCGTGGCTAGGCCACAGCCTCACCGCCGGCGGCAGCGGCAAGGCTCCAACTCCTCGTCGGCCGTCGGAGAACCTCAGGCCCCGACTAAGACGGTCGCGCCGCAGCAAGCCCACAGCCAGCGCCGCATCTCCCCCATGTGAACACCGCCACAGACCCCTCTCCTTCCCCCATCTTAGATGGACGGGGCGCCGCCACCGCCGCCGGAGCCGGCAGCAGCGGCGGCCTGACGTGGAGAGGCTAGGGGGTTCTTAGGGGAGGAGAGGAAGCCCCCGGAGCCCCCCGAAGCCAAAAAATATGGTATATTAGCAACATAGGAAGTAAAATCTTTCTCCCTGCGGTATACTCTCACATTTTTGTTCTACCCTAGAACATACTAGCATGTGACATCTTTCACACCGCTTTGTTCCTATCACACTTAAATCTAAATAATATATATTTGCATTCTTTCTATTTGGCAGGCTGTTATTGTGCATTTGGTTATTTACTATTCCATTCCGATTTAATTGTCACATGTCTGCCTACCATTCATCAAAAACAGGGAGAAAGTTTTCTGCAAAGATCCGTGACAATTAAATTAGATCGGAGGGGGAAGTAGGAGTTTGCTTCCCGTATAACTTCATATGAGCCGAGAAAATTGTACGGACCAAGTGCAAACTTCATAAACGAGGAGCCATGAGCTCGATAAATGTTAGCCATGTGAGTTTTTTTACGAACAAGTGAAACTATTAATAATCATCAACGTAATACAAAGAGCACCAAAAGTAATGTAAATTACAAATAGGATTTTGAACCATCTCTTGTCTACTACAAACATGCTAGACTAAGCTCATGTAAACTTGAATTTAAGAAACATGGAGCTTAATTCGAGTCAATATGAGACTTGCAGAATGTGTTGTGTGCAACGACCTCAAGTCGATGTGAACCCCATCGTGAAATTAAAGAATAAACATGACCCACTAGGTACACGACATAAATTTTCTAATGAATCGAATGATTGTTGCAATCCAAAATAAGGACATGATTTATTACTTCCTCTATCTCGAATTAGATTTCTTCATGATTTATCTAAATCTGCATGTACCAAAACGAGATAAATGATGTAGGAGTAGATTTATCTAGCTCATAAGTATCTACGCCTCTATGCCACCGAAAACAATATCTTGAAGGAAAATATCTGCTATCACCGAAAAAATAGTACTACTCGTGCCACTATGCCACCCACGAACACGCATGCCCTTCCATCATTCGCACGCACCCCCCGCACCGCACTGCATGTGTCTATTTCCGTCCTTCCTCCGTAAGAAAGAGACTGCCCCACAGGCTGTCAACGCAAAACTCCAGTTGTTACCCCGTTCCTTCCCGGACGGACGAGTACGTCCACCCGCCCAAGGGAGGGAGGGAAGGGGCAACACCGCCATTCCGCGCCGCGCCAACGCGGCCAGCACTGGAAATAACACGGCCGACGTCGCTGTCGCGGGACGGGACGCGTACGCCGCCCGCCTCCTCCTCCTCCGATAAAACGCCCACCCCTCCTATCCTCCGTCCCCGCCTCGCCTCCTCCACCTCCACCCCATTCCATTCCCCCAAAGCCAGACTCGACCCGATCGGTCTCATTTCCTGCCCCTGCCGCCCGGCCTCCTCCGGACCAAACCAAACCAAAGCTCCGTCCGTCCGTCTCTCTTCGCGCGGGCGTCGCTAAGGGACCATCGTCGTCTCTCTTCTCCTAGGGGCCGTCATGGCGCAGCGGGACAACAAGGTGGAGGAGCCGACGGAGGTGCACCTGCACGCGCCGGAGATCACGCTCTGCGCCAACAGCTGCGGCTTCCCGGGCAACCCGGCCACCAAGAACCTCTGCCAGAACTGCTTCCTAGCGGCGTCGTCGTCGTCTTCCTCCGCCGCGTCGCCGCCGTCCCCTTCCTCCTCCTCCTCGCCGGCGGCAGCCTTCTCGCTCTTCGACAAGCCCAAGACGGTGGTGCCGCTCGCGCACGCGGCGGCGCCGGCAGCGGTCTACCTGTCCGTTGACCGGCCGTCTGCCGGCCCCGCGGACCCGAAGGCGTCCAGGTCGTCGGTCAACCGCTGCCACAGCTGCCGGAAGCGCGTGGGCCTGACGGGGTTCCGCTGCCGGTGCGGCGAGATGTTCTGCGGCTCGCACCGGTACTCGGACCGGCACGACTGCAGCTACGACTACAAGTCCGCGGCCAGGGACGCCATCGCCAAGGAGAACCCCGTCGTTCGCGCCGCCAAGATCGTTAGGTTCTGAACGATGATCAAAGACACAGAGGATCGATTTGCCTACTATACAACACGGAGAAAATCCGCTCTCTTTTTTTCTTCCTTCCTTTGAAAAATTATTAAAAGGCGCGCGAGCTGTACGTGTGATCGTGCTAGCTGTTCTTGCTGCTGCTGCTGCTAGTGAAAAGGAGGAGGTGAAAGATGGCGATGGGGGCTGGCTGGCTGGCACGACCAAGTAAAAGAAGAAGAAGAAGAAACAGTGCGATGATAATGTTGTTGTTCTTGTTGTAGTGGTGGTGGTTGGCTCGCGGTGGAGGAGGATGGGGTTGGTGTGTACTGTTGTTCCACAAATCTCTATTTAAAAATTCAATTTCCCTATTTGTATAAATTATCTGTCCCCTTGCCTTGGGTGGTGGCATCGATCGTTTCGCTGCAGTATCGTTGGCCTTAGCTATCAGCCTTTTTCTTCCACTGGTTGCAGCGAATTGTCATCGACAGCTCAACCATTGACGATTCTGAAAGCTCTATAATAATATGTATGTATGGTTGGGATTGGATTAGTTGGGCGCGCGGCGAATTATTGGGGCAGGTGCACCTGTACTGTACGCTCATCAGGTACAGGTTCAGGTTTGGGCAATTCTTGGCCGTCGGCATGGATTATTAGTTTGAGAGGCGTTCTTCCCACGCGAGGAGGATAGGAAGCTCGACAGTTTCGGGTGAGAAGAGAACCCGTCAAAAGGTCAGGATTTGCTTCGTGCCCATCAACGAAAGGAGACAGTGACTTCCGATCAGAATTCAGGAGCATCAAACAGATCAACAGGAGCCGGGGCCGGGCTAATTAGCTAGGCCGGCCAGCGACTTTCCATCCATCCGCGCACAAGCACCGGGTCTCAGCTCCCGACTCCACAGAAAATCCAGGTCGACGTTTCCCGATCCCACCGCCGTTTACAAATCCAGAGCAGCGGTGGTGGCACCACTTGCGGGATGGCATCGATCGGCATCACCGGCACAGGTCGGCAGGCACCACCACGCCGCAGCAGTAGCAGCCGACGATTTTTCCTTTGCTTTGCTTTTTAAAATCTTTCTCACCGCGGTTGCCTTCGTGGATCGCGACCTGGCCCAGGCTGGAAGGGGCACACACCCCGCCGCGGCTCCGCAGGCTTCGGCTTTCTCGTCAGTTCTGTTCTGTGCTTACCTGTGGCGTGCACAGTCGGGCTATCGACTCGTCCAGAGCCGCCGGGCTCGGGCGATGGACATATTTTTACAGTCTACACTTTTCCTATTTTACAGCTAGCTGTTTTGCAATTGAAAAACAGCTATTTTTTCATCCGTTCGATCTTTGTCCGAATCTGAACGCGCCTTTCTCTTTCTCCTTTCTCCACCCGAGTCTTCTTTTTTTAATTTTCATTCGGTCTAGGGGTGAACAGCCACACACACCGCTCTGTTCATTAGTGTTCCTCACGAGAAAGACAGGCGAGAGGCATGGCAGAGATGGCACCGGCGACGCTGCACCTAGCTCGGCCAGTACCGGTGGGTACGGCGCTTCGCGGGTCGGAGATTCAACCGATGGAGGGGGCCCCCCACCCACCCCCACGGAGCCGCCGATAGCAGGGACGGACAGAGCAGCGACCGCGCCTCTTTTCGCCCAACGGAGAAGAGATCGTCGATTCGCGAGCAGGGAAGGCATGTGTGCCACCGTCTCGATGGGTATTCCTCCCGGATTCTCCCTGCGACTACTCTGTAGTGTAATTTTGCTCTAATTTTAGGTCTCAAGTGGTGCTTCCATTTGGCCTGGGCTTGGGCGTCACTGCAGCAATTTGATGGGCTCGAGATATGAGGATTCATTAATGGATTTTCATTCTGTTTGTGGAGGTAGCTAGTGTGTTTTCAGTTCCAGCTCGGTTCAAAGCTGCAGAGAGTTCTTTGTGTTTTTTGATTTAGGTGTTGGGATGCAGTTGTTTGACCTGTTCTTTAGTTCTAGTTTTAGGCTGGTGTGCTAGCTTTTTGTTTATTACATTAGTCATTTTCATATAAATATATCAGTTCTATTCGATCTGCAAATAATATGATGTTGTGCATATTCATTCCTGGGAAGAGGTTGATGTCCAGCCGTCCAGGCTATGCTGTGTTCACTACTACTGTATCATGATGTTTTAGAGTAAATCCAGGCTGCTGATGGTTTTTGATCACATGTTTGATTAGCTAAGTTAGTTTTGAGTTTCTCTGTTTTTTAGTTTTCACGTTTGATGACTATATAAGGTCTTTTTATTTTGATATTCTGGATAGGCTGATGCTGTGCTCACATGTTTGATTATCTAGGGGCAGTATGCGATACATGTATTCTTTAATCTGGCTCTTTATAACTCACATGATCACCCGTGTTTGCAGCCATCTCCACACAAGGAGGTTGGTTGATAGTTTGTCAGTATTGAATTCAAGACTTTGTTGTTTGCCAGATTACGACCATGATTGTGAGGTGTCTTATATCGACAATCTTGAATATGGCTCATCATCAAGTGATTTTCTCATTTTCTCATTTCTGACACTTTGCTCATTTTATCATTAACTTTATTGCTTCTTCATTTATTCTCTCATTTGTATGAATTACAAATAGATGATCTTGGTCATGAACGGAGCTCACAAGATCTAAACCTGAAAGCACAAAGGAGGAGAAACCAGCCATCTAGCTACTACATAGATCCGTAGTCCAAGGATGAACTACTCACGCATCACACCGGAGGATTGCATGGTGATGAAGAAGGCCTCCAGGGTGAATTCTCCTCTCCGGCAGGGTGCCGGGAAGAGCTTCAGATCCCTCCCGATCTAGGGATGGAGATGACGACGGCTACAGACTCTTTCGTAGATTATTGATCAGGCACTTAGGGTTTTCGTTCCAAGGGTAACTTATAGGCGGAAGGAGAGGCCGAGGGGTGCCGGGAGCGGCCACACCACCCACTGGTGCGGGCCAGGCCTGGCCGCGCGGCCAGGTGGTGTGGTGGCTCCCTGGCCCTTCTCCGTCTCGTATTCTGGCACTTGATCCCTTATCGAAAAATAGGCAATTTGGCTTTTGTCCCATCTAATTCCGAGAATATTCATTTTCTGACTTTCCTGGAACCAAAAACAGCAGAAAACAGGCAGCTGGCACTGTGGCTCTTGTTAATAGGTTAGTCCAAGAAATCATATGAAAAGTACTCCAAAGTTGGAACAAAACACAAGAAAGTCGATAAAACTAAGCATGGAACATCAAAAATTATAGATACATTTGCAATGTATCAGTCTTATGTTGAGTAAATATGTGGTGGTGCGTAGGGCCTCAACCCAAAATTTGGGAGGCATGGATGAATGAATTAAGAGAGTACGAATTATATCATTGATTGTGCGGAGAGCTCGTTCGTCCTTGCCATATTGAGGGGAGGTATAGGGGCAGCAAAATTGCAGGAGAATGTCATGGCTAAGGGAAAAGTTTTGATTTCGAATATTGTCAAATTCACGACCATTGTTGCATTGGATAAATCTTATATGTAGAAAGAAGTGGGAAGACACATCGTTGGAAGTTTATAAATATAGTGCATACATCAGATTTGTTACACATTGGGAAAGTCCAAGTAAGTGAGTAAAATCATCTAGAAGTACAAGATAGTATTTAAAACCAGAAATACTTGCATGGGGAGATGTCCATAAATCACAATGTAATAAATTCAAACGGGAAGGTACTAGAAGAAGCGATTTTTTAAAATAATACACTTTATTGAATGATTTTGACATGTATTACACGATTTTGAAAATTTACAAACGTACCACATTGTCGGGTTCACCCTAGCCAAGTGGACCAATTCGTCCTGGGCCTGACCGAGTGGGCCGTCGGCTGACAAGCCAACATGTAGTCGATCAGGCCCTAGCCGAATGCTCCATTCGGTCAGGCCCAGGCCGAATGGACCATTCGGTCAGTCCCAGGCCGAATGAGTAGGAGAGAGAGGAAGAAGGTGGCCATATGAGGAAAAGAAGAAGAGGAGAGGGGCAGCGGGACTTCCATTCGGCCTCCTCCTGACCGAATGGGCATTCGGCCTGGTCCTGACCGAATGGAGCATGCAGTAGGTCTGGGCCTGACCGAATGGGCATTCGGCTTGGGCCTGACTAAATGGATCATGCGGGCCCCGCAATCCCACGTGGCCACGTGTAGTCAGTTTGCTCCTGGCCAAATGGGGCTGACTCGGCTTGGCCCATGCTGATTGGCCCAATCGGCCAGGCCGAAGCTATGTGCTAGTTTTGTAAATTTTCAAAACCGTGCAATACATGTCAAAATCTTTAAATAAAGTGTATTATTTAAAAAAATCGCCTAGAAGAATGAGAGGAACTAAAGGGAAGACGAACATATTTGCTTAATTGACACGTCTCACAAACCAAGGGATCATGAGAATCTTTATGACATGAAACTAAAAATTCACTAAGAAGATGCAATAGTGTGGAGGCTTGAGGATGTCCTAATCTTTGATGCCATAGATCCACCAAAACAACCATGGATGAGGGCTGGGCGGTGGTGGGAGTGTGGTTGATGGAATATAGATTTCTGGAACTATTGAAGTGTGCGATCTCCGCCTTGGTCAGGTAATCCTTTGCAGACAAGCCAAAAGAGTCAAATTTGATGGAGACAAGGTTATCACGATTAAAATGATAGACATAAATTAAGTTTTTGATGATATCAGGTGTGACAAGAACATCTAGAAGGATGAGGGGTTTAGAAGTGGAAGTATTATGGGTTTGACCAACACAATGAATAGGAATCAAAGAACCATTTCCAATAGTAATAGAAGAAAAAGGCGAAAAAGTGCACGATGACAGCATATTACGTGAAGAAGACATGTGACTAGAAGCACCCAAATCAAAAATCCAATTCATACCTGAGTTTACTTGAGAAACAAAGTTGTTCATGGCCTAGAGGAAAGGAGCTTGGTCCCAGCTTAGCGTTGTTGCAGGAGACGGAGTTAGTGGAGATGGCAGTGCTGGCGCGATCGGTGGTGGAGACAGCTGGTACATAGGATAGTGGCCGCCTGCTGAGGTGTTGTACTTTGTTGGTGACGGGGTGCCGTAGGAGTAGTAGGATGGTGCAGCAATGTAGGCCTGTGACGGAGGACAAGATCCGAGCAGTCCAGGAGAGCCGGTGTAAGGGCGCATGCGTGGCATCCAGGAGCCAGAGTAGGCCGGTGCCAATCGGAGAGGAGGCATCCCAAGGCATGGACCAGGCCTACACGAGTCCTGTCCATGGGTCATGTGGAGGGCGCCAGATGGGCGACGCTGGAGGAGCAGGAGCTAGAGGTGGGGAGCCACTTGGAGGTGCCAGGGCCAACGATGCTGATGAAGATCATGGAGGTCGGTAGATCGACCTGGTGCCACGGTAGTTAGGACTAGGGCGCAAGCCGAGAGGTGGTTGCACCGATGTGGGAGGAGGTGGCATAGTTGGGGCAGGTACGGGCAGTGGCAGGATGGCCGCAAAAACTTGGGGCGAGACTCCTTGTTGGTGATGGCGCGACTGGCCCATTGCAGCATAGAGCGAACCTCAGGGAAGAAGTGTCATGGCCGCATCATGGGGATGAAGGAGGCTTTCTTCTCAAAATGTTCACTAAGCCCGACGAGGAGGACATTGATGAGTTGACCATCATCGATGGGGTCGCCGAGTTCGCGGAGCTCGTCGGCGAGAGACTTGACCTGCTGGCAGTAGACCCCCACTTGAGAGTCACCTTGAACGGTGTAGAGGGTGTTGACGCGAGAATCGACGTTATCCTTGAAGAGTTGACGAAGGGTCACCCAGAGCATGGTGGCATTGGAGGCATCGCGGAAGACGTGATTTAAGGTCTCGGTGGACACCCGTTTCTAGAACCATTGGATGATGGCGAGGTCGTCCTTTACCCAGCGAGGATCCGAGGGCTGGGGGACAGAGTCGGTGCCGACGTGGCCGAGGAGATTGCATCGGCCTAGATGAACTTCAAAGAGATGATGTTAATGGTAGTAGTTGTGTTTTGGTAGATCTAAGGTGATTGGAATAAACGGGCTAACATCGGAGATAGTATCGGAACTATGGATGGTGATGGAGATTATTGGGGCAAGAGAAAGAGTAGAGGATGGAGAGGCCGCGGTGGAGGCAGAGGTGGCCGCAAAGAAGGTTGTTTGGAGGCGGCGAGGGTGACGCGCTGCTCGAAGTAGCCGGTCGGCGCCGGTGGCAGGGTGGGTGGTTGAACCATGCGCCATGATCGAACTAATCTGATACCATGTAGAAATATAATTATCTCATAATGATTGTTGTTTGAAAGATTACAAAGTGTATATATATGTGGCTGGCCGAACAAACCCTAACTTATATTATAAGAAAAAGCAAACCAACTTATAATCTAAGAGTGGACTGGTGGTCGCCCGGATGAGTTTCCGAAGGAGAACATGGCAACACGCCGTGAAGAAGAGGAGCTTGTCGGCGGTAGTGAACTCGGCCTAGCAGACGTTGCCTCGGCCAGCTGCGCCTTTACCATCAAAACCAGCGCCGCATCCCGCGCCCGTGCCCAGGGCCAACGCTGCTGCTTCCTCTTTCGCTGCGTCTGCATCCAGTGGACATGGTTGAGGTTGAAAGGCAAGTATGAGAGAAGAAGAAAGGATAGGAAGGACGAGAGAGGAGTAAAACTGTAACAGAAAAATAGCGCTCTAAAGTTATGCTCAATTTTGGACGAAAAATTGGCGCTTAATTTTTCAAGTGATAGCAAAATCTCGGAGCTAAAGCAGCTTTAAGCTCATGGTTTTGAACTGGAGAAATATGGTGCGTTGAGTTGTTTTTTAGGATTTCCGTATGTACCAACCCTTATAATGGGCTTGAGTACTTGTGGGCCCAACCGTAGCGAAGCGAATTGATGCGGGCGCGCGCCAAGGTGCTGCTAAATATCGCTTCGAGCGGCACAAGAAGGGAATGCCGCCTCAAGCGGGCACTAGAATGAGCCAGCCCATTACGTCGCCACAGCTGTTGTACGTGTTTATTTCCTCATTTTTCTCCCTAGGATTTTCAAATATGAATAAAGTTTAAATATGGACAACCTTTAGATCTAAAATAAAATTTCTTTTATCAAAAAATAAACTTTTAAAACATGAACTTTAAAAAAAAATAGTGAGCTGATTTCAAAACATCATGAACCAATTTTAAATATCAAGAACCAAATGTCAAAAATCATAAACCAAATTAAAAAAATCTTGAACTAGTTTTTTAAAAAAGAACCAAATTAAAAATAATCATGAAAACCAATTTGAATAAAAACCATAAACCAAATATAAAAACATGATTTTTCTGAAATATAATGATCATTTTTCAGAAAAAAGAAAAGGAAGATAAGTAAAACAAAAAAGAAAACCGCAAAAAATGACAAAAAGGAAAAACCAAAAGAACCAACAGCATGTGAAATGGGCCGGCCCAGCCCCTGTTCGGCGCGGCAGCGGACGGCAATTAGCGTTTCCGTGGCGCAAGAAAGAAGCTCCCGCCGACAGCCGACACCAGACTTCCAAAGCTACCAGAGCGGTAGAACATGGGCGTGTCGACAAATCAAAGTCCAAACCGCCCACTATGCGCATGCCGGGGTCGTCCAATCAACGTGTTTGCCTCGTGCGAGCCCAACAGGAAATAGCATCAGAATCTCAGCCCGCTCGAAGCTCTATCCTCGTATAAAACGGCCCGTGTGCACCTTCCCTCCCCCCCTGGCTCCGGCGGATCCGCGGGGCTGCGTCGACGCCAAATGGCTTCGTCGTTTCCATCGGGCGTAGGCAATAAGGCAAGGCACCAGCTTAGGCCGCCCTACAGCGATGCAAGCCCAGGACGGGCCACGGGCAGAGAATATTATCCTTGCCGCTTCCTTGGAGGCGTGCGCGCGTGCGTGCCCTGCGCGGCGCGCCCGTGCCGACGCCTGCCGCGGCTGTGCGAGTGGCTAGCCGGATGATCGATCGCCTGAAAAGGCGCGGAAGGTGTCACGAGACGAGCTAGTGCGCGTAGCGCGGTGCGTGCCCCTGCCCTATCGGCGCGCGCGGTCGGTCCTGGACTGTCTGCAGCGCAGGCAGTGCACGCTCGCTTCGCTCTTTGCGATTGTCAGCCCGGCCGGCACGGCATCTGCTTCCGGTCGGATCGACCTGCTGCCCGATGGACCACTCTCACTGGAGCGGTACTACTCGATGAGATTCATTCTCGTGAGTAGTAGCGAGACAGCAGTGTTGGATTCGTTCGATGCATGTACCCGTGCATGATGCTAGCTAGGCATTTGTTTGATCAACATTTTTCCTCCATGACAGGGCAGGCGATAGCGATACCACTGAACCACAGTGGAAAACCCGGCAGACTAGAGTTCCAATCACGTCATGGTTCGATTTCTGGTGTCTCACCACTCTTAATATTAATTCAGTAGGATTTTCTTTTGGCATGATACACAGCATTTTTGGCGTACGTTACACTCTGACATGCAGGGACCTATCACCTATGGCATTCGTCATGTTCATCTTTCAACTGCTTTACAAAGGACAACATGTGGTTCCTGTTTTTTTATAAACACACTACTTAGTGAATAAAGCCGAATGGTCAGAAGGACCCCCTCTGTTTCTCTTAAACATTCAGACTAGTGGCACTAATCAGCAATCACCAAAAAAGGCAAAGGACCACGTACGGGCTACGCTTGTGCTAGCACTCAAATATAATCCTCACACACCAAAACATGGCAGTGGCAGTATGGCACACAACACCCCAGAAGGATCACATGAAAATATACCCCTTTACAAGCATGCCCCCCTTTGCATGGCCAGGAACCGGTTTTCGAAATGATTCCCAAATACTACTACTACTCCGTACTAATTAAGCATCTCCATTACCCCTAAATGCCTTGCCTTCCAATGTTAATGGCCGACCGAGCCACTCATAGAAAAACCAGACCTCTCTCCTGCTTTGGCCTTTTTGCATAGGTGTGCTAACATGCCTAGCTAGCTTGCTGCAAGGATATATATGTGGTGGTAGCTTTACACCCTTTGCTCTTCGCCATGGAATTGCATGTAGTAGTGGAGTACGTTCTATGAGCAAATCATGCTCAACCCACCTGTTGTGCGTCATTTGGCGTCTTCCTTGTGTTGTCGTTTCAGTTAAAAGGGGGCAACGAGAGAAAAAAAATTCTGCAGAAGGTCCAAACCAAAGTTGTGAAATTGTTACAGGGCTTCTTGATGATCCTTATGAATTTAGAGTAGTGCAGAGCCAGATGACACCATCGACCAGATTCTTGATGATCAGTACTACGGTGATTCTCTCGTTGAGATGTGCTGGCACTGAGAATGATTATACATGCCAGGTTGTTCTACAGTTCCGGAGTAGCCGGAAGTATCAACTGATGATTCTGTCCGGTAACTGCCATATCTCAAAAACGGCAGAAAATTGAACTTGCACACGGCAAGTTGCCAAGTGATCTATCAGCACCATTGTTTCTTTCTTGACCAACTAGACTGGGTATCTTAAAAAACAACTAAGGTCTTAGAGCATCTCCACTCGCAGCACTAAAGGCCCACCAAAGGCCTTTGGGGTATTGCCAGCGTCCAAATTGACGCCCAACCGTGTCCTTAAAATGTTTTTTGGCGCTGACGCGGTCCGTTTAGTTATCCGGCGCCCCAGGCCGAACCCAGTCCACGGGGGGGGGGGGGGGGGGGGGGGGGCAAGCGGGGACGCCGGATGGAGCTGAAAACGACGCGGGTCAACCCTGTTGGTGACACACATCTACGAAAGCTATCCACATGCCGCGTTCTCACCCACCCACCCTCCCTTTCGCTCACTGCCACTACTCAACACCGCAAGCACCCCTCGCTGCCGTCCGCCGTTCAATCCGCTAGAGTCGCTGCCGCAGTCGTCGAGAATACTCCCCCAACCCTCCCGAACCGCCCACACTCATTCCCTGGCTGTCTCCACGGCCGACGGTAGCCCCAAGCTCGCCACACAACCGCCCTGCTCGCGAGGTGTTTGGCGGTTTGCCGAAGGCATGAATTCGGACGAGGAAGAGATGTTGGCCGCTCTGATGGACGATGAAGTCGCCGTTGCTGCTGGCGTACGAGACAGCACCGATGACGATGGTCATCTCCTGATCGTCACGTCCCTCCTGGGCATGATCGGTGGCGCCGATGAGAAGCCGCCTGCTGGGGGTTTGAAGCCTGGGTGGCACAAGAGCAAACCAAGACAGGGTATGAAGGCTACTGCATGCTCTACGCCGACTACTTCGCCAACGACCCATTGCACGGCGATGTCACATTTCGGCGCCGTTTCAGAATGTGCCGGAAGCTTTTCCTGAAGATTGTCGAGGAATTGAGAGACTTCGACGACTACTTCAAACTAAAGAGAGATGCTGTTGGCACACTTGGTTTCTCCACAATCCAGAAATGCACAGTTGCTCTCCGGATGCTTGCATATGGAGTTGCCGAAGACACACAGGACGACTACCTCCGCATGGCAGAGTCAACAACCATCGATTGCATGTACAGGTTTTGCAGGGCTATTGTGCGAGTGTATGGGAAGAAATACCTGAGAACACCCAATGCAGAAGACACAGCTCAAATCTTCGAACAGAATGTTGCAAGAGGTTTTTTAGGAATGCTTGGAAGCAGTGACTGTATGCACTGGGCTTGGAAGAACTGTCCATTCGCGCATGTTGACCCACAAGTATAGGGGGTGTATCGCAGTATTTTCGAGGGAAGTGAAACCTAATTTATTGATTCGACACAAGGGGAGCCAAATAATATTTATAAGCCTTAACAACTGAGTTGTCAATTCAGCTGCACCTGAAAACAATCTTGCTCACAACAATTTATCAGTAGCAACAGTTTTGTAGTAGGAATAGTAAAGTAACGGCAGTAGTAAAGCAAAGATAGTAGTAACAAAAGTAGTAAACAGTGGGATTCGAGTGCGGTAGGCATAGGGATGGATGGACGGGCGTTGCATGGATAAGACAATTCACATAGCAATCAGAACATAGGGCAATTGCAGATAAATAAGATAAAGCATCCAAGTACTAGACAATCCTAGGCATGTGTCCCATATATAGTCATGTGTGCTCGCAATGAGAACTTGCACAACATCTTTTGTCCTGCCAGCCCGTTTGCAGCGGGGCCTCAAGGGAACTACCGGCAATTAAGGTGCTCCTTTTAATAGAGCACCGGAGCAAAGCATTAACACTCTATGAACACATGTGATCCTCACATCAAAGCCATTCCCTTTCGGTTATTCCGATTTCTGTCACTTCGGGGCCATAGGTTCTGGACAACAACGTGTGTATACAACTTGCACATAATACCAAAAACAATACTATCATAATGAATCAATAACATGTTCAGATCTGAAATCATGGCACCCGGGCCCTAGTGACAAGCATTAAGCACAACAAGTCGCAACAAAGTCATAAAGCACTAATAAAAGATACTAGGCACCATGCCCTAACAATCTGATGCCATTACATGAATGATCTCATCCAATCCCTACCATCCCCATAGCCTACAGCGGGGGATTACTCACTCATAGATGGGAGAAACATGGATGGTCGATGGAGAAGCGATGGTGATGATATTGGCGATGATCTCCTCCAATTCCCCATCCCGGCAGGGTGCCAGAACGGAGTTTCTGGTGCTGTTTCGTGGAATCTGGTGGTGGCGGCGGAGCGGAACTCCTTCTGGAAAAACGTCGAACCCCCCGAAGTTTTTAGGTCAGAAGGCTCCTTATAGGCGAAGAGAGAGGCCGATGGGGTGCCTGGGGGGCCCACACCACCCCTGACACGGCCCTGCCTGGCCCGCGCCACCAGGTGGTGTGGCCACCCCTGGCTCTTCTCCGTCTCGTATTCTGGCTCCTGGAGTCTTCGGGTGAAATACGATTTTTGGCATATTTTTCCAGGATTTTTCCTGATAGTTGATTTTCTGCACAAAAAGTAGACACCAAGGCAATTCTGCTGAAAATAGCGTCAGTCCGCATTAATTGCATCCAAATCACACAAGTATAGAGGAGAAACAATAGCAAAAGTGTTCGGGAAAGTAGATACATTTTGGACGTATCAACTCCCCCCAAGCTTGGCTTATTGCTTGTCCTCAAGCAATTCAGTTGAAAACTGAGTGCGATAAAAGAACTTTCACATACACATTTGCTTCATATGATGTAAATATTCTCAGCAATGTGATCAACTACTTAGACAGTTCATAATAAAGAGTATGCAACTGAGTCTACTTAATAGTCATTGCAAGCTATGAAGAGATTCCAACTCAAGAATAATAAGTAGCACGAAGCACAAACATAAGCAACATTACAATGCTCATAAAAATGTATGATAGATTGGTATCTCGCTTGCCCTTTGATTATGAATGCCAAGGCACTTCTGAAGTTCAAGTGATGACTAGAAGTAAAGGTATCAAGGATACAAGCATCAAAGTCATAACACAAATAATCAAGTAATGGAACAAACACAAAGAATGACAACTATGCTCTCAAGAAAGTGCTCAGAGAATATGTGGAGACTCAACAAGTAGAAGAAAAGGTTTTGAATAATTTTGAAAGGCTTCCAAATGCTGAAAGTATGGTACTCATTAGCTTTGAGCTCTCATTGCCCCTATCATAAGCATCTTTAATGTGGTTAAGGTGAAAGTAAGGTCCAATCTGAGTTATATGCTTGACAGACTATAAACTGAAAATCCCAAGTCCCTTGAGTACGAGGGCCGCTCCTCATGCTACTCAAGTTTAGTTACCGGTAAGTTCTTATCATCGTAAGTATGTGCGTATCATTGAGAACTGCCAACGGGGTATCCCTTGCCCGATGATACGAAAGAATCCCCATATCAAAATGACAAGGCAAGCAGACAATGAGTATCTCAACAATCTTCTTATTTACCATGGGAAAATGGTGCTTTTTTCTCTCTTTCCTCTTTTCATAAAACCCCCCTTTTTTCTTTTTCTCAATAGCTATCTCTCTTTTTTAATAAAAATAATGCTTCATAGATATCATTATGGTTACGCTGCAGGTTTCCACCATGTCAGCATGGATTAGACCAGCGGCCCAGGCGTTTCTCTAACACACATACATAACTCTATGGACTTACAAGCTCCCCTTTTATTTCACACCGATGACATCCGTAAACAAAAGAGCAAGGTATCAACTTGGTATATATTTACAAGTGTTGAAAGCGTTCCCTGTGACAGCATGGTTCTGCTAATCCCCAACTTATAATTTGCAAGCATATAACTTTCATGGAGAGTTCACAATGGTTCAGGTTTATTAAGTGCAGGAAATAAAGTGTGCCATCAAGTTCGTGAGAGCTTTACTAACTAATTTTCCCATAACAAGCAAACATTTTATTCTGAAGAAAACAAGGCATATTAAATATGCACGGGGGTAGCAAATGATGCTAATAGGTAGGTATGGTGGACACTTTGGAAATATTTGGTTTAGGGAGTTGGAGACATGAGTAAAACACTCATTGGGAGTAAAGGCTAGCAATAGTAAGGGAGCGACAAACGAGAGAGCAATAGCTGTCATTATCATGCTTGCAACAAAATAGGAATACTCATGGCATGAAAGTGATTCAAGATCCTCAAGGCAAAATAATTCATCAAGGCTTAACTAATTATCACAGTCCTGTGCATGCGTGAGCATGTGCCAAGTCAATTCAAATGAAACATTCAGAGGAGGATACCACGGTGTCATACCAATTTATAAATAGAGCAATGGAAGCAAACATTTATAAGACATGCTACAAACTATTAGCGAGCTGAAGCTAATCATAAGAAAGCAAGAACTACTAAACATCCAAAGATAACATACACCCTACATGAACGGACTAAGCATGCCCACAGTGATGAGTATATGTACAAAAATGAAAACAAATAGAGTTCGTTATCAGCCTCTTACCACGCCTCAAGTTGTCATTGATCCTCATTATTGCTCTTCACTTGTGTGGCTTGAATAATAATATGAAACCAATATCCACTGAGGACTGTCGAACCCTATAGCAATCTCGCAAAAACCAAAGAAGAACGACAAATATTTTTGGTGTTTTCGATTTTTAAATAAGAACCAAAAGAGAAAAACAAACAAAGCAAAATCTTTTTGGGTTTTTCGAATAGTTCAAACAAAGCAAAAAGGGAAAAACAAACCAAGGCAAAAAGAAGAAGCAAACCAAAGAGAAACAACAGAAATATTTTTGTTCTTTTTGTGTTTTTAGAAAGCAAAAGCAAAGAAGGACGAAAACTGAAAAGAGAACGAAAACATGAATATACAAAGTACCGACGCAACATGATATGGAGATGAGTGCGGTGTCGGCGTACCTCCCCCCAAGCTTAGGATTTTGGCCTAAGTGGGTATCAATCCATGTACGAATAGGGGTTTCAAGCGGGCGGATCTTGGTAAGAATGGTCTTAGCTGGGCCCATGATATGAAGAAGAAGCTCCCCAATCATAAGCGGGCTGCTGATATGAAGACTCTCCCTCATTCGAGGGCTAGGCCGAATCATCCGTGACCTCCTTCTAGTATCCTGCTCCTATTGGGAGAGCTCTCCCAAGTACGTGTCAAGCTCCTCCTCAGTTAGGGACCATCCTTCCATGTTATCAATGTTAAACAAAACAGGTGCAGGCAAAAGAACAACACGCTCGGACTTGCTCTTTCTCCAACCAGCTTTGAGAAAGGTTATTTCATAACATAACTCACTCATACTAGCCCACGAGGAAACAAATTTATGCTGTATCATGGAATTAAGATCAAGCCTTTCTATGGGAAACTGTAGGTCTAGATGATGAGGCACTAAACCATGCAATGCTAGTAAACGAGAAGCAATGAGGCCTCCACAAATTCCACCTTTCTCACGGTTAGCAGCAAGACAGAAAGCTACCAAAGCACCCAAGTTGTAACACATATCTCGTCTAAGAGCAGCAGAGATAAATGCTAGATCAAACGAAGATAGCTTATTGGCAGTTTTCCTAGCAAGAACACACTTGGCCTTAAAGTAGGCAAAGTAGCTAATGGAGGGAAGATGAATGTTACGGATTTTTCCACTCTCCTTCGAGAAGCTACTCCCTTGGCAATTTCTGTGTATAAATCCATGAGTGGTTCAGGTCTCTCCTTAATCTGTCTACATGATCCCCATTGAGGTACCTTAATAGCTGCACAAAAATCATCAAGAGAAAGGTCGACAGCTATATTGTAAATTTTGTAATGGACCATGGGGTTAGGCAAAGAGTGACTAAATTGGAAGTCCTGCACCATAGACATGGTTAACTTCACAAATTGACAAGGTTCATCTTTGAAAAAGTGCTTTAACCCTGTATTAGAAACCAAAGTGTGGAAATCTTGTAGAATTCTTGCAGCTCTCATGAACTCAGAGCATGGATAAATGGAGGGAAAAACTTCCTCCTCCCGGTGGACCTTCATGACCTCAGGCACCCAAAGCTCATGTTGGTTTAGGTGGTGTTCACTCATCTTCTATTCTGAAATTTAAACACCTATTAAACAAGTGATTGCAAAGTAAATATAATGAAGGATGCTACTCATAGGGACTTGCAAGAGGCCTAAACATGCATCAAAACTATATCTCTAAGCATCAAACAAGCTTACAAGCTCGCATAACCAGTCACCTACAGCCGAAAAATACTCAACATATAATCCACTAAACACAAATCTACTTGGACAAGGGGAGGAGTCACATACCTGGGAACAAATGCTCCAAACTTCAGCAAGAAAGATGGGCTAAGCCAGGAGATCGAAAAAAATCGAGAGCAAGCACAGCAAGAACGCGATTTTAAGCTATGAACTGGAGCTTACTCGGGAGAGAGAAGAAAGTGGCAGGTGAGAGAGTTAGTGGGGGGCCAGGGGTGGCCCACACCAGGGCATGGTGCCACCCAAGGTTGGCCGTGCCACCCAAGGCTGGCCACGCCACCATGTGGTGTGCCTGCCTAGTGGGCCCCCTGGTACCTACCAGGTACTCCTCTGCCCCTTTTTCACGTAAAAATTTAATATGAATTTTCTAGAATTTTTCGAGACACTTTATTTTTGGGCAATTTTCAGAAATAGAAGAATAATTTTTCTGACAGACAGATTTTTTTTCTTTTGGAAACATGATGCAAGGACAAAACAAGGCTAGAACTACAGAAGTTCTAACATGCAAGCAACTAACAACAAAAATAAAACTAAACGAAAGCAAAAACTAAAATGAAAGGATAGAAATAAACAGAGATAATCATAATGAAAACATTGTTTTGTTCAATGGAATCCTTTTGTTAACAAGGTTGATCAAGTCTTGCTACCAAAACAATTGCATATGAGACAAAACTTTGTACTCCACTAATGATTATGTTACCTCAACCTTGATAGCAATGGTCCCAATCATAATAGTTTCAAATTTTTCTCTTGGTATGGGACAATATATTTCTCCAACTTGAATGCCTTCAACATGTTCAATTGAATTCAAACCATAAGTCCTTTCAATCTTCTTGGGGAAATAGACAGTATGTTCCTTGTCATTAACATTGAAGGTCACCTTTCCTTGATTACAATTAATAACAGCTCCTGCAGTATTAAGAAAAGGTCTCCCAAGAATAATAGACATATTATCATCTTCAGGCATTTCAAGCACAACAAAATTAGTTAATATCATGCAATTATGAGCCACTTGAACAGGTACATCCTCACATATACCCACAGGAATAGTGGTAGATTTATCAGCCATTTGCAAAGATATATCAGTTGGTATTAATTTTTCAAGTTGAAGCCTCTCATAGAGAGAGAAAGGCATAACACTAACTCCAGCTCCCAAATCACACAAAGCAGTCCTAACATAACTGTTCTTAATAGAGCAAGGGATAGTTGGAATCCCTGGGTCTCCAAGTTTCTTAGGAACCTTACCATTGAAGGAGTAATTAGCAAGCAAAGTAGAAATTTCTTCATTAGGGATCTTCCTTTTATTCGAGACAATGTCCTTCATATACATTGCGTAAGGAGGCAATTTAATAGCATCAGTCAAAGGAATTTGCAAGAATAAAGGCTTCATCCACTCACACAACTTATTATAGTGTTCATCTTCCTTTGACTTGTGTTTCTTATCAGGGAAAGGCATAGGTTTTTGGACCCAAGGTTCTCTTTCACTACCATGTTTCTTAGCAATAAAATCTTCTTTGGTGTATTTAGTATTCTTAGTGTGGTTTTCAGGTTCTTCTTCAACTTTTTCTTCATTAGGAACAACATTTTCTTCATTACCACTTTCAGTTTTAGCATTAGAGATAGATATACTATTAGGATCAATAGCAGGTTCAGAGGGTTCTACAACAGTTTCATGTTTCTTTTTCCTTTTCTTACGAGTAGAACCACTATTTTTAGCTTGTTGAGAATCCTGCTCAATTCTTTTGGGATGACCCTCAGGATATAGAGGATCCTGGGTAGCAGCACCACTTCTAGTTCTAATTTCATAAGCATGTTTTTCTTTAGCAGCATTAACTAGCAAGTCATTTTGCACTTTAACGAGTTGATCTATTTGAGTTTGAACCATTTGAAAGTGTTTAACAATCATTTTAACATCATTAGCGGTTCTTTCCACAATATCTTTCAACTCAACAATAGCTCTAGTGTTTTCCATTAGATGATTTTGCACCCTTTTATTAAAGTTATCTTGCTTAACAATAAAGATATCGAATTCTTCTAAGCATTGATCAGAAGGTTTAGAGTAAGGGATATCACCTTCATCAAAGTGTTGGAGAGAGTGTACCTCAATAGTGGATGAGTAGGGAATAGGCTTACATAATTCTTCTATAGGAGGTAAATTCTTGACATATGCAGCTTTAATTCCCTTCTCCTTAAGACATTTCTTAGCTTCCTTCATCACTTCATCATTTAATTCAATAACTCCCCTCTTCTTTGATGTTGGAATAGGCACCAGAATAGATGGTTCAGGTACAATTACTTCAGGTATAGCTTGTTTAGGAGGAGTCCAATCTTCATAATTCTTGCTTATTTTAGCCATTAGTTCCTCAGCTTTCTTAGGAGTCATATTCCTGAAAACACAATCAGCACAACTATCTAGGTATGTCCTAAATTCCTCGGTTAGTCCATTATAAAATATATCAAGAAGCTCATTCTTAGGTAATGGACTTCCAGCCTGTGCATGAATCAAAGCACAAAACCTTGCCCAAGATTCGGGCAATACCTCCTTTTCTCCCTGTTTAAAATCAAAAAGTTCCTGCAAAATAGCATGTCTAGCACTGGGAGGAAAATATTTCTGCAGGAAAGTACTAATCAAGCACTCAGGGCTATCAATAGATCTAGGAGGTAAATTACTAAACCAAGTTTTAGCTTCTCCTTGCAGTGAAAAGGGAAAAATCTTAGCAACAAAGTAAGTACGCATCTTAATGTCATCAGAAAACAAGCCACTCATGGTAGAGAGTTCGTTCATATGTGCTACCGCACTTTCATTCTTAGTCCCACAAAAAGGCTCTTTCTCGACAATAGCTATGTAAGATAGATCGAGAGAGAAATCATAATCTTCATCTATAATGTTTATGGGAGAAGCAGCAAACTTAGCATCAAGAGACAATTTGGGTCTAATAGTACGCCTCTCAAGGAGACTCTTAGCAGCGCTCCTATCATGGGTGTTCTTACATTCTTTAATAAATTCATCAGTCATCTCAACATAACCATCTTCAATATCATAACTTTCACTAGCCTCAGGTGAACTAACATGTGTGGTAGTGTCTTCATTAGGAGTTTCGGTATTTTCAGCTATAGTTCTAGCAATCGTAGCGTCTCGGAAAGGACCTAATGAACCACTCTTATCAAGCACAGTAGAAGCAGCATCATAAGCATCAGAAGTTTCAGATTCAGCATTAGTAGCAGTGTGTGTAGCATTTGTATGTGGTGGTGTAAGGAACTTACTCAAAACAGATGGTGAATCAAGAGCTGCAGAGGTGTTCAGAACCGTACCTCTTCTTGTAGTGGATGGTAAAATAGGAACCTTGCCATCACATGACTTACCCATGATGGATGGAAAGCAGCGAACAATAGAGAATCCAAGTGAACTTGATAAATAAAGCTATGCTCCCCGGCAACGGCGCCAGAAAATAGTCTTGATGACCCACAAGTATAGGGGGTGTATCGCAATATTTTCGAGGGAAGTGAAACCCAATTTATTGATTCGACACAAGGGAAGCCAAAAAAATATTTATAAGCCTTAACAACTGAGTTGTCAATTCAGCTGCACCTGAAAACAATCTTGCTCACAACAGTTTATCAGTAGCAACAGTTTTGTAGTAGGAATAGTAAAGTAACAGCAGTAGTAAAGCAAAGACAATAGTAACAAAAGCAGTAAACAGTGGGATTCGAGTGCGGTAGGCATAGGGATGGATGGACGGGCGTTACATGGATAAGACAATTCACATAGCAATCAGAACATAGGGTAATTGCAGATAAATAAGATAAAACATCCAAGTACTAGACAATCCTAGGCATGTGTCTCATATATAGTCATACGTGCTCGCAATGAGAACTTGCACAACATCTTTTGTCCTGCCAGCTCGTTTGCAGCGGGGCCTATAGGAAACTACTGGCAATTAAGGTGATCCTTTTAATAGAGCACCGGAGCAAAGCATTAATACTCCGTGAACACATGTGATCCTCACATCAAAGCCATTCCCTTCCGGTTATCCCGATTTCTGTCACTTCGGGGCCATAGGTTTGCCAAGCTTGTTGAAGGAAGAGCTCCTCCAGTGCAGTTCGAGATCAATAGCCACCAGTATGACAAATGCTACTACTTGGCAGATGGCATCTACCCAAGATGGTCAACATTTATGAAGATAATCTCAAATCTTGTGCCTAGAGAAAATAAATCTTGGTTTGCCCAACAACAGGAGGCTTGCAGGAAGGTGGTGGAGAGGGTATTCGGTGTGCTGCAATCTCGATTTGCCATTGTCAGGTACCCTGCTCTTATCTGGTCGAAAGATCAGATGTGAGAGGCCATGACTGCCTGTGTGATCTTGCACAACATGATCATCGAGAGCGAGCGAGAGACTTCAATGTTTGACACTGAACCCTATTTTTGTCAAGGTCCTCTTGCAGATATTGACCACCAAGTGTCACCTGCATTTACTACTTTTCTTGCTAGGCGGCAGGAAGTTTGAGACATAAATACTCATAGTCATCTGCAGAATGATCTGGTGGTGCATCTGTGGAGGCTCAAAGGAGCCAGCTAGTTTATTTATTTTCTTGCCTTCGTTTGCTATAATGAACATTTTGAATTTGTTTGTTTAATTTCACGAATTTGTAATAAATCTGAATGTTCAATTATTTATTTGCTATATTGAACATGTTTAAATTAGTTGTTGATTTCATAAAAAATAATTTTTTTGTATGGGTCTGTGCCCCCCAAATCGTGAACCAGTCCGACGCCGCGCCTCCCCCGTACGATCTAAAATCAGACCTTACCGGATGGCGTACGGGGCATTAGTGGAGATGCTCTTAAACCTGCCTAACACTACATGCAGAGCACTAGAGCAGACGCTAGACGGCAGTCAGATTTGAAACATGTCGTCCACAACCGTGGGATGTCGAGCATTCCTTTCAACGCGGAGATCGATTTTTTGCATGATTGAGCACGTACATACTGCCATGTTTCATCACGTACTTTGGCAGACTTATTTTGCAATGGCTCCAACTGATAGAGATATGGCCGTTTCCAGTAACCAAATCCGAAGGGGCAATCATATGAAAGCCATGACACGATTGCCTGTTCTGGAGTTGTATATGGTGCAAGTGGAAGTTGAGGAGTTTGAATAATAAGCATCGGAAGTTGTGGCATGATTTGGTCTGAACCTACAGCATGATTGGGTTCAGCTGCCGAAGATAGCTAAACACTGCGGCAATTTTGTAAAACAGTTCTAGCATTAGGTTCGGCTAAGTATCATTCTGGTTTAACATTATGTACGTATCTTTTTATATAGAAGGCCTTCTCCCACTAGGTTAAAGACGAGTATCAATATGGGTATTATATCAACTATATGACTCATGTTTAACTTTTAACTTTTCAGTCCGTGTTCTGAGGCCATGTCTATACATACTAGGCTCGCCAAGTAAAAACCTTAGTATTCGCGTGTGTAAAACTGTCTTACACCCAAAATATGATCGTGGATTCAAGTATAACCGATCATCACGTGATGTCTTAAAGCGGCGAAACATAAACAGTGCGTATTTAAGGAAGAACTTCGTTCGGCCCGTAAAACGCGAGTAAGGACGCCTGCACACTCTTTTTAAGGGCCGAAACAGAATCTGTTTCACGGGTTATGAATAAGGGCGCTAATCTCCCACAACGCATTTCAGCCCGTAAGAGGATTTTAGCCTATCTTTCACATGCAAATGAAAATACAACAATTAAACACATCAATACAATAATTAAACACATCAAATAATAGTTCACATGATCAAACAAATATCATCCAAGTTATTATAATACTGTTTCAATCAAATTACAACAATTGTTCGAATAAAATAAATCAACAAATATTCTCGAATGGTTCATCTCACGCAGCCGAAGAAAAACAAGGAAAGATCATGATGGAGCGCGAGTGCGTTGGCCATACAGCTGCCAGTGGTGATGAGATCAGCGACGAGCTGCTTATGAGTTGCCTTATTTTCTGTCTCCCGATGGCTTTCAAGAAATGCTTCAAGGCGGTTGGGGTTTCTTTCAGGACGCACTCGAGTGCCAACATTATCGTAGAAGCACGACAAATTTAATCCTCTCTCATCCTCGATGATCATGTTGTGTAGAATCACACAACATGTCATGGTGTTGACAAGGGTTTTTGTCCCAAAATCGAGTTAGACCTCGAACAATAGCAAACCTTACTTGTAAAACACCAAAAGACCTCTCAATGTCCTTGCGGGCCTCTCAATGTCCTTGCAGGCTGCCTCTTGTGCCTTGGCAAATATAGCCTCTATTTTACGTTGGGGATATTTGATGGACTTCACAAAAATTGCCCATTCAGGATATATGCCATCGGCTAGATAATATCCCATTGAATACTCATTATTCATGACCTTGTAGTTGCAAGTAGGTGCATCTCCGGCTACAAGTTTTTGAAACAAGTGGGATCTTTGTAAAACGTTGATGTCATTGAGTGTTCCGGGCAGCCCAAAAAACAGTGCCAAATCTACAAATTCTGCGAAGCAATTGCCTCGACCACAATGGTAGGATCATGGTTTTTTCCACAATATATTCCATGCCATGCTTTTGGACAATTTTTTCATGTCCAATGAATGCAATCTATACTACCAAGCATGCCCGGCCATCCCTTTTTTCATTTATCTCCATTAACCTTTTTGTATCTTCCTCATTGTGAGCTCGGAGATATTTCTCCCCATACAACATGATAACCATCTTCGCAAACCTACGCACCGACTCGGTGGTTGTATCTTTGCATATGCGAAGGTACTCATCGGTGTAGTCTGCGAGAACACCATAAGCAATCACTCGCATGGCAGCCGGGATCTTTTGGTAGGCGCTAAATTCTAGATCGCCGACAGAGTTGCGCCGTTGCATGAAGTATGTTGAATTCTTTTCGATATATTCAATGATTCTGACAAACAAGCTACGCCGCATCCGGTACCTCCTACGGAAAAGATTGGGCGGATATGTAGGTACCTCGGCGAAATAATCCTGCATAAAGTTGGCGTGGCCGAGGAAGCGGTTGCGCTGGATGTAGGTGCGACCCTTCATCGACTCGCGCCTTTGATCCAGCATCTCCCACCGGTCCTCGTGCTCCTTAACGGCAAGGAGGAGAAGGGCCACCTCGCAGTCGTTGTCGTCGTGGAGCAGTTCCTCGATGTCAGAATCTTCCGACGAGGAGGACGAATCAGACAGATCTTGGTGGTCGTCTGAGTTCATCCTCGATGGAGCGGGCGGCAGCGGGGGCTTGGGGAGGCAGGGCGCGGAAGGTAGAGAGGATGGCCGGAATGGGTACCTGGTGGTGGCGGCGGGGGAGGTGGATTCGGGTGGCTAGCAGCGGTGGTGGGGGCGGCGCGCGCGAGAGGGGGCGGCGGATGTGGGCGAGCTCGTCAGGAAGATTAAGCGCACGCTAGGTTTGGTGCGAGTGAGGGCCGGCGCTCGGGTCGTCCTCTCCACCCTCCTATGTACATGCCAGTAGAGGGTTTACGAGTCGGACCCTTCTTTTTTTACGGATCGTCTGATTTGAGGGTGCTAGTCGGCGCCGATTTTTCACCGAAACCCTTATAGTGCCGGTTATTTTAAGGGTTTGTCCCTTTAAGGGTGCCGTTAGACTTGCTCTAAAACAAGAAGAACTGAATAACGAGACGAAGTCGAGCTATTCCGATTGCGCATTTTAGTAATTGTTTCAAATATGTTTGCCAACTGATTTTTTTTTTGACAAATCTGACCATTTGCCAAAATTAATGCCTCGTGTGAACCCCTGCGATACTATCTCGGAAGCTGAACTCTGGGTTCGGCGCGAACAAAAATTGAGCTGAAGTCGTGCAGGTCGGTGCCAAGGAAATTTGATATGAGATTGCAAAAAAATTGCCCAAGTGGTTTGGCGCCAATGACAATGGTGCCGACCTCACTTCGGTGCCAATTGGTGTGGCACCGACCTTGCTTCGGCTTCCAAGATCCTTGGCGCCGATCTACACAGTGTTGGCTCCATTTTCATTGACGCCGAACGCAAGGGTCAAATGAGGCGTTAGAGCATCTCTAATCCATCCCCAAAACGGCTATAGAGGAGAAAATATACTACTCTAACGGTCGAAGCCGCACAGAACCGATCCCGTATCAGCTTTTAGAGGAGAATATTTTTAGGAGTCGCGATTTTCGACTCGCATATATACACGTCCGCGAAATCGACTCCTATATATTTTCTCCCACTCCGCCATCGTCTAGCTGCCCCCCCAACCGCCGACTGTCGGATCCGTCCTCCACCGACGTCTAGAAGGCTGCCCCGACCCTCTAAACTTCTCCGGCTAGGCAACATCACTGGAATCGGCCGGAACAAGCTACTTTCCCCGTCCGCAAATCCGCCACCGACTTTGCCGGATTCGACGCATCGCGGCCGGGATTCGTCGAGATAAGGCCAGATTCGCACCTCCGACATGTCTTCGTCCTCTATCCGCTGACGCAACTCACGGGACAAGCTCGTTGGAGCACCTCTTCGAGCACCCGCACTGCCACTTGCTCTGCCACTAGCACCCGCGCCGGCCCAGGCGCCAACCCCGGTACCTGCACCACCACCTTCCCATCCCGGCGCTGCTGGAACAAGGTGAGTTCACTCCCCCATTTTTGTTTTAAAGCTCGTCAATTTCCTAATCTGAAAATGATGATTATTCGTAGCAAGGTGAAGAAGAAAAAACTACATGGTCGGAGGATGAGGACAATGATTTGTATTTCGCGTGGCATCATCAAATAATTGTTGGATCCGACCAACCGTTCCAACAGTTTTGAAAATAAATACATGCCAATTTTAATCAAATAACTAGTGGAGATGTTAGATCATTAGTATCGATTATTAATAGGTGGACCTTCACAGTAAAGCGCTCCAATGCGGCCGACTAGAATCTATGATTATGAATAGGTGGAAAATGGTAGTATAGAATGATGCTATCACTGCTAGTATTGCGCTCCATTACGCTAAATAATGGTGTTTAAGTGCGATTTTAGCCAATTAGGATGATGCTATCACTTTGTATAATTAATTTATCGATATTTATGAATTAGAAATATTTATGCGGTATGTTTTCATGCATCCATGTGCTCAATTTTGCAAAGTTTGTTCAAAAATATTTTTACTCCAAATTATTGGGGATCGGATCCGCAACGCATTTTTTTGTTGTGAAATTCCGCCGATCTATTAATAATCACCAATAGGAGTACAAAAACACCCAAAAGTAATGAAAATTATAAATAGGTCATTGGACCACCTAGCGACAACTACATACACTAGCACGAGCCGAAGGCGCTGCCGTCCTCGCCCCTCCATCACCGGGGCCGGATAAAGATTGTCGTAGTAGAGCTTCTTGTAGTAGACATACGGGAAGTCGCCGTGCTAAGGCCACAAAGGACCAATGCACCAGAGTCGCAACCATCGCCAATGATGACAACCGTAAATCGAAAGAGACTGACCTAAAAACAAACCACCGAACACGGAAACGGGCCGAATACTAGGAGATCCGCCAGACAAACGACTCCACGCGCCCTCCATCGGCGCTAGATGCACCACCGGAGCGAGGATAGAGCGGGGAGGGGTTTATTCTGACTTCAGGATGTAGCTGTCGTCTCAACATCCCTAAGAAGACACTGAAAATCAGGGTAAAAGAAGAACGAAAAACCTCTCGCAGGCGAGCTGCCACGCCTCTGGTGGACCCACCGGAGGTGAAGCGGACCGGCAAAGTCGCCGGCGAGGGGGACGGAACCCTAGATGGGTTTAGGCTGGTACGATCGCCTATCTCCTGGTGGCGGCTGTACCGGTTATTTGCTCTCAAAAGGATAGAGAGCCTTTTACTTCTCTAAAATTTTTGGGATGGGTTAGAGATGCTCTTAAGGGTCTGTTTGGTTCTGCTTCCAACCTGCTTCTACTGTGGAAAATCCAAACGCCAACCAAACGGGTTTTTCTCCACAGCAGATTCTCAGAAGCAGACCGATTCCTATAGTATAATTTCCAAAGCAGGTCGACCCCTGCTTCCACCGCGTTCGTTATCAAAATTACCCACGCTGCCACTAATTAGTTGTACCGGTTCGATGTATTTTTCCCGTCCTTGGCCTCATCTCCCATATAATCATCCCATCGATTTGTTAAATGATCCGATTTGTTAAAATATACATGATCTAGTACCAACTTACATATCCCATCATGGTGAGGGGCGCGGGGCATACTGCATGTCTTGACTATGTAAGAATGAGTATGGTCCTTGATAAAAGTAAACTTCCTTTTTCAATGAAGGTTATTTACTTGGATATATGCATTTGATTCTTGGTGCTGTCTTCTTAAAATACTGATCGAGAAAAAAAGTGTGTTAGTCCCGCTTCCCCTTTGCATCATGTAATGACTCAGTAGCAAAGATATTCATGTGGTGCATGCAATACTGCAATCATGTAGTAGGAGTGTATAAAACAAGTCAACTTCTTGTTTGGCTCTGTGTGACCATTATGAGGTAGGTCAGCTCCGGCGTAATTTCTCTTTTCTTTTTCTTATGATACCACCAAATAATTATCCTAACTACCCAAATATAGACTTCACAGATTGTTTGCTCTTCATTCTTCACATTTTTTGCAGTTTGTATACAGAGCTGACAATTATACGACATATTGCACGTACACACATATCAGATTAGCGGCAGAAGGTTCGTCCAGAAATTTGTTAGATTGCATATAAAATATAAATCTGTTGTGGTGGTTGCGCTTGTTAAGAGTTAGCTGAGATGATCAATCGCTATCTAAAATAAGGACTTATTTTCATCGGTTTGACTTGTCAACTTATACATTTGCAAATGTAGGGTATTAGTACTTCCTCCGATCTAAATTAATTGACTTGGATTTTTCTAGATTCAGATATATTTAGCACTAAAACATGTAGATACATCCGAATCTAGATAAATCCGAATCAATTAATTTGGATCGGAGGGAGTATCTTTTCTTCCTATTCACCGAACGTTGAGCATGTTGGTGATCTTAATCAAATGATACAACTGTAAGAATACACCGTTCTAAGGATAAGTCTGCTAAAATCCAGGCCGGAATCCAGCAAACCATATGGGGGTGTCACATTATACTGAATACATTAACTTGTACTTCCACCGTTTGAACTAAAACGATGACAAGAATTATGGAACGGAGGAAATACCGTACAACATGCAGACCTACATGGTGCTAATGCGTGCTTGAGAAATAGGGAAATTTCTTATTCAGTACCTTATCGTCGCACATTATGTAAGGACATCTACCTTGTCAACGAGCAAGAGTGTTCAAATCACTCGTCTTGGCACGGTCTGCATAGGACATGTTTTGAGGGTAAACTAATCAAATCTTTAGCAAAGTTTATTGGCTACTATGCTTACATGTTTCTTAAATTTTGGAAAGATTTATGTAATGCAGGAAAGTGAGGATCTGAAGAATGAGCAAATGTTCTTCAAAACATCGTTGCGGCTGTGTGTCGAGAGGCAATGGTCTTTGCACTTTCTTTTGACAAATGCAAGAGTTTTACCCCTACACATTGACTATGAACAATGATGCCTAGTTAATTAGCTACAATCTGCTGAAAACCAATAGCAAATGATAGTTAATTAGTTGGAATCTTCCGAAAACCAATACAAACGGCCACACGAGCCACCATGAAAAATAACACATTGTCCCACTTTAATCACAATAGATAAACCACACACCGTCTTGAAGAAAACACCGTCATGGTTATGCACAAGCGTCATTATCACCCTCCTCCTCAAGCAAGAATTTTTGACTTCACCGTAGGCACCAACCGATGAAAACATCGGTGCAACAACTGTGTGAAGTATCATAGAGATCTGTCAAACAATCAACCATATGTGGGCAACAAAGATAACTCTGATCAAGCCACAGTGACCATACAGATGCGCCGAAGAGTCGACAACCACATTGTTTTCATGGCCCCACATCACTAGTTGTCGCACGAGCCACTAGCGCACCACACTATGTACCATTGTCATCAATTGGTCCCTTTGACCGATGCACAACTCCACAATCCCTGATGAAGGAGGCAACTATAGTGCCACGACATCGTACATTTGCAAGACCTAGCACCCTCCCCTCCACCCTCCCCCGACAAACACACACTACAAAATACCTACCATAGAGACATTCTCCTTGAGACACTTCCTGCTTTATCTCTTTAGAAATCACGGAGGGACACTTTTTGAGGAACCTAAGGACATGTCTGAAATATAGAGACATTAGTTAAGATATCAGTGTAAAGGAATGATATTGTCATCGTAGAGACATCTTTTGAGGCATTCCTGATGGGTTCGTAGCATGGAAAACAAAAAATTTCTACCGCAAGAACGAACAAAACCTAGATCTAATCTAGATAAAATCCAAGATCTAATCTATTAGACATGTGCAACGAGATAGATATGTACTAACCCTCGTAGATCCGAAAGCGTTACGAGATTAGATCTCGTGGTTGATGTAGTCGATCACTTGCCGATCTCAAGATCGTGTGGACGATCCTTCCGGCGCCGCGTTCCGGCAGCGCTTCCGCAGTCGGTCACACGTGCGGAGTCGAAGCAGACCTTCCTCTCCTCGTTCCAGCGAGCAGCGGAGGTAGTAGATCTTCTCCACAGAATCCCAGCAGCACGACGGCGTGGTGGTGGTGGAGTAGAGAATTCTGCAGGGCTTCACCTATGCCTGTGCAGAAGAAAGGAGGAGGAGAGAGGCGGCGGAGATTTGGAGTTATGGAGGAGGGCTTGGAGGTGGCGCCCCCACCCCTCTATTTAAAGGGGGAGGCGCTATGGGAGGTTGAGTCCTTGTAGGACTCCCCTCCCTCCTATGGCCGGCGGATTGGGGAGGGGGGGAGGAGTCCTCCTCCCCCACGACTCCTTGTCTTGCCCCACCAGGACTCCTTGATCCCTTTCTTGGTTTTCAAGCAAACTCCAAGAAATCTTCCAGAACCTTCCAGAACATTCCGAAACCTTCTAGAATCCTCATACAAATACTCCGGAACATTTCCTAACTCAGAAAATGATCCCCAATATACGAATCTTATTCTCCGGACAATTCTGGATCTCCTCGTGATGTCCCGGATCCAATCCGAGACTCCGAACAACATTCGGTCTCCAACGCACATTCCATATCTACTTAAAACAACTTCGAACCTTAAGTGTGTCACCCTACGGTTCGTGAATATGTAGACATGACAGAGACACATCTCCTATCAATAACCATCAGCGGGACCTGGAGATCCATAATGGCTCCCACATACTCAACGATGACTTCGTGATCGATTGAACCATTTACATACGAAACCAATTCCCTTTGTCACGCGATACTATACTTATCCGAGGTTTGATCGTCGGTATCTCCATACCTAGTTCTACCTCGTTACTGATAAGTACTCTTTACTCGTTCCGTGATATGTCATCCCTTGTGACCCAGTCACATGCTTGCAAGCTAACTAGACGACATTCCACCGAGAGGGCCCAGAGCATATCTATCCGTCATATGGATGGACAAATCCCAATCTTGGTCCATGCGTTTCAACACATACTTTCAGAATACCCAATGACACCTTTATGACCACCCAGTTACGAAGCGGTGTTTGATGTTCATCAAAGTACCCATCCGGTGATGGTGATTAACACAACCTCATGGTCGAAGGATTAGGTTACTATGCATTTAAAAGCTTATAGCAATACGAACTTAATGACTTGATCTTATGCTACGCTTACTATGGGTGTGTGTCCATCACATCATTCTCCTAATGATATAACCTTGTTATTAATCACATCCTAATGTCCATGATCAGGAAACCATGATCATCAATTAATCAACAAGCTAGTTCAACAAGATGCTTACTAGGGACTCTCTTATGTTTACAAAACACACATGTATTAGCGTTTCCTTATAATACAATTATAGCATGGGATGTAAACATTCATCATAAATACAAAGATATAATAATAACCACTTTTATTATTGCCTCTTGGGCATATCTCCAACAGTCTCCATATTGTCACAAAAAATTAAATACAGGCAATCCTTCAAACCCTTACTGAATTGACTTACATTTTATGTACATACACTATTTGAGGCACTTTGCTTGTTGCCTAGAGACATTTGTTTTTTGTTTCAGTATTGTTGTGCAATACTCATAAGAAATACATTCCAGATATAAACAAGAACTTGTGTAAGGTTGAGATGGTAAGGAAAATAAGTTTTCATCGTAACGATCAAGAATTCGAGGATTGCTTTTTGACATGTTTTTCATGGTATTTTTTACTATATGTGTAGAGATAAAATAAAGTGCATATTTTTTTGTGTCTTATAAGATGTCTTATAAGTGCATATTTTCATCTAAAACCATGTGGAGACAAGGACTTTGCCCAGTGCAATCTTGTGGAAATCTTTACAATCCGCCCACGATGTTGCGATGTGAGTAAATTACATTTTAGTACCACAATTAGGGCTAGGGTAACAATGTAGTGTGACTTTTGCAATCTTTTGCTGATATGTACCACTTTTGTGGGCAAGTTGTTACAAATAGTACATTTTTTAGCTAATCTTGTTTTAACAGCAAACCTAGCAGGATGAACCGACATGTAAGCCATGATGTGGATCCAGGGCCCACATGTCATCCCTCTCGTCTTCTCCCTCCTCTCTCTTCTCTCATATCCTTCTTCTTCCTTTGGTAGCCACTCTCCCTACCCATCCTGACCTTCCCGAGCTCTGTCATTAAGCCGACGACCTCCGCCTCGTTGCCTGCATCTTCTCTCTAGAAGGAATTCAAGCCAACTTCCCTAATCAATGCCACCGTACATTCCCTCTCATCCATTGTTGACATTTGCGATGACCCAGCATAACACTGCATGATGTAGTATACTATAGTCGATGACAAAACACCAATGAGACACAATTCCACCAGTATTACATCCCTCATAGTGGTACAGCAGAAATATCGTAGGTCCAAGACATGACTATAGATTACAACTCAGAGCTTTATAGAAGATCTAGAAAACATCCTTGAAACAGTGAGGAAAACAACATACAGAAGAAAACCAGAAACAACAACTCGAAGTCTATTCTAAAAATAGTAGTACTATTATTTTATGTCTAGGGTTTGTGATTGTTGCTATAGCAATGCTCTACATAAGTATATTCTAGTATCTAGGGTTTTATCTATACTCTACTCTTCAACTTCTCTTTTATTTCCGCTGATATAGTCATTGGCTTTGTTGTTCCCCACTAGATATCTTCAACTCTTCAAAGTAGTTCTCCTTCTGAGTTCATCATTAATTGCTCCGAGATCTAGCAAGGGTTAAGGGCATCTCCACTCGGGGTCCCTAAAGCCCCCTAAAGGCATTTCGGGGGTGCCGACGCTCAAATTCACTCCCAACCACCCCCAATTATTTTTTCACGCTGGCGTGGCCGTTTTTTTATCCGGTGCCCCAGGCCAAACCCAACCCAGGGGGCAAGGGGGCACCGGATGGAGCTGAAAACGATGCGTGACAGCCCTGACGACGACACGTTCACACAAACTCGCACATTCCTCCCCGCGACCACTGCCCATGCATCTCGTCGCCGCTACCATGCCTCGCCGTCGTCCCATTCAGTCCGCTAGAATCACCCACACAGCCATCGTAAATACTCCCCACACCCCCCGAGCTGCCTCCTCGCCCGCGTCACCATCACCATTCCGCCTCCTGGTAGCTCCAAGCCCACCAGACAACCGCCCTGCCCAAGACGGTACGATTGAGTACGAGCGTACTCAGCAAGTTCACTAAAAAGGAGTGGTTGATGTACTATCTACAACCACAGATCAAAGGTTGTAGGTTATGTAGGTTTTCGTAAACATTTCTTCAAAGGTTGATTTTATACTGAAAAGCTATATCCGCCAGCCTTCACATGTTTACCAGACTTTGTGGAGTACCTTTTCTACCGCGTCCGTAGCTCCTTCCCGGAGTACGGAGTAACATGTCACAATTCTTACACTCTGTAGAGGTGTGTTACTTTACCCATAAGAAATCTTAGCCTTGTTGCACATCCGAGCCGCGAATCCCGTTCACACTTCCTTGGTATGAGGACTAGTCTAAGATCCAAGTCGATCACTGCCCTTCTCCACTACCCCACATGCCTATCTAGTTATATGCCCAGACCTCAAAGTAGACTTTCTCCGATAATATGGCTTTACTTCAGGCTAGCACGTACAATCCATCGTAGATGCCATAAAAACCGTGGGACGTTGAGGGATCCCACCCATCTGCTGCAATTCCTCTCCAAATTACACCTATGGTCCAAGGATTCAGCCATGGCATGCACATCCATTGACATGCGTAAGGAAGAAGATCCAGCTGACTTCTCCGTCCCATTCTAGATCTTATGGTTAAAGCGTATTATACGGCGCCAGAATCATTGGCGACATTGGTTTTTAAGTCCTAGATAATACATTCTCGAGAAATGGTGGTTTCATTGCCTGTCATAATAGATTAACTGGCCACCCTGGATCAGTAACTAGTAGTTCACATTAGTTATGAAAATGTATTTTCTGTCGTTCTTTTTGAAATGCAGGTGATAAAAATAATACATTGAAAATACTTGATAGAAAATAACCAAAGGATATGAGAAAATCTAAACTTGCCTTTGTGATTACAAGATTATGCAATCATAGTTTTCGAGATAATATAAGTTTCAATATATGAAAACAACATCATTGGTCCGGTAAAGGCTAATTTGTAAAGAAGCAATATGCTATTATGCATAAGTAATGCCATGCATTTTGTAAAGCCCAAAGTAATACCCCAATATTGTGAGTGAGTTGAACTTAGATGATTTCTTTAAGATTTGGTTTATCTTCAGGTGTATTTCATAAGCAAATATATCTTCAAAGAACTTAAAGAGTTAAGATGCAAGATATAAATGTACAGTACAATGACAACATATGATTGAGATTGATTGGTATCATGTAATTCTTATAAAGGCTCATATTTTAGGGTGAAGTGATAAAAAGAATATTTTTTGAAGAAAATGTTTCTTATATTAATTAATCAATATTTAAGATTATGAGTATAAACTATTGATATTAGTATAGTTTTAATGATCGATGTTTCCTATTGTATGATTAACAGGCCCAAATTAGCTATAAACATATAAATAAATTAAGACATAAAGTTTTTGTAGCATTTTCAAGCTCTAAGGTTTTTCCTAAGCATAATTAAGGATGTGGAATCATTCACTCCCAATGTGAGTGAATGATGAGTTCAAGACATGGTTTGGTATTATAATCCTAAATACAAGATTTATCTTGTTGATGATAGCATAAATAAATAACCTCAAGAGTTTGTTATGGTTTGAAGTATTTAAATGAACTTTAGAATGAATACTATTGCTTAAATAACTAGCTTTATACAAGTTCTACTTGATTTAGCTTTTAAGAATTATAGTTCTATATTTGAATAAATCCTAAGTATTCTAATAAACATAAAAAGGATTTATCTTGATTTATAGATGATAAAATAGAATATATCCTATTATTTTAATACTAGAAAAGGATTTTATAAACTCTTTTTATAACCATTATTTTTAGTAAAAATAAAATGACTAGGAATTTCACAATTATTATTTTTCTAACAAGGTGGATTATATTTAATATTGAGAAGCAATTTTTTATTTATTTTTAAGATTTTTCCTTATTTTTTTATCTCATTAAGAGATTTCATAGTTTTAATATTTAGTTGCATTTTATTTAACTCAAACAAGTAATGTTATATTTTTCATAGGTATATCTTATTTTTGTGAACTTTTTGGTATATCATATGTATTTTTATTATTTTTCTACATTTTTCTAGAGCTAAAAGTTCTTATAGGGTTGTTGTGGTAATTTCTTTATTATTTTCTTTTCTTTTATCCTTTAAAAAACTAGATCTGCTTGGTGGGTTGATTGGGCTGGCCTGGCTTGGGGCACACCACACCACCCCATCCCAACCCCATCCCACACGCATGCAACACACATGAGCACAACACCATGATTTCCCTATGCATGTATGCGACCGTCACCACCATCACTCCCGGTTAGCTCCGTTGATCACCGACAATTGCGTCCAGTGCTGTCGGTCGCAAAGCTCTGCCACGCTGTCCTACTCCAACACCTCCTATTCGATTTAGTTTCTATGCCCTCCTGCCCTCGGCCTCGACTCATATGCGGCTCGGGCGAGACATCGTCGTCAGTTGCCACCCTCGTCTCTCCCAGTGATGTCGCACGCCCGAAATCTCCGCTAGAACTCCCTACCTCGAATCTAGCCACCACTACCACAACCGCACCTCTGCTCGGATCTCGCTGGAACAATAAGGTTCGCTAGCCGGTTTGGCCGTCATCAGCCTCTACTGCCACTAGTACTGCCCCTGGATGCCAACAACAATCGCCACCAACTCCACTCGAGCACTAGCTCAACTCCATCACCAATGATTCCCTACTAGTCCTTGGCATCGACCTCGCCCTCCTCAACTTGGCTCCGGCAAGACCTCAGTACTATTACTGTAACCTCGACATTGCCATTGATCACCCTATAGTGCTGTTGTTGCTGTGTCGCTGGTGCTTGCGATGGTAATTTTGGGGAATAAATCCCCGTGTGTGCACCACCGTGGTCATGCGGGCCCTGCCCCGCCAAGCTGTTACGGTTGCGCCATGGGTGCCAGGTATGCGCCCCAATACTTCTATCTCCCATCTTCTCTTCTCTTCCTCTGTTCTTCACCATGACCCCTCTTTAATTCTCTCAATTCACTAGTCTTATGTAAGTGTTCTTGTGATCCTAGGTTTACTGTCAATTCACTACACTAGTGAAGTTATACTGTTGTTTTTCATTTGGTACTAGTGCTAGTGTACCTTGTTGTTAATTGGCATGGTAATGATCCTATGGTTGCTAGTATTGACTTAAATGTATCCTAAATTTAGTGATATGCTCTCTGATACAAGGATCCTACAAGTACTTTAATTGTACTTGTGCTTGTGTTTGGCAATGAACACATTCAGTTGCCCACTTCCTGTGACTAGGAAATGTTCACAGATGTTGTCCTATTATAATCTTGGAGTTCTTGTACTAACCAAATTGGTATTATTCTCTAGCCAGACTTTTCTCTTATTTGACCATGGAAATATGCTAAAATGATTTCTAGAAACATTATCTAGGAAAATGATTTATTCCCGGTCAAATTGATGGTGTAATAACATGTAACCTTGATTCCTAGAGTTGCTGCTAGGAAAATGATAATGATTGTTTGTATATCATTTGGAAGTGAAAATGGGGATCAGTATAAATATACTATCAATATGACAACAATTGTTCAAATGATTCCTAGATAAATAGCTAAGAAAAAGATTTCGTTTTGAGAACATGTAATGTGGTTTTGCAAATTCTCTATGGCCTTTGTACTTGGGTAATTTGATCAATGAGATAGTAGCTTCTGCTACTCTTAGGGTTTCTGTTGGAGATATGCCCAAGAGGCAATAATAAAAGTGGTTATTATTATATCTTTGTGTTTATGATGAATGTTTACATCCCATGCTATAATTGTATTATTAGGAAACACTAATACTTGTGTGTTTTGTAAACATATAAGAGTCCCTAGTAAGCCTCTTGTTGATCTAGCTTGTTGATTGATTGATGATCATGGTTTCCTGATCATGGACATTAGGATGTGATTAATAACAAGGTTATATCATTAGGAGAATGATGTAATGGACATACACCCATAGTAAGCGTAGCATAAGATCAATTCATTAAGTTCGTATTGCTATAAGCTTTTAAATGCATAGTAACCTAATCCTTCGACCATGAGATTGTGTTAATCACCATCACCGGATGGGTACTTTGATGACATCAAACGCCGCTTCGTAACTGGGTGGTCATAAAGGTGTCATTGGGTATTCTAAAAGTATGTGTTGAAGCGCATGGACCAAGATTGAGATTTGTCCATCCATATGACGGATAGATATGCTCTGGGCCCTCTCGGTGGAATGTCATCTAGTTAGCTTGCAAGCATGTGACTGGGTCACAAGGGATGACATATCACGGAACGAGTAAAGAGTACTTATCAGTAACGAGGTAGAACTAGGTATGGAGATGCCGACGATCAAACCTCGGATAAGTATAGTATCGCGTGACAAAGGGAATTGGTTTCGTATGTAAGTGGTTCAATCGATCACGAAGTCATCGTTGAGTATGTGGGAGCCATTATGGATCTCCAGGTCCCGCTAATGGTTATTGATAGGAGATGTGTCTCTGTCATGTCTACATATTCATGAACCGTAGGGTGACACACTTAAGGTTCGAAGTTGTTTTAAGTAGATATGGAATATGCATTAGAGATCGAATGTTGTTCGGAGCCTCGGATTGGATCCGGGACATCACGAGGAGATCCGGAATTGTCCGGAGAATAAGATTCATATATTGGGGATCATTTTCTGAGTTAGGAAATGTTCCGGAGTATTTGTATGAGGATTCTAGAAGGTTTCGGAATGTTCCAGAAGGTTCTGGAAGATTTCTTGGAGTTTGCTTGAAAACCAAGAAAGGGATCAAGGAGTCCTGGTGGGGCAAGACTAGGAGTCGTGGGGGAGGAGGACTCCTCCCCCCACCTCCCAATCCGCCGGCCAAGGAGGGAGGGGAGTCCTACAAGGACTCCCCCTCCCATGGCGCCTCCCCCTTTATATAGAGGGGTGGGGGCGCCACCTCCAAGCCCTCCTCCATAACTCCAAATCTCCGCCGCCTCTCTCCTCCTCCTTTCTTCTGCACAGGCATAGGCGAAGCCCTGCAGAATTCTCTACTCCACCACCACCACGCCGTCGTGCTGCTGGGATTCCGTGGAGAAGATCTACTACCTCCGCTGCTCGCTGGAACGAGGAGAGGAAGGTCTGCTTCGACTCCGCACGTGTGACCGACTGCGGAAGCTCTGCCGGAATGCGGCGCCGGAAGGATCGTCCACACGATCTTGAGATCGGCAAGTGATTGACTACATCAACCACGAGATCTAATCTCGTAACGCTTTCGGATCTACGAGGGTTAGTACCGATCTATCTCGTTGCACATGTCTAATAGATTAGATCTTGGCTTTTATCTAGATTAGATCTGGGTTTTGTTCGTTCTTGCGGTAGAAATTTTTTGTTTTCCATGCTACGAACCCATCAGTGGTATTAGAGCCGTATCTATGCGTAGATCTGTTGCACGAGTAGAACACAATGGTGTTGTGGGCGTTGGTGCTCGTGCCGTTTTTCGTTTTGTGTACTTTGCATCTTGTGGCATGGTGGGATGAAGCGGCTCGGGCTAACCTTACATGTCATCGCACATGAGACTTGCTCCACGCTTGACGTGTAACTTGCTTTGCACAAGTGGCTTTGCGGGTGTCTGTCTCTCCCACCATAGTATAGATCCAATTTACACTTTGCACTCGATAGCACTTGTATCAACGTTGTGGTTCAGTTTCATAGGTAAGATCCATTATTGTTCGAAAGCCCCAAGCCACGTAAAACATGCAAAGAAAATTAGAGGCGTCTAACTTGTTTTTGCAGGGGTTTTCTGATGTGATATGGCCATCATGTGATTGTGATTATATTTGATGTATGTAATGATCCTTGTTGTAATATGGCAACCGGCAGGAGCCTAATGGTTGTCTTTAATTCTGTTAAGACCTGCGTGTCTATTCATCTTGTAATAGCTTTATTCTAAGTAGTTGTAATAGTTGCTAGTGATGATGGACAACCATGAAGCGGCGCCACTGACCTTGACGCAATGCTGGTGATGATGGAGATCATGTTCGTGCTTTGGAGATGGAGATCAAAGGCGCAAGAAGAAAGGGCCATATCATATCACACTAATTATGAATTGCCTGTGATGTTAATCCTTTATGCATCTTGTATTGCTTAGATCGCGACGGTAGCATTATAAGATGATCCCTCTCACTAAATATCAAGTAATAAAGTGTTCACCCTTAGTTGGCACCGTTGCTAAGACTCGTCGTTTTGAAGCATCTCGTGATGATCGGATGTGATAGATTCTACGTGTGCATACAACGGGTGCAAGCCAGGTTTGCACATGCGGAAACTAAGGTTATCTTGATGAGCCTAGCATGTACAGACATGGTCTCGGAACACAGAATACTGAAAGGTAGAGCATGAGTCATATAAATGATATGATGAACATGAAGATTGTTCGCCGATGAAACTACATCTTCTCTCGTGAAGATTGGACTTGGTGTAGTGGACTTGGTTCGTGTAATCACTAAGACAATGTGAGGGATGTTGTTTTGAGTGGGAGTTCACCTAGTTAACTTAAGTATTAAATTTGAACTCAATTCATCATAAACTTAGTCTAAACTACTTGCAAATTTGTTGTAGATTATGGCGACCCCCTCCATCAATTTCAATGCGTTCCTAGAGAAAGAAAAACTTAAGAACAATGGAAGCAATTTCATGGACTGGTTCCGTGGACTGAAGATCGTCCTCAGGGCTGGTCAGTTGACCTATGTGCTCGAAGCACCGCTAGGTGACCCACCTGCAGATGATGCTACCGATGACGTAAAGAATATTTACGCCACTCGGAAAAATCATTACTCCACAGTTCAGTGTGCCATCCTGTACGGTTTAGAAGCGGAGCTCCAAAAGCGTTTTGAGCACCACAACCCGTTCGAGATCATTAAGGAGCTCAGGCTAATTTTTGAGACTCCCGCGGCCATGGAGAGCTATGAGGCCTCCGAAAAGTTCTTTAACTGTAAGATGGAAGAGGGAAGCTCCGTTAGCGAGCACGTGCTCACCATGTCTGGGTACGCAAACAAGCTCCAAGAGTTGGGAATATCGATTCCTAATGAGTTGGGGATTCATCGTCTCCTCCAATCACTGCCATCGAGTTATAAGAACTTTGTGATGAACTACAATATGCACTGCATGAACAAAACGTTGCCTGAACTATCGTCCATGCTGAAAACTGCTGAAGTGGAGATCAAGAAGAAGCACCAAGTGTTGATGGTCAATAAGACCACCAATTTCAAGAGACAGGGCAAGCCTAAAAACAAGGGCAACTTCAAGAAGGACGGCAAGAAAGCTGCCGCACCTGCAAAGAAGCCCAAGGTTGGTCCCAAGCCTGAAACTGAGTGCTTCTACTGCAACGGTGCTGGTCACTGGAAGCGTAACTGCCCCTAGTACCTGGCGGATCTGAAGAACGGCAACATCAAGAAGAAAGGTATATTTGATATATATGTTATTGATGTGTATCTTACTAGTAATCGTAGTAGTGCCTGGGTATTTGATACTGGTTCGGTTGCTCATATTTGTAACTCGAAACAGGAGCTGCGGAATAAACGAAGACTGGCAAGAGACGAGGTGACGATGCGCGTTGGAAATGGCTCCAAGGTTGATGTGATCGCCGTCGGCACGCTCCCTCTACATCTACCTTCGGGATTAGTTTTAAATTTAAATAATTGTTATTTGGTGCCTGCGTTAAGCATGAACATTATATCTGGATCTTGTTTACTGCGAGACGGTTACTCTTTTAAGTCCGAGAATAAAGGTTGTTCGATTTATATGAGTAATATATTTTATGGTAATGCACCTGAGATGAATGGTTTATTCTTATTGAATCTCGATAGTAGTGATACACATGTTCACAACATATATGCTAAACGAATAAAATTGAATGATAATTCTACATACATGTGGCACTGTCGTCTTGGTCACATTGGAGTGAAGCGTATGAAGAAACTCCATTCAGATGGACTTCTTGAATCACTTGATTTTGAATCACTTGAAAGATGCAAAGCATGTCTAATGGGAAAAATGACCAAGACTCCATTCTCTGGTACAATGGAGCGAGCTATAGACTTATTGGAAATAATACATACCGATGTGTGCGGTCCAATGAGTGTAGCATCGCGTGGTGGATATCGTTATGTTCTCACTTTCACGGATGACTTAAGTAGATATGGGTATGTTTACTTTATGAAACATAAATCCGAAACTTTCGAGAAGTTTAAGGAGTTTCAAAGTGAAGTGGAAAATCATCGTAACGAGAAGATTAAGTTTCTGCGTTCTGACCGCGGAGGTGAATATCTGAGTTATGAGTTTGGTATGCATTTAAAGAAATGTGGAATTCTTTCGCAGTTGACACCGCCGGGAACACCACAGCGTAATGGTGTGTCTGAACATTGTAATCGAACTCTCTTAGATATGGTTCGGTCTATGATGTCTCTTACAGATTTACCGCTATCGTTTTGGGGCTATGCATTAGAGACAACCGCATTCACTTTAAATAGGGCACCATCTAAATCCGTTGAAACGACACCGTACGAATTGTGGTTTGGTAAGAAACCTAAGTTGTCGTTCCTTAAAGTTTGGGGTTGCGAAGCATATGTAAAGAAGTTACAACCTGAAAAGCTTGAACCCAAAGTGGAGAAATGCGTCTTCATAGGATACCCTAAAGAAACAATTGGGTATACCTTCTATCATAGATCCGAAGGCAAAGTTTTCGTTGCCAAGAATGGATCCTTTCTTGAGAAGGAGTTTCTCTCGAAGGAAGTGACTGGAAGGAAAGTAGAACTCGATGAGGTTACTGAACCTTCTCTCGGATTTGAGAGTAGCGTAGCACCGGAAGATGTTTTTGTGCCGCCTGCACCAATTGGAGAGGAAGCTAATGATAAAGATCATGAAACTTCAGTCGAAGTTGCTGCTGAACCTCGCAGGTCAACGAGGGTTCGTACCACTCCTGATTGGTATGACTCTGCCTTGAACGTCATGTTGGTGGACAACACTGATGACCCTGCGACGTATGAAGAAGCTATGGTGAGCCCAGATTCCGACAAATGGCTAGAAGCCATGAAATCCGAAATGGGATCCATGTACGAAAACCAAGTGTGGACTTACCGGACGGCCGTAAGGCTGTCGAGAACAAATGGATTTTCAAGAGAAAAACAGAGGCTGATGGTAATGTCATCGTCTATAAAGCTCGACTTGTCGCGAAAGGGTTCCGACAAATTCAAGGAGTTGAGTATGATGAGACATTCTCACCAGTAGCGAAGCTAAAGTCTGTGAGGATTTTGTTAGCAATTGCTACACATTTCGATTATGAGATTTGGCATATGGATGTCAAAACGGCATTCCTTAATGGTGATATTGAGGAAGAGTTGTATATGGTACAACCCAAGGGTTTTGTCGATCCTAAAGATGCTGACAAGGTATGCAAGCTTCAGCGCTCCATTTATGGACTGAAGCAAGCATCCCGGAGTTGGAATCAACGTTTTGATAAAGTAATCAAAAATTTTGGGTTTATACAAACTTATGGAGAAGCTTGTATTTACAAGAAAGTGAGTGGGAGCTCTGTAGCATTTCTAGTACTATATGTAGATGACATATTGTTGATTGGGAATGATATAGAACTTCTTAATAGCGTCAAAACCTATTTGAATAATAGTTTTTCAATGAAGGATCTTGGCGAAGCGGCATATATTCTAGGCATCAAGATTTATAGAGATAGATCAAGACGCCTAATAGCGCTTTCACAAAGTACATACTTAGACAAAGTTCTAAAGAAGTTTAGAATGGAAAATAGCAAGAAAGGGTTCGTGCCCATGTTGTCAGGTAAGACCTTGAGTAAAACTCAAAGTCCAGCTACGGCAGAAGATAGAGAGAAAATGAATAATATTCCCTATGCCTTGGCCATAGGTTCTATCATGTATGCCATGCTGTGTACAAGACCGGATATAGCACATGTTGTTAGTTTGACTAGCAGATATCAAAGTGATCCTGGAATTGAGCACTAGACAGCGGTCAAGAATATCCTAAAGTACCTAAATAGGACTAAGGATATGGTTCTTTCTTATGGAGGTGATGAACAGCTTGTTGTAAACGGTTACACCGATGCTAGTTGGAACACCCATTCGGATGACTTGAAGTCACAGTCGGGATACATATTTATTTTGAATGGTGCTGCAGTAAGCTAGAGGAGTGCGAAGCAAAGCGTTGTGGCGAAATCTTCAACTGAATCGGAATACATAGCTGCTTCGGAGGCTGCGCAAGAAGCCATATGAATGAAGGAATTCATTACTGAACTTGGCGTGGTTCCCAGTGCGTTGGACCCGATGGCCATCTACTGTGACAACACAGGTGCCATAGCTAATGCACAGGAGCCAAGGTCACATAGCAAGCTGAAGCACATCAAGCTACGTTTCCACGCTATTCGCGAGTATGTCCGAGATGATGACATAAAGATTTGCAAAGTACACACTGATCTGAATGTGGCAGATCCGTTGACTAAACCTCTCCCTAGGGCAAAGCATGACCAACACCAGAACGCCATGGGTGTTCGGTATATTACCATGTAATCTAGATTATTGACTCTAGTGCAAGTGGGAGACTGTTGGAGATATGCCCAAGAGGCAATAATAAAAGTGGTTATTATTATATCTTTGTGTTTATGATGAATGTTTACATCCCATGCTATAATTGTATTATTAGGAAACACTAATACTTGTGTGTTTTGTAAACATATAAGAGTCCCTAGTAAGCCTCTTGTTGATCTAGCTTGTTGATTGATTGATGATCATGGTTTCCTGATCATGGACATTAGGATGTGATTAATAACAAGGTTATATCATTAGGAGAATGATGTAATGGACATACACCCATAGTAAGCGTAGCATAAGATCAAGTCATTAAGTTCGTATTGCTATAAGCTTTTAAATGCATAGTAACCTAATCCTTCGACCATGAGGTTGTGTTAATCACCATCACCGGATGGGTACTTTGATGACATCAAACGCCGCTTCGTAACTGGGTGGTCATAAAGGTGTCATTGGGTATTCTGAAAGTATGTGTTGAAGCGCATGGACCAAGATTGGGATTTGTCCATCCATATGACGGATAGATATGCTCTGGGCCCTCTCGGTGGAATGTCATGTAGTTAGCTTGCAAGCATGTGACTGGGTCACAAGGGATGACATATCACGGAACGAGTAAAGAGTACTTATCAGTAACGAGGTAGAACTAGGTATGGAGATGCCGACGATCAAACCTCGGATAAGTATAGTATCGCGTGACAAAGGGAATTGGTTTCGTATGTAAATGGTTCAATCGATCACGAAGTCATCGTTGAGTATGTGGGAGCCATTATGGATCTCCAGGTCCCACTAATGGTTATTGATAGGAGATGTGTCTCTGTCATGTCTACATATTCACGAACCATAGGGTGACACACTTAAGGTTCGAAGTTGTTTTAAGTAGATATGGTATATGCGTTAGAGATCGAATGTTGTTCGGAGCTTCGGATTGGATCCATGACATCACGAGGAGATCCGAAATTGTCCGGAGAATAAGATTCATATATTGGGGATCATTTTCTGAGTTAGGAAATGTTCCGGAGTATTTGTATGAGGATTCTAGAAGGTTTCAGAATGTTCCGGAAGGTTCTGGAAGATTTCTTGGAGTTTGCTTGAAAACCAGGAAAGGGATCAAAGAGTCCTGGTGGGGCAAGACTAGGAGTCGTGGGGGAGGAGGACTCCTCCCCCCACCTCCCAATCCGCCGGCCAAGGAGGGAGGGGAGTCCTACAAGGACTCCCCCTCCCATGGCGCCTCCCCCCTTTATATAGAGGGGTGGGGGCGGCACCTCCAAGCCCTCCTCCATAAATCCAAATCTCCGACGCCTCTCTCCTCCTCCTTTCTTCTGCACAGGCATAGGCGAAGCCCTGCAGAATTCTCTACTCCACCACCACCACCATGTCGTCGTGCTGCTGGGATTCCGTGGAGAAGATCTACTACCTCCGCTGCTCGCTGGAACGAGGAAAGGAAGGTCTGCTTCGACTCCACACGTGTGACCGACTGCGGAAGCGCTGCCGGAACGCGGTGCCGGAAGGATCGTCCACATGATCTTGAGATCGGCAAGTGATCGACTACATCAACCACGAGATCTAATCTCGTAACGCTTTCGGATCTACGAGGGTTAGTACCGATCTATCTCGTTGCACATGTCTAATAGATTAGATCTTGGCTTTTATCTAGATTAGATCTGGGTTTTGTTCGTTCTTGCGGTAGAATTTTTTTATTTTCCATGCTACAAACCCATCAGTTTCTACTATGATGCCTCCCCTTTTGGAGTGGCATAGTGATACTCCCTAAAGTGGCATGATCTGCTACATAGATTTCTTTCTAAAGATTGGAAACTTGGCTTCCAGTGATGCAAGGTATGATGTGTTAGCCTTGATAGGAACAACTCCTAGGATGTGTATTAAAATTATATGATGTTATTAGCATAGTATCTCTATGCTAGTTTGAGAATTTTCCATGTCCCAAACATTACTGATAAAACCAGGATGTAATTGCTCTTAGAAAAGTAGTCTACTTCTATAGAGTTGCTAGCTGAATTGATGGATTTTTCTACCATGTTCTTACAATGCCTCAAAAGAGTGTACATCGTATGATGATGAAAGTTAGTATGATCTGCTGCCCATTTAATTAGTTTGGTTGACTATGAGTAATTAAATCTTGATGTTTTAGGCATGGAATTATTAGAGTCTATGATGCAATAGGTCGATACATTACTAATAAGAATATATGCTTATGTGACCTAAATCTCTATGATGAGTCTTGCATATCGTTCCTATGCTGTACTGAGAGCTCTCTATCCCCAAATGATTTGCTTGCTTAAAATGACAAGAACAAAGGTTATGGATAGCTTTGAGTAATCAACATGTTGATTGTAGACTGTTGTTTGAGCTCCTAGTTGTTGTATTATCAGCTCCTTGTGGATAAAATCTGCTATAATGATTACTAGCTCTTTCTAGTGGTGATCTTGATCTCCTGCTCCTCTACTTGTGTTGCGAGTTAAGTACTCCTAGAGATGCTGACCTGTTCATTCTTGGCCTTCTTGTTGTTTCCTTCATGGATACTACTGGTACACCTTCTCCTTTTATCCTTTTGCTCCATGATGGCCTGCTCCTTCTCTATCTTTGATCTCCCTCTTCTACTAGTGCTGGTTGTCCTTAATGGTGAGCTTGCAAAAGCCAGTAGTGTTATGGAGATGGTGTAGATGTGGATAGGTGTGGAGAAAGTAAGTAGTACCAGCTAGCAGCAAAGCTATGGCTATACTAGTTCCTTGATTAGTTTTCCCATTCTCTGTTGCGTTGACATCATAGAGCCATGCATGCTTGTGTAACCTGCTTACATGTGGGATGCCTCACCTCTGGGATCTTTTCTTTGTGGATCAGCTCGGTTTGGAAGATCCTTTCCTCTGATTTGGTTATTTATTTCTACTTGTAAAATGGATTCTTCCCCCAAGCCTATGATGCATGAGTCTGAGGCAAGAAGAACTACTGATAAAAGCATATCTATCAATTTTGCCCCTTTTTACAAAATCTCAATAATGAACTATGGCTTAGCACTACTGAGCTAACTCTAAGAGTATCACTAACCCCAAAACTAAAAATTTCACTTTCTTTTTCCTTTATTACTTTTGTCTCTTTTGCAGAACAAGAATACTAAAAATATGGAGATCAAGAATTAGACTAGGATCTTCTTTATTCTTTTCGTAACTTCTTTTATGGAACAATATAAAGACATTCCATTGATTCATGTAATTGAGTTAATACCTCTTTTATTATTTGTTATTGTAATTTTTATTTATTATTGTAATTCGTAACTTTTCTTGAATTCTTATTTGTGTAAAGAAGATTATTATTATTTATATAATATTGTATTGTAATTATGGAATATTCTATAATAGTTTTAGGATTAAATTTAAATCAAGGTTGTATTTGAATTGTATGAACTCATATTTGAATTATGAATTCAAATTGTTTCCCCCAAAACAATAAAATCAACAAAGGTCATGTTGAAATCCAGAACACTCACCTGATGACCTAAACCCTAGTCAGTAGAATAAGAGGAACCACGATCACTTTGGATTTGTGAACAAACGCCTGAAAAATCTTTGGATTTGCTGATGTATGAACATAGTGCACACACCTGGGATCTCTCATTTTCTAACCTAAAACCTTGGGATGTTACAACGTCACCTCCGACCATTTCTAAGCTCGCTGATGTTCCCCTTGCATTACTGGTGAGATCCTGGTCCTTCTGGTACTCCCTGTTTGACCGCTCGAGTACCATAGTCACATGTTGTCTATCGTAATCGTCTGCCATGCAGCTGCACCACCGACAAGGTTTTGGTGACCTTTTACTAGTGGTGTTGCATGCTTTTGGTTCTTGTTGAACTCCCAAGTCAAACATGCCCGCCAGCGTAGCCCTACACGCGCCGTTCCACGACATCCTTGGATGTGGTCGGGCCCTCAGGACCGTGGTAATCACACGGTGCCGACGGGCGATAGCATGAGGGGCGGCAGGAGGTGGAAAGAGGGGTGGCGGCTGAAAGATTGCGGAAATACTGATTGTATTGATATTGCAAGAGGTGATTACATTGTGAGCCCTTGTTACCGATGTCGATGTAGCCGGGAGTGAGGGTGCTATAGTTTTGTCGATGGTGCCATTCGGGAAGTCGTCACCATTGATGAAGTCGATGATGTTGTTGTGTTGTGGTCGATGTCGTTATTGAGCCTAGATAATTCGCCATAGTAGTTGAGGTAGACGTAATTTGGGTCGAAGTAGCTTGACCCGCAATGCCGAGCTTGCCAGACTCGTGAGCGTGTCGGGGACGAAGCCACGCATCGGTGTTGCCAATACCGGACGTGCGAAAACAGAGACCATCATGAGCCATGCGTGCCAGAGCCTGATTGAGGAGCAAAGAAAATTTTCCGTAAACGGTCGGTGTAGAAGTTATCCGCCGTGTCAGAGTAGACGAAGTGGCTGCAAGAAGAAAAATTGAGCACAGACTTGTGCAAATAAAAATTAGACTGCGACTCTAGCGGCAAGGTCGTGGTGGACGAAGACGACGGTGCTAGTTGTCGATGGCGATTGAATTGTAGCGGTAGTCGATTTCGGGGATTATACCCGTATTTTCCGCTTTTATGAGCACGGCGTCGCTCGTGGAGAAGAACTTGTTAGCGTTGATGATGACCACGATCGGTGGTGGTGGCGACGATATGACAATATTGTTGGTGTAGATGGTTGTCGGCGATGATGACCACGGGTGATGAAGGTGCAACCCTTTGTTGACAGCGAGGCGCGTACTCAGGGACGTGCGCCCCGGTAGATGTTGGCGAAGACATGCCGACATGGAGACGACATGAGGACGGAGTAGCCAATGGAGCGCGTGAAGGCGTCCCTTGGGCGCCGCACGGAGCCTCCTTGCCACGATCGTTGACGATGATTTGCCGGAGTTGAGTCGACGCCGAGGTTGAAGTAGAGGCGCGCGATGACGACATGCGGTTGTAGACGATGATTTTGGTGGCTAAAAGAAAAATAGATCTAATAGAAAAAAGAAATTTGCTAGAACTACTAAACTGATCTAGGGAATTGGAAGAAAAACTAGCTACGAGATGCGATGCCCCCGGCGGAGATCATGGAGATCGACCTCGCCGGGAGCGACGTGGCGGAAGCGGTGGCTAAAACCTAGGCCAAGGAGCAACATGCTCTGATACCATGAAAGATTGTGAAAATATCGATTGTATTGATATTGCAAGAGATGATTACATCGTGAGCCATTAGGCTGTTTATATAGTACTAGAAGACTTGGGGGACAAGAAGACTAATAGAGATAGACTTAGATTACAATCTTAAACTACCAAATATATCTAGCCATAACATACTCCAATAGCGGCAGGAGGTAGGAGGAGGGGGTTCTTGCGGCGACATGTAGCAGAAGGGGTTGTCGACGGTGCTGATTGTTCGATGAGAGTGAGAGGAGGTACAGGAAGAACGAGAAGAGATATGAGGGAATGACATGCGGGGCCAGGTCTATCTCATCACTTACATATGATCCCAGGTCCACGTCACCGCTTACATGTGGGTTCATTCTGTTATTTTTGCTGTTAAAACATGATTAGCTAAAAAAATGTCCTATTTGTACCAGATCGCCTCAAAAGTTGTATGTATCAGCAAAAAATTGTAAAAGTGGCACTAAATTGTTACCCATAACTCCAATTATGATACTAAAATGTAATTTACTCGAGCCAGGGTCGGGTCCGGACCACATAATCTTAGCTGTTGCAACTTTGCAACCACACTAAAGCAGGAGCGCTAGCAGCAGACATGTACATCAACTAAAATTGCACAAGTGGCAATACAATATACACGCCCTGCTTATCTACTTGTAAACTGTGATTAGGTGTCCAATCATAGAATAATTCCAGCTCAACTCCTAGCTATGATTCTCATCACATGCGGCTCACCGGGAGGATCAAGCAGCAGCGAAGAATTCAGAAATGAAAAGGACAGCAGGACCAGTGAAGCAGACCATGCATGCTTGAGCTTAAACAATGGGGTAGCATGCACCGGAGATTGATCAGATGTGATGGTCACAATACTAAGCTCGTATTATTCGATTCAGTTATGCGTATGCGCTCCTTCCTGGTAGCTGCAGGCCTGCAGTAGCTAGCTTGATTTCAGACAGGGTCAGTATCTCAGGGCGTTGTTTAATTAAGTCCTGCACTGCGAGACAGACAAGCGAGTATTTTACAAGGACAATTTATACGTACCATCTGGCTGGCTTGTCGATCGAGTTTCTCGCTTCCGGTTCGTAGTGAAGTCAAATTAACTGTTCTATATATGCAGCCGTATGTCACGATGAGCCGATGAAGAACATGTAAGATTTTATGTGTAAGTGAAGACAAATCCGCGGGAGAAAAGAATCGTTTGGAATTATCGCTCATGACACGGACTGATGATGCTCCTGCTAGCAGTCACGGTCGCTACACTCTGTTTGGACCTCAGAGTGCAGCTGCCATGCAGACAATCGAAGATCAAACAAAAATCCAACTATACTTTGCTGCAAATTAACGCCATGTCTAGCTCAGTAATACACTAGAATACTCGCACATCAATGACTAGCCCTAGCAAGTCTTTGACCTGATCGAGCTTACGCGATTCGATGGTGATAAGCTCGATAGTTTTCACTGTCACTGTTCGTGCATTATTACCTGGTTCGAGCCTGACGATGATCTCCCACTGAAATTTGGTCCAGAACTGAAATCCCCTTCAGATCTTCCACAAACAGACTCATTACTACTAGTACGAACGCATGCAGATGTTGCATCCAAGCAACTGTATGATCGATGAGTTCGTCTTGAGTGGATTGATTCGATTCCGTTAGCCACACGTGGAAACCCCGGCTTTCCCTCCTTGAGCTCCACGCCCACTCCCCTTTGCTGCATACTCAATCAAGCGAGACGATGCAACACAGAGACAGAGAAAAGCGATATGAATTGTTTACATCGATCATCATCCAACTCGCAGGATTAGTGGATCGGCAACGGTGTCCGCTGCCCTATTTTAATCATCACCCTAGCGCAGAGGAGTGTTTTGTCGATCCTTTTACGGAGTCACGCCAAAAGACAGCATTGTTGCTGGCTACGTTAAGTACGGTTTGTGTATATGAGTGTCGCATTCATGTAAGGGAACTACTCTGGTTTAATCATGTGTAGGGCACGATTGCTGGGAACATTTATTCCATTATGTCATGAACTTTGTTAGTGTGTACTCCCTCTATTTCATAGGATTCTTGCGCACAGAACACCAAATATATGGGCTTTCTGTGAAATCACAACCTTTTGGGGTTATACAACAATACTCGCACGTCGTGGCGTATATTTTTCGAGAAAAATATTTTCAGACCGTTCTGAAACTGGCCAAACTTGACGGGCTAATAGGAGCCGTTGGATCAGCATCCCACCATCTGGAACCAACCCGCGGTGGGTGGCGGTTTTAATGTGGCACACCACATCCGGACACACTTTTCACCTGGCTGCCCACCTGTCAGCCTCTCCCATCCTCCCACTTCTCCCGACCGTTTCGGGATTTTTTTGCGCTCCCCTTCTTCTCCGCTGATTCGGGCGTAGTTCCCCAGCGATTCTTGGTTTCTCCCCGCTGTCGGCGACACGCGCACGCGCTATACGTATGCTCGCAAGTTTTTTACTTCTCCCCCATTTTATCCCGCAAGCGCGCCCCATTGTCCTTGGTTTTGTCAACAGTTTTGCTTCCAACTGGTTCTAAGTTTTAGGGTTGCTTCGAGGTAGTTAGATGAGCCATTTCTCCCTGTTTGAATCCCTGACCCCCCAACCCCCGTTTGAGCCCCCATTATGCCTTATTGTTGCTGATTTTGTGGTTCTGGTACATTATGGTTGTTTCTATGATTGCCAGATCTTATATGTGTGTGTTTGTGGTAGGTGTCTACTGTGAGTTCATATGTTCTCTGTTATGAGCAACAAATGATTTTTACTGATAAATTTGATATTGTATTGGTATCTGATTCACATAATCGGACATCCTTTGCAATGTGGCTCCATTCATATGAAATATGGGGTGCTGGCTAGTCTACAAGATAGAAACATGATGCATTTCATATATAATGCTCTAGTTGTATATGGTTTTTGAATTATTTTTTGTAGTTTTTCGTTTGTGTAATTGATCTAGACTATATATGATTCAAGTGGGTAATTTATTATATCCCCTATGGGTAACTTTGGTGTAAATCCCTTGATAACAGCACCCCTAATCATGTTGGTATTGTACTGGATAAGTTTTGATCATATCTATGGGTAACTTCTGTACATTTTGCATGACAACATTAGTCAATCAATATGGGTAACTTCTGGATAAATGGTAGGACTAGACTATATGTGATTCGAGTGGGTAATTTATTAGATACCCTATGGGTTGCTTTAGTGTAAATCCCTTAATAACAACGTCCCCAATCATGTTGGTAGTGTACTGGATAACTTTAGTCATATCGGTGAGTAACTTTCGTATATTTTGCCTGATAACGTTAGTCAACAAATGTGGGTAACTTCTGAACAAGTGGTAGGATAACTATCAACACCCGGATTTTAATCCCAGATGCTTGTTATGTCATACCTCGCAATCTCAGGATTACCATTTTAGCGAGACATAACAGATTGGATATCACAGTACATCATCCATTACAAACCATACATAAGGTCTTACACAAATAAGAATCTCATGATCCAGTCTTAGTACAACAAGCAGCGGAATAAATAATAAGCATAGCGGTGGGGTCCATCTTCAGGAGCACAGGCAATGCTGACGAAGGCAGATAGTCCTAGTTATCATAGCCGTCCTGCTGACCGTCATCTTGGTAGTCTCCTTCATAGTCTGGCCATAGGAATATCCAGGGACAAAAGCCATGAGTACTCTTTAAGTAGTCGCAAACTACTACTAACAAGTGGGATAGTACTAAAGTAAGTGCTAACTCTAAATTTAACTATAAAGTTAAGCTTGAAACCTAAGCTGAGTTCAGAAACAAAGAAAGATAAAATGAAGTGCTAGAATCACTTAAGCTGGAAAGCTAGAGTCATTGTCACAACCCTATTATGGTCAAGTCAAGTTCATCATTCATTTCATAAGTCAATTTGAAAACATCTGACAACGAAACAGTATGGCCACTCCAACTGTCCATAACTGCGGATGCGGCTATTCCAATAGTTTGACACTCTATAGAGGTGGTACACTTTCACCACAAGATTCGATACATCTATCAGTGATAACCCTGAATCATCATACTTAGTATGTAGATAATCAAACATAACCTTTCCTTTACACACCCTAGTATAAGCACCTCTCCTATGAGCATGGCCTCCCAACCATGACCATCTGTCATCTTGGGCACTGCATAGGTGGACCACATTGAGAGGTAGCCTCAGCTCAAACCTCTCCCGCGAGGGAACTAATACTAATGCATATAAACTTCCGGCTAAGCCTTACCCAATTCAGGTATTGTGGTTGTACGGTAAATTTGGAATGGTATCGCATCCGAATCCAACCATCAGTTTTGTAAAAGAGTCAAGGCTCATACCTCAACATTTTTATGATCATAAACCATTTGTGTTTCTCAACACATGTCAAAACATCTCAATAGAACGACTCCTCATTCCAAGATTTTCACAATTCATTTTCACCAAGTATTCCCATCTAAAGTGACTCAAGTTTTTATCTACTCTAAACTACTAAGTTAAGAGTGTTCACTAAGGTGGAAAGATGGGATCAATCTCATGCCATGGAATGACATCTAAAGTTATCTAGATAGGTCAAGTTTAATACTCTTTATGCTACCTTCAAAACAAGCAAAGGACTTGGGTAAAGTAAAGCTTGAAAATAATACTTGGGGTAAGTAATAGTCAAGGTGGCATAGCCAAAGCAAGCTTAGTGCATCTTGCTCAGATTATCTAACTTAATTCTAGCTGGCTAAGCATTATACTTGCAAGTGTTAGCTTGCCTTGGGTAGTGCAGTGGTTGAAGTTTTCCTCCTCCTCCTCTTGGTAGAACTCCTCCTCCTCGAAAGCTTGGTCGGTACTATCGTCTATAAATACATACGGAGTACACAATCACCAAACAATACTTAACTAGTCTACTTATCACTCTAAGGCACACATTTGATGATCTATTAAAATCACAAGCATCACAAGTTTTATTAACTAGCTTTATTCTTTTTATTTTAGAAAAGTAATTTCTACTCACTGAAATTAACTAAGATTTAATATTCACCATTTAAAATATGGGATAATGTGGACACATTTCCTCACCACATATTCTAACATGTGGGAATGTGATTTAAATGTGGGATCACATTTTAATAAGTTTAAGTTTAATAATTAGTGATTTAAAGTGACTAGTAATGCCTATATAGCATTATTTTGGTACTAGTCCAAAGTCACTGCATGCAAACCTTAATATTATTACATATTCCGGGCGGTATGGTGAAATGTGATTTTTGAGAGTTGGAATCAGCTCAAAAGCTATCTTGGTTGATTTTATAAAAATGTTGCAAGGTGCAAATGCTTCTATTTTGTTATTTTTACTAGGAGAGATCTCTAATTCTAATTGAATTTAATCCGACGGGCTTCGATAGATCTTTTCAGAAGCTTTCCAACACAATTGGAATCACTCCATTTGTATTTGTAAATCTCTCTGAATTGATTTTTAAACTAAGGGACAGAACTAGGTTCAAACTAAATTATAAAAAACTAAATTTGAATTGCTGGGCTAGCGCGGGAAGGAAAATGGGCCGGACCAGTGGCTTTCCGCGGCGCAGAGGACAGCTGACAGGAGGGTCCATTGGTCAGCGGCTCATTACACGTGAAGCGGTATGGGGTGATGTGGGCCGTTTGATTAGAACCTAGATCGACGGCTGGGGCTCGTCGTCGACGACGGACATGTCGCCGGCGAGGGCTAACCCTAGCGGCTCGGTGGGGGTATGGTGAGGGCATACCAGGGCTCCAGCTACTGCGGCGAGGCGGGCAAACGAACTGGTAGACGACGATGATCCTCCTGGTACTGGCGGTGTCCCGAGAGGTGGCCTTGATCAATGGCGCCCTTCTCCTCCTTCCGCGGTGGACTCCGGCAAAATTCCGACGCTGCGGATGGCGGCTTGCTGCGGCTAGAGGTGGGGAAGGATCAGTGAGCAGAGGGGAGTGGAGTGGTGTGAGGAAACGGTGCTGGGCAGGCCTCCTTTTATAGGCGCGGCTAAGCGGCAGAGGAGCATGGGCGGTGCTCGCCGGTGACAACGGCACAACGAGCTAGAGGTGTGGGCGGTGTGCTAGGATGGTGGGTGGTGCCCTGGCGATTGTCACAATGGTGAGTGTGCAGTGGTTTGTGGTCGGGGGAGGTGAGTGGGGCTGCGCGCACTAAGTCTCTGCCGACGGCGAGTTTCGCAGCGGCCGACGACTACGGGGCACGGTCGGGGGAATGGGCGTGTCCGTTAGCTTCCTAGGCCAGTGGGGATCGTGTAGGCGGGTGGCTGGAGCGAGGCGAGGTCTGGTCGAGCGGGGACCGTGCGCGCTCTGCGGGCGGCGTCGGCATGGCCGACAGTCTCCGGGCGCGGCGGTTCTTGGCAGCTCTGGTCACTGTCCTCAGGCTGGGGCAGGTTGGGCGGTGGAGCTGGACCACAAGCGACCGCCTGGACATGGTGGACGATGCTGGCGGCGGCTGTGGCGTGCTGTCGACGGTGGGGTGCCCAAAATGGTGCGGCCTTAATGGCCATGACCATTTGGTCATGGCACAGTGGGTGGCCGGGCTTGAGAGGGGTAGGGGAGTGCACTGGGTGGCTGTGCTTGCAAAATGGGAGACCAATTTGGTCCAAACACGCTCCAAATAGTGTTTTTGGTTTTGTTTGAATTCTGCCCACATGGTGTTTGTAAAAATGGCCGCAAGAATTCAAGTTTTGAATTTTTGGATGATTTTTGGTGGAGTTGCTAGACACATGCTTAAGCATCTGTGGTTTCTTGGGTTTTGAAAATGGAGCTCATTTGAGTGGTTTTTGAAATAGGGTGATCTTGATACCTACACTAGATTCAATTTTCAAATGTCATTTAAAATTAGTGTTCGAAAGTTTTTGACAGATCACAAAGTGGGCCTTGGTACATTCCTATATGTACTAGCAAGGGGTGCAAAGATCCATATTTGTTTCTGTCAAGAATTGAGTTCTAGGAATAGCCAAAGTAGGCATGTTGATTAAAATGGCACATTTCTTCTTTTATTCATTTTGATTTGTTTTTCTTTGGGATTTGTTTGGGAATGATCTAGATGATGTTTATTTCACCTAAGAATCATTTTACAAGAAATGCATCACTTAATCATGGCAATTCAAATAAACTTCTAATTAAATGCACACACATATGAATGCTTTAATAATTTTAATTGGAAAAGTTTTTGTTAACCCTAATTTTGGTGATTTGGATCTTAATAACCTTGGATTGAAGTTTTGGGATGTTACAAACCTTCCCCCCTAAAACAAAATCTCGTCCCGAGATTTACGAAAGAAAACTAGGGACTAAAGAGATCTAGGAACTCTGTCCTAATGTAATCTTCTCGGTCCAAAGTGGCTTCCTCTTCGGTATGATTGCTCCATTGAATCTTGAGAAACTTGATACTCCTAGTCCTGGTGGTTCTATATGCTTCTTCCAAGGTACGGATGGGCACTTCACGATATGTCAGGTCCTTGTTGATTTCCACAGCTCTGTGATCGATGCTCTTGAAAACTTCAGTCTTCTCTGGCACTTCCAGGCATTTGCGAAGTAACGGGATATGGAACACATTGTGGATGGCTGACATCTCTTCTGGTAGTTCCAGTTGATACGATACCTCTCCTCGACGGTTCAGAATCTTGAAAGGTCCGATATATCTGGGGGCTAACTTTCCTTTCAGACTAAAGCGTTGGGTTCCCTTCAGTGGTGAAACCTTGAGATATACAAATTCTCCAACATTGAAAGTCAGGTCTCTTCTTCTCTTGTTAGCATAACTCTTCTGTCTGGACTGGGCGGTCTTGAGGTGCTCACGGACTTTGTGCACCTTTTCTTCGGCTTTTCGGAGAATGTCGGGTCCAAAGATATGACTCTCTCCTACTTGCGACCAATTCAACGGGGTACGTCACTTCCTTCCGTATAGGAACTCAAATGCTTCCATTTGCAAGCTAGCTTGATAACTATTGTTATATGAGAATTTTGTGAAAGGCAGTCAGTCTTCCCATTTTGATCTGTATTCCAACACACAAGATCTTAACATATCCTCTAGGATTTGGTTGACTCTCTCAGTCGGTCCATCAGTTTGCGGGTGATAAGCAGTGCTGAAATTCAACTTGGTTCCTAGTCCTTCCTGGACTTTCTGCCAAAATCTTGAGGTAAATTGGGTTCCTCGATCTGATACTATGGTCTTGGGGGTTCCATGCAGACTAACAATTCTAGAAATATACAGCTCTGCTAGCTTCGAACTCTGGTAGGTTGTCTTGACAGGGATAGAGTGAGCTGCCTTGGACAGTCTATCTACGATGACCCAGATCGAGTCATTTCCCCTACTAGAAGTAGGCAATCCGGTGATAAAGTCCATTTCGACGGAATCCCATTTCTATTCCGGAATCTGCAAAGGTTGCAACAGTCATGCAGGTCTCTGATGCTCTGCTTTGATTCTTTGACAGATGTCACACTTGGCGATGTAGCTTCCGATTTCTCTCTTCATCTTGTGCCACCAGAATTGCTCTTTCAAATCTTGATACATCTTTGTTCCTTCGGGGTGGATAGAATAAAGAGTATCATGAGCTTCTTGCATGATAACTTGCTTCAGCTCTGAATCTGCTGGCACACAGATACGTCCTTTGTACCACATAACTCCTTCTTCGTCTTCAGTGAATCCAGGTACCTTTCCTATACCAATACAACATTTGATTCCGTCGATACTTTCATTTCCCTTTTTGGGCTTCCTTGATTTGGCTGATTAATGTGGGTTGAAGTTCAATGATGGCTAAGAATCCTTTGCTAAGAAGCTCAGTCCTAAACTGCTCCAACTCCTCATACAAACTTGGTTGCTTCTCCTTGATCATGGTGTTTAGTCTACACGGTAATCTGCTAAGAGCATCCGCTACCACATTGTCCTTGCCTGGGTGATAGTGAATGTCAAGGTCATAATCCTTGATTAACTCTATCCATCTCCTTTGCCTCATATTCAGCTCCTTCTAAGTGAAAATATACTTCAAGCTTTTTTTATTTGAGTAAATCTCACAGCGATTATCCATCAGATAGTGACGCCATGTCTTCAATGCCAAAACTACGGCTGCTAGCTCAAGATCATGGGTCGGATAGTTCTGCTCATGCTGCTTCAGTTCTCGAGACAAATAGGCGATGACTTTGCCTTCTTGCATTAATACACATCCGAGACCAATCTTGGATGCATCACAATATACATCAAATGGCTTCTTGATATCTGGCCTGATCAATATTGGGGCTGAAATCAATCTCTTCTTCAGTTCTTGGAAACTTGCTTCACATTTGTCGGTCCATTCAAACTTCTTGTCCTTCTTCAGCAATTGGGTCATGGGTCTAGCAATGCTCGAGAATCCTTCTATGAACTTGCGGTAGTATCCCGCTAATCCGAGAAATGCACGGACTTGGGTTTGAGTGGTTGGGGCTTCCCATTCTTCGACATCTTTGATCTTTGCGGGATCAACAGAGACTCCTCCGGCAGACACAATATGTCCTAAGAATCCTATTTCTTTCAGCCAAAACTCACATTTACTGAACTTGGCATACAACCTATGTTCTCTCAAGGTTTCTAGGATGATTCTCAGATGTTGTTCATGCTCTTCTTCTGACTTGGAGTAGATAAGGATATCATCGATAAACACAACGACAAACTTATCCAGGAAATTCATAAAGATCTTATTCATGAGATTTATGAAATAAGCAGGGGCATTGGTTAATCCAAAAGACATAACCGTGTACTCGTATAAACCATAGCGAGTAGTAAAGGCGGTCTTCGGAATATCCGCTACATGAATCTTAAGTTGGTGATAACTAGTCCTAAGATCAATCTTTGAGAATACCTGGGCACCGGTTAACTGATCAAATATATCCTCTATCTTCGGAAAAGGGTACTTGTCTTTGATGGTGACATCATTCAGCTTCTTGTAATCTATGCACAGACGGTTGCCTCCATCTTTCTTGTCGACGAATAACACTGGTGATCTCCATGGCGAAGCACTTGGTTGAATCAAGCATGTTGTTAACATTGCATCCAACTGCTTCTTCAGTTCCACTAACTCTGAGGGGTTCATGCTATAGGGTCTCTGGGCTATGGGTCCAGTTCCGGGGATTAGTTCGATAATGAACTCAATATCCCTATCTGGGGGCATACCTGGCAATTCATCTGGGAATACGTCGGGGTATTCATAGACTACTCTTACTTGATCTATGGTGGGCAGGGCTAAACTCTTGTTGCACTTGAATTGACGGGGTAGGGTTTCAGATATATGCTCTACTGTGACTCCAGAGCTACTGGTCATGGTGATGGCTTTCTTAGCACAGTCTGTCAGTCCTTTATGCCTTGACATCCAGTCCATACCTAGTACTACTTCCAAACCTTTGGTTCTGAGTATGATTAGGTTGGCATAAAAATCTATCCCATGTATTCTGATAGGCACCGCTTTGCAAATTTTTCTAGCTTTTGTAGTTGAACCGGGATTTGAACTATCATGACATGCTTCAAGTTGGTTGGGTGGATCTTACTAGTGCATGCAAATTCTTCGGTGACAAATGAATGCGATGCTCCAGAATCAAACAACACTCTTGCTAAAAGTGGGTTGACAGAAAACATACCCATCACTACATCTGGTGCTTCTTGGGCTTCCTCTGCGTTCATGTGGAAGAGACGACCGTTGCGGTTATGAGGGTTCCCTGGGGCAAATCTTCTCCCTGGTTGAACACGACGCTGCTGTTGAGCTGGGGCATTCACATTGGCAGTGGCGGCAGTCTTCTTGGGACACTCATTGGAATAGTGGCCCTTCACTCCACACTCGAAACAAGTTATATAGGACTTGTCTTTCGCTGCGACAGGCACAGCATTGCTGCCAGTTCTGGGTGCAATATTGTTGTTGTTGTTGTTGCTCTTAGGAGGGGCACAGTTGAAATTGCTGGCATTGCCGGGGTTGTGGTTGTTTCCTACGGACTTCACATTGCCTCCGCTACGGTTGGGATAGCTTGGGCGAGACATTGGGGGACGGTTGTTTCTGGGTGCATATCCTGGTGAGGGGTTGGGACGGTACTTCTGGTGACTGCTGGATCCAGATTGCTGCATCATACGACGTTTGCGGTTGTTGTTTGCCTGGTTAATCTTCCCTTCTATCTGAATGGCAGAGTCGACTAGCTCTTCGAGATCCTCGAAATGGATGTTGATGAGGACAGTCTGCATCTCATCATGCAGCCCGTTCAGGAATCTCTCCTTCTTCTTGGCCTCCGTGTTGATCTCAGCAGGGGCGTACCTTGCAAGTGATAGGAATCTGTCACGGTACTCCACAACAGTCATTCTACCTTGCTTCAATTCTCTAAACTCATCCCTCATTTGGGTGACTAGTCCCTGTGGCACGTGGGTGCGGCTGAACTTGATCTTGAAGGCTTCCCATGTCATAACTGGACCATGGTTCATCAAGCGGATACTGTTCCACCAGGCTCTTGTGTCTCCTGCCAAGTAGTGGGTGGCAAAGAGAACTTTCTTGTTGTCATGAACTCTGGCTACCTCCAAGTTGTTTTCCATTGTCTGCAACCAGTCATCGGCATCTAAGGGGTTCTTTGAGGTGCTAAAGATTGGGGGATTGGTATTCTGGAAGTTCTTCAGCTTGGATCCCTGATGATCCTGATTTCCATGCCCTTGGTTGTTGAGAGCCATCTGGGCGATCTGTTGCAGTGTTGCTAGATTAGCTTGGCGCTCTGCCCTGCTTGCTTCTCTATCTGCGATGAGATTCTACAAGATCTGCAACATTGGGTCTTGCGATGAGCTGCTCCCTCCTTGGTTTCCACGAGTCATCTGAAGATTGAGGTAGATAAAGGGGGTAAGAGGGAAAGTTCTATGGTTCATGGTTATGGTTTCAAAGCTAAAACTTTGAGTTTGACTCAGGTTTTTGCAACTAACTTCATTTCATTCATGCAAGTAAACACATGATACAAACACACACCACAACAAAGAAAAGCAGATGTTTTTAAGAACCATTCTACAGACTACGATACAGTGGGACCGATACATCTCTTGCTACGACAGTGCTCTAGTGCATCTACTCATTGTCGATGAAGTCGGAGTCATCATCGTCAGTGTATAAGTCCACAGCGTCCTCCTCCAGAAAGTCATCATCATTGCAGAGGTAAGAATCCATATCTCCCTGGATGTCTTCACCCTCATCTTCTTCTTCCTTCGCGATAATATGAGCTTCTTGCTCCTTGACGGTCTTCTCGAGGTCGGACACCTTCTTGCGAAGACGGGCGATGATGTGATCCTTCTTCTCAGGCTGGCGGCGAAGAGACTGACGGTCCTTGACAAGCAGTGAGAAAGTCTGGGCCTTCTGGTCGGCGATGGCACGGTTGTGGTTGGCGAACTCCCTAGCATTGTCCAACTCCTTCTTACAATCGTACAACAGGAAGTCGAGGTTCTCCACTTGGCGCTTCAGTTATGGATGACTTGGCATCTCCATCGGCATTCCCATGAAGTCACGTCTTTCATAGTGAGCAAAACGGGTTCCTTGGATCTGGTTGACGCTGAGGGCACATAGACATGCGAGAGCTTCATGCATTGCCCTGGCTAATCCATCTAGCCAACTGTTCTCTCTCGCGGAGAACTAAATTCTCCCGGACATTAGAGCTTCGATGCTTCCTCGAAGATCAGCGGTGACGAGCCATTGCAAATATCCTCCTGGGGGTCCTGGAAGTTGAGCTCCAAGAAACTCTGGATGCGGGCGTCCCAATAACTCAGACAGTGAATCCAGATCCCTCTCGAAGATCAGCTGACCTCCGTTTCCCAACTGGTAGAACTTGCTGAACTGAGACTCCATCTACAAGAATTAAGGATGAGGAAGTTAGTGAAGTGATTAGGTGTGTCAAATTTTAGGTAGTACTGTAAGAATTGGAGGAACATAAATTTTTTGAGAAAGAATGAATTCCCAAGGGTAAGAGAGGACATAGTTTTTCATAAATAATCACTTCAGTTTTTGAAACTAAGTTTTTGGTTTAGACGTCCATTCTAACTAGGGTCTCCTATGGTCAGGATGGCTCTGATACCAACTTGTCAACACCCGGATTTTTAATCCCAGATGCCTGTTATGCCATACCTCGCAATCCCAGGATTACCATTTATGCAAGACATAACAGATTGGATATCACAGTACATCATCCATTACAACCCATAATAAGGTCTTACACGAATAAAGGATCTCATGATCTAGTATTAATACAACAAGCAGCGGAATAAATAATAAGCGTAGCGGTGGGGTCCATCTTCAGGGGCACAGGCAATGCTGACGAAGGCAGATAGTCCTAGTTATCATAGCCGTCCTGCTGACCGTCATATTGGTAGTATCCTTCATAGTCTGTCCATAGGAATAGCCAGGGACAAAAGCCATGAGTACTCTTTAAGTACTCGCAAACTACTACTAACAAGTGGGATAGTACTAAAGTAAGTGTTAACTCTAAATTTAACTATGAAGTTAAGTTTGAAACCTAAGCTGAGTTCAGAAACAAAGAAATAGAAAATAAAGTGCTAGAATCACTTAAGTTGGGAAGCTAGTGTCATTGTCACAACCCTGTTGTGGTCAAGTCAAGTTCATTATTCATTTCATAAGTCATTTTGAAAACATCTGACAATGAAACAGTATGGCCACTCCAACTGTCCATAACCGCGGACGCGGCTATTCGAATAGTTTGACACTCTACAGAGGTGGTACACTTTCACCACAAGATTCGATACATATGTCAGGGATAACCCTGAATCATCATACTTAGTATGTAGATAATCAAACATAACCTTTCCTTTACACACCCTAGTATAAGCACCTCTCCTATGAGCATGGCCTCCCAACCAAGACCATCTGTCATCTTGGGCACTGCATAGGTGGACAACATTGAGAGGTAGCCTCAGCTCAAACATCTCCCGCAAGGGAACTAATACTAATACATATAAACTTCCGACTAAGCCTTACCCAATTCAGGTATTGTGGTTGTACGGTAAATTTGGAATGGTATTGCATCCGAATCCAACCATCAGTTTTGTAAAAGAGTCAAGGCTCATACCTCAACATTTTTATGATCATAAACCATTTGTGTTTCTCAACACATGTCAAAACATCTCAATAGAATGACTCCTCATTCCAAGGTTTTCACAATTCATTTTCACCAAGTATTCCCATCTAAAGTGACTCAAGTTTTTATCTACTCTAAACTACTAAGTTAAGAGTGTTCACTAAGGTGGAAAGATGGGATCAATCTCATGCCATGGAATGACATCTAAAGTTATCTAGATAGGTCAAGTGTTATACTCTTTATGCTACCTTCAAAACAAGTAAAGGACTTGGGTAAAGTAAAGGAAGTAAATCTTGAAAATAATACTTGGGGTAAGTAATAGTCAAGGTGGTAAAACCAAAGCATGTTTACTGCATCTTGCTCAGATTATCTAGCTTAATTCTAGCTGGCTAAGCATTATACTTGCAAGTGTTAGCTTGCCTTGGGTAGTGCAGTGGTTGAAGTTTTCCTCCTCCTCCTCCTCTTGGTAGAACTCCTCCTCCTCGAAAGCTTGGTCGGTACTATCGTTTATAAATACATACAGAGTACACAATCACCAAACAATACTTAACTAGTGTACTTAGCACTCTAAGGCACACATTTGATGATCTATTAACATCACAAGCATCACAGCTTTATTAACTAGCTTTATTCTTTTTATTTTAGAAAAGTAATTTCTACTCACTGAAATTAACTAAGATTTAATATTCACAATTTAAAATATGGGATCATGTGGACACATTTCCTCAGCACATATTCTAACATGTGGGAATGTGATTTAAAGGTGGGATCACATTTTAATAAGTTTAAGTTTAATAATTAGTGATTTAAAGTGACTAGTAATGCCTATATAGCATTATTTTGGTACTAGTCCAAAGTCACTGCATGCAAACCTTAATATTATTACATATTCAGGTAGGTATGGTGAAATGTGATTTTTGAGAGTTGGAATCAGCTCAAAATCTATTTTGGTTGGTTTTATAAAAATGTTGCAAGGTGCAAATGCTTTTGTTTTGTTATTTTTACTAGGAGAGATCTCTAATTCTAATTGAATTAAATCCAACGGGCTTGGATAGATATTTTCAGAAGCTTTCCACCACAATTGGAATTACTCCATTTGGATCTCTAAATATCTTTGAATTGATTTTTAAACTAAGGGACAGAACTAGGTTCAAACTAAATTAGAAAAAACTAAATTTGAATTGCTGGGCTAGCGCGGGAAGGAAAATGGGCCGGCCTAGTGGCATTCCGCGGCGTAGAGGACAGCTGACAGGGGGGTGCACCGGTCAGCGGCTCATTACACGTGAAGCGTTACGGGTTGATGTGGGCCGGTAGATTAGAACCTAGATCGACGGCTGGGGCTCGTCGTCGATGACGGACATGTCGCCGGCGAGGGCTAACCCTAGCGGCTCGGTAGGGGTACGGTGAGGGCATACCAGGGCTCCAGCTACTGCGGCGAGGCGGGCAAACGAACTGGTAGACGACGGCGAGCCTCCTGGTACTGGCAGCGTCCCGAGATGTGGCCTTGATCAACGGCGCCCTTCTCCTCCTTCCATGGCGGACTCCGGTGAAATTCCGGTGCTGCGGACGGCGGATTTCTCTGGCTAGAGGTGGGGAAGGATCAGTGAGGAGAGGGGAGTGGAGTGGAGTGGTGTGAGGAAACGGTGCTGGGGAGGCCTCCTTTTATATGCGCGGCTAAGCGGCAGAGGAGCATGGGCGGTGCTCGCCGATGACGACAGCACAGCGAGCTAGAGGTGTGGGCGGTGCGCTAGGACGATGGGCGGTGCCCTGGCGAGTGTCACGGCGGTGAGTGTGCAGTGGTTTGTGGTCGGGGGAGGTGAGTGGGGCTACGCGCACTAAGTATCTGCCGACGGCGAGTTTCACGGCGGCCGGTGACTACGGGGCACGGTCGGGGGAATGGGCGTGTCCGTTAGCTTCCTAGGCCAGTGGGGATCGTGTAGGCGGGCGGCTAGAGTGAGGCGGGGTCTGGTCGAGCGGGAACCGTGCGCGCTCTGCGGGCGGCATCGGCATGGCCGATAGTCTCCGGGCGCGGCGGTTCCTGGCGGCTCTGGTCACTGTCCTTGGGCTGGGGCTAGTTGGGCGATGGAGGTGGACCACAAGCGACCGCCTGGACATGGTGGACGACGCTAGCGGCGATTGTGGCATGCTATCGCCGGTGGGGTGCCCAAAATGGTGCCCGGCCTTAATGGCCATGACCATTTGGTCGTGGCACCGTGCGTGGCCGGGCTAGAGAGGGGTAGGGGAGTGCACTGGGTGGCTGTGGTTAGAAAATGGGAGACCAATTTGGTCCAAACACTGCTCCAAATAGTGTTTTTGGTTTTGTTTGAATTCTGCCCACAGGGTGTTTGTAAAAATGGCCGCAAGAATTCAAGTTTTGAATTTTTGGATGATTTTTGGTGGAGTTGCTAGACACATGCTTAAGCATCTGTGGTTGCTTGGGTTTTGAAAATGGAGCTCATTTGAGTAGTTTTTTAAATAGGGTGATCTTGATACCTACACTAGATTCAATTTTCAAATATCATTTAAAATTAGTGTTTGAATGTTTTTGGTAGATCACAAATTGGGCCTTGGTACATCCCTATATGTACTAGCAAGGGGTGCAAAGATCCATATTTTTTTCTGTTAAGAATTGAGTTCTAGGAATATCCAAAGTAGGCATGTTAATTAAGATGGCACAAATGACCATTTGCTTCTTTTATTCATTTTGATTTGTTTTTCTTTGGGATTTGTTTGGGAATGATCTAGATGATGTTTATTTCACCTAAGTATCATTTTACAAGCAATGGATCACTTAATCATGGCAATTCAAATCAACTCCTAATTAAATGCACACACATATGAATGCTTTAATAATTTTAATTGGAAAAGTTTTTGTTAATCCTAATTTTGGTGATTTGGATCTTAATAACATTGGATTGAAGTTTTGGGATGTTACAATAACATGAGTTAACTCTTTTGGGTAACTTTTATATATTTTTGGAATGATAACATTATTTTATCTCTATGTTATCTTTGAAGTATTGGTTCCCCTCATTTTAAGTTAATTTCATCTTAAAATAGCATATGTAGCATGTGTTAGAGTACCGTGTCCTCATCCGTGTTGATGTAGTGAAAATGTATCCTAATTTTTAGTTAACCAAAATTTTAACATGCTACCCATTTTGTGTTTTTCATGTTTCATTATGGCTCTTTGTTCCATTTTGCTCGTTAGTAGTTCACATCCAATTTTTCATGTGTTTTGTGTGTACTATGATTCTTTGTGCTGGCTAATCTCCATATATGGTTTTGAATCATTTTTGTAGGTTTTCATATGTGTAATTTAACTAGACTATATATGATTCAAGTGGACAATTTATTAGTTTCCATATGGGTAACTTTTGGTGTAAATACCTTGATAACAATACCCCTAATCATGTTGGTAGTGTAATTGATAACTTTTGATTATCTCTATGGGTAATTTTTGAACAATTTGTATGATAACATTAGTTTATGAGCATGGGTAACTTCTGTACTAATGGCAGGATAACATTAGTTTATCTCTTTTTGGGTAACGCTTTTATACATTTTGGCATGATAACATTATTTTATCTCTATGGTAATTTTGTAAGTATTGTTTCCTTGTTTAATTTTGCATGTTATTAGTTATCATTCATTTTTCCATGTGTTTGTGTGTACCGTTATACTTTTGTGGTCGTGTAATTCATTATGTTTTCTTTCTAAATTGTTTGCAGGAGCCACGATGGTGAGGAAATGGAAGGATGCCGATGATGTTGTCGAGGGTGAAGAACCACCTACCCGTAAACATGGGAGGAACATGGCATCCCCTTCTATTGTAACCACTCTTTTCAAATGGTTATCAGATGATCATAAGGCAACAATTAAATCAGTGGAGATTGATAGTTTGCTGGACATCAAGTGTGCCTCACAGCATGATGCACTTATGACCTGTTTTGTGGGTTTATATGACAAGCACACACGTGAATTTGTTGTCCCGGGACGAGGAAGGATACCCCTTAATGAGGAAACTATCTTCAGTTCTTTAGGGTTGCCGCTTGGGGATGAGTTGGTCTCGTACTATGCTAATTCTGATATTCAGGGTGTCTTTGCCCATGTTCTTTTTCCTGAAGACGGTGGCACCCTTCTAAGAAATCGAGTGTTTGAAATATTGAAGGATATGACTTTAGCTGATGATGATCTCAAGCAAACATATGTCATCTACATTGTATCGACACTCTTGTCACCCACCACCCGAAACCATGTTAGCCATAAGTGCTACCTTATCATGGCTAGTTTCCCTTTCTTTTCTTTTTTGTTTCTAACTTTGGGGTAACTTATATGTTTTTGTGTGGATAACTTTTTGTTTGTTGTGTGGATAACTAGTGTGCTATAATGGTGGTAACATTTTTGTAGTTGGTGGTGTGGTGTTGTGTAATACATATTTTTTGTAAGTGTGATGTTATGTTAATAGTTTATTTCCATTTTCTATTCACAGAACAATATTGTAAATGTGCAAAAGTTTCAATGGTGCAAATTTGTCACTGGCCAGCTGCACGAGGAGCTTTTTAAGGGCACTCATAGACAGAATTGCCTATTCCTATTGCAACTACACATTTCTATTTATGTTTTTCTATATTGTTTAAGTTTACCTTTTATTTTCCATAGTTGATGTTATGCACCTGTTGTATTTTAGTTAGTGTATTTATTTTATTCATTCATGCTTTTTAATGTCTTCGCAGCTACTTTATGTTGACTCTAACGATGTAAGCGGGTTGAACCTCCCGTTGTCGGAAGGGCGGTATGCTATAAACATTTGGTCCAGAGAGCTAATTGATCTAGTGTTAAAGGCTGATTTGCATCATGATGGAAAGAGCTATGGAAATCTCGAGGTAATCTGCTTGTACCTTTTGTTATTTTTTAATATATGGTTTTTTATCTGGTGGGTAACTTTTAGTGTTAAGGGTGGGTAACTATTGAGTCCACTGGTTGATAACAATTAGCATAAAAGGTGGGTAACCTATTTAGTTTCTCTGTGGATAACTATGATCATAACAAGTGGGTAACTTATGGGTTTAGTAGGTGATAACATGTAGCACAAAAGGTGGGTAACCTTTTTGGCTTATTTCTTATTTTTGTTTGTGCAACTGAAACCTCGGTATGGCATCATCTTAGGACTATTCGGTAGGCCCCAAGGGTTCAAAAGATAGGATGACACTTGTGTGGATCCTAGTTGTTCAAATGAGGTATCATTACGTTTTGAGCTTTTACTATTTTTTGGGTCCAGTTACTTTGTGTCCCTTCATTTTTATTAACGTTTATGGCATTTCTTTTCCTATTTTTGTGTAGAAAAAAGCACAACTTGCTAATCTGATGGGAAATTTTTCCTCTGGATTATTTGGGTTAATGATTACCATCGTGCAAGGGTGGATGGCGTTGCAAGGTTATGGTGGTGCTGAAATGGTGAATCAATTTGATGGCTAGTTTGGTGGTCAGCTTGTTGGACAACTGATGCATGTAAAATGCATCCATGAACTTTGCACTTTATTACTTGATATTCCAATATATTTGCATCATATATGGGGTATATTCATGTTTTATAATGATATTTGGGAATCATTCACAATTCCATTATTATTTTGGAATTAACCACGCCAAGGCAGAAAACCCCTATTTCAATGTTTTTGACTTTCAGGTACCCAAACGATGTCCAGTTGACCTGAAACATCAAGGGACCCAATATTTATCAAAACCAAGAACATTGGGCCAAATATCAGTGAAAGAAGAAGGCCGAGGGAGGAATGGGCCCACCACATGCGGCCACCCCCCTAACGCGTGTGGTGTGCTTATTTGCCCCTCGATTCTCTAATACCATCGATTCTATCTCCCAGGCGAAGGTTCTGACATAAAACCATGTATAAAAAGGTATTCCGACAATTCTCGGAGAGGAGCGCCGCAGAAGACAGAAACATGAAACAGAGAGTGTAACATCCCAAAACTTTAATCAAGGTTATCAAAGTTCAAATCACCCAATTTAGGGTTAACAAAAACGTTTATTGAAGAAGAGGCATATGGATGCATGTGGTTTGCTTTATTATAGAATTGTGTGTATATGCCATGCTTAATTGTTCTAAATGTTGTGAAATGGTTTAAAGGTGAATGCCACATCATCTAGACCATTTACAAACAAAATCCAAAGAAAAATAAATCAAATAAAAATAAATAAAGTAAATGGTCATTTTGACCAAAGTTAACCACTAGGCCTCTTTAGGTGTTCCTAGAAGAGAAATTCTAACAGAAATATTTCTAGTTATTTTCACCCCTTGCTAGACCAAGTAAAAATATATCAAGGCCCACTTTACAAACTTACAAAAACATCTAGCAAATCAATTAAAGGGACAATCAAAAATTGAATCCAATTCATATGTTAAGATCCTCATTTTTGAAAAACCCCTCAAATCAATTCCCCTTGCCAACCCCAAGCAACCATATACAACCAAGCATAAGTGTAGATCACTCACCAAAATTGAACCAAAAATTCAAATTTAAATCTCTTTCGGCCATTTAAACAAACACCTGGCAGGCACAGAATAAACATTTGCCTAACTTACCTATTTGGGCATTGATCACTAGACCATTTGCCCTCTTTCTACTCCTCCTGTCCCCCCTAGTGTCGAGCAGCAGCAGACCACTCTCCCCCTTGGCTGTTTGGCACCAGTGCGCTGCCACCCAAAGCTGTCGCGCTAGGCCGACCATGGACCGCTCGCAGCAAGCTGCCTCGCTCTCTCCCGAGCCTAGCAGCAGACAGGCGACCATCCACCGCCACTCACCGACCAGCCCTCGACCAAAGAAACTCCAAGGACAAGCCCCCGATCGCCGTGCCATTTTCTCTGTTGACCATGCCAGAGCGTCGCAGAGCACGCAGCCGCCTCGCCCAAACAAGCTGCGCCTCACCCTCACCTTGCACGCCCGCACTTGCCACGACCCCAGCTACCCCAGAACACGACATCTTGCTGCCGCTTGACACGTAGCACCCGCACACCGTGTCGAACGCTCGTCGTCCCCGTGTAGAGCACTGCCCGCTCCCGACCAAATGTGACCGCCCCATGCCTCTCCTTTAAGCCAGAGATGACCGCCAAGAGACCACGCACCGTCTCCTACCCCCAGCCGCACCGCTAGCAGCCTGTAGCGTCGCCACTGACGAGCCGTGCACACGCCGCTCGGTCCTCTCGTCGAGCTATAAAAGGAGGCCCTCTCCACCTCAATTCTGCACACCACTCGACTCCCCACTCACCACTAATACTCCCACACTCTCCCCGGAGCAAGGCGAGCCTCAGCCCGCCGGAATTTCCCCGGAGTTTGCCGCTGCAGAGGAGAAGAGGCGCCGTCGATTGGAGCCGCCCCAGGAGCTACCGCGACCACGCCTCGAACCGCCGTCGTCTACCAGCTCGAACGCCCCCATTGCCGACCGTAGCTAGAGCCCAGGTGAGCCCCTATAGACCACCACCGTGCCGCTAGGGTTCATCCTTGCCGGAGACCTGTTCACCGGGGACGGCGAACCACAGCCGTTAGATCGTAGTCTAATCGCATGGCTGAAATTGAAACCTACCACTTCGCGTCAGATGTGTCACTGACACGTAGGACCACCCTGTCAGCAGCCTGCTGCGCCCGCGCAGTGCAGTTGGGCCAGCCCATTTCATTTCCCGCGCTAGCCCACCGATTCAAATTAGTATTTTCCTTTTAAATTGAAATCCTATTCTGTCCACTTATTCAAAAATCAATTCAGAGAGTTTCACTTAACCAAAATGCATGATTCAAATTTTGCTAGAAAGGAAATTAAATTATCTATCCAAACCAGTTGGATTTAAATCAATTGGAGTTAGAGATAATCTATAGCAAAAATAACAAGTCAGAGACTTTTCTACATTCAAACATTTTTCAAAAATCACTTTTGATGATACCATAATAGCTTTTGAGTTGATTCCAACTCTCAAAAATCACATTTGATGATACCTATCTGAATATGTAAAAATATTTAGGTTTACATGCAGTGACATTGGACTAGTACCAAAAGTATGCTATTAGGGAATTTCTAGTCACTTTAAATCTATTAAATAATAATCTTCAACTTTATAAAATGTGACCAACCCTTTTAAATCACATTCCCATGTATTATAATATGTGGTGATGACATGTGTCCACATGATCCCATATTCTATTTGGAGAATATTAAATCTTAATTAATTTCAGTGATTAGAAATTACTTTTCTCAAATAAAATAAATGAAACTAATTCTTTAATACATGTGATGATTGTGATGATACTAGATCATCAAGTATGTGCCTTAGTGTGCTAAATAGACTTAGTACCGACCAAGTCTATGAGGAGGAGGAGTTCTACCCCGAAGAAGACGAAGAAAACTTCAAACACTGCACCAATCAAGGCAAGCTAGATCTATGCAAGTTAACGCTTGCAAGTTTCTTAACTATGCAAGCAATTATTGGCAAGATAATACTTGCAAGCTATCACTAGATGCAAGTTAACCTAAGAAAGATGCATTAGGCATGCTTGGTTATACATTTGATTTATACCCATCCCAAGTTTTACTTGCAAGCTTTACTTTTACTTTACCAAAGTTTCTTTACTTTTAGTAATGCTTTGTGAGATTTTGGAAAGTAGTATAATAGCATAAAGAGTATAAAACTAGGCCTATACTAGATGTCATTCTATGGCATGAAATTGATATTAGCATCCCTCATTAGTGAACACTCTTAACCTTAGTGGCTAGTGCTAAACATAAAAATTGATCACTATAGATGGGAATACTTGGTGAAAATGCTTATGAAAACCTTGGAATGATGAGTCATTCTATTGAGATGTTTTGACATGTGTTGAGAAACACAAATGGATTTGATGATGAAAATGTTGAGGCATGAGCCTTAGCCCCTTTACAAATACTAATGGTTGGGTTCGGATGTGATACCATTCCAATTTTACTGTCCAACCACAATACCTGAATTGGATAAGGCTTAGCCGGAAGTTTATATGCATTAGTATGGGTTCCCTCGCGGAAGAGGTTTGAGCTGAGGCTACCTCTTGATGATGTCCACCTATGCAGTGCCTAGGATGGCAGAGGGCCATGGCTGGGAGGCCAAGCTCATAGGAAAGGTGCTTATACTAGGGTGTGTAAAGGAAAGGTTATGATTAATTATCCGCATACTAAGTATGATGATTTAGGGTTATCCCTGACGGATGTATCGAATTTTGTTGTGAAAGTGCACCACCTCTGCAGAGTGTCAAACTATTCGAATAGCCGCATCCGTGGTCATGGACAGTTGGAGTGGCTATACTGTTCCATCATCATATGTTTTCAAAATGACTTGTGAAGTGAACTATGATTTTGACTTGACCACAACAGGGTTGTGAAAATGAAAACTAGGTTTCCAACTCAAAGTGATTTTAAAAATCTTTACTTAGCTTTCTTTACTTCTGAACTCAATTTCGATAAATCTGGATTTTTGCAAATAAACTTAGAGCTTAGAATTCCTACTAGAACTACCTTACTTGTTAGTGATAGTTTGCGAGTACTTAAAGAGTACTCATGGCTTTGTCCCTGGCTATTCCTGTGGCTAGACTATGAGGAGGACTATCAGGAGGATGGACAGCAGGATGGCTACGACAACTAGGACTATCTCCCATCGTCAGCATTGCCTGTGACACTGAAGATGGAACCCACCGCTACACTTATTATTCCGCTTCTTGTTTATTAAGACTGGATCATGAGATCCCTTATTTGTGTAAGACCATATTATGGTTTGTAATGGATGATACTATGATATCCAATCTGTTATGTCTCGCAAAAATGGTAATCCTGGGATTGCGATGTATGGCATAACATGCATCTGGGATTAAAAATCCGGGTGTTGACAAGTTGGTATCAGAGCCATCCTGACCATAGGAGACCCTAGTTAGAATGGACGTCCGAACAAAAACTTGGTTTCAAAACCAAAAAAGTGAGTATTTATGAAAACATATTTCCCTCTTATCCTTGAGATTCTTTCAAAAAAGATCATTTTCCTCAAATTCTTACATTACTACAAAAAATTTGACACACTTGATCACCTCACTAACTTACTCATCCTAAATTCTTATAGATGGAAGTTCAGTATTGCAAGTTCTACCAGTTGGGCAACGGAGGCCAACTAATCTTTGAGAGGGATCTTGATGCACTGTCACTGTATCTTGAGCGTCCGCATCCGGAATTCTTCGGAGCTCAACTCAAGGATTTCCCAGGAGGAGATCTACAATGGCTGATAGTTGCAGATCTTCGAGGCAAGATGGAAGCACCCCTTTCTGAGAAGATTCAATTCACCATGAGAGAGAACAACTGGCTAGATGGATTAGCCAGGGCTATGCATGAAGCTCTTGCCTGTCTGTGTGGGAAAAACATCAGCTTGATCCAGGGAACTTGCTTTGCTAATTATGCAAGGCGTGATTCTATGGGAATGCCATTGGAGATGCAAAGTCACCCGGAGATGAAGCGCTAAGTGGAGAATCTTGACTGCCTACTGTATGATAGATAGAAGGAATTGGAAAATGCTCAAGCCTACGCCAACCACAACCTTGCCATTGCCGCCAAGAAGGACCAGACTCTCGCCATGCTCGTCAAGGATCGCCAATCACTTCGTCTTCAACGCAAGAAGAAGGATCGCACCATCGCTCGTCTTCGCAAGAAGGTGGCCGACCTCGAGAAGACCATCTAGGAACAAGAAGCTCAGCTTGCAGCCAAAGAAGAAGAAGAAGAAGAAGGTGACGACATCCAGGGAGATATTTACTCATACCTCAGTGATGACAACGACTACCTGGAGGATGATGCCATGGATTTCTACACCGATGATGATGACTCTGACTTCATTGATGATGAGTAGATGCACTTGATCACTACTGTAGGAATAAGTTGTATCGGTCCCACTATATCTTAGTTCACATAATGGTTCTTAAAACCATCTGTTTTCCTTTTGTGTTGTGGTGTGTGTTTGTATTGTGTGCTTGAATGAATGAGTGAATGAGAAGGAGTTAGTTTGCAAAACCTGAGTTCAAACTCAAAATCTAAAGCTTTTGGAAAACAAAACCATGAACCTTAGAACTTTCCCTCTTACCCCTTTATCTATCTCAATCTTCAGATGACCCGTGGAAACCAAGGAGGAAGCAGCTCATCGCATGACCCGATGTTGCAGATTCTACAGATGCTAGTTTCCAACCGTGAAGCTAGTAGAGCAGAGCGCCAAGCAACCTAGCCACCCTGCAACAGATAGCTTAGATGGCCCACAATAATCAAGGCTGAGGAAATCAGGATCATCATGGATCCAAGCTTAAGAACTTTCAGAATACCAATCCCCTTATCTTTAGCAAGTCTGAAGACCCGTTGGATGCGGATGATTGGTTGCAAACCATGGAGAATAACCTGGAAGTCGCAGGAGTGGACGCCAACGAGAAGGTACTGTTTGCCACCCATTATCTGGGAGGAGATGCAAGAGCCTGGTGGAATAGCACCCGTACTATGAACCACGGCCAGATCATGACTTGGGAAGCTTTCAAGATCAAGTTCAGTCACACCCATGTGCCACAAGGTTTAGTCACCCGAATGAGAGATGAGTTCAGAGAACTGAAGCAGGGAAGGATGACAGTAGTTGAGTACCGTGACAAATTCTTGTCACTAGCAAGATATGCCCCTGATGAGATCAACACTGAAGCCAAGAAGAAGGAAAGGTTCCTGAATGGATTGCATGATGAGATGTAGACTATTTTAGTCAACATCTGTTTCGAGGACCTAGAAGAGCTAGTCGACTCTGCCATTCAGATGGATGGGAAGATCAACCAAGCCAATGACAACCGCAAGCGCAGAATGATGCATCAGACTGGGTCCCACAATACCTAGAAGTATCGCCCCAACCCGTCTGCAGGATATGCCCCAAGAGACAATAGACCCCCAATGTCTCGTCCAAACTACCCCAATCGTAATGGAGGAAACTTGAAGTCTAGAGGAACCACAACAATAACCCCGGCAACTCCAACAACTTCAATCGTGCACCACCCAAGTCCAACAACAACAATAACAATACTGCCCCAATGACTGGAAGCAATGCCGTGCCTATTGCAGCCAAAGACAAGTCCCAGATTACTTGTTTTGAATGTGGAGTTAAGGGTCACTACTCCAATGAGTGTCCCAAGAAGCTTGCATCCACCACCAATGTGAATGCCCCAGCTCAACAACAATGATGTGTTCAGCCTGGAAGAAGATTTTCCCCAGGGAACTCGCTCAACCGCAACAGTCGTCTGTTTCGCATGAATGATGAAGAAGCCCAGGAAGCGCCAGATGTCGTGCTGAGTATGTTTTCTGTTAACTCAGTATTAGCAAGAGTGTTGTTTGATTCTGGAGCATCGCACTCGTTTGTTATAGAAGAATTTGCATGCACTAGTAAGATTCAACCAACAAAATTGAAGCATGTTATGATAGTTCAAATACTTGGTTCAACCACCAAAGCTAGAAAAATTTGCAAGGTTGTACCTATCAGAATCCATGGGATAGTTTTTTATGCCAATCTAATATTACTTGGAACCAAAGGTTTGGAAGTAGTACTAGGAATGGATTGGATGTCGAATCATAAAGGATTGATCGACTATGCCAAGAAAGCTATAACCATGACCAGTAGCTCTGGAGTATCAGTAGAGCATGTATCTGAAACCTTGCCCTGCCAGTTCAAATGCAACAAGAGTCTAGCCCTACCCAAAATAGACCAAGTCAGAGTAGTCTGTGAATACCCCGGCATATTCCCAGATGAATTGCCCGGTATGCCCCCAGATCGAGATATCGAGTTCATTATTGAACTAATTCCTAGAACTGGACCCATAGCTCAGAGACCTTATAACATGAACCCATCAGAGTTAGTGGAGCTAAAGAAGCAACCTGATGATATGCTGGAGAAAGGCTTGATTCAACCAAGAGCATTGCCATGGAGATCACCAGTTTTGTTTGTGTACAAGAAGGATGGAGGTAAACGTTTGTGTACAGATTACCGAAAGCTGAATGATGTCACCATAAAGAACAAGTACCCAGTGCCAAAGATAGAGGATCTATTTGATCAGTTGACTGATGCCAGAGTGTTCTCTAAGATTGATCTTAGAACTGGTTATCATCAACTCAAGATTTGTGCAACGGATATTCCAAAGACTGCCTTCACCACAAGATATGGATTATATGAGTATACAATCATGTCTTTTGGATTAACCAATTCCCCCGCTTATTTCATTAATCTCATGAATAAGATTTTTATGAACTTTCTGGATAAGTTTGTCGTTGTTTTTATCGACGATATTCTAATCTATTCCAAGTCAGAAGAAGACCATGAGCAACACCTGAGAACCATCCTTGAAACCCTGAGAGAGCATCGGTTGTATGGCAAGTTTAGCAAATGTGAGTTTTGCTAAAAGAAGTAGGATGCCTCGGACATATTGTGTCGGTAGGAGGAGTCGTTGTTGATCCCGCCAAGATCAAAGATGTTGAAGAATGGAAAGCCCCAACTAGAGATCAAAGATTCAGGGTTATCCCGGATGGATGTATCAAATTTTATGGTGAAAGTGTACCACCTCTGCAGAGTGTCAAACTATTCGAATAACCACGTCCGCCGTCATGGACAGTTGGAGTGGCCATACTGTTCCGTCGTCAGATGTTTTCAAAATGACTTGTGAAGTGAACTATGATTTTGGCTTGACCACAACAGGGTTGTGAATATGAAAACTAGGTTCCCAACTCAAAGTGATTTTAAAAATATTTGCTTAGCTTTCTTTACTTCTGAACTTAGTTTCGATAAATCTGGCCTTTTGGAAATAAACTTAGAGCTTAGAATTCCTACTAGAACTACCTTACCTGTTAGTGATAGTTTGCGAGTACTTAAAGAGTACTCATGGCTTTGTCCCTGGATATTCCCGTGGCCAGACTATGAGGAGGCCTATCAGAAGGATGGACAGCAGGACGGCTATGACAACTAGGACTATCTCCCATCGTCAACATTGCCTGTGACACTGAAGATGGAGTCCACCGCTACACTTATTATTCCGCTACTTGTTTGTATTAAGACTGGATCATGAGATCCCTTATTTGTGTAAGACCTTATTATGGTTTGTAATGGATGATACTGTGATATCCAATCTGTTATGTCTCGCAAAAATGGTAATCCTAGGATTGCGATGTATGGCATAATAGGCATTTGGGATTAAAAATCCGGGTGTTGACAGAGAGGGAGGAGGCAGAAGATTGGAGGGGGAAAACTCCGGCGGGGTGCTACCGGTGTGATCTCCACCTCCTCCAATGACTCTGGCACCTTCACCATGGTGAAGGGAGAGTACTCCACCCCTAGACTATGGGTTTGTGGTAGTAGCTATTGTCTCTCTCTCATGATCTCGATTGTATTAGAACCGTATGAGCTGCATAACATGATTAGGGTCATATTTGTATTACCTATTTGGTGGATCTTTATATATTTTTTATTTGAGATTGCAATTGTTCAGTATTGGAAGTATATGAATAGATGCATATTATGTACCTCGTTCTTGTTTACTTGTTTTGATCAAACTTGTATATGGGAGCGTGTGGGGGGAACATGTGCATTAGTTGGAGCAACATGGGTGATCTTGCGGATAGGACATTAAAACTAGCGAATCACTTGTGTGTTTACCTTACTTAGTTTCATCACTAGGGATAAAGAAAATATCATGCTTAGACTAGATCAAGTATGTTATTATTTTAACTTCATGCCATAGAACTTAAGCTATACTCTAAAATTGATCTTAATACCAGATTGCTTGGAGACCCCCCATTCTAGTGGAGTATAAATGAATTGTTAGTAAAATAACATATCTATGTTAGGATGTGATGCCCATATGAATTTCTATCCATACTTTAACATGTTGCACCAATATTATGTCAACTAGAGTGTCCCGTGTCCACCATAACTCAAAGAGAGAGTGCATAAGAGAAACCACGAACCCCTGTCCATTTTAAACCATAAGAAAACACTATCCAACACATCTACATCACCTTTTATTTTCAGTATTAATTAAATCCGAAAATACAAAAACATTTCTCATACTTGCAAACACCAACCAAAACCAAAAAATATAATATTCCAATGCATTTACCACAATTGCGTATTTACTTTACTATTGCATTGCATTTTACTTTTATTGTATTTTATTTCAGTTTTGCTTGCATACACCTTGTGCTTGACAACCACTTGGTGAGGTTGAGGGCACAAAAAAATCTACAACTATTTTGTAGGTTGCTGACGAAGAACAAGACGATCATTCTCTTACACACAGCTCCCCGAGAGTTCGATATTTAAACCCTCAAGTTTTCCTTATGGGGAAGACTTCCATTTACTACATCACTCTCCCCTTAGAGTCTCGACCATTAAGGTACATCGAGAAGCTCCTACGACAACTGTTAGGAAGTTTTCTAGCGCTTTCATCAAGGAAGTTTTCTGGCGCCATTGCCGGGGAGCTAGTAAAAGGATATCTCACAAGAAAGTTCAACTTCATCACTAACTTGTGTAAACACCTAAGCTCGGGGAGGTTGCACCTACGTGAGTACCTTGTTAATCTTTTAAATCTTCAAAATAGTTTTGTTTTGTTTTGTTATTGTCTTTACTTTCATCTTTACATTTTAGTTTTTACATTTTTAGTTTCTTTTACCATTTGGTTTTGCATTTACTTTTTATTTTCCAGTTTTTGTCTTACTTTTGTATTTTGGTTTGTCTTTTAGTTTTCAGTTTTGCATTTCATTTTCTAGTTGTTAGCTCAGTAGTATTAGTTTTAGTATCATTTTACTTTCAGTTTTCATTTAAAAACATAAAACACATAAAAATTAGTAATGGAGAAAAGAACCTTTTGGCCATTTAGTGTTAGGAATTTTCCTCAAGATATGAATATCCTGGTAGAGCAATTTGAAGTAGATCCCAATGTCACTAAAATAATTAATGAAAACTGCTTCTATGGGAAACCAAAGGAAGATCCTATACAACATCTTAGGAAATTTGATGAAAGGTGTAAAGTTTTGAATTTGAGCCATGCAAACAACAACATAATCAAAGTTAAGCTTTTTTCCTACTCACTTGCTAGAAAGTCATTAGATTGGGTTTTGAAATGGCCTACTGGAAACTTTAGCTCTTGGATTAATTTGAAAGCATTATTTATTGAAAGGTTTAGTTCCACTGAAACAATATGCAACCTTAGACAAATATTTATTACCTTTAAACAAGAGGAAGAAGAACCATTAGTAAAATCTTGGGAAAGGATTTGAGTAATAGCTTTTGGAGTGGAACATGGCCTTAGAGATTGGATGCTCATGCATGTGTTTTATAGAGGATTATCTGACACTTCTAGGACATTTTTGGATGATGAATGTGAAGGTTCTTTCATGAATATTACTGCTGCAGACACTCATGTTTTACTTGATGGTTTACTTTTGGAAGTGAAAATTAAAGAAAGTTTAGAAAAGGCTAAAGTACCCGAAGATGTTTGTGATGATCGCCATGAAATTTACAATTTATATAATAGAAAGAAAAAGGTGGAAGAAGTAATTATGCTTAGTGAGTTTAAGGATCCACTACTTGATTTAGATAAATGTAGCTTGCATGAACTCATTAATGTGCTACAAAAATTTGCTAGTGATCCTTCCATAAATTCTCACCAAGCGGGTTTTGGTTCTTATATAGCTAACCATGTGCTTAAAGAAAAGATTGCTAGGTACAATCGAGGTGCTATGATACCACCTAAGCTTGGGGATGTATGGATCCCCAAGGTATTAATTACTATTGGAAAAGAAACACACCATGCTATCCTTCCTTTGAATCAATAATAGCACTTGTATTACGAAGGAAAGTCTTCCCAAAATAATTGGACTAGAGGTTTTACTCCCCATGTCCATGATAATAAAATCAACGGGAAAAAAATTCATGTGAAGCTCTAACATTACATTACTAACTTTGCCTACAACATGTTTAATGGTATCATCAGCAAGTATTAAGTCCATGGAGCATTTTTCTATATTTTGCAACTCTAGCAATTCATATAGATCTTTAGATGAAACGGAAACACTAGAACCTAGATCAAGTTAATGTAAAGTTTCAATTTCCACATAAGAAGTGTATGGAACACTTTCCAAGAAAGAGGACACTCCAAAAGTCAATCTCCCTCATGAGCTTCTCCCCTCTTAAAATTTAAGTAAGTAAGCCTAGCTATATGGCTTTAAAGAAAGCGCTTTGCGGGGGGCAACCCGAATGTTTTTGTTTTGATTTTATTTATGTCCTATTGAGGTAGAAAGAGACTTTATTTTTTGTTTTAGTTCTGTAGTTTTCAATGAAGTACCAAGTTTTTGTTGGACATATGCCCTAGAGACAAATAGTAGTAAGGACTATTATCATATTTCATATAGTTTATGATTAAGTTTTATATCATGCTGTAACTGTATTGAGTGGAAACATCAATACACGTGTGATATACAAACAACCAGGGGTTCCCAGTGAAACTCTAGTCACTGGTTCATTGGTCAATAGATGATCATGTTTCTTGATCATGTGGCATTTATGCCAGTTGGAAATGAGGTCATCTCATTCTGAGAATGAGATGATGAACCAATACCCAACCTAAACATCGTGACCCGATCATGTCACGAAGTTCAAGTTACGATGATTAGAAATGGATCCTCATAGACTATTCCTTAGACCGTGAGGCTATAGCAATCATTGTCTCCCGAGAGTGCTTAGATAGCATCAAACGCCATCTGGTAAAACAGTGGTTATAAAGGTGTGTTCAGGTACTTGGAGGAAATTGTAGAGGCAATATATGTCAAGAGCAGGATTTGTCCGTCCATGTGATGGGAAGATACTCAAGGGCCCACTCGGAGAAGTTATATCCAATAGCTGCGCAGCGTGTGATTTGATCACGGGGATATCACTTGTCGGAACAAGTCAAGTAGCATTGTTCAGTAACGAGATTAAACACGACATGGTGATGTCATTGATCAGATCTCGGTCAATGCAAGTATCGAGTGACAAAGGGAATAAGACACGACTGTCCCGATTCAAACGACGAAAGATCTTCGTGGAACGCACAGGGGTCACATGGCCATCCAGGTCCCTCTGTCGATCATTGGTGCGGGAATGTCCCGACCATGTCTAGAGTGTTTCGAACCGTGGGGTATCACGCTTAAGGGCTTGATGATGCTTAGAGAGTGTTTATAGGATTGGTGGAATCACCGAAGAAGAGTAGGGAGAAAACCGGAAGGGTTTCGGTAAGTCCGGAGGATGCCCGGAGTCGAAGTGGAAGGTGTTCCATAGCCACGGAGGTTGAATAATATGTGAATGAATGTTAAATATTGATTTAATCATTTATTCATAATTATTTAATAAAGATAAAATCAATTAAAGGTCAAAAAGGCTTAATGGGCCAATTTCCGGAGGGAGAGGGCCCATTAGGGAAAGGAGAGAGGGAGAAGGGGCCAGGGGGCTGGTCGGCTGGGCCTAGCCCCCCCCCCCCCCCCGCACGGGGACCAACTAGGTGGACGGTGGCCACCCCCTCCCCCCTCCTCTCCTTTAGTCCCACCCCAGGACTTTGAGGGAGGGTGTACCCCCTCCTCACCCTATATAAAGTGGGGTATTTGGCCAAGATAAATACACTAATGATCAATAAAGGTCTCCCCACTTTTGGGAGGACCTATAATTGATATCTTATCTCTCCCCCTCTCTCGTGACCATGGTCCCAAGTCTGGACTACACGAGCGAGAGACATCTTCACCGTGGAGCGCCGTCGTGCTGCGGGATTCGGATCCGGGAGCTCTACTTCCGCAAATGCTGCTGGATCGGGTAAGCGGGAGTCATCGTCAGGCACCGGACGTGTGTAAATCCCCATGAGGTGTCGCCCTTGAGGCACTCGAGTCGTTGGAGCCAAGGAGCACAAGGACTTCATCATGACCTTGAGGCCGGGTTCGGCTTGTCTACATCAACCACGCTCTCCTGAGCGTTGACAACGCTTTTCGGTCTTCAAGGGTAAGTTCGTGAAAAGCCCCTCCCATTACTATATTAATAATAGATAGGTCCTGGCAGCTTCAGGGGTTCAGGGGCATAGAGTAAAATTTATTGTTTTCATACGCGGAACCCCTACAGTGGTATCAGAGCTAGATCTATGCGTAGTAATGCTAGTACCGGTAGAACACACGAGATGTAGCATGTGGGCGTTGATCTTTTAGTTGTTACCCTTCCACGTGTACTTTGTATACCGCAGTAATGCTTGATGAAAAGGCCCCCAACCGACTTTACGCGTTCTAACTTTGTGCGAAAGCCCATTCAGCCACGTAAAACATGCAAAGATAAAGTAGAGGCATCTAACTTTGTTTTGCAGGGGGGTGTTGCTTTGTGATATGGTTTTGGCAAAGGTAAAGTTATTACCTTATGTTACGTAGTAGTACATAGTCGCGGAGGTGACAGACTACCACGCCAGAATGACACCGGTACCCTGGTGTCTACGGCGTCGGATCCCTGGCGCCGGAACCACGTGACGGCAGATTGAGATCACGACGTGAAGGACCATATCACATAGCATTTACATTCAATGTTATTGTTTGTATATCTTATTGTGTGCTAGTATTAGATACTCGACGGTAGCCTAATAAGATGATCCCTGTTAAAATTACCAACGATTGTGTTCCCTCTTAGTGTGCACCACCAAGAAAGTTCTTCGGTATGAGGCAGGCCGTGATGATCGGGTGTCAGACATATCTACGTTCACATACAGTGGGTGCAAGCCATGTTGCACAGCGAAAACACTAGGGTTGAGTTGGCGAGCCTAGCATGTATAGACATGGCCTCGGAACGCGGATGGTCGAAAGATCGAGCATGAGTCGCATGAATGATGTGACCCACGTTTAGCATCCACCCTTGAACCCACATTGATGGCCGTGATGATCAGGGGAGATGTGGCTGATAGGGGTCGTGTTATCACTAGGAACCCTTTTGGGGATAGGTGTTTCTGAGTGGAGTTATTATTAACTCGTTTAATTATAAACTTAGTCTTAATTCCTTTTGCAATTATAAATGTAGAAAATGGTTCTTCCCGAGATTACCTTTCCTATCGACAATTGGTTGAAAGGAGAAAAGCTCAAGTTAGATGGATCCAACTTTTCTGCATGGGTCATACACCTATTTGATCTCCTTGGGAAGAACAATGTAGCCGACTACATGACCTGCGAGATATATTTGGAGCCACCCTATTCTCATGAGACCCAGGAGCAGCGTGATGTGCGTTATCGTCGTCGTGTGATGGCCAAATTTATATCAGTGACCATGTGCCTCGGAATGGAGGATGGGCTATGGCCAATGGTGGGAAGTCTCAAGCCCCGAGTGGTCATGGCACATCTGAGATCGCATTTCGTGGAACAAGTGCGCATGTGGGAGTATGAACTGATGGGGGATTTCCTCTCCATAAAGATGGAGGAGGGTTCCTCACTGGACGAGCACTTATTGAGCATATACGATGCATACATGATTCTGGCATACTACCTGGACAACTGGTTCTCAAGCTCATTTGTGATGGGAGTTGTGCTACGGTCGCTTCCACCAAGCTTCCAAGCATAGGTCAGGATCTGCATTATGAGAGGCGACACAGAAACACTAGATTTCCTCGAGTTCATATCACATTTCAGAAATGTGGTGGATGAACCCAACATCGCTGGAGTCGTCAATGACAAAGGTATATATTTGATATACAGTTTTATAAATTTTATAATCTTGCAAACACATTTGCAGTGTTAAGTATATCTGATACTTGTTCTGTTTTGCTGAAAACAGGTCCTTCTGCATGAGAGGTGCTTGCTGGAGAGGAGGTGACATTGCATGTTGATGGCAAGCATGATGATGATGGCCGACGACACTCTCCCTCGACATTTATCATTTAGTTTATGTTTTAGGATGATTATTGTAATCAAGAGATTGTGAACTTCTTTAGTGTGTCTCACACTTCGTGAGACAATTATTCATATGAGTTTGTAACAAACAGTTGTTCTACTTTTATGAATGATTCCTATTCGCGTTCATATCTTGTTTTATTATGTGTGAATTATCCTTATTGTTTGAAACTAATTGATAATGCATGAACATTTGTAAAACAATAAAATGCCTTGTTTAAAATACCCAAACTAATGATATATTCATTAGTGCATGAAACCATTGTTTAAATTCAAAGTTATGTGATAATATATGAAAGTCATTCGATTTCTTATCACATATAAATCATGCCTAAGTTCAGCAAAATAACTTGAACACCGTGTATTACTTAAATACAAAGTGTTTAATGAATTGTTAAATAGAATACATATTCGATGTATTGTGTTTTAACGAAAATGGTAATTATCATTATATGATTGTTTAAATGTGTAAAGTAGTTTACCAAAGGAAACATGAATATGAAACTATTTGATTTGATCAAAGTGTTTCATCAATAAAAGGGTATAAATATAAAAGAGAATCTAATTACTGTGATTTGATCAATAGTAATGAAATTCAACTTTATAAGAGTGGCATAAAAGAAATTGTGAAATGCGAAGTGTTTTGAAACATCAAAATGCAAAGCATCACAATGTGATATTAGATATCAAAGGGGGTTGAATAGAAGGCACCAAATAAATCGGTGTAGTGTAGATGTAGAGACCCTTAGATTAGAAATAGTTAGTGCTATATTAGAATGTAGTGAACCATTTGAATTCGTGAAAGTTTTGGGGTTATTCGATATAACCAAAATAATAACAAATAAGTCCTTGTAGAGTATTCATTGGAAACTTTGAATACGAAATCCATAGTTGAAACAAAAAGGAAAGCAAGATTCGTATTGCTTGGATTTTGGTACATTCTTGAAAAAGCTCACTTTTAGTGATGTTTCTCGATTATGAAGCAAATGGAAGATAGTGAAAAACACTATGAGGATACAAAAGCCTGCATCAGAGTGTTGAGAAGCGCAACGGACAACGTTCCTTAACGATCTGCAAAGAATGAAAGAATCAATGATATTGATCATTATGTTTTCTCCACTTGTGTTTTCACTAGATGAAGTAGGATTCAAAATGTAATCCATATCTTGTATGGAGACATTTGTGAATCATTTGTCATGATTCTTGGAATATGACATACCTACGAACTACTAAGGAAACAATGGTAAACCAAAATTATGAGAAATCCTAATAGCGAAATTCCCTTGAGATTAGAAAGCAATTAGTTGCTGAATCTCACCTGTAAAGGGGTTACTTGAATTTTCCCAAATGACCGCGAAGCCATAGTGGAAAAAGGGGTGAATGACAAAAGCACAATTTGTCAGGTATTGGACAAATTCAAATGAATTTGATTTAAGTGTGCTGAATGTCTAGTGGATTTAAGACTAGTAAAAGTACTAGTGTCTCATAGTAAATCTCTCACTTTGATATTTGATCAAAGGATTTTGAAGTTGTTCAAAATTGAGAGTAGATATGCAATTTGCATAAAATTGAGTGGGAGCTATGAAAGTCTTCCTGAAACAATATGTGATTGACATATTTTAAGTGGGAGCAACATAAGTCTCAAATTCAAATATGTAATAACATATTTTGAGTGGGAGCTTATAGGAGTAATTCTTAAGTATGTTAAGGATGAAAGCACAAATACTTATGAATAATGATTTATAAGATGTAGAAGTTGATAATAAGTGTATTATGATATTGTGTAGTATTCCTTAAGGGATTCTGAAAAGGGGTTTCAGAATAGTGGTTAATTAAGGAACTAGTCCTTAATGACTCAAATTAGGAATAGTATTAAGTTGAACATCAATGGTTGAAAGAAAGAAAAGGATGATCATCATCCACTATGTTAAGACATAGGTTCTATCTTAGTAAACCATGATGATAACTTAACATAATATATGATCCAATAAAGAACGTTTGAAAGTGATTAAGTTCGAATCACGAAACGTTGAGTTAAGTTTGTCCACAGTGTCTAATAGAGAACTGTAGACATGTTTTCCAAATCCATAAAGGATGAGATATCTTAGAACATAAAGAGTTATGTTATAAGGGAATATGTTGGAAACTCCTGTAGATACCGATTAAAGTCAAGTAGGAAGCAAGGTGAACAAAACATCGAAAGTTGCACGGAGTGCACTGGTGTTTCAATGAATACATTTATAATAATAGATAAGGGTACCATCTAAAGTGTTGTATAATGTTATGGCAGGGCTAGTTCGCTTTTAACGTAGAATGATGTGTCCCAGGGCACAGTGGCCATGAGAAAGCCCTCGAGGTTGATCTAACGTCACTGTAGGCTCCTAGAATCAGGCCTCATTCTACTGCCATAGCGACGATGCATACACAAAGATGCTATCATGTGATGATAAAGTATTAATGTCAATCAAGGTGACATTAGTAAGTTGCAAAGGATTTGGGACTGTAAAGTACAGACCCTAGACTCAACCTCTTCCATGAGCAAGCATGTTTAGGGTACCGGGTATATGGTGCCAATGATTGAGAACAAATGCAGCTAGTGTATTTGTACTCTAGTGCAAGTGGGAGACTGTTGGAAATATGCCCTAGAGACAAATAGTATTAAGGACTATTATCATATTTCATATAGTTTATGATTAAGTTTTATATCATGCTATAACTGTATTGAGTGGAAACATCAATACACGTGTGATATATAAACAACCAGGGGTTCCCAGTGAAACTCTAGTCACTGGTTCATTGGTCAACAGATGATCATGTTTCCTGATCATGTGGCATTTATGCCAGTTGGAAATGAGGTCATCTCATTATGAGAATGAGATGATGAACCAATACCCAACCTAAACATCGTGACCTGATCATGTCACGAAGTTCAGTTACGATGATTAGAAATGGATCCTCGTAGACTATTCCTTAGACTGTGAGGCTATATCAATCATTGTCTCCCGAGAGTGCTTAGATAGCATCAAACGCCACCTGGTAAAATGGTGGTTATAAATGTGTGTTCAGGTACTTGGAGGAAACCGTAGAGGCAATATATGTGAAGAGCGGGATTTGTTCGCCCATGTGACAGGAAGATACTCAAGGGCCCACTCAGAGAAGTTATATCCAATAGCTGCGCAGCGTTTGATTTGATCATGGGGATATCACTTGTCAGAACGAGTCAAGTAGCATTGTTCAGTAACGAGATTGAACACGACATGGTGATGTCATTGATCAGATCTCGGGCAATGCAAGTATCAAGTGGCAAAGGGAATAAGACACGACTATCCCGGTTAAAATGACGAAAGATCTTTGTGGAACGCACAGGGGTCACATGGCCATCTAGGTCCCTCTGTCGATCGTTGGTGCGGGAATGTCCTGACCATGTCTGGAGTGTTCCCGAACCGTCGGGTGATGGCTCAGTGTCGGCGCCAGGAAAATGCTGGTGCGATGTTGATGTAGAGCTTGTTGGGAACCCCAAGAGGAAGGTATGATGATCACAATAGCAAGTTTCCCTCAGTTATGAAACCAAGATTTAATCGAACCAGTAGGAGCAAGGAAACAGCCCAAAGGTGTTGCTAGCTAAGCCTTGGCAGGGCGCACTACTGGTGCTAGTAGCAACGTGGAGACCTGCACAACACAACCATAGAACTTTGTCCCCAACTTGCGATGAGGTTGTCAATCTCACCGTGTTTTGCGGAAAACAATGGATTAAATGTATCGAATGGAAAGAAGTAATAGTTTGCAGAAAGTAAACACAAAGCAGTAAACAGTTTATAGATTGTACGTAAAAGACAAGGATCGGGATCCATAGTTCACTAGAGGTGGCTCCCCTTAGATAGATAACATGCTGGGTGAACAAATTACAGCGGGGCAATTGAGAAACATCGAGAAAGAAATACATGCATATACTAATCATCTTGACTCCTTTGGAACTTGATTGGGCATTACAACATTATACATAGACCGCCATACAACTTCATCTATGACTAATAATCCACCTTCAGGTTATCATCCGAACCCCCTCCAGTATTAAGTTGCAAGCAACAGATTATTGCTTTACGAACTGTGTGTAAAGTAAACAATACGATTGTTCTATGAACAAAGGATTGTCGTTTTCTCCCTAGTAGCAACAGCACATCAAGTACCTTACAGATTTCTGTCACTACCCCAGATTACCAGAGGCATGAACCCACTATCGAGCATAAATACTAACTCTTGGAGTTGCTAGCATCTACTTGGCCAAGATAGCTACTAACAACGGAAAGCATGCAAGATCACAAATAACAAAGACATGATAGAATCAATAATCAATCTGAAATAGCATCTCAATATCCATCGGATCCCCGCAAACACAACATGCAGAATTACAAATAGATGATCTTGATCATGAATGGAGCTCACAAGATCTAGACATGAAAGCACAAAGGAGGAGAACCGACCATCTAGCTACTACATGGATCCGTAGTCCAAGGATGAACTACTCACGCATCACACCGGAGGCTTGCATGGTGATGAAGAAGGCCTCCAGGGTGAATTCCCCTCTCCGACAGGGTGCCGGGAAGAGCTTTAGATCCCTCCCGATCTAGGGATGGAGATGACGGCGGCTACAGACTCTTTCTTGGATTTTTGATCGGGTCCTTAGGGTTTTCGTCCCGAGGTCAATATATAGGCGGAAGGAGAGGCCGAGGGGGTGTTGGGGTCGGCCAGACCACCCCTTGGCGCGGGCCAGGCCTGGCCGCGCGGCCAGGTGGTGTGGCCGGCCCCCAGCCCTTCTCCGTCTCATATTCTGGCATCTGATGACTTCCGAAAAAATAAGCACTTTGTCTTTTGTCCCATCCAATTCCGAGAATATTCATTTTCTGACTTTCCTGGAACCAAAAGCAGCAGAAAATAGGCAGCTGGCACTATGCCTCTTGTTAATAGGTTAGTCCAAGAAATCATATGAAAAGTACTCCAACGTGTGGACAAAACACAAGAAAGTGATAAAACCAAGCATGGAACATCAAAAATTATAGATACATTTGCAATGTATCAACATCCCCAAGCTTAACTCCCGCTCGTCCTCGAGTAGGTAAGTGATAAAAAGAAAGATTAATTTTTGAGGTGACATGCACCATCAAAGACTTGATCAAAGTATTTGTAAAACATTCAAAGCTGGGATCATAGTACTTCAATCATAACATGAAAGACAAAGTTCTAGCAATAAGACAAAGAAACTATGATACAACATGAAAAGGTACAAACAAAAGATTCATGAATAACAATGCTTTGCAAGACGTTTGTTTGTTTCACATAAAGAAAACATAGCATAATAGTATTCAGCTTGTCCCTCAATAGAGTAGCAAATATAAATGCATAGGACACCTTCAAAGTTCATAAGAGTGACTAGATTCAAATAGTTTAAAACAAGCAATATCAAGTTATGCATCAATCAACTAGTCTTGGGATAATGCACATAGAACTAAGAATGGCCACTATGCTCTCAAAGTAGGTGCATAAAGGTAGAAGGTGGAGACTCAATGTAATGGTGGAAGAAAGGCCTTTTTATAAAAGGAAGTAGGGATTCAAGTCTCATAAAGAGCTTCCAAAAATTATGGTACTTATAGCTTTCAGCTCTCATTGCCCCTATCATAAGCATCTTGAAGTGATTAAGGTTAAAGTGAACGAACTATGGTGTACATGCTTGACAAAGTATAAGTTAGAAATATCATGTCCCTTGTATACGAGGGCTGCTCCTCATGCTACTCATGTTTAGTCACCGGTAATTTCTTGTCATTGTAAGTACATGTATATCATAGAGAACCGCCAACGGGGTACCCCTTGCATGATGATACGGAAGAATCCCCATATCAAAATGACAAGGCAAGCAGACAACGAGCATCTCAACAATCTTCTTATTTACCATGGGAATATGGTGCTTTCTTCTCTCTTTCCTCTTTTCATAATCTCTTTTTTCTCATTTGTTTCAATAGGACTCCTTTTTTATAAGAAGAATGCTTCATAGACAGCTCATTATGGTTACGCTGCAGGTTTCCACCATGTCAGCATGGATTAGACCAGCGGCCCAGGCGTTTCTCTAACACATATACATAACTCCATGGACTTACAAGCTCCCCTTTCATTTCACACCCACGACATCCGTATACAAAAGAGCATGATATCAACTAGGTATAAAGTACCAAGTGCAATGTTGAAAGCATTCCCCATGAAAGCATGGTTATGCTAATTCCCAGCAAATAAGTGCAAGCATATACAACATAGATGACACAATGGTTCAATTTTATTAAGGGCAAGAAAAGTAAAGTGTGCCATCAAGTTCGTGAGAGCTTTAATCACTAGTTTTCTCATAACAAGTTTAATTTGGAAGGTAAACAAAAGCATGAATATACTTGGAATAGCATAAGCTAGTAGGTAGGTATGGTGGACTCTTTGGAATAACTTGGTTTAGGGAGTTGGATGCATGAGTGGAACTCATACTTGGTTGTGGAGGCTAGCAAAAGATTGGGAGCGACAAACTAAGAGAGCAATAATGGTCATAATCATGCAGAGCGACAAAACATCATTGATCAAAGCATAAAGTGATACTACAAGTTGAAAACTAAAGGATCATAAAGGCTATGGTGACTTTAGATAGTCATAACATGGTGTGAGCATGCGCTAAGTCAACCCAAATAAAGCATCAAAGGAGAATACCACTATACTATGCTTTAATATGCTAAAACAACGCATGATTCATCCAAGGCACATTAAGAAATCTCAATTGTTTATAACAAGTCATGCTACAGAAAAGAATACTAAGCATAAAGCCAAAACAATATGAAGCATGGCATGACAAAGCATAGGCCACAGTCAAAAACGAGCTCTTTTTACCACATAAGTATGAACTTTCCTACTCTTTTCCAAACCAAACCAAACTATTTGCAAACCAATGTATGAAAGAGGGGGTCCAACCAATTTATTCAGAAAACTAATCAAACTAAAGCAAACGAAAAACCAAAACGAAAACGAAAAAGAAGACGCTCGAAGAACAACACAATTGTGCATGAAACAATAAAAATGAAGCGTTTGGAAGAAACCTAGGATTTTTATTGATGAAGAAGGGGATGCCTTGGGCATCCCCAAGCTTTGATGCTTGTACTTCTTGGATATTTCTTGGGGTGACATGAGTGGCATCCCCAAGGTTGAGCTTTAGTCCATCCTTCATCTCATTACTCATTCCTTCCATACACCTGAAAATTTTCCTTCATACAAAACTTCACACAATCTTTATTAGAAACATTAGTGCACTCAAGATAAATAAGTATTAAGACTCAGTTATAACACCAAATAAACTTCCATTAAAACATTAGATACTGTAGCACTTCCCTAAAAAATCTCAATTCCCCAAAAAGAACTCAAAGAGGAACCAACAAGAAGCAAATGCAGAAAATGGCAGAAATCTGTCAAAACAGACCATCAGGCAAAGACAATTTTTTTCAAAGACCTTATGTTGCTCAAATCAAAAAGTGTTGAACTAAAGGAAGTTAGATAACAACCTGGGGCAGAAGCACAAAAATTCACGCCTCAAAAAGACGTTCAGAGATTTTATACGAATTTTTACGGTGAAGCACAGAAATCTGTTTCGGGACAACAACTTTCCCAATCATTACTTCTCTCTCATTAGAGGTTACTCTTGGCACAAAAAGCAAATAAAAAGGATAAGGAGAGGTTATTACAGAGGTAATAACTTCCAAGACTCATCTAAAACTTTTGGGTTATCTCCCGATAAGTACTTTTCTTTAACGCCTTTAAGTTAGGCATAAGAAGCAAGAAAAAGGATCAAGTGTTCTCAAATGAAGAAGCATTAAGACTAATACCAGAAATATTTTCAAGAAGGCAAGGTATATCATCCAAATAAGTTCTAGAGGATCCTCTCTCAATGCTCTTAGGTTCACTATTCTCATCAAAAGGGTTTGTAGGAACAATCCAATTAAGATTCTTTTCTATGGCATCATGTATTGCTACTAGTTTAAAGGGTATTGGTATCTTAGGTTCCTCCCCATTAGGTTCGGTTTTGTTCATCTTTTCTCGTATACCAAAAACATCTACACATGAGCCTAGCATATTGAAACGTTCAAAGACTTTCCTAGCTTCCTTGGCAACATCACAGAACTCCTTAAACAAAGTTTCTAGAATAAATCCCTCTTTTCAGGGTCTTCAATTTCTTTAAGCTTAAGAAACATTACTTGCATTAAGGGGTTGAGGTTAACAAACCTAGCTTCTAACATGTGAACTAAAGAAGCTGCAGCAATCTCATAGTTTGGAGCAAGTTCTGCAAGGGATCTATCCTTATTATCTTCATGTTTGCTAACATGATTAAAGAATTCTTCAATATTATCTTTCCCAATTATAGAACCACTACCAATTGAAAGGACTTTTAGGGTGAATTTAGGGATCAACATGGTAAGCTAAGGAAGAGGTGACAACTAAAGGAGACTTAATTTTGTGTGTGTTTTAAAATAAGAAAGCAAACTAGTAAAACTATTTTGTGTGTGTTTTTGATAAAGAAACAAGCAAACAAAGCAAAAACAAAACTAAGAAAAACAAAAATAACAAAGTAAAGAGATTGGTTATGAGGGACTCCCCCTGTGAAGATGTCCTTGACTCCCCGGCAACGGCGCCAGAAAAATGCTTGATGGCTCAGTGTTGGCGCCAGGAAAATGCTGGTGCGATGTTGATGTAGAGCTCGTTGGGAACCCCAAGAGGAAGGTATGATGAGCACAACAACAAGTTTCCCTCAGTTATGAAACCAAGGTTTAATCGAACCAGTAGGAGCAAGGAAACACGCCAAAGGTGTTGCTAGCTAAGCCTTGGCAGGGCACACTACCGGTGCTAGTAGCAACGTGGAGACCTGCACAACACAACCACAGAACTTTGTCCCCAACTTGCGATGAGATTGTCAATCTCACCGTTTTTTCAGGAAAACAAAGGATTAAACGTATCGAATGGAAAGAAGTAAAAGTTTGCAGAAAGTAAACACAAAGCAGTAAACAGTTTATAGATTGTATGTAAAAGACAAGGACCGGGATCCATAGTTCACTAGAGGTGGCTCTCCTTAGATAGATAACATGCTGGGTGAATAAATTACAGTGGGGCAATTGACAAACATCGAGAAAGCAATACATGCATATACTAATCATCTTGACTCCTTTGAGATTCGATTGGGCATTACAACATTATACATAGATCGCCATCCAACTACATCTATGACTAATAATCCACCTTCAGGTTATCATCCGAACCCCCTCCAGTATTAAGTTGCAAGCAACAGATTATTGCTTTACGAACTGCGTGTAAAGTAAACAATACGATTGTTCTATGAACAAAGGATTGTTGTTTTCTCCCTAGTAGCAACAACACATCTAGTACATTAGAGATTTCTGTCACTTCCCCAGATTACCAGAGGCATGAACCCACTATCGAGCATAAATACTAACTCTTGGAGTTGCTAGCATCTACTTGGCCAAGATAGCTACTAACAACGGAAAGCATGCAAGATCACAAATAACAAAGACATGATAGAATAAATAATCAATCTGAAATAGCTTCTCAATATCCATTGGATCCCCGCAAACACAACATGCAGAATTACAAATAGATGATCTTGATCATGAACGGAGCTCACAAGATCTAGACATGAAAGCACAAAGGAGGAGAACCAGCCATATAGCTACTACATGGATCCGTAGTCCAAGGATGAACTACTCACGCATCACACCAGAGGCTTGCATGGTGATGAAGAAGGCCTCCAGGGTGAATTACCCTCTCCGGTAGGGTGCCGGGAAGAGCTTCAGATCCCTCCCAATCTAGGGATGGAGATGACGGCGGCTATAGACTCTTTCGTGGATTTTTGATCGGGTCCTTAGGGTTTTCGTCCCGAGGGAAATATATAGCCTGAAGGAGAGGCCGAGGGGGTGCTGGGGTCGGCCAGACCACCCCCTGGCACGGGCCAGGCCTGGCCGCGCGCCCAGGTGGTGTGGCCGGCCCCCAACCCTTCTCCGTCTCGTATTCTGGCATCTCATGACTTCCGGAAAAATAGGCACTTTGGCTTTTGTCCCGTCCAATTCCGAGAATATTCATTTTCTGACTTTCCTGGAACCAAAAATAGCATAAAATAGGCAGCTGGCACTATGGCTCTTGTTAATAGGTTAGTCCAAGAAATCATATGAAAAGTACTCCAAAGTGTGGACAAAACACAAGAAAGTGGATAAACCAAGCATGGAACATCAAAAATTATAGATACATTTGCAATGTATCACACTACTATCACAGCACTTACGACTCGGTTGGTCGCTGCTATATAGAGCAACATCAGCTCTTTGGATAAAGGTGAAGCTAACATAGATGTAGAGGCTAGCATCTTTTTGAGTTCACAAAATGCACTATCTCCTTGTGGTGTCCACACAAATTTGTTGGATTTTTTCATTAGTTGATAGAGAGGCAATGCCTTTTCTGCCAGTTGACATATGAACTAACTTAGCGATGCTAGGCATCCAGTGAATTTTTGGACATCATTGAGGCACTTCAGCAATTCCATTTTCTCGATAGCCTAGATCTTAGTCGGGTTAGCTTTGATACCTCGACTGGACATGAGGAAACCGAGTAACTTTCCCGCCAGCACACCAAAGGTGCACTTCTCCGGGTTAAACTTCATTCGGAACCTCCTGAGGTTCGTGAATGTCTGCCAGATACATCTAGGAGCATTTTGCTTTCCTTAGTCTTTATCACCACATCGTCTACATATACTTGGACATTTCTGCCAATCTGATCATGCAGACATTTTTGCATACATCTTTGGTACATTGCCCCTGCATTACATAAACCAAATGGCATAGTATTGTAGCAATAAGCCTCATAAGGGGAGATAAATGCCGTCTTTATTTGATCATCTAGGTTCAATGGTATCTGGTGGAAACCAGAATATGCATGTATGAATGATAACAACTCACACCCAGCAATTGAATCTATGACCTGATCTATCCTTGGCAGTGGAAATGGATATTTTGGACATGCCTTATTCAGGTTCGTGTAATCAATACACATTCGCCATACCACTGCCACATTCATATCATCCTTCTTCTTCTCAACAAGCACCAGATTAGACAGCTAATCCGGATACAGCACTTCCATTATGAACTTGGCTGCAAGGAGCCGAGCCAACTTGTCACCAATGATCTTTCTCTTGTCTTCGGCGAAGCGGCGGAGAGGTTGCTTCACCGCTTAGCCCCGGGTCTCACATGTAAAGAGTGCTCGGCCAACTCCCTCGACACACCTTGTAGATCCTATGTGGACCAAGCAAAGGTATCCCGATTCTCACAGAGGAAGTTGACAACCTCGCTTTCCTATTTATCGCTGAGCCCGGCACCAATAGTGACGGTGTGCTCTGGAAATTGATCATCAATAGGCACCTTCTATGTATCATTTGCTTCTTGAAACGGAACACTGCCATGCGGGTTACTCAGAGCTGACATATGCACCTGTGCGGACTGAGCCAATGTCGTCACCTCCTAGATTCTTCTTTTCTCTTGTGCAATCACAAGTGACTCGGCCAAGTTTGACCCGGCCGAAGCACATTCTATCAAGCGCCTGAAGTCTCCAGCTATGGTGATTACTCCATTTGGCCCAGGCATTTTCAATTTCAAGTAACTGATGTGGGTACTCACCATAAACTTGTTGAGAGCAGGCCTACCGAGTAACGCATGATATGCGCTTTCCAAGTCCACAAATTCAAAATCCAAATTCTCAGTCCATCAGTTCTCCCTTGTGACGAATAACACATCAACCCGGACTTTGCCAATGGGCTCACATGAGATACCCGACACTATGCCGTGGAAAGTTGTCTTTGTTGTTTGGAGCATGTTCTACGATATTCCCAACTTGTGCATTGTGTCCTTGTACATAATGTTGATGCTACTCCCATTGTCAATCAGTAGCTTGGAGAATCTTATGTTGATATTCATCCCAATGAATGTCGGGTCCGGTACCAATGCATATGATCCACGACTTGGCATGAGCCTGGGGTGATCCTTGATATACTCCATGTGATTTCCTGATCCGCCCAAGGCATATACCTCGTCACTACCGGCATGACCGCATTTACCTCCATATGTCAGTGTTGCAAGCTCTTCCTATCAGTTTCCTCGGTGGTGAACACACAGTAACTCTGGTGATGTTCTCTGTATTCATTTCTCCCATCATTGCCGGGATACCTTTGGTTCTGCTGGTGTTGATTGTCCGCCTGATGCACTGCATCTCTCCTATCCTGATTTTCATACCTTGGCGAAGGTGGTGGCATCACCAATTGCTGTCCATTTGCCCTAGTAAGTTGTTGCTGCCGAGGTGCTTCATTCCGTGGTGCATCATGCCGAGGTGCATCGTGCCAAGGTGCCTGAGCATTCCCCAACCGACTTTGCTCTATCTTCTTCCTCCACTCACACTGCTGAGTCGTGTGGTTCGCCGGGTTACTCGGATTCGGTGTGTGAAACTTGCAGGGCTGATCCAGCATAGACTCATATGTATATTTGGGCCTATCTTTTCTCTCTTGCCACTGTTTCTTATGTTCCGGTGTCCAAGGCTTTTTGCCCTCACTCTTATGTGTCCAGTGTTGTCCTCCAGTTTTCTGACACTAGCTAGCGCCAACATTGGGATAATCCTGATCCACTGTTGCTACTTGTTGTGAGTTGTACCAGTAATCCGGCCTATCATATCTCCTCTTACCCTGGAAATCATTGTGGCGGGATACTCCGGCACCATATCAGGGGTAATACTCTTCATTTGATTCATTCGACACTAGCTAAGGTTGGGTCGGATCACCCAAAGCATACGAGTCAGCAATTCAGATTGTTTCAGCCAATGTAGTTGGCATATCCCTCTACAACCTCTACCATAACATACTCGCATACCTACATCCTTGGGCGAACCATGCAATAGCCTATGACTCAATCAGCCCTTCGCAGGAGTTGCGCACATTGCACCATCGAGTTAAAAACTCCCGGTTTGTCTCTTTTGGCCTTTGCTTGCACATTGCTAGAGTATGTGGCCTATTCGGCCTCTTGTACATGCTCGTAAAGTTGCTGATAAATAGCTCCTCAAAGTCTATCCAACAGTTAATACTTCCTGCTAGCAAATTGTTTAACCAGACTCCTGCTAGCGCTTCCAACATTTGGGGTACATATCTCACAGCCCATCTCAAATTTCCCATGGCAATGTTCACTGCAGTTACATAATCAATGAGCCAATCCTCCAGATTTGTGCTGCCATCATACATCTTTGTTCCTCTGGCCAACTGGAAGTTCGCCACGGGTGGTTCTCTCATGATTCGATCCCCAAAAGAAGCTGGACCCAGAGGACCTTGTCCCTCAATCATTTCCGACCTAAAGATTTGGTCCAACTTCAACCTGGCATCATCTAGCTGCAAATTTTTGCTTCCCAGCCTTGATCCTATCACATGGTGATCTGGCCTAGGAAACCTGGCATCATCCATTGTCGAATAACTATCATTGTACCTATCTTGACCCGGATGAGCATATTGCTTTTGCATTGCCGGGCTAGCACTTCGCTCCTGCTGAGGTTCGCACTGCTGCCAAGGTTGATATTTCCCTTCTCCCGCCGAGTTACACTGGTCGTCATTGCCATTCCTAGCGTTTCCCTGACCGGTATTTCCTTGGTCGCGGTTACCTCGCCCAGCTTCACCTCGGCTGGCACTATGACGATCCTCATCACCTTGCACTACTTATCCTTTCCCTGGCCTTGCCGGGTCATACGGGACCATCTGCTTATTCTTTATTGCCGAGGTTACCACCTCTTCTCTTCTAGGGCCATCATGTGGAGATGATGCTGCCCCAGCAGATTTTGCGGGGTTACCCCTACCGAATGAACAACACGGGAACCTCCTGTATCGCCGTGTTTGCCTTGATTATCTCCTCATTATGCCTATACGCTACCCTCACCAGATGGTTAAATCTCTCTTGTTTCCTTTCCAAGGCTTCTCCGGTCAGACCCTCCAACTCGTATGTTGCTGCCTCTGTAGCCCCGAGGTTCTTTGCAGGGGTACTATACCTCGCCAGCCCTGTCATCACTAGGGTAGCTGAATGCCCCAGCCTAGGTACATACTCTTTGTCTATCTCCGTGATCAGGTTTCTACCTCTAACCTTTACTCCATCCATACGAGTTGGGATAATCCGGTTTGCTTTTGTGTACTCAGACAGAGTAATGTTCAGTGATCGCTGCAACTCAACTACTTTCTTTGCCCCAGCCAACATTTTTAGCCGGGTCTCCTTTAGCTCGGCCTGTGCCTAAGACGGATCTACTACTGGTGCTATAGGAGTATCTAAGCTATATATCGCCTGCTGCAACACGTTCTCTATCCTCTCTAGTGGAGGTTCTCTTGTCCTAGGTACCTTCGGGGTTGTCTTCGGGTTCACCACCAGGTCCTTGCTTGCTCCTGCATCTGGCACAGTCATCATGACCTCAACGCTGCTGGCGGGGCGAGTGATATGCAAACCGCGAGCTATGCTGAGAGGTGGTTCTCCTCCCTCGACGACATGCTATGGGTGAACGCAGGACTCATCGATGCCGATGTAGATCTTGTGCGCGCCAAGGCTGATGAAGAGGTTGTTCCTTGGTGGAGGGCGGTTGCCGAAGCTACGGGCATTGTCGCTGATGTAGTCCAGCGCTCCAAAGCGCTGAACGAGCCCGTAAATGATCTGCTCCCCGGTGCCGATGAAGTTTCCCGTCCGGATCTTCACTCCTACTAGCACTGCTAGCCCCAAGGTGGGCGCCAACTGTCCTGGTGGTGGCACGGCAGATGCCATGTATAGGCTAAAAAGGGGGCCAATGAGCACTAGAGGTATCCAAGGAGGGATAAATATGGTGATTCCACACACAGATGATTTGTATTCAATGGATGATTACAAGTGCTCCTTGAGATATTCGTGGGGAGGAGGAAGATGCTCTTCTATGCTACCCACACCTCTCTCACTAGGGTTTCCCTTAGTAAAAATGGCCGACCCTCTCTATGAGATCCTAGTTCTCCTTATATAGGGGAGCCCAGGTTACAAGCTAGGGCATACGTGGAAGGCATATTCTCCGAATATGCTTCTCCCAAAATAGTAAAGCAGTGTGCTCTTTTCCCCTTCGTAAGCCCCTCCGGAGTCATGGCATAAGCCTCTCCGAGCCCCTCTGCAACGTGGCGTCATCTGACAAAGGCAATGTCACCTTTGTTGGCCCGTACTCGTTGGTCCTCCCCTCTGTCCTCTGCACTCACACTATAGTGGAGAGAGAATACCTTTAACCAAGGAGATTCCTTCCTTCTCTTGTAAGCCAAGTGGTAACCCGGCTCAGGCCTGGTTAACTTGGCCCTGTGGGTACCTGCAAACAAGTTACAAAGAGGTTGCCGACATACGTTTTATGTCGGCCAAGGTAATGTTGGATGAACTTCATCCGGGTTGGGTCTACCGTAAGTCGGTCTGCCTTGAGGTGACTCGGCCAGCTTCCGATTTGACCTTGCCGTACCTCGGCTATCACAGCTATTATACCCCGGCTTAACCCTACTCGGGGTATCCCCCAACAACTACCAAGACCATTGTGTTTGCAGATGTGTCTCTAATTAGCGCATCGGCTGTAGCTACAGTAGGAATATATGTGGATGTGACAAGCTCCCAGGATCAAACAGATTCGGATGCTCCATTGCCAAAATTTGCTTTTGGACAGCCTGGTAGCAGCAACACGGTAAATACCGCGACAAACCAAGCGGGTTTTTCATGGAAACCACTACTGCCACAATTATTACCACTAAAACTTCCCCTCGGGTTGCTTCCAATGTTCCACCAGGCGGTTGTATTTTTCCTGATGGTAGTATTCTCATTCTTGCATCATCGTTGTTCACCAACTTTGTAGCAACTTCTACTTTTGTTGATGTGTCTGCAAGTTCTAATGTTTGCTGAGTTGAATATTCATCTACTCAGGGTGGAAATGATGATGTGCATGCTAGTTTGGATGGAAGTTACTAGGGAGACTTATCACCAATTAGTTCTGGTCCCTTCATTCCTACGCCGAGGCTTTTCAATAACCTCATGGGCATGGGAGACCATTTATGAAATTTTTGAAGTCACTCCCCCACGATCGGTCCATCTAATGTGTCTTCGCCACTTGTTAGTGGATCAACTCCTGCTGGCCTAGATGATGGTGCACCTGAAAGTTCACAAGGTGAAGTCACGATTATTAAGAACGCAAAATTTGTTAGCGCCTATGCCAAGTTGAGTCTTCCTGCTAGCATCCTAGTTCCTCTTGAAGTTTAGGTTTTATCATTGAGGACTCAGCCTGCTGTGAATCCTCCTTTGGCTGCTTCGTCTCATGCTCCTACTCGTCCTGCGCCTCCTCCTACTTCTCCTGCTCATTTGGTTGCACCTTTGGCTCCCGCACGTGTCCTTTCTACTGCTGAGACTTCCGTGCCAAGTGTCCCTGATCTATCTATTATTGTGCATGTTGTTGCTCCTCCTGACCTTGGCTCTCCTGACGTTGCGGCTTCTCTTGGTGACTCATTCCATGTGTTTGAATCAGATGTGCTTCCTTTGTCTTGGGCACCTTATCCAACCACTGGTACACACCTCAACTTAACCTCAAATGACATCATGGAAATTCATATGATTTTTGCATTTGCATCTTATTGTATTTTTTCAATGTACAACCATCTTTTGTTAATGATGTTATGTTTCCTAATATATCATGGAATTTATCATGATTGTGTATTGGTGGTCTTGATAACTTTATATTTGTGTACTGGGTCACTTTAATATATTAGTGCTGGTAACTTTAACTTGATTATGTGTGTAACTCCCTCTGTATTAGATGCAAATGTCCTGGTTGATAAATTTTTATATCTATGCATGGATAACTGTTGGATTAAGTGGTGGATAACTTATACATATACGCATGGGTAATTGTAGTGTTAATTGGTGGATAACTGGAGTTTGTACCCTCGATGTGTTGTATGTTGCTATCTTTTTTACATCCTCATAGGATGGTAACTTTAATGTATATATGCTAGTAAATTTAATGTACATGGGTTGGTAACTTATGTGTATACAGGGTGGTAACTATATTTTTCATTATCTGTGCATTTTTCCTTTTGCAGTATGTTTGGTATGTTAGTTTACACCCAATGTAGTCAACATCATGTTTGTCTCTCTGTTTTAAACTTCATGCTAGTTGTATAATTGTTGTCCTATGTTTAGTTGTCATGCTATATGGGTTAACATGTTTCTTGTAGGCATGTGTAGGATATTAAATTATATGATAGCAACAATCTTTTTTATCTTGTTTGGTCACCTTTTCTTCATCTCTCTATTTTTTGGACATACTCTATGCAGCTGTTAACTTATTGAACTTACTGAACATGGGTGGAAATAAGAATGAAAGAATGAGAGTGTCAGTGGATCTGGTTAACTATTTAGATCATGACAAACCTGAAGATCATCAATGTCACGGCTGGTTGGGGCAGGGTGGTTTGTGGCGGTGGGGCTGTTTGGTTTGCGATATATCCAGATGGAGGTTCTACTTATGTAGTGGTATCCGTAGTTTAATTTAGGTTGTAGTTTATGAGAAATTTCCTTTTGTGGTATGTTTCATGGAACAATTTGTGCTATAAATTATATGACGGTGTGCTCGTGTGATGTAATTAAACTACCTTGTTATTTAATATATGTTCATCTACTTCATTTTTTAATTTTTTATGTGGTGATAAACATGTGGTACTTCTTTTCCACATGGGGGCGCCATTTTTATCCTTTTTATTCAGATATTTCCCTTTATCCTTTTCCACATCGTGATAAACAGTTGATTGTAAGGGCAAAATTCTGGTAAATTATGAAAATTTAGTTAATTATCTTGATGACCTTTTGGTCGAAAAGATTGGTGCTCAAGCCGTTCAGAACTTTACCCAAGATACAAAGCAATGCAATTAGACTAGTTGTTCCATGATAGGTATTCAAAAAAATTGTTTTTCCTTCTTTCTATTCGAATGGATTATTCTTATGCTTAAATCATTTATTTTGCTATTTTCTGTTATTGCAGATGTCCCTGATTATTCAACTCCTGGTATTAGTGTTGATGTTCCTATTCTTGTTGCTGGTAGTGTTACACATGCAATGCGGTTGTGCACTGTGAGACTTGTTCACCCTTCTAAGTCTCTTCTCCCTCCATTATCATATACTAGCACAATTGCAGAGGAAGATGCATTGTACATTGTATTTTTCACAGTGGATAACTTGCATTTTTTGGTTTTTGGTTGGTAAGTTGTATTACTGCTAGTGGGTCACTTGTACTTTTTCTTTGTGGATAACTTGTAGTAAGTTGTATTACTGCTGGTGGGTCACTTGTACTTTTTTCTTTGTGGATAACTTGTAGTAAGGATTATTACTGTTGGTGGGTCACTTGTACTGTTTTTTGTGGATAACTTGTAGTTTTCATAGTGGATAACTTGCATTTTTTGGTTTCTGGTTGGTAAGTTATATTACTGCTAGTGGGCCACTTGTACTGTTTCTTATGGATAACTTGTAGTTTTCACAGTGGATAACTTGTATTCTTTTGTTTCTGGTTGATAATTTGTATTATTGTTGGTGTATCACTTGTACTATTTCTTGTGGATAACTTGTACTTTTCATAGTGGATAACTTGCATTCTAATTTTTACATATGTTTTATATTTTTGTAGCACACTGATTTGTAGCATTGATCCAATGTGGGTGACAACTAGTGATTTTGCTAGAAGTGTAATGCCATTATGTGAACTTTCAAATAATATGTGTGACCTTGTTATTTCCTTCATGAAAGATAATTGTCCATCCACTAAAATTATATTTCCCCTTCTCATGAAAAAGTATTTGATGGAGGGCAATTTCACCGCCACTCTTGTGCGGAGGTTGTTCAGGAGAGATGACAACTACAAACTTAGTCACAAACATTTGGTGTGTGGTCTGATTATCTTGTTTATATTTTTACCTTTTTAGGCATTTGATGAGTTCAGGTCATAAGGTATGGTAACCATTGTTAGTTTGTGTTGATAAGTCTTTTATTTCTGCCTAGGTAACCATTGTTTACGTTTTTCGTGGATGTGCCCCTACTTATTCCATTTGTATGTTTTGTGCTTGTAGCTTTGTTTTCCTGTGCTTCTGGAGCTTGGAACTAAAAAGGATCCAATGTGGCACTGGTGCATGCTTTCGGTTAACATGCCTACTAAAAGGTTTGAGATTGTTGACTCGCTTCATGACGAAGCTACTGTAGAAATGATCGAACATGCGACCAAGCTAATAGAAGCAATAAAGAGAATATATTTGGTTAATGGAGATAGATTGAAAACTTTGAGTTGACGCATGTCCCTATTCCGAAGCAAGTTGGCAGGTTAGTGTTTTCCTATCATTCCATCACTATTTTCTATTCATGTCTAGTTATGAATTTGCTGTATAAGCATATATTTTTACGGGATTCTCTAATCATTGACATTCTACTCTTTATTTTCTATTATTTTAGCACCGATAGTGGTTTCTTCATACTCAAGAACAACTATTTGTCAAGATATGATGCCAATAATTGTGGAATGGAAGTGTCGTGTCTGCTATTTGTCAAGATATGATGCCAAGAATTAATAAAAATATGACATATTTGTGGTTGAACCATCCACGCAATATGCTTTTGAATTGGAGTTCACTTTTGGAAGAAAACAAGTTTTGAGATACTTTTCCTTTTGTATTTTGTATTTCATTTTTTGGTTTCAAATTGTATACATCAGTTTCATGCTTCTGTGTGTGCTACCTTTATGTTTTCATTTTTATAACATTTAGATCATGACATGAACATTCCAGAGGTGGGTATAATTTTAGCTATTACACCATGGTAACTTTTACAGAATTACCTTGGTAACTTATGTTACATAGGGTCTAGAACCTTTGGTTGAATCTTTTTCAAAGCTAGATCCCAAGTTACCCACACCCTAAGACGCCAGTTATCCAGACATAGTGTGTAAGTTATCCATCGTGTAACATATAAGTTACCCACCGTATGTGGATAATCTTTTCTTTTCTTTTTTTGTTCTCATGAAACCTCGGTTTGCCCCATATTTCTTTTTTTAGTTTAGTTTATTAAATGTGAGCTATGAACTATTAGCTAGTTTAAATGTGAGCTATGAGCGATGAAGCCTAGCCGCTAGAATAACTTTGTAATTTTTTTTGTGGGTAATTTTTTGTAGTGGTGGATAACTTATATGTTAATGGGTGAGTAAGTTACACGTTGAAGTCATGATAAATTTTACTGTGTGGTCCTGCTAACTTCTGTTACACAGGGTGGATAACCTTTTGTTGGCATCTATTTTACATAAAAATGTTGATTACTATAGCAGTTTTATATGGATAACTCTAGTTCGATCCCCATGGTAACTTCATATATAACTGGTGGGTAACTCTGTTTGAATATATTTTGGGGGATAAATAACGAGAAATGACATGATATATAGCATGGCCACCATACATAGAAACAAGCTTCGTGCAAATTTAATGTCACGTACTAAAATATGTTCGAGCAAAAACAAGGACAACGTTAGCATATTGTGTTACATAAATATTCTACTACATATGTTATTTTGCATGGTTCGTCTAGGTTTGGCATCCTAGCAGCTTCAACCTTTCCTGGCATTTGCGAATTGCGTGACCTACGGTACCATAGTGACTGCATTTCTTTGATTTGTTTGTAGCAAGGTTGAGAAGATTTTTATTTGCTTTCTTCCATGGTCACCCTTTTGTTATTGACTTCTTCGGGTTCTTTATATGTTGTGTTGATGTCATGTGAGATCCTGATGTGCTTGTTGGTTGAACAACTCCATGGTTTCTTCTTGACTATTTCATGTTTGGTGGGGCAATTGTCGGAGGTGGCACGTTTGTCTCATAGGAGCACTAGACGAGGGCATAGTAATTGCTTCATTTTTGGCCTCTCTTGACTTCTTCTCTTCTCTTCTTTCTATCACATCTAGCTCTTGTTTTATTTCCTTCAAGCGTTTCCTAATGATTTTTCTTTCATCATCTTTCTTTACTCCTACCTTTGCATCTCTGGCAACCTCTTATATGTGACTCTTCAGGCATCTCTTTCTTGCCTTGATTATCTTTCTCATTTGATTCACCTAGGATAGTTTTCGCGTCCAATGTCCACCTTTTCAAGATGTACGCTTCTAGGATCTGATGGATTTTTATATGCATCATCCCTTTGATGATGTGGCAGCACAGCATACCATTATGATCGAATTTGCAGCAGTTGCTTGCATATGTTCCTTCTTCCCAGTTTGCAAATATCCTATAACTTTTGATGACAACTCTTTCACATCTCCCTATGAAACCTGAAGAAAATTTTCCTTGTGTATGCTTTTGCCATTTGTCGCTCCATAACACTTCCGCACCCCCAATCCGGGTCTATGAAAGCTATTTCTATCTCTACCTTGTTGGAGATATGCCCAAGAGGCAATAATAAAAGTGATTATTATTATATCTTTGTGTTTATGATGAATGTTTACATCCCATGCTATAATTGTATTATTAGGAAACACTAATACATGTGTGTTTTGTAAACATAAGAGAGTCCCTAGTAAGCCTCTTGTTGAACTAGCTTGTTGATTAATTGATGATCATGGTTTCCTGATCATGGACATTAGGATGTGATTAATAACAAGGTCATATCATTAGGAGAATGATGTGATGGACACACACCCATAGTAAGCGTAGCATAAGATCAAGTCATTAAGTTCGTATTGCTGTAAGCTTTCAATCACATAGTAACCTATTCCTTATGTTAATCACCATCACCGGATGGATACTTTGATGACATCAAACGCCGCTTCGTAACTGGGTGGTTATAAAAGTGTCATTGGGTATTCTGAAAGTATGTGTTGAAGCGCATGAACCAAAATTGGGATTTGTCCATCCATATGACGGATAGATATGCTCTGGGCCCTCTCGGTGGAATGTCATCTAGTTAGCTTGCAAGCATGTGACTAGGTCACAAGGGATGACATATCACGGAACGAGTAAAGAGTACTTATCAGTAACGAGGTAGAACTAGGTATGAAGATACCAACGATCAAACCTCGGATAAGTATAGTATCGCGAGACAAAGGGAATTAGTTTCGTATGTAAATGGTTCAATCGATCGCGAAGTCATCGTTGAGTATGTGGGAGCCATTATGGATCTCCAGGTCCCGCTGATGGTTATTGATATGAGATGTGTCTCTATCATGTCTACATATTCACGAACCGTAGGGTGACACACTTAAGGTTCGAAGTTGTTTTAAGTAGATATGGAATGTGCGTTAGAGACCGAATGTTGTTCGGAGTCTCGGATTGGATTCGGGACATCACGAGGAGATCCGGAATGGTCCGGAGAATAAGATTCATATATAGGAGATCATTTTATGAGATAGGAAATGTTCCGGAGTGTTTGTATGAGGATTCTAGAAGGTTTCGGAATGTTCCGGAAGGTTCTAGAAGATATCTTGGAGTTTGCTTGAAAATCAAGATAGGGATCAAGGAGTCCTGTTGGGTCAAGATAAGGAGTCGTTGGGGAGGAGGATTCCTCCCCACCTCCTCAACCCGCCGGCCCCCATAGGAGGGGAGTCCTACAAGGACTCCCCTTCCCTGGCGCGCCCTCCCTCCTTTAAATAGAGGGGCAGGGGTGCCCCCTCCTCCCTTGCTCTCATAATCCCCAATCTCTGCCGCCTCTCTCCTCCACCATATTCTGCACAGGCATAGGCGAAGCCCTGCAGAATTCTCTACTCCACCACCACCACCACGCCGTCGTGCTGCTGGGATTCCGTGGAGAAGATCTACTACCTCCGCTGCTCGCTGGAACGGGGAGAGGAAGGTCTGCTTCGACTCCGCACGTGTGACCGACTGCGGAAGCGCTGCCGAATCGTGGCGCCGGAAGGATCGTCTACTTGACCAAGGGCGGAAGCGCTGCTGGAACGCGACGCCGGAAGGATCGTCTACTTGACCGAAGGCGGAAGCGCTGCTGGAACGCGACGCCGGAAGGATCGTCCACACGATCTTGAGATCGGCAAGTGATCGACTACATCAACCACGAGATCTAATCTCGTTTAACGCTTTCGGATCTACGAGGGTTAGTTTCCATCTATCTCGTTGCTCATGTCTAATAGATTAGATCTTGGCTTTTATCTAGATTAGATCTGGGTTTTGTTCGTTCTTGCGGTAGAAATTTTTTGTTTTCCATGCTACGAACCCATCATGCCTTTAGGTCGGCATTATAAATATTCTATTGTATCGACATGTACTGTTGTACAAATTCATATAGGGAGTTACTTGGTTTGATGTAATGCTTGAGGACTGCGTTGAAACCTTGGCTTCTTGTTGTGGTCTGTAGGAACGGGAAAAAGGCATTCATAAAGTAGGCTAGTACCCATTTTTTTATTTTTTCCCATAGTGAAATAGATCCACATTGTCACGAACATTATGATTGTTTATCATTTGCATTCAATCCTCCTCAAATTCCTCCGGCGTTGTTGTTCATACAAGCATTAAAAGTGTCTAGAAGCTCTGGGTGATTTTCCATGGATGTTCCCATTTTCTCAGTTGCATTTTGGATGACGTGCCATCTATAACTTCTGTGAGTTGCATCTAGGAAACAACACTTATAGCACTGCCCATGGCAGAGTCTTGTTATGATATTTTTTGGTGTTAAGCCATCCATTGCTGGTTTGAACATTTGAAACAGCCACACAAAGTTGTCCTTGAGCTCTCGATGCACGAATAATTGTAGCCATCCTTGTATACTCATTGTGATTCCTCATCCACCCAAAAGAGGTTCTCAACCATGTTCTCCTCATCAAGTTTTATTTTGTAGAAGAAATCTAGATCTTCAGCCCTCATCTTTTCGAAGAATGCCAAGGTGTCTTGCATGTCGTGGTGATTGTTTTCATTGTGGTAATATGCCCTCAGGTTCGCCAAGTCCTTCTCTGTGTATGGCACATCATTCGGAATCCCATAGAAAGTTTCCATCAGCTGCATCTGCCGACATGTTTCGATGTTGTATGCATTCAACATCCGTAGGAACACCTTTTCTTCTGCTAGTATGTTGCGGTGCGAACGCAAGAACCTTGTCAATGAAGATTTTATTATCAGGGGTGGTTATCATCCGATGAATGTTCAACATACCACCATGCATGCTTCCTCTTGACATATATGTGTGAGTTATGCATCCTGTCCTTGGGTGTGTATTATTTTTCCTCTTCTTGACACATGATTCTGTGTGTCTTCCTTATCGTGAGGTTTCTTGGCTTTTGTGCACACAAGAAACACCTTGTTTAAATCATTTTTGCGTCTTTTTTTGACCAATCAATCCTTATTCTGAACCCCTTCCTTTGTGAATACACCCTATAGTGTTCCCGAGATGATTCAAAACTATCAAAGCGCATTCCGGCTATTGGTGGTTGTGGTGTGGAGTGTACTTCTTCCATGGAATCATTGGTAGCATTATTCTCCCTATCCTTAGTTGATGCAACTATGTGTCATGTTGTTTCTTTGATTGTGCCACATGTCGTTGTTTCTTGTTCGACTTGTTCTGTTATAGTGTACATGAAGTCATTGTCAGTATGTTCTTCAGTTTGGACACCATATGGTACGCAAGTAAACACAAGTTATTCTATCTTTTTTTTCAGGAATGGGTAACCAAAATGAAAAGGCATTGATAACAATTGTTATAATAGGTGTGTAACTTGCCCCTGTCTAGTGGGTAACTTTTTTAATTAGCAAGCATTTGTAAACATGTTGTTTTTCTTTACGATGGTAAGTCACACACAACACTGCTAGATAAATGCAGTGTTGATTTGTGGGGGCAAATCCTACATATAAGCATGCATAACTATAGTGTTAGCTGGTGGATAATTTGTACCTATATGCCTAGATAACTACTGTATAAACTAGTGAATAACTTGAGTTATATCCCATGTGTGAATTTTATTTTCTCTAATTGTGCATAAACATCATACATTTATTCGTAACTACAATGTCCTATTCTACTTGCTTTTATTTGTCAAGTTTTTAATGCATTGGTAGTCAGGCACAACACTAATGGATAATCGTAGTGTTAATTTGCGGGTATCTTCTACATATAAGCATGGATAACTATATTGCTAAGTGGTGGATGACTTTGTACACATATGCCTAGATAACTGTTGCATTAACTGGTGGATATCTTGTATACATATGCATGGATAACTACTGCATAAACTATTGGATAACTTTATTTTTATACCCCATGTGTGATTTCTTATCTCTGATTATGCTTAAACATCATACTTTTTAGTCATAATTGGAATGCTATTATTTTCTTCTACTATCAAGTTTTTAATGCATTTGGCTAGTCACACACAACAATGTTGGATACATGTCTAGTGATGATTTGTGGGGTAAATTCTACATATAAGCATGGATAACTATAGTGTTAGCTGGTGGATAACTTGTATTCATATGTCTGGATAACTGTAGTGTTAGATAGTGGATAACTTGTACTCATATGCCTGGATAACTGTTGTACAAATTGGTGGATAAATTATTTACACTCCCATGTGTGATTTCTTATCTCTGATTGTGCATAAGCATCATACCATCATTCATAACTTGCACAATAGCATTTGTGTGCGAAATATCACCATGTTCCTCCTCTCTATTTCTTGGTTTGGTTTAGCATTAAGGTCAATATCCATGGTGTCTCTACCGTTCAACCAAAATATGCAACATGTTAGAAATTTAGGTAGCAATAATAGGATGTCAATTTAGAAAAAATTCATTATCAGGAGAAGTTCTATGTTTTTGCTACTGCTTGTATTGTTATTATTTTTCCTAATTTAGTTGTTTCTCATACAGGGATCAACAAAAACTAATACTAAAGATTAGAAAGTCTAATATGTTATAGTTTGAACAAGATTGGATATATACATAGGCAAAATTGATCTATAGAACTATAGTTTGTTGATTGAGGAGCAGCGTAGTTGTAGATGCCTAGTTTTTTTAGATTCATGGTGTATAGCAGTAGAATTTCATCTACAAAACCATATAGTGTTTTTCCTCTTTGTTTTGCTACCAAAATCATGGTGAATTTAGGGCTTGATTGTGATTGAGAAGTACCTGTTGTTTTTCCTGTCTTTTTTTACTTTTCAGGAGAAGGGGCATTGGGCATCAAGCTGTTAAGGTGGAGCTCCAATGGCGATTTTGGCGAGAGGTTGAAGATGACATGGACAAGTGCATACTCGGGAGGGTAGTCCTAGATTTGGGGGTGGTTTTGGCTTGGAGAGGAAGATGGTCTCCTTTGGGGGAAAACCCCATCTTTCCCCTTTTGGACCCGGTCACGCGTCCGGGACGGGGGTGCGGGCTGGGGACGCGGGATGCGGGAAACCAAAGTCGGTCGCTGTCGGAACGCCCGCTAGGATCATCATTTTATAGGGCATCCGCCGGGTAGCACGGTCCATTTTTTAAGGAAATTACAGTATATAAATAAAAGCGTATAAAATACATGAAACATGAAATTTTCTATAAGAATATGCAAAAAGCAATGAACTTGCACTGATTGCAGAAATTTGGTGAAAGGGGCGGCTGCTCCTGGCGCAAGTGATCATTCTGTCCTTTGTAAAATCATAGGACACGCGATCCAATTCCAGAACTTGAAAAATCCTCTTGGTGCAAGCATCTATCATGTTAGCAGGGTCCCTAATGGAGCCGCCCACAGGTGTTCTCATCAGGTAAAAAGATCCTTAGGATCATAACTTTCCTATTTATTGTAGAAACAATTCCCATGTCAGCTCAAACTCTCTAGTTCTTGCAATTGTTCATCTTTTGCAACAGTCTGGACTTGTAATATCTAATGTACAATGCTTCTAAGACTGAGTTGAATGGAAAATTTGGGTGCACTGCACCCTCTCCTGTTCAAAAAAAAACAATCAAAATAACCGAGAGGCTAAATTCAACTGACATGATATTGTTTTATATTTGATGGATAAAATTTGTCATATTGACAATTGGATGAAAAATATAGATGGCGTGAACAGCTTATGTGTCAAGATAGACTATCATTAATGAATGTTAGTGGAGATGATATGAAAAATTGACTGGCTAAAGGAAAATGTGATGTTGATAGCTTATATTAAGAGACAGACACACACTAATTTCAGTTAGTGGTGTTTGTTTTGTAAGGAGTATAGATATCAAAATTCTATATTAACTCGATTAGCTATGAATTTGACGACTAAAGCCAACATTTGGATAAATTTGAGTACATAGAATACATGTGCACTGTGCCGCCCTAGAAAATGGTTGAGTCAAACCCTTTTGAAGATTTGACTAAATTTGGTTGAATCTAACAAAATTGACAAATTTCAGCTAAATCTAACAAAAAATGACCAAACATTTCGATGGATGTTGAAAAGTATCACAAACTTTCCAAGATTAGTTAGCTAGCACTGGCTAGATTATTGGAACTTTTTAATAACTATCTACAAAGATTAAAAAAGGGACTCAAATTTGGATCAATCAAACAAATTCTCAGCAAACTTAGACAGTTGGTAAAACAATGTATCAAAAATTCCCAATACAACTAATGCCCATTTTTTAATTGTTCGATCTTTTTACTGCGGTATATTTTGAATGGTTTGATCTTTGTGGAAAAGTCTAAGTCAACCAAGTGTGTTGTGCTAGACATGTACATGCCACATAATAACTCCGACTGCGGGCCCTAGTCATTAGAATTGTTATTAATCAAGTTGCTCCAATATTTGGACAAATATGTACAGATTACACCACAAAATGGTATTTTTCGCAAAAAAGGTGGTATAATAGGTACAACACCAAAGAATGGTGGTTTATGTGATTTACACATGTTTTCACCATTTGTAAATCTTTGGCCACTTACATGCCATTAACTATTTTACCTCTGCTGAAATTTTAAGATCTCATGTTTTATAATCGCCGTAAAATTGGACAAAACTTGGTTACCCATATAATAAAATAGGCAAAAACAGGTTGAAAAAACACACAACCTTAGACCGTGACTTGGAATTATTACCGGTACATTTAGGATCAAAACTACAAAGTACTAAATATCTAGTGGTCAATACTAAAAATTCTTTATAAATATGTGCATCTAAAACAAAATTTAGTGCATGATATGTCACGAGTACTTTTGTAGTAGTGAAAGAGCGAAAACACATATAGAACAAGACTTCTTGGACCTATATTTCAAAAATATACACAAAGCACGTTTCAATCTAAAAAAAATGTTTTTAGCAAGTAGATCTAGATAACTGAGTACATGTACCACTTCATGAGCAAATATACCAATTTTCAGGCTACACAAAAAGACATGTAAATCTCTAATGGATGCAATGTTTGTTTTCTTATGTACCATACAAACGAAGATATTTATTAATTAAACTTTAGAGATATACAAAACACATCTTGTTGTGTATGTGGGAATTTTAATATCAAGACATGTACTTCCTCTATCCAAATAAGTGACTCGGATTTAGATTGTCATACATGCCAATTCAAAAAGGAAAATGAAAAGAAGTAGGGCAGTGTGATGTCTTTCCCTCCTCCGCTAGGCTGCGAGCTCCTCTTATATATCCTGCCTCCATTCTTCCTCGCTTCTCTCTCTCACCCATTGCCCCGCGCGCTCTCTATTCTTAGGAGAGCCCAAACTCCTCCCGTCGTACAAACACACGCGCACGTGCCCCCCGTCCGCCCTTGCCGGCAACGCCCATGGAGGTCGACCTCGACCGTGCGCGCGCTCTGCGCGTCCTCGGCCGAGGCGCCATGGGCACCGTTTTCCTCGTCGCCTCCGACCCGGCGCATCCCGGCTGCGGCGGCAGCTACGCCCTCAAGGTGTTCGACAAGCGCTCTGTCGGGCCGACCAAGCGCGACGCCGACCGTCGCGCGCGCTGGGAGGTGACCTTGCTCTCCCGCCTCGCGCACCCGCACCTCCCGTCTCTCCTCGGCACCGCCGAAACGCCCGACCTCCTCGCCTGGGCCATCCCCTACTGCCCCGGCGGCGACCTCAACGAGCTCCGCTACTCCCTCCCCGACCGCGTCTTCTCCCCCGCCGCCATCCGCTTCTACATCGCCGAGACCGTCTCTGCGCTCGCCGACCTCCACGCCTCGGGCGTCGTCTACCGCGACCTCAAGCCGGAGAACGTGCTGCTCCGCGCCGACGGCCACGTCACCCTCACTGACTTCGACCTCTCGCGCCTCCTCCCTGTCTCCTCCACGTCGCCTCCTCAGCAGCAGCAGCCGCCCGTCTTCCACCGCCGAGCTAAGCGCGAACCTGCCGTGCCCGTGTCCGCGGCCTCGACGCCGAAGCAGCAGCTCCAGAACCTGGTCCGGTTCCTGATGCGAAGCAACGGCGCCGCCCTGGAGCTGGCCAAGAAGACCAAGTCGGCGCGCGTGTCCCCCGTGAGCCGGAAGTTCTCAGCCTCCTTCGGCGCGGCGTGGGGCAAGTCGTACTCGTTTGTGGGCACGGAGGAATACGTGGCGCCGGAGGTGGTGAGGGGCGACGGCCACGGGTTCGACGTCGACTGGTGGGCCCTGGGCGTGCTCGTCTACGAGATGGCGTTCGGCCGCACGCCGTTCAAGGGCAAGAACCGCAAGGAGACGTTCCGGAACGTGCTGCTCAGGGAGATCGAGTTCCCGGGGGAGAGCCAGCGTCGGATGCCGGAGCTCACCGACCTCATCTCGCAGCTGCTGGAGAGAGACCCCGCGAGGCGCCTCGGGTATGCTGGCGGCCCCAACGAGATCCGGGCGCACCCGTTCTTCGCCGGGATGGCGTGGGACATGCTCGCGGAGCTGTCCCGGCCGCCCTACATCCCGCCACCAGCGGAGGACGCAGCTGCCGGCGAGGGGTTCGACGTGAGGGATTACTTCAAGAAGCTGCACCAGCCACCGCCTCCAGATTCGGACACGTCGTCGTCGTCGGACTTCTCGTCGGAGTTCTGACTTGTATAGCTTACGTGGCCGGCCGAGTGGTAACTTGTTTAGCGTTTCGATCCTCAGTAGGTTGCTTTTTCTCAACGAGGGAAAGCGGACGTCCAGCCGGGGGCGGTTGTGTAAATTGGGTATAGTGCTGGTGGAGATGTGCAAACAATTTTGAGAGGTGCACGTTGGCGTCCAAGAGGCCTTTCTTGGTGTGCTTCGATGCTGCTGATCGATAAAGTGTTGCGCGATGATGAATTCACCACGGGATTCTGAATTTCTGATGCAAACTCTAGCTGCCGCTTCACATTTCACAGTCAAACCTGATAATATATCATCCTGTTTACGGGTTTGGGTTTTAAAAACATTCTGATCCTGAGATGGGCGAACTGGCCAATCCAATCAGCTCTGAGAGTATCTCAGTGCCATTAAATCCCCGGAATCCTGATAATAACAACTCGTTTACGGGTTTGGGTTTTAAAAACATCCTGATCGGTACTCGCTAAAATGTAAAACCCTTGAAAAAATTAAGGAAGCAGATAAATAGCGTCTGGACCCGCAGAATTGCAGGTTGGATGCCCTTTAGCAGGACGAGCATTGCAGGACACGTCGTGAACAATCCCCCTCGCTTGCATCTGAGCTTCGCTGCCACCGTCGCCGCACACACCCTAGATCCTGCTCGTTGCTCTCCGTTTCCGCCGCCGAAAATTGGGTAGTCAGCCGTCGGGCCCTTTCCCCACCCTTGGGAGGTTGCTGCCCGTCCGCATCAACCGGAGCAATAGCGAATTGACCACGCTGCCACGGTGAGTTTTCTTGATTCATGGCGGATTTTGATTGCTCCGGCAGTTGTAGACTCGATGTGACTCATTGTGTGTTGTAGATGAACTCACGGATGACTCTATGCGAGCAATTGTTTTTGGAGGACTCGCCCCCCTCGTCGATTCGGATATAGATGAGCTGCTCGACGACGATATTGAGTAGATGGTGGTCATCCTCGCCGTCAAGGAACTCGAGAACCGGAAGAGAAAGAAGCCGCGAGGATATGAAGGAGATGTGCCCTAGAGGCCAATAATAAATATGTTTTTTAGTGTCATATCTCATTAATTCGTAATAGTTTTATACCATGCTATAATTATATCAATCGGAAACATTTGTACACATGTGGAATATAAACAAACCAAGTCCCTAGTATCCTCTAGAAGACTATGTCATTGGCAATCGATGATCGTTGAGGTTTCCCGATCATGGTACATTTATGTCAATTGACAATAAGGTCACCTCATTGAATGAATTATGTGATAGACATACACCCAGCCATAGTATTGCAATATGATCCAATCACAAAGTTTAACATTTTAATATCTAGTATGGCATATGATGCCAATAACTCGGTGTGTACCAACTCATTTTGTGTTGTAGCAAGTGTATTTTCTCCACAAGGGTGACTCGAGGTTATATCGAACTCTCGAAGAATTGGCGGATCAAGACATGTTTTTCTCCTCCTCTTCAAGCAATCTACAAAACAAATTTTTTGCCTTGTGTCCCCAACTCCACCGTGTGAGTAATATGAAATAACAACAATAATAAATAAAGTAAAATAATAATAAAATATGCAAGTAAAAGAAAGGCAGTGATATGATAGTTTTTTGTGTTTTGTTTGTGTTTGTAAGTAAGAAAGTATTTTTGTATTTTTGAAATATCAAATTGCAAAAAATATAAATGATAGTAATGGTGTTGGAAAGTTGTTTCTTATGATTTAACATGGACTCGGGTTCATGGGCTTGTATATTCTCTTTTTAAGTTGTATTCGATATAAAACAATTCATCATTAACATAATATTGGTAAAACTTCAATATGTGTTTGATAAATATTTATATGGGCATCACATCCCAACATAGAGATGATGCAAAACTTCTTATTGAAGGAGTTATGCCCTAGAGGCAAATAATAAAGTGTATTATTTAATACTTCTCATGTATGTTCATAATACGTTTCATATTGTGCTATAACTGTGTTAATACGAAACGTTAATACACGTGTGGTATGTAAACAAACCGTGTCTCTAGTTACCTCTAGTGAACTAGTTCATTGGTAATGAGGATGTTCTGTGTTTCAAGATCATGGGCATTTATGCCAACTAACAATGAAGTCATGTTATTAGTTGAATGACATGATAGACAAACATCTGACCGTTATATCTTAATGAGATCTAGTTACAAAGTTCATCATTGATGATAAAACACAGAGAACCTCGCAACCTGATGCTTTGACTGTGAGGCAATGCAAATCACCATCTGGAAGAAGCTTAGATGGTTATCAAGAATCATCTCGTAACAGGGTGATCAAAAAGGTGCCACTCAGGTTTTCCGAAGGGATGCGTAGAGGAGTACCTATCAAGACCAGGATTTGTCTAGTCTGTGTAACGGATAGATACATGTGGCCATCTCGGTGACACCGCATTAATGAAGCTTGCAAGCATGTGACTAGGTCACGGAATGCAATGACATGAGAACGAGAAAACAAGTTTATCAGTAACGAGATCGAACTAAGGTATGCAGATACCAAAGATCAAGTCTCGGATGAATTAGGTATCGAGTGACAAAGGGAATGGGAACGACTATCTCATGGTTCGAGCGTTTGTATTCGTGAAACGCACGGGGGTCACATGGCCATCCAGGTCCCTCTATTGATCATTGATATGAGAGTGATCTCTATCATGTCCGGAGTGTTTCCGAACCGAAGGATGTCACCCTTAAGGGTAGGGACGCTTAGGGTAGATGAGGCATCGTATGAGAAATAGAGAGAGAGACCGGAATAGTTTCGGTAACATCTGATGGAGATCGGAAAGGGGCCCGAAAGTTGTTCCGGAGTGAAGAGATAATATAATATGTATATTTGAATGTTAATTAGAGCTAATATTTAATATATATTTTATTTTATTTTTGAAGGCGCTATATTGCTAATGGGCCTCACCCGTAGGGAGGCCCAAGTGGGCAAGGCGCCTAGGGAGTGGGGGCCAGCCGGCCTAGGGCTAGTGGGCCGCCCCAGTGGGGCCCACCTAGGGTCGGCGGTTGCCCCAAGGTGGCCGGCGGGTGTGGGGATTAGTCCCACCACGCCTGGCCCCTGGGTGGTGCGCCCTCCCTCCCACTATATAAAGGGGTCCCCCTCCCCCTTGGAACACACCTATTTCCTCTCATTCTCTCTCTCTCATCTGATGATGACTTTCCCGTAATATTGGGGAGGACCTCGTAGTTGAGTTCTCCACCTTCACACTACCGTCGTGTGCTCGGCAATCCGGTATCTACTTCTTCCGCTGCTCGGCTAGATCGGAGCCCGGTTTACACCGGACCTGTGACGAACTTCGGAGGCACAACACTTGGGGTGCTGCTCGTCTTCATCAATATATGCCTTCCTGCGTAAGGCGTGTATCTCTCTGCAAAGGTATGAATACTATATTCCTTCTCCGTTACTTATGTCTACATAGTATAGATCATGGTATTAGTGTTCGAGTAGATAGAAATTTTTTGTTCTCTGCTACGGAACCCTTCAGTGGTATCAGAGCGGGTCTATGGGTAGACATGTCGTACGGATAGAACACATAGCAATATGTGCGCATTGATTCTCTAGTTGCTACCCTCTTTAGTGTTATTGTTCATATCGCGGCACTGTTTGATGAAGCGGCCCCCAACCGACCTCACGTGGTGATTCACGAGACTGGACCACATATCAAAGTGGCTTAGGGGGGTGTCTTTCTCTCTACAATTGACGAGGGTTTAACTCATCAATGCCCATTGTTATGGACTTGGGTTTTGGAGAAGGAGGGAGTGCTGGAGACATCTATCGGCTAGCAAACAAGCACACAGGGGACAAAGGATTTACCCAGGTTCAGGCCTCGTAGAGGTCCCTACTCCTGCTTGTCTGCTCGTGGAATTATCGAAGGAGTCGAAAGTTACAATGGTGCGCAGATGCAATCTGGCGAGAGTTGTGGAAACTAGGGTTGCGTGTGTCCTTCTCGCCGCCCCCTCCTAGCCTTTATATAGATAGGCTAGGTCTCGGGTAGCAGGTCGAGTCGGTTACAAGTTAGGGTTTTTCCCTTCAAACTTTCTATCTTTAGCTTCTTCTTGTCCTTCAAGCAATCGAAAGTCCACAGGTTACTCGAGTCCTTTCATCTGGGCCTTGGCGACACCGTGGGCATGTACGTATTTAGACCGTATATACCAAGCTCGAGTGCCTATAGGGTATACACATGTCAGTAACCCCTGAGTATGTAGTGGAATCGCAGATTCAACTGGGTACTTTTTGAAGTCTTCGAGTGCCTGAATGAGTACATTTTCGACTGCTTTCATTCATGTCATAGGGATTGTTGATATACGTGCCTGATATAGCTGAAGTATCGGTATCAGTTAACTACCTTAGGGTGGAACAACGCAATCTACTCGAACTCGAGTCCCCGGACTCGAATCCGGAAAAGTGCTGGCGTAATTCGACTCAGGCCGCGGAGGTCTTACAGGAGTCGAATTCCAGTTATATGGGTGTGAGCACTTGACGCGTCCGTCAAGGCATGTTCATCGTGCCTGCAAGCACGGATATATTTCTGGTAGTGCGCAGTTAAATGCGTTGCCAAGCCTTTATTCAAGTCTTACCTTCACGCTGTAAGCGCGGCATCTGAATTTTATCATCGGGGAGATGGTTCGGGCGACCTAGGAGACGTAGTCTCTTTGTAGGGAAAATGATGAGACGGTGTCGCCATGATCTGCGAGTGCAGATTTAATCAACACACAGTTTTTGTGCAAATAATCATAGGGTGCGCGACCAGCGCTCCCTATGGGAGTAGCCCCCGAGTGCCTGGTTGAGTCGAAGACTCAGGCAGGGACATTTTGCGACTTCTGTCGTCTTTGTTTGTTTGTTTCAGTCGAAGACTTAGGCAGAGACTAAAACATGTTTTGCGACTGCTGTCGACTTTTGCTTGATTGTTTCAGTCGAAATTGTTTCTGGCGCTCCCTATGAGAGTAACCCACGTCTATAGTCGAATCGTGTTTCGAGTGGTTGGGTTTGATTGTGATTGCTTGTATCCCTGCAATAAGAAAAGAAAATCATAGCGTGCGCGACCAGCGCTCCCTATGGGAGTAGCCCCCGAGTGCTTGGTGGAGTCGAAGACTCCAGCAAGGACTAAAGTAGTCGAATTTTTCCACTGCGTAGCTGTTGATGACGTCTGTGCTGACACTTGCATGACCTCAGTTGCCCGCGTGAGTGGTTTTGACGGGACGTGACGAGCGGTGGGTCCCACTTTCTAACTTTGATTTGACTGAGCGTGCGTAATCTTATTATTAACTGTGCCTCCTCGATTTCCGCGCGTAATGGGAGCAGTGGAGGGACGGTTCGCGCTTCCTATTCTCCACGTGTCGAGCGCGATGCGTGCCACACGTCCAGTAGGGTTTTTGTGAGCCGTTGGATTGCATCTCCTAGGGGTTAAGTAGTGGTGCTACGGCAGTAATTTTCCATCTGCGCTCTTTTCTTCCTCGCTGCCATCGCCATTGCTGCTGCTCATCTGCTTTTCCCTGCGCTCATCTCCTCCTCAGCTCTGGACCATCTCCGCTCATTTCCAAGTTATTTCCTGCGCTCTCATCGCCGTTGCGCAATGGGAAAGAAGAAAGGAGGCACTGCCGCTGAATCCGCGGCCGCCATTATCGTGACGAAGAAGAAGGGTGGCCCCGCTGCTGCGGGCACCAGTGCCGCCGCCGGCGGGAAAAAGAAGGTCGCGGGCACCCGCGTGACCAATGGCGCATGGCGTCCTTCTATCATCAAGGCTTCAGATCTCCGTCTTCTTCGCCAAGACGGAGTTATTTCTGCAGCAGTCGCCGATGCGCGCGTCCCCAGCGGTGAGACCATTCTTGTGCCTCCCGCTGGTTTTCGAGTGATGTTTCTTGCATTCATCATTCGCGGTCTTTCTTTGCCTCTCCACCCCTTTCTAAGGGGTCTCCTTTGTTTCTACGGGCTCCAGCTCCATCAGCTGTCCCCAAATTCAATTCTCCACATCACCTGCTTCATCACTCTTTGCGAGTGCTAGCTTGGAATCGAGCCGCACTTTGGCCTTTTCAAGCGCTTATTTAAACTGAAGCGTTAGTCCGCATCTGGCTCTCTAGTTTACGACGTAGGTGGTTTTGGAATCCATGTCGACCCGTCCGCCACCTACTTCGACATCAAGCTCGCCAAGTCCGTTCAGGGATGGAGGGACAAATGGTTTTATGTTCATGACCAGAAGGCCAAGGACGAGCATTTTGGACTCGCGCCTTTCAATCCCGCGACTCCCTGCAAGAAGATGCATTCTTGGAAGAACGTGATCATGCCTTCCGAACTCGCGGAGACAAACGTGCTATATCAACGCGTCTGCGACCTCGAGAGTCTCATAGGCGCAGAAGAGGGAGGCTGCGCCCTTGTCAGGACTTGGCTGCGTCGTTGCGTCCAGCCTCTCCAGGCTAGATTCCATCCCATGTTTCAATGGGGTGGTGCTGATGATGCCACTCGCGTGTCTGCCGGTGGCATGTCTGCGAGTGAGGTAGATAAGAGGGTGCGACTAGTCACGAAGTACACCTTCAAGGATGTGCTTCCGAATGAGCCAGTCGTTCATCCTTTCGATGCTTCGAATCCCCCTCCTGAGGTATAGTTGTGCTACGCAGTAGCTTATTTCTGTGATTGCTTTTTGTTGCTTACTTGCTCCTTTTTCTCATCTTTGCTGTTTTGTATGCAGGATTGGCCGGTGTCGCCTTGTATGCCTCCTCTCCCTGAGGGTATTATTCCTCGTGAAGCTTTGGAAGAGGACGAGTCTGAGTCGACTGTCCCTTCTTATGTGGAAGAGGAAGCCCCCAAGTCCGGGAGCCCAGATACTCGCAAGCGTTCGCGCAGCGAGGATTCTAATGTGTCGACTCCTTCGACTCCAGAAGGCACGGCTGTTGGCGCGGAGTCGCCAATTCCGGCTGTTCCTGTGAGGGCTATGGCACCGTCGTCCCGCAAGAAGATGCGACTGCCCAAGGAGTCTTCGTCGGAGTCGGCGGATGCCATGTTTGATCTTGACAAGTTTGACTGGTAAGTTTGCGAGTTCATTCATTCTTTTCTGTTTTCTTCTTGCTGGCTTTGTCCTGGAGTTTGCCTTTTCCCAATGCGAATTTTGTCTTGCAGCCAAGAGGCGTCGTCATCTTCTGGCGACGTCGAGTTTTTGAAGGAATCGGGAGTCGCGACCTCAAGGGCCAAGGTAGAGGTCGAGCACGCTCCTTCTCCTCCGGCGGCGGCCCACTTCGGGCACAATTCTTCGAGCTCTCCTCACGTAGGGGAGCATCGAATAGTTGCTCGGATGACGATTCAGCAAACTTCCTCGGAGTCGCTAGAGGACCATGTAAGTACATCTTTCCTTCTTTTTTAGTGTGGCAGTGAACGCCTTCTGCTGCCCTTTCTAATTCCTTGTTTTGTGCAACAGTCCCTTGTAAAGGAAGCCGCGCAAGTGGCGGAGCAGGTTATGGCGATGGGTCACCAGCATGCGGTGCTGGAGAAGCGTCACCGCGTGGTCGAAAGTGAGTGCTTCCACGCTTATTCTTTTCATCTTCTCTCTGTTTTGGTATATTCGACTGATAGCCAATTATTGACTGCCATGTAACTGAGCATAACGCTTTACCGCGCAACGTCGCAACATTGGAGAAGACATTGGCCGCAGCTGTGAAGGGGCGCGATGAGGCAATCACGGCTCGTGATGATGCCCAGAAACGCGAAGAGGATCTGCGCGCCTCCTTTGCGGCCAGAGAAAACTTGTTCGAGGAGCAACTGTTCTCAGTCGCCAAGGCCCTCTCAGGTACCTTTACTGTTGGATATTTTATTGATGCTCCTCTCTGTTTCTAGAGTTTTGCCAGTGGCACTAGAAATTTGATTCGTGTATTTTTTGGTGTAGATGCTGGCGACTTGAGTTTTGACCCGCATGCCCTTCGTCGTGATGATGCTCTGGCCGGCGCGGTATCCGCGGTCAAGGACCAAAGCGCCACCGTCCAGGATACATTGTCCAAGGCCAAGGTCGCCCTTAGTCGCCTCTGGGAGGAGTTGATGCCAAAGGCAGAGCAGGTCGATAATATGGACGAGCTGGTGGAGTCACTCGCCGGGGGCGTGCCTGCTACTTACAAGAACTCCCTCCGGGCGGCTGGTGCGACGATGTCACTTGCCATGGTGCAAGCCCACGGAGTCGAGATAGATCCCTCTGCGGTGTTGAAGACGATGCCTGTTGGCGCGGATGGTCAGCAGGTAGTCTTTGCTCCCTTTGCGACTGCCTGTGCCAAATATGGCCATTCATTGATTAATACCGTTGCCAAGTATTCGGAGGAGCTCTAGCGCGCTAAGAAGGCGGCGAAATCTTCGGCCTCAGGGGCAGGCGAAAAGTGAGTGGCGTCTGATACTGCCACGGACTTGATGAAGCCCCCGAAGGCGTCGAAGTCGAAGAAGCCAGCTGCTCCGTAGTTAGCTTTTGTAATAGATGATGAATTGTCCTTTTGGTCTAAGAACATGCCTGCTGGCGAGTGTGCTTGTGAATATTTTAATGCTTATCCTGAATGCACCTGTTCCCTTTGCCTTTGTGTTAATTTGGTCGCCTTATTTGCTTCTGTCTTGACTTGTGGTAGGGCACCTCGAGTGGTCCCGTAGGGGGAAACCAGAACTCACCATCTCTTGATGAGACAGTGGCACCACCACGCTCCAGGGTAGAGGAGCTGTCCTTGCTGTCGCGACTTCGTGATCGCGTGAAGCAGCTAGAGCGTGAGTTGCCCCTGATCCGAGGTAACGCAGATGTGTGGAAGTCAAAGGCGGAAAAAGCCGCCGCCCGCGAGCAATATCTACTTGGCGAGGTGACGCAGCTGGGCGACCAGTTTAAGTGTTAGTTTGCTTGTCCTCATCTTTTCCTTTGTAGTTAGTCGCAGTGGTACGTTGTACTCATGTTGTTGGTGCTACTTCGTGTAGTTGTTAGCGCACGCCATCCGCAGGAGGAGAGGGATAGGATTGCCATCCGCCTTCATGGTCTCACCTAGGAGCAACTTCAAGAGAGTGGATACTTCTGGGTGGATCATGATCGTGCGACTGCATTGGCGACCCTGCAGGATCGCGCTTCGCGAGTGCTGCTCTTCCTGAAGAAGTCGCAGTCATGTTTGAAGAATATCTACCGGGCGATGTTCCCGTTGGATGACACTCCATCAAGCCTATTGGCTCTCCTGGCCAAATTTCAAGATATGTCTGCGGTTCGCGAGTGCGTGAGGCAGCAGTTGGTGGCTGGTGCCAAGGCTACCCTCTCGATGGTGCAATTGCACAGGCCTGACGTGGATGTCGCTGCCGTAGCTTCCGGTCTGCCAGCGCCGCCAGCCGGATCTTCTTGGAATATGTTGCCGCACTATCAAGCGGTGGACCGCCAAACAGAGGAGATCGTCGACTTCTTCGAGGAACAAACCAATGTTCTTCTGTTGGAGCAGTAACCAGATTTGTGTCCTGCATATAAGTGTATTTGTGTTGTAAGGTTCATATATATGTTATAGATAATTTATTGTCAAACGTGTATAAACAGCTTTGTTAGCGTGAGGTGCATTGCACTATGCGAGTCCTTTTCGTTAGCCTGGCCATCCCTTTGTCAACCTGCCAGGTGCGTTACAGCTGGGTTGGGTTTTCATTTAAGGGGTTTGATTGATGTGCCAGCTACTCAGGATATCGCGTTTATTGGTTCGAAGAACAGATGTATGTAGGGTGGCGCAGCCCCCGAGTATAAAATTGACAGAAGTGAAAAGAAAACACAGAGTTTTGGGGCACTTAGCTTTTATTTATTTGGAGAACAGTATGAGGTATAATGTGTGGCTAAGTAGCCTTGGCTGTGTAGCCTTATTTGCGATGTAAAAGTAAAACAGCTAGGGGTAGAAGCGTCTCAGTTGTGCGACGTTCCAAGGGTTGGAGTATGCGACTCCTGTCTCTAAGTCTTGAAGGCGATAGGCGCCACCTGGGATTACTTCTGTAATCAAGTATGGTCCTTCCCAGGGGGACTCGAGCTTGAGATGCCCCTGCTGCTTCAGTCGCAGGACCAGGTCACCTTCGACGAAGGATCTGGGGCGAAGCCTTCTACTGTGGTAGTTGCGCAGGTTCTGCTGGTAGATCGTGGATCTTTCTGCGGCGATTTCTCTTGGCTCGTCGAGGAGGTCTACGGAGTCTTCGAGTGCAAGAGATGACTCTTGTTCGTTGTAAGCGACTATGCGCGGCGCCTTGTACCTTACTTCGGCGGGTAGTACCGCTTCTGCTCCGTGCACCATAAAGAATGGCGTGTAGCCTGTGGCGCTGTTTGGAGTTGTACGTAGGCTCCAGAGCACGGACTGGAGCTCATCTGGCCAGCAACCCGCGGCTTGTTCGAGTGGTCGAAGGAGTCGCTTCTTGATGCCGCTGCAGACAAGCCCGTTTGCTTTTTCCACCTGACCGTTGGTCTGTGGATGCGCGACTGAGGCATAACTGATATTGATCCCCAGGTTCCCACAGAATTCTTGGAACTCTTTGGATGTGAAGTTCGTCCCGTTGTCAGTGATGATGCTGTGCGGCACGCCGAAGCGGTAGACGATGGACTCGAAGAACTTGACCGCGCTGTGCCCTGATTGCTTGGTCACTGGCATGGCCTCAATCCATTTGGTGAACTTGTCGACTGCGACCAAGAGGTAGACGTAGCCTCCTTGCGAGGACCTTGGGAGCTTGCCCACCACGTCGAGTCCCCATTGTGCGAAGGGCTAGGCCAATGGAATAGGCCGTAGTTCTTCGCCCGGTGCGTGTGGCTTGTCCGCGAATCGCTGACAAGCGTTGCACTTTTGGACTATGTCCTTGGCGTCGCGCATGGCCGTGGGCCAGTAAAATCCAGCTCGTAGAGCTTTGGCAACGAGGCCGCGACTGCCGGCGTGGTGCCCGCAGGTCCCTTCATGGATGTCGAGGAGGACCGCTCTTCCATAGGCCAGGGAGACGCATCGTTGTAACACGCATGTGATGCTGCGTTTATACAGTTCACCGTTGATAACGGCGAATGATTTGGAGCGTCGCGCGATGTGCCGTGTGTCTGTCGGGTCATCCGGTAGGCGCTTGCTGAGGAGGTACGTAATGTATGACTGCGTCCAGGATTGTTCGATCATCATGACGCTCATTGGTCCCTCGAGTCCTGTGTCTAGCTCCAATTCATTGAGTGCCATTGGCTCATTGGGTGGCGTAGCCCCCGAGTCTATTGCTGCGCTTGTTTTCTTCTCTGCGGCCTTTGGCTTGATGGAGCGTTCGCAGATGCGCTCGAGAAATACCCCAGGTGGTATGGGGGCGCAGGTAGAGCCTATGTTGGCGAGTGCGTCCGCCTCCTCGTTGCTTTCGCGACCTACATGTCGCAACTCACAACCATCGAAGTCTCCCTCGAGCGTATCGTAGAGGTCGCGGTATGCGATCATGTTGTCATTTAGTGTGTCGCACTCGTGCATTGTTTGGTTGACGACCAGCTTGGAGTCGCCATATATGATGAGCCTCTTTGCGCCGCAGGCTTTTGCCATCCTCATCCCGTGCAACAGGGCCTCGTATTCAGCCTCGTTGTTTGAGGCTGTGAACTGCATTTGCAGGATGTATTTCAGCTTGTCCCCTTGAGGTGATGCCAGTATGACACCTGCTCCTGCTCCGTCTTTCTGCTTGGATCCATCGAAGTGCATTGTACAGAGATAGGACATATCTGGCTTGTCCGGGAGTTGGTTTTCCATCCAATGTACGAGGAAGTCAGGGAGAACTTGCGACTTGATTGCGTCGTGCTTTTCGTAGGTGATGTCTCGTGGAGGCAGTTCGATTCCCCAAAGCGCGACTCGTCCCGTGGCGTCGGGGTTATTGAGGATATGTCCCAATGGGGCGTCGCTGACTACCACGATTGGGTGTTCCTGGAAGTAATGGCGTAGTCGCCGGGCGGTCATGAAGACACCGTATGCCAGCTTCTGGTAGTGCGGGTACCGTTGTTTTGTTGGCGTGAGGACCTCGCTGAGGTAGTATACCGGGCGTTGTACGCCATGGACCTTGTTTTCCTCGGCCCGTTCGACGACGAGCACTGTACTAACCACTTGGTTGGTAGCGGAGATGTACAACAGTAGTGGCTCCCTCTCTCGTGGAGTCACCAGTACTGGCGAGGTGGATAACATGTGCTTGAGATCTTCGAATGCTTCTTGCGCTTCCTTGGTCCACTCGAATTTGTCAGCTTTGTGGAGGAGCTGATAGAAGGGCAGTGCCTTTTCTCCCATTCGACTGATAAATCGACTGAGGGCCGCGATTTGTCCGGCTAGTTGCTGGACGCCTCTTATGTTCTTTGGCTTCTCCATTGCTAGTATGGCCTTTATCTTTTTCGGGTTTGCCTCAATCCCTCTCGCGGAGATGAGATACCCGAGCAGCTGCCCAGATGGTACGCCGAAGGCGCATTTGTCCGGATTGAGCTTAATCCGATAACGATCGAGATTGGCGAATGTTTCGCGCAAGTCGTCGATTAGAGAGGCTTCCTCCTTGGTTTTGATTACTATGTCGTCGACATAGACTTGGATGTTACGACCCAATTGCTCCTTGAGGCAAGCCTGCATGCACCGCTGGTAGGTGGCTCCCGCGTTTTTTAGCCCGAAGGGCATTGTGTTGTAGCAGAACACACCGAAGGGCGTTGTAAATGCGGTCTTCTCCTGGTCTTCCTCCTTCATTCGAATTTGGTTGTAGCCTGAGTAGGCATCGAGGAAGCAGAGGTGCTCGCATCCAGCAATGTAGTCGATGATTTGATTGATCTGTGGTAGCGGGAAGTGATCTTTTGGGCAGTGCTTGTTTAAAGAAGTGAAGTACACGCACATCCGTAGGATATCCGTGTCCTTTTTTGGTACCAGCACCGTATTGGCGAGCCAAGTGCTTTCCTTGATCTCGCGTATGAATTTGGCCTCGAGGAGTTTGTTGAACTCCATTTCGACTGCTTGCGCTCGTGGCTCAGACAGTCGCCTGATTGTTTGCTTAACTGGCCTTGCGTCGGGGTTGACGTTGAGTGCGTGCTCGGCGAATTCCCTGGGAACTCCTGGCATGTCCGCAGGACACCAGGCAAAAATTTCCTAGTGCTCACGGAGGAATTCGACGAGCGCGAGTTCCTATGCGGGACTCAAGTTGTTGGCGATGAGGGCCGTTTTGGCGGGATCTGTCGAATGGACCTGCACCTTCTTTGTGTGCATAGATGAGTCGAAGGAGAGATCAGGTGAGCTCGGCCTACTTAGGGGAGGCAGACTGTTGTCTGTCGTTTCCTTTAATCGCGCGAGCTCCTCCTGCATGCCGAAGGACTGGGAGATTCTGTTGAATTCCCTGTCGCAACTGTCAGATCGCTCAAAGCTCTCGTTGATCGTGATGACGCCGTTGGGACCTGGCATTTTCATCTGCAGGTAGGCGTAGTGGGGTACCACCATGAACCTAGCGAACGCGACGCGTCCGAAGATGCAGTGGTATTGTGAGGGCCAGTCGACGACCTCAAAGTCAATGCGCTCGCGCCAGAAGTTCTTTGGCGTGCCGAATATGATGTCGAGGTTGATTTTGCCCAGGGGGTATACGCCTTTCCCTGGGACGATGCCATGGAACGTTGTGTACGATGCCTCCAGGCAGGTTAGAGGGATCCTCATTGCTCGCAAGGTACTCGCGAATATGAGGTTGATGCCGCTTCCGCCATCCATAAAGACGCGACTCATGTCGAAGCCTCCAATTTGCGCCTCGAGTACGAGGGGGCAATGACCTGGGCGAGGTACTTGAGGCGGGTGGTCACGTTTATCGAAGGTGATGCACGACTCACTTCCACTGAGGTACTCAGTGGTGGATGGTGGTGAGTGCGTGGCCAAGTTGACTTGGCGAGTGATGGTGGTGAGTGCGTAGCCAAGTTGACTTGGCGAGTGGATGGTGGTGAGTGCGTGGCCAAGTTGACCCTGGTGGAGGGGCGCCCCTTTTAGATCATCATGGTACCCATGGCTCGTGGGTACGGTTCTCCTCCGTGGTGCTGGTCCGGTGCAGATCCGTTTGGGGGTGGCCCCGGTGGTGGTGGCGGTGCGCCATGTGCTACGGCGCCTGGAGCGGCTCCGTAGTCTCTTTCGACTGCGTTGCGGTTCATCCGAACCAATCCCTCGTGTAGCTTGAGGAACTCGCGGCAGTCCTTGAGGAGGTGGCTGGACTTTCTCTTGCCGTCATGCTTGTCGATGTAGAAGTGTACCGTGCATGGCCCGGACAGTTTTTCCTCGATGGAGGTCGCGGGTGCCTCGTCACGAGTGCGGCGTTGCCACACTTGCATGGTTTTCCCGGAGTCACGGTATCCGCCGCTGCGGTATCCGCTGTTGCGGTTGTCGTCGCGTCTATCGGCGTAGCCGGCTGCGACCATGTTGACGTCGTCACGGTCGTCGTAGATGCGCATGCAGCGTTTGCCTCGGCGGTCGCGTCTGCGTTCGAGTTCTGCCTCCTCGTCAGAGTGAGCGCGGTTTTTCACCGAATCTTCTCCATCAGCCCACCGATTCGCGATCTCCATCACGTGGTCGATGGTCTGGGGCTTTGAGCGGCCCAGCTCCTCCCTGGGATCTAGACGGCGGACGCCACCGTTGAATGCATCAATCGCGCGGTCCTCCGAAATGTTTTCCGCGGAGTTCTTGATGATGGACCACCTTCGGATGTATGAGCGCAGTGATTCGCCAGATGATGGACCACCTTTGGATGATGGACCACCTTTGGATGTATGAGCGCAGTGTATCCACGCCAACTTGGCTGCGTCGTCGCGTCCAGCCTCTCCAGGCTAGAGTCCATCCCATGTTTCAATGGGGTGGTGCTGATGATGCCACTCGCATGTCTGCCGATGGCATGCCCGCGAGTGAGGTAGATAAGAGGGTGCGACTGGTCACGAAGTACACCTTCAAGGATGTGCTTCCGAATGAGCCAGTCGTTCCTCCTTTTGATGCTTCGAATCCCCCTCCTGAGGTATAGTTGTGCTACGCGGTAGCTTATTTTCGCGATTGCTTTTATGTTGCTTACTTGCTCCTTTTGCTCATCTTTGCTGTTTTGTATGCAGGATTGGGCGGTGTCGCCTTGTATGCCTCCTCTCCCTGAGGGTATTATTCCTCACGAAGCTTTGGAAGAGGACGAGTCTGAGTCGACTGTCCCTTCTGATGTGGAAGAGGAAGCCCCCGAGTCCGGGAGCCCAGATACTCGCAAGCGTTCGCGCAGCGAGGATTGCGACGCGTAGACTCCTTCGACTCCAGAAGGCACGGCTGTTGGTGCGGAGTCGCCAATTCCAGCTGTTCCTGTGAGGGCTGTGGCACCGTCGTCCCGCAAGAAGATGCGACTGCCCAAGGAGTCTTCGTCGGAGTCGGCGGATGCCACGTTTGATCTTGACAAGTTTGACTGGTAAGTTTGCGAGTTCATTCATTCTTTTCTGTTTTCTTCTTGCTGGCTTTGTCCTGGAGTTTGCCTTTTCCCAATGTGAATTTTTTCTTGCAGTCAAGAGGCGTCGTCATCTTCTGGCGACGTCGAGGTTTTGAAGGAATCGGGAGTCGCGACCTCAAGGGCCAAGGTAGAGGTCGAGCACACTCCTTCTCCTCTGGCGGCGGCCCACTCTGGGCACAATTCTTCGAGCTCTCCTCACGTAGGGGGGCATCGAATAGTTGCTCGGATGACGGTTCAGCAAACTTCCTCGGAGTCGCTAGAGGACCATGTAAGTACATCTTTCCTTCTTTTTTAGTGTGGCAGTCAACACCTTCTGCTGCCCTTTCTAATTCCTTGTTTTGTGCAACAGTCCCTTGTAAAGGAAGCCGCGCAAGTGGCGGAGCAGGTTATGGCGATGGGTCGCCAGCATGCGATGCTGGAGACGCATCACCGCGTGGTCGAAAGTGAGTGCTTCCACGCTTATTCTTTTCATCTTCTCTCTATTTTGGTATATTCGACTGATAGCCAATTATTGACTGCCATGTAGCTGAGCATAACGCTTTACTGCGCAACGTCGCAACATTGGAGAAGACATTGGCGGCAGCTGTGAAGGGGCGCGATGAGGCAATCGCGGCTCGTGATGATGCCCAGAAACGCGAAGAGGATCTGCGCGCCTCCTTTGCGGCTAGAGAAGGTGACCTGGCCCTGCTGCTTCAGTCGCAGGACCAGGTCACCTTCCCACAGACGGCGCCAATTGACGAGGGTTTAACTCATCAATGCCCATTGTTATGGACTTGGGTTTTGGAGAAGGAGGGAGTGCTGGAGACATCTATCGGCTAGCAAACAAGCACACAGGGGAAAAAGGATTTACCCAGGTTCAGGCCTCGTAGAGGTCCCTACTCCTGCTTGTCTGCTCGTGGAATTATCGAAGGAGTCGAAAGTTACAATGGTGCGTAGATGCAATCTGGCGAGAGTTGTGGAAACTAGGGTTGCATGTGTCCTTCTTGCCGCCCCCTCCTTGATGGGTTCGTAGCATGGAAAACAAATTTTTTTTACCGCAAGAACGAACAAAACCCAGATCTAATCTAGATAAAAGCGAAGATCTAATCTATTAGACATGTGCAACGAGATAGATCTGTACTAACCCTTGTAGATCCGAAAGCGTTACGAGATTGGATCTCGTGGTTGATGTAGTCGATCACTTGCCGATCTCAAGATCAAATGGACGATCCTTCCGGCGCTGCGTTCCGGCAGCGCTTCCACAGTCGGTCACACGTGCGGAGTCGAAGCAGACCTTCCTCTCTCCGTTCCAGCGAGCAGCGGAGGTAGTAGATCTTCTCCACGGAATCCCAGCAGCACGACGGCGTGGTGGTGGTGGTGGAGTAGAGAATTCTGCAGGGCTTCGCCTAAGCCTGAGCAGAAGAAAGGAGGAGGAGAGAGGCGGCTGAGGTTTGGAGTAGTGGAGGGGCCAGGGGGTGGCGCCTCCACCCCTCTATTTAAAGGAGGGAGGCGCCATGGGGAGGTGGAGTCCTTGTAGGACTCCCCTCTCCCTTGCCCGGCGGATTGGGAGGGGGGAGGAGTCCTCCTCCCCCACGACTCCTTGTCTTGCCCCACAAGGAGTCCTTGATCCTTTCTTGGTTTTCAAGCAAACTCCAAGAAATCTTCCAGAACCTTCCGGAACATTCCGAAACCTTCTAGAATCCTCATACAAATACTCCGGAACATTTCCTAACTCAGAAAATGATCCCCAATATATGAATCTTATTCCCCGGACAATTTCGGATCTCCTCGTGATGTCCCGGATCCAATCCGAGACTCCGAACAACATTCGGTCTCCAACGCACATTCCATATCTACTTAAAACAACTTCGAACCTTAAGTGTGTCACCCTACGGTTCGTGAATATGCAGACATGATGAAGACACCTCTCCGATCAATAACCATCAGCGGGATCTGGAGATCCATAATGGCTCCCACATACTCAACAATGACTTCGTGATCGATAGAACCATTAACATACGAAACCAATTCCCTTTGTCACGCGATACTATACTTATCCGAGGTTTGATCGTCGGTATCTCCATACCTAGTTCTACCTCGTTACTGATAAGTACTCTTTACTCGTTCCATGTTATGTCATCCCTTGTGACCCAGTCACATGCTTGCAAGCTAACTAGATGACATTCCACCGAGAGGGCCCAGAGCATATCTATCCGTCATATGGATGGACAAATCCCAATCTTGGTCCATGCGCTTCAACACATACTTTAAGAATACCCAATGACACCTTTATAACCACCCAGTTACGAAGCGGTGTTTGATGTCATCAAAGTACCCATCCGGTGATGGTGATTAACATAACCTCATGGTCGAAGGATTAGGTTACTATGCATTTAAAAGCTTATAGCAATACAAACTTAATGACTTGATCTTATGCTACGCTTACTATGGGTGTGTGTCCATCACATCATTCTCCTAATGAAATAACCTTGTTATTAATCACATCCAATGTCCATGATCAGGAAACCATGATCATCAATTAATCAACAAGCTAGTTCAACAAGAGGCTTACTAGGGACTCTTTTATGTTTACAAAACACACATGTAATAGTGTTTCCTAATAATACAATTATAGCATGGGATGTAAACATTCATCATAAACACAAAGATATAATAATAACCACTTTTATTATTGCCTCTTGGGCATATCTCCAATAGTCTCACACTTGCACTAGAGTCAATAATCTAGATTACATGGTAATATACCTAACACCCATGGCGTTCTCGTGTTGGTCATGCTTTGCCCTAGGGAGAGGTTTAGTCAACGGATCTGCCACATTCAGATCAGTGTGTACTTTGCAAATCATTATGTCGCCATCTTGGACATACTCGCGAATAGCATGGAAACGTAGCTTGATGTGCTTTAGCTTGCTATGTGACCTTGGTTCCTGTGCATTAGCTATGGCACCTGTGTTGTCACAGTAGATAGCCATCGGGTCCAACGCACTGGGAACCACGCCAAGTTCAGTAATAAATTCCTTCATCCATATGGCTTCTTGTGCAGCCTCCGAAGCAGCTATGTATTCCGATTCAGTTGAATATTTCGCCACAACGCCTTGCTTGGCACTCCTCCAGCTCACTGCAGCACCATTCAAAATAAATACGTATCCCGACTGTGACTTCGAGTCATCCGGATCGGTGTTCCAACTAGCATCGGTGTAACCGTTTACAACAAGCTGTTCATCACCTCCATAAGAAAGAACCATATCCTTAGTCCTTTTTAGGTATTTCAGGATATTCTTGACCGTTGTCCAGTGTTCCATTCCAGGATCACTTTGATATCTGCTAGTCAAACTAACAGCATGTGCTATATCCGGTCTTGTACACAACATGGCATACATGATAGAACCTATGGCCGAGGCATACGGAATATTATTCATTTTCTCTCTATCTTCTGCCGTAGCTGGACTTTGAGTCTTACTCAAGGTCTTACCTGACAACATGGGCACGAACCCTTTCTTGCTCTCTTCCATTCTAAACTTCTTTAGAACTTTGTCTAAGTATGTACTTTGTGAAAGCGTTATTAGGCATCTTGATCTATCTCTATAAATCTTGATGCCTAGAATATATGCCGCTTCGCCAAGATCCTCCATTGAAAAACTATTATTCAAATAGGCTTTGACACTATTAAGAAGTTCTATATCATTCCCAATCAACAATATGTCATCTACATATAGTACTAGGAATGCTACAGAGCTCCCCACTCACTTTCTTGTAAATACAAGCTTCTCCATAAGTTTGTATAAATCCAAAGTTTTTGATTACTTTATCAAAACGTTGATTCCAACTCCGGGATGCTTGCTTCAGTCCATAAATGGAGCGCTGAAGTTTGCATACCTTGTCAGCATCTTTAGGATCGACAAAACCCTTGGGTTGTACCATATACAACTCTTCCTCAATGTCATCATTAAGGAACGCCGTTTTGACATCCATCTGCCAAATCTCATAATCGAAATGTGCAGCAATTGCTAACAAAATCCTCACAGACTTTAGCTTTGCTACTAGTGAGAATGTCTCATCATAGTCAACTCCTTGAATTTGTCGGAACCCTTTCGCGACAAGTCGAGCTTTGTAGACGGTAACATTACCATCAGCCTCTGTTTTTCTCTTGAAAATCCATTTGTTCTCGACAGCCTTACGGCCATCTGGTAAGTCCACCAAAGTCCACACTTGGTTTTCGTACATGGATCCCATTTCGGATTTCATGGCTTCTAGCCATTTGTCGGAATCTGGGCTCACCATAGCTTCTTCATACGTCGCAGGGTCATCAGCGTTGTCCACCAACATGACGTTCAAGGCAGAGTCATACCAATCAGGAGTGGTACGAACCCTCGTTGACCTGCGAGGTTCAGCAGTAACTTCGTTTGAAGTTTCATGATCATCATCATTAGCTTCCTCTCCAATTGGTGCAGGCGGCACAAAAACATCTTCCGGTGCTGCGCTACTCTCAAATCCGAGAGAAGGTTCAATAACCTCATCGAGTTCTACTTTCCTTCCAGTCACTTCCTTCGAGAGAAACTCCTTCTCAAGAAAGGATCCATTCTTGGCAACGAAAACTTTGCCTTCGGATCTATGATAGAAGGTATACCCAATTGTTTCTTTAGGTTATCCTATGAAGACGCATTTCTCCACTTTGGGTTCAAGCTTATCAGGTTGTAACTTCTTTACATATGCTTCGCAACCCCAAACTTTAAGGAACGACAACTTAGGTTTCTTACCAAACCACAATTCGTACGGTGTCGTTTCAATGGATTTAGATGGTGCCCTATTTAAAGTGAATGCGGCTGTCTCTAATGCATAGCCCCAAAACGATAGCGGTAAATCTGTAAGAGACATCATAGACCGAACCATATCTAAGAGAGTTCGATTACGACGTTCGGACACACCATTACGCTGTGGTGTTCCCGGCGGTGTCAACTGTGAAAGTATTCCACATTTCTTTAAATGCATGCCAAACTCATAACTTAGATATTCACCTCCACGGTCAGAACGCAGAAATTTAATCTTCTTGTTATGATGATTTTCCACTTCACTTTGAAATTCCTTAAACTTCTCGAAAGTTTCGGACTTATGTTCCATAAAGTAGACATACCCATATCAACTTAAGTCATCCGTGAAAGTGAGAACATAACGATATCCACCACGTGATGCTACACTCATTGGACCGCACACATCGGTATGTATTATTTCCAATAAGTCTGTAGCTCGCTCCATTATTCCAGAGAATGGAGTATTAGTCATTTTTCCCATTAGACATGCTTCGCATCTTTCAAGTGATTCAAAATCAAGTGATTCAAGAAGTCCATCAGAATGGAGTTTCTTCATACGCTTCACTCCAATGTGACCAAGACGACAGTGCCACATGTATGTAGAATTATCATTCAATTTTGTTCGTTTAGCTTCTATGTTGTGAACATGTGTATCACTACTATCAAGATTCAGTAAGAATAAACCATTCATCTCAGGTGCATTACCATAAAAGATATTACTCATATAAATCGAACAACCTTTATTCTCGGACTTAAAAGAGTAACCATCTCGCAATAAACAAGATCTAGATATAATGTCCATGCTTAACGCAGGCACCAAATAACAATTATTCAAATTTAAAACTAATCCCGAAGGTAGATGTAGAGGGAGCGTGCGGACGGCGATCACATCAACCTTGGAGCCATTTCCAACGCGCATCGTCACCTCGTCTCTCGCTAGTCTTCGCTTATTCCGCAGCTCCTGTTTCGAGTTACAAATATGAGCAACCGAACCAGTATCAAATACCCAGGCACTACTACGATTACTAGTAAGATACACATCAATAACATATATATCAAATATACCTTTCTTCTTGATGTTGCCATTCTTCAGATCCGCCAGGTACTTGGGGCAGTTACGCTTCTAGTGACCAGCACCCTTGCAGTAGAAGCATTCAGTTTCAGGCTTGGGACCAGCCTTTGGCTTCTTTGCAGGTTCGGCAGCTTTCTTGTCGTCCTTCTTGAAGTTGCCCTTGTTCTTAGGCTTGCCCTGTCTCTTGAAATTGGTGGTCTTATTGACCATCAACACTTGGTGCTCCTTCTTGATCTCCACTTCAGTAGTTTTCAGCATGGACGATAGTTCAGGCAACGTCTTGTTCATGTAGTGCATATTGTAGTTCATCACAAAGTTCTTATAACTCGGTGGCAGTGATTGGAGGAGACGGTGAATCCCTAACTCATTAGGAATCGATATCCCCAACTCTTGGAGCTTGGCGTACCCAGACATGGTGAGCACGTGCTCGCTAACGGAGCTACCCTCTTCCATCTTACAGTTAAAGAACTTTTCGGAGGCCTCATAGCTCTCCATGGCCGCGCGATTCTCAAAAATCAGCCTGAGCTCCTTAATGATCTCGAACGGGTCGTGGTGCTCAAAATGCTTCTGAAGCTCCGCTTCTAAACTGTACAGGATGGCACACTGAACTGTGGAGTAATGATTTTTCCGAGTGGCGTAAACATTCTTTACGTCATCGGTGGCATCTTCTGTAGGTGGGTCACCTACCGGTGCTTCGAGCACATAGGTCAACTGACCGGCCCTGAGGACGATCTTCAGTCCACGGAACCAGTCCGTGAAATTGCTTCCATTGTTCTTAAGCTTTTCTTTCTCTAGGAACGTATTGAAATTGATGGAGGGGGTCACCATAATCTACAATAAATTTGCAAGTAGTTTAGACTAAGTTTATGATAAATTGAGTTCCAATTTAATTCTTAAATTAACTAGGTGAACTCCCACTCAAAATAACATCCCTCACATTGTCTTAGTGATTACACGAACCAAGTCCACTACACCAAGTCCGATCTTCATGAGAGAAGATGTAGTATCGTCGACGAACAATCTTCATGTTCATCATATCATTTATATGACTCATGCTCTACCTTTCGGTATTTCCGTGTTCCGAGACCATGTATGTACATGCTAGGCTCGTCAAGATTAACCTTAGTTTCCGCATGTGCAAATCTGGCTTGCACCCGTTGTATGCACACGTAGAATCTATCACATCCGATCATCACGAGATGCTTCGAAACGACGAGTCTTAGCAACGGTGCCAACTAAGGGCGAACACTTTATTACTTGATATTTAGTGAGAGGGATCATCTTATAATGCTACTGTCACGATCTAAGCAATACAAGATGCATAAAGGATTAACATCACAGGCAATTCATAATTAGTGTGATATGATATGGCCATTTCTTCTTGCGCCTTTGATCTTCATCTCCAAAGCACGGACATGATCTCCATCATCACCAGCATTGCGTCAAGGTCAGTGGCGCTGCTTCATGGTTGTCCATCATCACTAGCAACTATTACAACTACTTGGAATAAAGCTATTACAAGATGAATAGACACGCAAGTCTTAACAGAATTAAAGACAACCATTAGGCTCCTGCCGGTTGCAATATTACAACAAGGATCATTGCATACATCAAATATAATCACAATCACATGATGGCCATATCACATCACAAAACCCCTGCAAAAACAAGTTAGACGCCTCTAATTTTCTTTGCATGTTTTACGTGGCTTGGGGCTTTCGAATAAGAACGGATCTTACCTACGAAACTGAACCACAACGTTGATACAAGTGCTATCAAGTTGCAAAGTGTAAATTGGATCTATACTATGGTGAGAGAGACAGACACCCGCAAAGCCACTTGTGCAAAGCAAGTTACACGTCAAGCGTGGAGCAAGTCTCATGTGCGATGACATGTAAGGTTAGCCCGAGCCGCTTCATCCCACCATACCGCAAGATGCAAAGTACACAAAGCAAAAGACGGCACGAGCACCAACGCCCACAACACCATTGTGTTCTACTCGTGCAACAGATCTACACATAGACACGGCTCTGATACCACTGATGGGTTCGTAGCATGGAAAACAAAAAAATTCTACCGCAAGAATGAACAAAACCCAGACCTAATCTAGATAAAAGCCAAGATCTAATCTATTAGACATGTGCAACGAAATAGATCTGTACTAACCCTTGTAGATCCGAAAGCGTTACGAGATTGGATCTCGTGGTTGATGTAGTCGATCACTTGCCGATCTCAAGATCGAGTGGACGATCCTTCCGGCGCCGCGTTCCGGCAGCGCTTCCGCAGTCGGTCACACGTGCGAAGTCTAAGCAGACCTTCCTCTCCTCGTTCCAGCGAGCAGCGGAGGTAGTAGATCTTCTACACGGAATCCCAGCAGCACGACGGCGTGGTGGTGGTGGTGGAGTAGAGAATTCTGCAGGGCTTCGCCTAAGCCTGAGCAGAAGAAAGGAGGAGGAGAGAGGCGGCTGAGGTTTGGAGTAGTGGAGAGGGGCAGGGGGTGGCGCCTCCACCCCTCTATTTAAAGGGGGGAGGCGCCATGGGGAGGTGGAGTCCTTGTAGGACTCCCCTCTCCCTTGGCCGGCGGATTGGGAGGGGGGAGGAGTCCTCCTCCCCCACGACTCCTTGTCTTGCCCCACAAGGACTCCTTGATCCTTTATTGGTTTTCAAGCAAACTCCAAGAAATCTTTCAGAACCTTCCGGAACATTCCGAAACTTTCTAGAATCCTCATACAAATACTCCGGAACATTTCCTAACTCAGAAAATGATCCCCAATATATGAATCTTATTCCCCGGACAATTCTGGATCTCCTCGTGATGTCCCGGATCCAATCCGAGACTCCGAACAACATTCGGTCTCCAACGCACATTCCATATCTACTTAAAACAACTTCGAACCTTAAGTGTGTCACCCTACGGTTCGTGAATATGCAGACATGATGAAGACACCTCTCCGATCAATAACCATCAGCGGGATCTGGAGATCCATAACGGCTCCCACATACTCAACGTTGACTTCGTGATCGATAGAACCATTAACATACGAAACCAATTCCCTTTGTCACGCGATACTATACTTATCCGAGGTTTGATCGTCGGTATCTTCATACCTAGTTCTACCTCGTTACTGATAAGTACTCTTTACTCGTTCCATGTTATGTCATCCCTTGTGACCCAGTCACATGCTTGCAAGCTAACTAGATGACATTCCACCGAAAGGGCCCAGAGCATATCTATCCGTCATATGGATGGACAAATCCCAATCTTGGTTCATGCGCTTCAACACATACTTTCATAATACCCAATGACACTTTTATAACCACCTAGTTACGAAGCGGCGTTTGATGTCATCAAAGTATCCATCCGGTGATGGTGATTAACATAACCTCATGGTCGAAGGATTAGGTTACTATGTATTTTGAAAGCTTACAGCAATACGAACTTAATGACTTGATCTTATGCTACGCTTACTATGGGTGTGTGTCCATCACATCATTCTCCTAATGATATAACCTTGTTATTAATCACATCCAATGTCCATGATCAGGAAACCATGATCATCAATTAATCAACAAGCTAGTTCACAAGAGGCTTACTAGGGACTCTTTTATGTTTACAAAACACACATGTAATAGTGTTTCCTAATAATACAATTATAGCATGGGATGTAAACATTCATCATAAACACAAAGATATAATAATAACCACTTTTATTATTGCCTCTTGGGCATATCTCCAACACTCCTACCTTTATATAGATAGGCTAGGTCTCGGGTAGCAGGTCGAGTCGGTTACAAGTTAGGGTTTTCCCCTTCAAACTTTCTATCTTTAGCTTCTTCTTGTCCTTCAAGCAATCGAAAGTCCACAGGTTACTCGAGTCCTTTCATCTGGGCCTTGGTGACACCGTGGGCTTGTACGTATTTAGACCGTATATACCAAGCTCGAGTGCCTGTAGGGTATACCCATGTCAACTGTAGTTGATATGGCATTGACACTGAAGGGCCCTGAAAAGGGAAGAAGAACGGCAATCATTGAATCCATGTTGTGGCTCAACGTTCGTAGGTGGGAAAGGGTTCTACTACGAAAGTCCTAAAGCCGCGTAAAACATGCAATAGTGAATATAGAATCTTCTATCTTTATTATTGCATAGGGGCAATTATTATAACATGGCAATGACAAGTTTGTGAAACTCTCATTGAAGCTATTGATGTTAATCATAGAGCTATAACCATGTCATAGCACTTCACTTTAGAAGTATTTCTTATTGTGCTAGTATACTTAGTAGACGGTAGCATAATAAGATAATCCCTCATAGTATTCCAGTTATCGTATTCCCCTTGTGTGTGCACCACCAAGAAAGTTCTTCGGTATGAGGCGATCCAGGGTTACAGGCCTGGGTGTCAAACATATCTACGTTCGCATACATTGGGTGTAAGCCATGTTGCACTGCGAATACACACGAGTTAGGACTGTCGAGCCTAGCACGTTAGAGAAGCGTGGCCTCGGAATACAAGAGACCGAAAGGTCGAGCATGAATCACATGGTTGATGTGATCGACATTAGGGAATGTCCACCTTTGATACTGCACTAATGGCCGTGAGGATCGGGGGAGGTGTAGAGGATAGGGATCATGTGATCACTAAACGAGTAGAGGGATGTTCGTTTAAGTGGGAGTTCTTTTAGTTAAAACTTGAACTCAATATTATGAACATAGTCTAAACACTTTGCAAATCCTTTGTAGATGTCTCGCCACCCACCTTCAACCTTAGCACTTTCCTCGAAAAGGACAAGCTGAAAACTAATGGAACCAACTTCACTGCATGGTTCCGCAATCTTAGGGTCCTCCTAGTCCCCTACAAGTTGACTTATGTCATCGAGGCTGAGCTTCCGGCTAAGCCTGCAGATTCCGCCTATGAGGACGAAAAGAATGTCTGGCAGTCCAAGGCGGATGATTTCTCCCTCATCCAGAGTGGAATGCTCTATGCCATGGAGCCGGAGCTTCAAAAACGTTTTGAGAAGATTAATGCTTTTGAGATCATTGAGGATCTCAAGGCTGTCTTTGCTCCAGAGACTCGTGCAAAGAGGTATGATGCTTCCGAGCTCTTCTTCTCTGCTAAAATGGAAGAGCACAGCAGTATTAGTGAGCACGTGTTCAAAATGTCTGGATACGTTAAACGCTTAAACACCCTAGATTGCAAAATCCCGGAGGAACTTGCTATAGATAGGGTGCTGCATTCGCAGGCCCCTAGCTATAAGGGTTTTGTGATGAACTACAACATGCAAGGGATGACTAAGACCCTTGCTGAGGTGTTCGCCATGCTCAAAACTGCTGACGTTGAAATCATGAAGGAGCACACGGTGCTGATGGTCAACAAGACCACCAACTTTAAGAAACCAGGGCAAAAGGGAAAAGGCAAGGGTAAGAAGCCTAAGAGGGATGGCAAGTTTGTTCCCAGCACCTCAAAGGCTGCCAAGCCTGGCCCTAAACCTAGCACTTCGTGCTTCTACTGCAAAGGGGATGGGCACTGGAAACGCAACTGCCCCAAGTACCTCGAAGACAAGCGAGCTGGCAAGATAGCCATTATGGACAAAGGTATATATGATATACATGTTATTGATGTATTCCTTAGAAGCGCCAGGAGTAACACCTGAGTATTTGATACCGGATCTGTTGCTCACATTTGTAACTCTCAGCAGGATCTGCAGAGTAGGAGGCGTCTGCGGAAGGACGAGGTGACGATGCGCGTCGGCAATGGTTTGAAAGTCGAAGTGATGGCCGTCGGCACCCTGCATCTGCGTCTACCGTCAGGATTATTGTTGATTTTGAATAAATGCTATTATGTACCCGCACTGAGTATGAATATTGTGAGTGGGTCTTGCTTGTTGCAAGACCGTTATTCGTTTAAATCGGGAACAAATGGCTGTTCAATTTATATGAATGATGTTTTCTATGTTCATGTACCTGTACGTGATGGTTTATTCTTACTTGATCTTGATTGTGATACATACATCCATAGTGTTGGTGCTAAACGTTGTAAGCACATTGACGATAATTCCTTGTACATATGGCATTGTCGTCTTGGTCATATTGGCATAAAGCGCATGAAGAAACTTCATTCAGAAGGGCTTCTTGGATCATTGGATTTTGAATCCCTTGATACATGTGAGCCATGTCTCATGGGCAAGATGACCAGGACACCATTCTCCAGTATAGTGGAGAGAGTTGTAGACCTACTTGGGATCATACACACGGATGTATGTGGACCAATGAGTGTCTAACACGCAATGGTTGTCGTTACTTTGTTACCTTTACTGACGACTTGAGCAGATATGGATATATCTACTTAATGAAGCATAAGTCTGGAACCTTTGAAAAGTTCAAGGAATTTCAGAAAGAGGTAGAAAATCAACTTAACAAGAAAATCAAGCACCTTCGATTGGATCGAGGAGGCGAGTATTTGAGTTATGATTTTAACATGCACTTGAAGGACTGTGGGATTATACCACAGCTTACGACAGCCGGAACACCACAGCGTAATGGTGTGTTAGAACGTCGTAACCGAACCCTATTGGATAGCGTACGGTCCATGATGTCTTTAACTGGTTTTTCTGTGTCTTTTTGGGGATACGCGTTAGAAACCGCCGCTTTTATTTTAAACCGAGCACCATCCAAATCCGTGGAGACAACCCCATATGAGATATGGCATGGCAAGAAGCCATTGTTGTCATTTATGAAAGTTTGGGGTTGTGAGGCTTACGTTAAGAAACTGCAACCTGACAAACTCAAAACCAAATCAGAAAAATGTATCTTTGTGGGATACCCAAGGGAAACCGTTGGGTATACTTTCTACAACCAAGCCGAAGGCAAAACGTTTGTCGCAAAAACTGGCACCTTTCTCGAAAAGGAGTTTCTTGCAAAAGGAGTGAGTGGAAGGAAAATTGAGTTAGATGAAATTGTTGACCCTTCTCTCCGTATTCCGAGTAGCGCAACGGAAGCTGTTCCCAAACCACTCTCCAGTATGGAAGAAGAGCCTATTGATGCTGATCAAAACAATGACATCGAAACTCCTGAGGTTCGTTGGTCTACAAGGGTTTGTGCCACTCTAGATTGGTACAGTAACCTTGTAATGTCTGTCATATTAGATGATCAGGAAGAACCTACAAACTACAAAGAAGCTATGGATAGTGCTGACTTCGAGAAATGGCTAGAAGCCATGAAATCCGAAATAGGATCCATGCATGAAAACCAAGTTTGGACCTTGGTGGATCTTCCAGAAGGCCGCAAGGCCATGGAAAATAAATGGATCTTTAAGAAATAGACATATGCGAATGGTAATGTGACCATTCACAAAGCTCGACTTGTCACAAAGGGTTTTCGACAAATTCAAGGAGTTGATTATGACGAGACTTATTCTCCCGTAGTAATGCTTAAGGCTGTTAGGATTTTAATAGCAATTGCTGCACATTTCGACTATGAAATTTGGCAGATGGATGTCAAGACCGCATTCCTCAATGGTCACATTGATGAAGAGTTGTATATGATGCAACCAGAAGGTTTTGTCAATCCTAAGGATGCTGGAAAGGTATGCAAACTTCAACAATCCATTTATGGATTGAAGCAAGCATCTCGGAGCTAGAACCAACGTTTTGATCAAGTGATCAAGAGTTTTGGGTTTATCCAAAACCAACAAGAGTTCTATGTTTACAAGAAAGCGAGTGGGATCTCGGTTGTTTTCTTAGTAGTATATGTGGATGACATATTACTCATGGGAAACGATGTGGATCTTATGAATAGCATGAAAGCGTATGTGAGCAACCAATTTTCCATGAAGGATCTAGGTGAAGCTGTATACATATTAGGAATAAAGATCTATAGAGATAGATCAAGGCACCTAATAGCATTGAGTCAGAGTACTTACATAGATAAGATTTTGAAGAGGTTCAAAATGGAAAACACCAAGAGGGGTTTTACACCTATGATGAAGAATTGCAATTTGAGTATGACTCAATGTCCTGTAACGGACGATGATAGAGAGAAGATGTCTTACATCCCCTATGCTTCAGCAATAGGATCTATCATGTATGCAATGCTTAGTACCCGACCTGATGTGGCATTGGCTTTTAGTTTGACGAGCCGATATCAGAGTAATCCAGGACCGGATCACTGGACAGCTGTGAAAAATATCCTAAAGTATCTGAGAAGAACAAAGGATATGTTCCTGATCTATGGAGGAAATGATGAAGCTCTAAACGTAACAGGTTACATAGTTGCAAGCTGGAATTCAGATCATGATGACTCGAAGTCTCAAACAGAATTTGTTTTCTTGGTGAATGGTGGGGCGGTAAGCTGGAAAAGCAAGAAGCAGCCGATGGTGGCACAATCTTCAATGGAGTCTGAATACATTGCTGCAGCTGATGCAGCAAATGAAGCTGTTTGGCTAAGGAATTTCGTCATCGAACTGGGAATTTTTCCCAATGCGCAAGACCCCATGACGATCTATTGTGATAACACGGGAGCTATTGCAAATGCAAGGGAACCAAGAACTCATTCCACGGCCAAACACATCAAGCTTAGATTTCACGTCATCCGGCAGAACGTTGACGAAGGTGAAGTCAAGATTTGCAAAGTAGATACGGAACTAAATGTAGCAGATCCATTGACGAAAGCTCTGCATCTAGACAAGCATGAACGACACCGAGATTCCATTGGTGTTAGATTCCTGCCTATTGTAAACTAGTCTTGTTTATACTCTAGTGCAAGTGGGAGACTGAAGGAGTTATGCCCTAGAGGCAAATAATAAAGTGTATTATTTGATACTTCTCATGTATGTTCATAATACATTTCATACTGTGCTATAACTATGTTAATACGAAACGTTAATACACGTGTGGTATGTAAACAAACCGTGTCTCTAGTTACCTCTAGTGAACTAGTTCATTTGTCATGAGGATGGTCTGTGTTCAAGATCATGGGCATTTATGCCAACTGACAATGAACTCATGTTATTAGTTGAATGACATGATAGATAAACATCTGACCGTTATATCTTAATGAGATCTAGTTACAAAGTTCACCATTGATGATAAAACATAGAGAACCTCGCAACCTGATCCTTTGACTGTGAGGTAATGCAAATCACCATTCTGGAAGAAGCTTAGATGGTTATCAAGAATCATCTCGTAACAGGGTGATCAAAAAGGTGCCACTCAGGTTTTCCAAAGGGATGCGTAGAGGAGTACATATCAAGACCAGGATTTTTCTAGTCTGTGTAACGGACAGATACATGTGGCCATCTCGGTGACACTGCATTAATGAAGCTTGCAAGCATGTGACTAGGTCACGGAATGCAATGACATGAGGACGAGAAAAAAAGTTCATCAGTAACGAGATCGAACTAAGGTATGCAGATACCAAAGATCAAGTCTCGGATGAATTAGGTATCGAGTGACAAAGGGGATGGGGAACGACTATCTCACGGTTCGAGCGATTGTATTCGTGAAACGCACGGGGGTCACATGGATATCCAGGTCCCTCTGTTGATAATTGATATGAGAGTGGTCTCTATCATGTCCGGAGTGTTTTCGAACCGAAGGATGTCACGCTTAAGGGTAGGGACGCTTAGGGTAGATGAGGCATCGTATGATAAATAGAGAGAGAGACCGGAATAGTTTCGGTAACATCCGATGGAGATCAGAAAGGGGCCCGGAAGTTGTTCCGGAATGAAGAGATAATATAATATGTATATTTGAATGTTAATTAGAGAACTAATATTTAATATATTTTTTATTTTATTTTTGAAGGCACTATATTACTAATGGGCCTCGCCCGTAGGGAGGCCCAAGTGGGCAAGCCGCCTAGGGAGTGGGGGCCAGCCGGCCTAGGGCTGGTGGGCCACCCCAGTGGGGCCCACCTAGGGCCGGCGGCTGCCCCAAGGTGGCCGGCGGGTGTGGGGATTGGTCCCACCCCGCCTGGCCCCTGGGTGGTGCGCCCCCTCCCACTATATAAAGGGGTACCCCTCCCCCTTGGAACACACCCATTTCCTCTCATTCTCTCTCTCATCTGCTGAGGACTTCCCCGTAATATTGGGGAGGACCTCGTAGTTGAGTTCTCCACCTTCACACTACCGTCGTGTGATTGGCAATCCGGCATATACTTCTTCCGCTGCTCGGCTGGATCGGAGCCCGGTTGACGTCCCCTACACCGGATGTGTGACGAACTTCGGAGGCACCACACTTGGGGTGCTGCTCGTCTTCATCAATATACGCCTTCCTGCGTAAGGTGTGCCTCTCTTTGCAAAGGTATGAATAATGTATTCCTTCTCTGTTACTTATGTCTACATAGTATAGATCTTGGTATTAGTGTTCGAGTAGATAGAAATTTTTTGTTCTCTGCTACGGAACCCTTCACTTATACTCCTCTAGACAAGGAAAACTCTAATCAATCTAGAATTAAGAATTAACAGAGCATAGCCTTGAGTACTTTGACATGATGTTTGAATAACAAATATGCTACCTTGACCAAACACGATTATCAAGCTATCAGAACATAAAGAATATGAATTCACTTAATCCTTAGTGAGGTAACAAAAGAAAGGTAAAAGCATAGTAGATCATGAATTTGTTGTTACTATTCAATCATTAGCACCATGTTACTCCATCTAATACATACTTTCCCACACATGCTCTTGCGTACAAGTTAGATCAAAACAAGTAATTAAGGACGGGGTACATGATATGCATCTATCAATACATATTAAACAAAAATAGGTTCCAGTCTCATATATCAAATTATAGAATAAAGATCCAGCACATAGAAATTATATATGACCATAATTATGTTGGACAACTCATATGGTAATATATCTATGAAGAACAAATAGAAATAGATCAAGCTACTGCCACAAAACCCATACTCTAGATGTGTACTACTCCCTCCTCATCATGGTGATGATTGCGGAGATGTTGGAGAAGATAAAGATCCCTCCAGCGATGACTCCGACAGAGTTTCCCCTCCAATCTTCGCTGGTTTTGTTTCTATTTTGGTGTTTCGGTGTTTCTGCGGTGCTCTCCTCTAGAGATATGTAGGGGGCCTTTATATAGGAGTTTTAGGTCAAACCAAGTCCATGGGCGAAAGATTGAAGAGAATCAGCTGATTGAGGGCCAAAAGTGGTGCGCGCAATAGGGTAGACCACACCACCCTACCTCTTTTGGGCCTCTATAGGCCCTTCTCGTGAGGTCTAAGCACTCCAGATCATCCATCTTCACGAAGTATTGACTTTCTCGGAATCTTATCCCCATTTGACTTTGTTTAGGTCCTTGGAAGATAAAAATATATAAAACAAGGTTTTCCTGTCCTGCGGAGTTATAACCAAAATAAAGGAGATCATTGATAAATCCCCAAAAATCAATATAAAACATGGATATAACATTATATATGTTGCAAATATGTGAGAATATGTATCAGTAAACTACAAAATTCATATATGCATTTTACATGCATCAGCGTAGTAACTTATTCCTTTAACCATGAGATCATGTTTAATCACTACGACCCGGGGCTTCTTCGACTGCATCAATCATCATACTGTAACAGGGTGATCATAAAAATGTGTATGTTGGGTATTCTAGAGGGTTACGTTGTGGCATGTGCATCAAGTTCAGAATTTGCACATCTGAGTGACGGATAGATACACTAGGCCCACTCGGTGAGATTATATCTACAAGTTTGCAAACATGTGACTATGTCACGGGGATGTAGTATCACGTGAACGATAAAATGTGTTTGTAGGTAACAAGGTCAAACTAGGTATCTCGATATCAGAGATCAGTCGTAGACCAAGGGGAATGAGACTCGATGTTCAAGGTTCAAGCGATCAAGTTATTCGTGGAATGCATGGGGGCCATCATGATTTTCTAGACACTGTTGTTGGTCATTGATCAGAGAGTGTCTCGATCATTTCTATGTAGGTATCACGCTTAAGGGTAGACAACACTTAGGGATTGATCCGGGATCATAGGAGAAAAGAGAGAGAACTCCAGAACTGTTCCGGGATGATACCGAAATGGTTCTAGGGATATCCGATGATGATCGGAGGGATCCGAAAGATGTTTCGGAGTGATAGGTATTAAATATTATGTATTTAATATTAATTAAATGAATTAAGAAAAAATAATACTTAATTGCATTTTTGGGGCAGCCCACCTAAATGGGCCTCCGGAGAGGCCTAAGAGGGGGTCGCGCGCCCTAGGGAAGGCCAAGGGAGGTGAGTGGCCACAAGTGGGCCACACCCCATGCGGGGCCCATGTGGGAGGCTGACTGGCGGTGGGAATAGTCCCACCCCGCCCCCTCCCATTTTGTGGTGCCTCCCTTCCACCTATATATATAGAGGGGAGCCCCTCCCCTCAATCCCATCCCATTGGTTTTTGCCTATTCTCTCTCCCTCGCGTGTGGTTTCCAAGTTGGAACAAGCATACGGGGATAGGGTTTTTTTCCACCATATGCATATCGTCATGTTGCTAGACTCTTGGTCTAGATCAATCTTATTCCACTACTTTGCTGAACTAGAGTCCGGGAGACGTCTCTACACCGAATGCATCTAAATCCACGGGGCACTACCATTTGTGGTGCTAGTCGCTTGGATCTTGGAGCTTGGACATCTATATGACCTTGAGGTCGGCTACGTCGTACGACTACATCATCCACGTTTCTTGTGAAATGTTAACCACTTTCGGTCTTCAAGTGTATCTACACCGAATCCCTCTCGTTACTTTACGTCTACATGGATAGATCTTGGCTATGGTGTTCTCTTCGTTAGGAATTTTTTATTTTCTGCTACGGAACCCCTTCAGGATCAATAGTCGATCGGCTTTGCATCCCTCGCAACCGCATGCTCGGACACAACATGCTCATGCACGATTATTTCGCTGAGGTACCGACCTATCCGGATCATCTCTTCCGTAGACGATTCCAAATGCGTAGAGAATCTTTTGTGAAGATTGTGGAAGCGGACGATGCAAACGCACGATAATTTTACTCGCCGGAGGAACGCTGCGGGAACAAATGGTTTCAGCTCGTATCAAAAGATCTCCACAACGATGCGGACAATTGCATGTGGCATCCCGACAGACTACGCTGACGAGTATCTTCGCATACTGCTATGGAGTCTATGCATAAGTTCGCTAAGGTGATGATCCGGGTGTTTGGACCAGAGTATCTCCGAGCTCCGAATGAAGAGGATACAAAGAGGTTGATGGCGATTGATGAGAAGCGAGGTTGGCCGGGGATGCTAGATAGTGTTGACTGTATGCATTGGATGCGGAAGAATTACCAGAAAGCATGACATGGGAAGTATTGTGGGAAGTATCACGATCCAATGATTGTGCTTGAGGATGTTGCATCCGAGGACTTGTGGATTTTTCATTGTTTTGTTGGGTTGCCGGGTTCTCTCAATGATATCAATGTGTTGCATCGGTCTCATATTTTTGCGAGGCTAGCTAATGGTGATGCTCCGGCTTGCAACTATACTATCGATAGACATCCCTACACAAGGTATTTACCCTTCGTGTTCTACATTTGTGAAGATCATTCATGCAATCCAAATAAAAACAAGGGCACAAGCTGAATTTTCCAAGACATAAGAGGCACCAAAAAAGGCATTAAGAGAGCTTTTGGTGTTTCGCAAGCTCGGTTTGCTATTGCCAAAGTCCTAATCATTTTTAGGAAAAGAAAACACTGAACAACATCGTGACATGTTGTGTGATTCTCCACAGTATGATCCTAGAAGATGAAAGAGATTTAAACTTGAAATTCTTCTTCGGCGACGTAGGTAGCCATGTGAAGCCAACAAGGAGCCCGGATCACACCAAGATTTTCTTGAGACATACCGGCGGATTGAGAATTCCGATTCTCACACCCAGTTTCAACTAGATCTCATTGGGCACCACCGGCAGAAGCATTGACAGTAGTATGCCAGTTTTTATTCAATTCATTCTACATTTATTCAAAACCATATTAATTATTTGTGTTTGAACTATTTATGTAATGCTGAATATGTAATGAATAATGCTGAACTATTATTTGATTCATATGTGATCTAAACTATTTATGTAAAAGATCCTGAATAAATTTGTTTTTAAGGGTTTAGATAAGAGTTGTTTGTGTTGCGACCGAGCAGTACACGCAAAAACCAGACTGTATAACATAATATTTGGTTATACGGTCTGTTTTTGCGGGTACTGCCCGACCGCAATACAAACTAGCCCTTATAACGCCTATGTCTTTATCCCACTTTTAAAGGCTAACATTTTAAGGGTAGAGATGCAATGGCAATTTTTTTCCGCTCGTTGATTTGATTGGCCAATTGCATTTTTAGCCAGTGATCGGTTACACAAGATCGGTGGCATCTTCCACCGTGTCGGGCGTGCAGTTGATTGATTCGAGCGTGCTGTTTCGAGCTGTTGGCTGTTGAAACCCATGTGATGCCCTCTCACGGTTCTGGAAGTGGAATTGAATTTTCAATCCCCACACGCACGTCATGCGAATTTCAGTAGTTGTGGTCGTTCGATTTATCTATCCCGTACATACGTGGCGTACGTGTATGTGCACTCGATCCATTAATTTCTTCAAGCTCTGTGCACGGGTGAACAGCAATATGATTGAACTGATTATTCCTTCTCGTAGTACGTGCACCTAATTCCCATCGCTATTCGTTTTGTATTTTGGCTATTCAGGTTAAGATCGTAAGAAGCAAATGAGCGGTTAAGCAAGGTTTCGATTGATTGGCATTATTTGATGGCCCAAGCATCTCCACTCGGGGTTTCCAGGACGCCGTTTCTAGGGTCTTTTTTTTCGGATCGGCGATTTTTTGTCCAGTCATGTTCGCAAGACGTCGGTTTCATCCGGATTTGGCAAAATACATCTGGAGTTTTCAGCCCGATCTCGCGGCGCCGGGAACGGCCTGGGAACGCCGGATGGAACGAAAACGAGGATGGGCCAGCCCTGTCGGCGAGACATCCTATTTCCCAACACCAGTCGCCTCTCACGCGGCGAAGGATTCCTCCCAGCTGCCTTGTCGCCATGCTTGCGCCGGCGAAGCTCCACCGGTTCAAGTCGAAGTCGCCTGTAGATAGGTCCGTCGCCACCGCCGCACCTTCCCCCTGCAGCCTAGGCCACCTTTCGCCGCACCTTCTCCCTGCAGCCTAGGCCACCTTTCGCTGCCCCTCTTGCGTTGTAGCTCGGCCACGCTTCGAGCTCCCAACACCTCGCCCGCCAAGTGTTCGGGCTTTTGCCTATTCGGCCATGGACTCCGATGATGAGGAGTTGTTCTCCGTGTTGCTGAAGGAAGAGAACGCCGCACCTGCCGAAGATGTAGAGCACGTGCAAATCCTCGCCTCTCTGGCACGACTGTACATACAGACTGCAACGCTGAAGCGTGGAGGCTCGGCGAAGGGTCGCCGAAAGTGCAAAGCAAGGCAGAGGGCTACTGCATGTTGTACGCCGACTACTTTGCCGACTAGCCGCTCCACGAAGAGGCCGTGTTTCGGCGCCATGAACCAAAAGCTCTTCCTCGAGATCATGCATGTCGTCCGGGTGTTCGACCCATATTTCGTGTGCAAGAAAGACTGCACCAGCATGGTTAAGTTTTCCTCACTGCAGAAGTGCACAGTGGAGATGAGGTTTCTTGCATACGAAGCGCCGGGTGACAGTGCTGATGACTACCTTCATATGGCCGAGCATCGATTGCTTGTACAGGTTCCGCCACCGAAAACTGGACGAATTTAAGCTGAATTTGGGCAAAACAAACCGGCCTGAGAACGCGGCGTTCCGAGACCGAAAACTAGCTCCGTCCGATACTAAATAGCGCCGGCTTTCGGCCTGGGAACGTCCCAACGAGTGGAGACGCTCCTAGCCAGCGCCGCGCATCGTTCTCCACGATTAATTAATTTAGTGGGTGGTCTACGTGAGCTTGCACTTGATAGCTAACATGGCGAGCCTATCCCTTGGACCCTTGCTGCTAAAGCTAGTGATACGTACGAGTGTGGCCGGTGTTTAAATTGAGCAAAGTTTCGTGTGTGGGCTCCGAATTGTCCCTGATCCTTTTGCTATCATCAGTTTTTTCTTATTAATTCTCCAACATCAGCAAATTCATGGAGAATGTTGAGAGATTAGGGGGCATGTGGGCTCGACTTGCACGCAACATGTAGCGTTTGGCTAAACCTATACTGACGGGGATGGTCACAGGTGTAATTAATTGGGGCATGCATTGTGGCACAAGCACGGCATGCCATGTGTTGCTAAGCTCAATCGAGGTTCAGACAAACCATATGTGATGTACCCAACCGGCTGCACTTGCTGTTAATTCTGCCATGTATGCAACTACATTCGGTTTTATATTTTTTTTCGCACCGGTCCATATTAAAGTTTTCAAATTTATCTAGATACAGAATGAATCTAGACCAAATACTTAACTAGATACGTACGAATTTAGGTAAAATTAACGACATTAATATGGACCAGACGGAGTAAAACGTTTTTACTTGTAATTCATGGTGATCATTGTGGCAGTGTCGGTATCGAAATTAAACCAGACGTTTCAGTGTAATGAAAAAACGTTCCACATGCATTGAACACCTTCATCCATCGTCGCCTGCACTACACCACTTTACCATTCGGTTATCAACTCCGGATCTTTTGGGCTTTTGGCACCATCTTTGGTTCACATTTACGCCACACAATTTGGACGAAAGGTCACGATGCGAGCCTTCTTTTCCGCACCTTGTATGCATACCATCGTGATGCATGTCGATCTCGGATGGTAACGTACGGGTGGGTCGATCTCAGCTAGCTCTACATACACTGGATCTGGATATATTCGTTGGCTCTAGACTTAGCTTACACAATAGTTTGTCATTTAGAAAGACAAATCTTATTGGCACATTTATTTAGGGCTTTTGTTTTTTAGTGGAGTGGAGGGCTCTTCTTTGGAACTTTTTTCTTTTTGATTGAGAATATCTTTTTTTTAGGGTAGAAAATATCTTGTTCTTGGGACTCTTGCTGCTCTTGTTTCAGACTACAGAGTGAGTCTCGGCCTGGTAGTGAGTTCCAATGCCTGACGTTCGAGTGGGCCAGCCCATTAGCGGTGTTTTTTTCCTCTCCTTTTTCTCTGCTTTATTTTCCTTTTTTTTCTTTTTTTTCTTTTTCGTTTTTCTTTTTTATAATTTGAAAATTGTTTAGAAAAAAATGTTCGGACTTTTGAAAAAGTTTTTCAAAAATTTCAGATTTATAAAAATGCTCAAGCTTTTGAAAAAAGTTTTTCGGACTTGTTCACATTTAAAAAAATGTTGAGACATGGATAAAATTTTATATCTTAAAAATGTTCAGATATAAAACATTCAAAATTGTTTGGATTTGAAAAGGTTCAGATTTAGATTTAAAAAAAATCATATTGGTTAAAAAATATTCATATTACGTTCTGTCAGTCTCGCTCGTTCTGTACCGCTGTGCGTCGTTCTCCTAGACGGAAAAAGCAGTCAAACAACTGTACCATATGGTAACCGATGCTGACCAAACCCCTGTCACTGAGAGCCAAGCAGCCAGGAACCTACTGTCGAGGATCCGAACGGCTGAGAACCTACCGTAGAGACGCGTTCTAGCTTGACAGCAGCGACACCATCGTCGTCTCTCTCACATGATTACTCTGTGTTTCCTTCTCCGTCTGTGCATCCATGGCCAGTGCCTTCTACCACGAGCTCCTCCACTCAGATTGTCAATGATTCCACCTGACATAGGTATGTCTAATGGGTATTCACCCTTTGCCTATCTAGTCTAGCCCAGCTGGAGGCCCACATGATGATCTACTGAGATCTGCGGAGCCCATGATGATTCAGGTGAAGTCAGGTCCACGAAGGATTCAACTCCTTGATGGACAAGACTGATGGAGATATACTCTAGAGGCAAATAATAAAGGATGTTTATTATCATATATCAGTTCATAATAGTATCATATAATGCTATAAATGTATCTACCGGAAACATTAATACACATGTGGTATGTAAACAAAACAGAGGCCCTAGTAGCCTTTATTCAACTAATTCATTGGGCAAATGGTGATCAAGGTATCCTGATCATGGTGCTTTTATGCTAATTGACAATGAAGTCATACCATTGGTGAATGATTTGATGGATACTACCCAATATAAGTATTGCAACACGATCAAGTCATAAAGTTTATTGTTACAATTGTTAGAAATGAAGTATTCTAATCCTTGGACAGTAAGATCATATTTAATCACTGTCACCCACGGCTGCTTAGACTCCATCAATCATCACACCATAACAGGGTGATCATAAAGGTGTTTATTGGGCATTTCACAGAGACATATTGAGGCGTATGCATCAAGATCGGGATTTGTTCTCCTACGTAACAAGAAGATATATTAGGCCCACTTGATGAGATTGCATCCATAAATATTGTGCAACATGTGACTAGATCACAGGCATGAAATATCATCGAACGAGTAAAACAACACTTGTCGGTAACGAGATTGAATGAGGTATAGTGATACCGATGATCAGATATCGAACAAGTCAGGTATCGAACTAACAAAGGGAATGGACTCGACATTTATGATTCAAATGGCATTGAAATCGTGGAATGCATATGGGTCATTATAGGAATCGCGGTCCCGCTGATAATTATTGATACGAGAGGTGTCTCGATCATGTGTGTGATGTTTCCAAATCGTAGGTTAGCACACTTAAGAGCACGATGACTATCGGAGATTGTTTTTGTTGTAATGGTATCACTGGAGTAAGAAAGAGAGAATACCGGAACTGTTCCGAGAGAGAACTGGAATCGTTTTGTGAGGAACCAAAGTCATTTGGAGTGAGCCAAAAGGTGTTTTGGATCAAGAGAAATTTAATAATGTGTATTTATGTATTAATTGTTGAAATTACTATTAAATAAATATTTAAATTAAACTTAAAAGGGGAAAATTCCCTAATGGGCCAAATCCCTAGAAGGAAAGGGCCCAATAGGGCAAGCCGCCCCAAAGGGAGGCAAGGGATCCGCTGCCGGCGACCTAGAGTTGTCGCGTGGTGGGGCTAACTCAGTCATCGGTCCCCCATGGGCCATGCGCGGGGCCCACCCTGGCCGGCCGCCCCTCGTGCCTGCACTTCTCCTTTTCCTTCAGTCCCATCCCGGGACTTGAGGAGACAGGGGTTTCCCCTTTTTCTATATATAAGGAGGGTCCTATTGGTGGGGGAAAATAGACATAAAAAATAAGATATTCTCTAAGGCAGTTTCCTTAGAGGATTTATCTCTTTCTTCTCTCTTGCAACTGTGGCTCCAAATCAAGGTTGCACGTGCAAGATATTTCTTCACTACGGCATGTCGTTGTACTACAGAGATTCGACCAGAGGATATACTTCCACACTCTCGGATGGATAGAGAACCGAAGGTCATCGTCATGCATCGGACGTGTGCGAAACCACAGAGGTATTGTCACTTGTGGCACATGGGTTGTCGTGCAAGGACCAGGGTGACCCGCGAGGAGTTTCATGACTTTGAGGTCAGCTACGAGTACGACTACCTCATCTATGTTCCCGACAGAACGTTAAGCGCTTTCGATCTACAAGGGTATGTTACCGAAACCTCTGTTACAACATTACTCCTAGATAGATCCTGGCAATTGGTGTTGCGTTAGCAAAATTCTTTTTTGTTTTCTGCTACGAACCCCTTCAAAGACAAGATTAGATAGGAAACCTTCAGGGTTACGCCCTCAAACTTCTAACCGATTCGGACATCTCTCTGTTGGAGATATGCCCAAGAGGTAATAATAAAAGTGGTTATTATTATATCTCTATGTTTATGATAAATGTTTACATCCCATGCTATAATTGTATTATTAGGAAACACTAATATATGTGTGTTTTGTAAACATAAAAGAGTCCCTAGTAAGCCTCTTGTTGAACTAGCTTGTTGATTAATTGATGATCATGGTTTCCTGATCATGGACATTGGATGTGATTAATAACAAGGTTATATCATTAGGAGAATGATGTGATGGACACACACCCATAGTAAGCGTAGCATAAGATCAAGTCATTAAGTTCGTATTGCTGTAAGCTTTCAAAATACATAGTAACCTAATCCTTCGACCATGAGGTTATGTTAATCACCATCACCGGATGGATACTTTGATGACATCAAACGCCGCTTCGTAACTAGGTGGTTATAAAAGTGTCATTGGGTATTATGAAAGTATGTGTTGAAGCGCATGAACCAAGATTGGGATTTGTCCATCCATATGACGGATAGATATGCTCTGGGCCCTTTCGGTGGAATGTCATCTAGTTAGCTTGCAAGCATGTGACTAGGTCACAAGGGATGACATATCACGGAACGAGTAAAGAGTGCTTATCAATAACGAGGTAGAACTAGGTATGGAGATACCGACGATCAAACCTCGGATAAGTATAGTATCGCGTGACAAAGGGAATTGGTTTCGTATGTAAATGGTTCAACCGATCGCGAATTCATCGTTGAGTATGTGGGAGCCATTATGGATCTCCAGGTCCCGCTGATGGTTATTGATAGGAGATGTGTCTCTGTCATGGCTACATATTCACGAACTGTAGGGTGACACACTTAAGGTTCGAAGTTGTTTTAAGTAGATACGGAATGTGCGTTGGAGACCGAATGTTGTTCGGAGTCTCGGAATGGATCCGGGACATCACGAGGAGATCCGGAATGGTCCGGAGAATAAGATTCATATATAGGGGATCATTTTCTGAGTTAGGAAATGTTCCGGAGTATTTGTATGAGGGTTCTAGAAGGTTTCGGAATGTTCTGGAAGGTTCTAGAGGATTTCTTGGAGTTTGCTTGAAAACCAAGAAAGGGTCAAAGGAAACCTAGTGGGGCAAGACACGGATTCGTGGGGGAGGAGGACTCCTCCCCCCTTCCCACCGCCGGCCATAGAAGGGGAGTCCTACTAGGACTCCCCCTCCCCAGGCGCGCCTCCCCCCTTAAATAGAAGGGCAGGGGCGCCCCCTCCAAGCCCTCTCCCACAACTCCCAATCTTTGTCGCCTCTCTCCTCCACCTTTCTTCTTCATAGGCATAGGCGAAGCCCTGCAGAATTCTCTACTCCACCACCACCACCACGCCGTCGTGCTGCTGGGATTCCGTGGAGAAGATCTACTACCTCCGCTGCTCGCTGGAACGGGGAGAGGAAGGTCTGCTTCGACTCCGCACGTGTGACCGACTGCGGAAGCGCTGCCGGAACGCGGCGCTGGAAGGATCGTCCACACGATCTTGAGATCGACAAGTGATCGACTACATCAACCATGAGATCTAATCTCGTTAACGCTTTCGGATCTATGAGGGTTAGTTCATATCTATCTCGTTGCACATGTCTAATAGATTAGATCTTGGATTTTATCTAGATTAGATCTGGGTTTTGTTCGTTCTTGCGGTAGAAATTTTTTGTTTTACATGCTACGAACCCATCAGTGGTATCAGAGCCGTATCTATGCGTAGATCTGTTGCACGAGTAGAACACAATGTTTTTGTGGGCGTTGATGCTTTTGTTGTCGGTGTCTTAGCGTGTACTTTGCATCTTGCGGCATGGTGGGATGAAGCGGCTCGGGCTAACATTACATGTCATCGCACCTGAGACTTGCTCCACGCTTGACGTGCAACTTGCTTTGCACAAGTGGCTTTGCGGGTGTCTGTCTCTCCCACCATAGTTAAGATTCAATTTACAATGAGCATCTTGACAACACTTGTGTCAACGTTGTGGTTCTTGTTCGTAGGTAAGATCGGTCTTATGCGAAAGCCCCAAACCACGTAAAACTTGCAAAGAAAATTAGAGGCGTCTAACTCGTTTTTGCAGGGGTTTTGTGATGTGATATGGCCATTATGTGATTGTGATTATATTTGATGTATGCAATGATCCTTATTGTAATATGGCAATCGGCAGGAGCCTAATGGTTGTCTTTAAATTTTGTTTAAGCCATGCGTGTCTATTCATCATGTAATAGCTTTATTCCAAGTAGTTGTAATAGTTGCTGTTGGTGATGGACAACCATGAAGCGGCGCCACGGACCTTGACGCCACGCTGGTGATGATGGAGTTCATGTTCATGCTTTGAAGATGGAGATCAAAGGCACAAGAAGAAAGGCCATATCATATCACATATTATGAATTGCCTGTGATGTTAATCCTTTATGCATCTTGTATTGCTTAGATCACGACGGTAGCATTATAAGATGATCCCTCTCACTAAATATCAAGTAATAAAGTGTTCATCCTTAGTTGGCACCGTTGCTAAGACTCGTCGTTTCGAAGCATCTCGTGATGATCGGGTGTGATAGACTCTACGTGTGCATACAACGGGTGCAAGCCAGATTTGCACATGCGGAAACTAAGGTTAACCTTGACGAGCCTAGCATGTACAGACATGGTCTCGGAACACGGAATACCGAAAGGTAAAGCATAAGTCATATGGATGATATGATGAACATGTTGATTGTTCGCCTTTAAAGCTACATCATCTCACGTGATGATCGGACTTGGTGTAGTGGATTTGGTTCGTGTAATCACTAAAACAACTCGAGGGATGTTGTTTTTGAGTGGGAGTTTATTTGTAATTTGGATTAGTCAAACTCAATTTATCATAAACACAATCAAAGTGAATTTGCATAGTTTGTTATAGTCATTGGCATCCGTTCACCATCTTACGCTTAGTTATAGTTGAGATAGTGGAACTATAGAAATTCTGGATATTTACTTTATGAACTGGTATCGTATTGTTTTTTGAGTGTCAATCTAAAGTTTATAAGTCCTATTGCAAACTTTCAGCAAACTCTATTTACTTCATGAAGTTTAATAAGTAGTATTAAATCAAGAGTAAGAATTCCAATATTAGTATCTAAAGTATCATGTTTGCCTCCATGATTCTTGATACTCAAAAGATTTTTTTTAATATCAAGTTTATCTAAGAGCTGAAAGCAATGTTTCAGAAACCATCATATGTGAAAGGTATTGCGATATCTAAAACAATGTGTTGGTTACAACATGATAGAGTATACGTCCTCATATTTGATGAGAATTTGTGAAGGTTGGAGACGCTAGTCGTCCTAATCCTCCAAAGGTTTTGAAAAAGAAACATTATACTCGCAATTCACCTTTATAAGCTATAGCAGCTTGGTCATGAAAGTTGTCATGATAAGGATGAATAGAAGATGTAAGTAAAATGTTTACTACACTAAAAGATTACTAAAGAATGGATTTTTGAAAGAACACCAAACATTTGATGATGGTGATCCACCTCAAAGTGCAAGTCCAAAGGTATTAGTGGTTGACGATATACGCTTGGTACCATATATCATGTTGATGACACCACTATTGATGTTGATAGATTCTCTTAAAAGAAAAGGAATTGCTGAAAGAAAATCTATAAAAATATTTGGCAGAAATTATAAGGTTGGAGATGTCCAACGTGGGCATATAGAAGATATACATGTTATGGTTGTATTCCTTGCTCCTTAAACAATATGGTTCTGCGGTATTGGATACCGAATTGGTTGGTATGAAGTGTCATACAGGACAACACAATTCATGAACTGCAATGGCCTAAGTAACTAGCAAGAGAATATGTGATGATGTTCATCGAAAACAAACAAAGGGTTGTTGTGTTGCTCGTTAACATCAAAGCTTGCCTTCAAGATTTGTTTCAATAATTGTTATTTTGATCAGGTATTATGACGACAAAAGGTTGTTTAAATAATTGCCGTATTCCATAAAGGATGGATGAACTTTTACAAGTCTTGTGGGAGAAATCACATCCATAAACACCATTGCTAAAATGTCGCAAGACAAATGATTAAAAGATCACTTATGAAGTGACATCGCTGTTTAAATTATATTTGAAAGAAAACTTGAAGAAACTCCATGTTGATGGAATTTTGGAGTTTTTGATTTTGATCAATTGACGCATGTGAGACTTTCATCGAGATAATTAAAACTCCGTTCGTAGGCCAAAAGAGGAACGGACGACTAACTGATTGGAATTTGTACATATTGATGTATATAGTCCATTATGTGTAGTCGTGGGCGATGGATTTCAACTTCATATGTTTTCTCCGAAGATTTGAGTGAGTATATGTATGTACTTACTCAATAAGGAACAAGTATGAAACATTTGAAAAATGTTCAAAGACTTTCAAGATGAAGTGGAAAATCATTGTAACAAGAAAATAAAAGAGTTTATGATTGGATCATAAAGAAAGATGTTTGAGTTACAAGTTTAGCAAAACACCTAAGATTTGAGGAATCGTTCCATGGATTTGCATTTCCCAAAACACCATAGGAGAATGGAGTGTTCAAGATATGTAATGAAACCTTGTTTGACATGGTAAGATCAAGGGTGTCATTTATAAAACTGCCATTATGTTTTAAAGATTGAAGCTTTAGAGACTACCGCTTTTACACTGAAAAGAGCACCATCATGATCCGTTGAAATGACACCATATGAGTTATGGTTTGGGATAAAACCCGAATTGTCTTTTCTTAAATTTTGGTATGTTATGCATAAGTAAAATGTTTACAACCAAAGTTGGATAAGCACGTCTTTGTAGGTTATCCCAAAGAATTTGTTGGAAATTTCTCCATAACACCGAGGACAAAAGAGTTTGTTACTTGGAAAGTCAAGTTTCTTGAGAAGGAATTTTTCTTGAAAAGTTAAGTGGGAGGACAATAGAACTTTGATAAGGTTGTTGAACCTTAGCTATATGTGCTAAGTAGCGCAGCGCCGGAAAGTGTCCCGGTGGCGGCCACAATGCTCATGGCTCTCGTGATTACAAAAGGTGTGATCTCGGAGATTAGAGTTCCTATAGAACCGTATGGGTCGGTAAGAATCAAATAGTAAGATTTGATAAACAAATCGTTATTGTTTTGACAATGATAAACCGACTACATGCAAAGAAGCGATGATGGGCCCTGACTCCATAAAATGACTAGAAGTCATAGAATCCGTGATAGTATCCATACACGAGAAATCAAGTTTCTGAACTTAGAAGACCCTCCGGAAAGACGTGAAGCCTATCGGTCGTGTTTGGATCTATAAAGAAATAGACATGGATGTTTCAAATCTATGAAATAGTCGACATGTCAGAAAGAGTTTACGACAATGTTCAAGGAATTGACTATGATAAGATTTGATCTTTCATAGCGATATTTAGTCTGGACGGATTAATGTAGCAACCACTACATATATTTTGGTATATGGTAGTTGAACAAACAAAACAAGTTCTTCTAATAGAATGGTTACCTAGGACGTGTAAATGACATGATTCAAAGGGTTTTGTTAATTCAAAGGATGCTAAAAAGAGTATGCAAAACTTCAATGGTTGAAGTGAGCATCGCGGAGTTGGAATCTTCAGAGACGATGAAGATGTTTGCATTTTACAAGAAGTTAAGTGGGAGCGCTGAGACATATTTCTAATACATTATGTAGAGGACATATTGTTGATTGGAAATGATGTATCTTTTATTGACACAGGTTAAGAATTTCATTTCGATGAAAGGCTTAGGCATAACTCAAGAATTAGGCATCAATGTCTATATGGATAGATTGAGGCGCTAATATGATTTTGCCAAATGTACATAGATAAGATGTTGAATGAGTTCAATATGGAAACAACAAGAAAGGTTCTTGACGCACGGAAAGGACTGAATCAAGATTCAAGTGTGTTGACACGAGATTCAAGTGTTTTGACACTTGGTGAAATCACAAGAATATTTTGATCAATCATTCTTTGAGATGTACACATCCAGATATGTCCTATGCTCTAAATGTTATAAGCATATACCAGAATGATTCATAAGATGATCATTGGACAATAGTAAAGATATTCTTATGAGCTTTGGAAGAACTAAGAATATATCATGTATAAGTGAAAAATAGTTAAAGGTAGTTCATTGTAAAGTGTTACATCGATACTAGTTTTGTCACAAGATACAAATTAAATTTATCTCAATTTAGACTATGGGTGGCACAATATAATGGAAAGGATGTTCCATGATGGATTTGGATGAGTTCCAAAGTTGAGATATTGTGACGGATACTACAACAAAAGGCTAAGTATATAACTGCTATAGTAGCAGCAAAGAAGGGCATTTGTGTTAAGTAGTTTGTTATCAAACTAGGTGTGGTTCAAAGTGGGCTAATACTATGAAGATATATTGTGTGACAATAATATCAACATATTTTGAGCCGAAGGAACTAAAGGTCTCACCAAAGGACCAAATTTATACAATGCCATCTCATTGGAGAATGAGTAATGCGTAGAGACGCAAGGACATGCAAATACACACGGACCTGGAAGTGTCAGATCCGAAGATTATGTTTACCACTAGCAATAGTGTCTATACAACACCAGAAAGCCATAGGTGTTGAATGCACAAGTTTTTAACTAGATTATTGACTCTAGTGCGAGTGGGAGACTGTTGGAGATATGCCCAAGAGGCAATAATAAAAGTGGTTATTATTATATCTTTATGTTTATGATAAATGTTTACATCCCATGCTATAATTGTATTATTAGGAAACACTAATACATGTGTGTTTTGTAAACATAAAAGAGCCCTAGTAAGCCTCTTGTTGAACTAGCTTGTTGATTAATTGATGATCATGGTTTCCTGATCATGGACATTGGATGTGATTAATAACAAGGTTATATCATTAGGAGAATGACGTGATGGACACACACCCATAGTAAGCGTAGCATAAGATCAAGTCATTAAGTTCGTATTGCTGTAAGCTTTCAAAATACATAGTAACCTAATCCTTCGACCATGAGGTTATGTTAATCACCATCACCGGATGGATACTTTGATGACATCAAACGCCGCTTCGTAACTTGGTGGTTATAAAAGTGTCATTGGGTATTCTGAAAGTATGTGTTGAAGCGCATGAACCAAGATTGGGATTTGTCCATCCATATGACGGATAGATATGCTCTGGGCCCTCTCGGTGGAATGTCATCTAGTTAGCTTGCAAGCATGTGACTAGGTCACAAGGGATGACATATCACGGAACGAGTAAAGAGTACTTATCAGTAACGAGGTAGAACTAGGTATGGAGATACCGACGATCAAACCTCGGATAAGTATAGTATCGCGTGACAAAGGGAATTGGTTTCGTATGTAAATGGTTCAATCGATCACGAATTCATCGTTGAGTATGTGGGAGCCATTATGGATCTCCAGGTCCCGCTGATGGTTATTGATAGGAGATGTGTCTCTGTCATGTCTACATATTCACGAACCGTAGGGTGACACACTTAAGGTTCGAAGTTGTTTTAAGTAGATACGGAATGTGCGTTGGAGACCGAATGTTATTCGGAGTCTCGGAATGGATCCGGGACATCACGAGGAGATCCAGAATGGTCCGGAGAATAAGATTCATATATAGGGGATCATTTTCTGAGTTAGGAAATGTTCCGGAGTATTTGTATGAGGGTTCTAGAAGGTTTCGGAATGTTCTGGAAGGTTCTAGAGGATTTCTTGGAGTTTGCTTGAAAACCAAGAAAGGGTCAAAGGAAACCTAGTGGGGCAAGACACGGATTCGTGGGGGAGGAGGACTCCTCCCCCCTTCCCACCGCCGGCCATAGAAGGGGAGTCCTACTAGGACTCCCCCTCCCGAGGCGCGCCTCCCCCCCTTAAATAGAAGGGCAGGGGCGCCCCCTCCAAGCCCTCTCCCACAACTCCCAATCTCTGCCGCCTCTCTCCTCCACCTTTCTTCTGCACAGGCATAGGCGAAGCCCTGCAGAATTCTCTACTCCACCACCACCACCACGCCGTCGTGCTGCTGGGATTCCGTGGAGAAGATCTACTACCTCCGCTGCTCGCTGGAACGGGGAGAGGAAGGTCTGCTTCGACTCCGCACGTGTGACCAACTGCGGAAGCGCTGCCGGAACGCGGCGCCGGAAGGATCGTCCACACGATCTTGAGATCGGCAAGTGATTGACTACATCAACCACGAGATCTAATCTCGTTAACGCTTTCGGATCTACGAGGGTTAGTTCCTATCTATCTCGTTCCACATGTCTAATAGATTAGATCTTGGCTTTTATCTAGATTAGATCTGGGTTTTGTTCGTTCTTGCGGTAGAAATTTTTTGTTTTACATGCTACGAACCCATCACTCTCGAGACCTAGTCTCCCCATATAAATGCTACGAGGGATCGTCGGGGAGGATCACCTAAACTCTCATACACATACGGCAGATCCAATCTGCGCACCATAGCCATCTTGGCGCCCTTGTAACCTTCGGTTTCTTCATCAATCAAGAATAGACAATAAGGGGTAGGGATTTTCCCCTGACGGCCTGAACCTGGCTAAACCTTGTGTCCCTATTGTTTGTCTGTTAGCCGACGAAGTCTCCAGTGCACCGCTTTTCCCGAAAAACCCAAGTCCATCAAGTGTGGGCATTGGCGTGATTGGCCCATATCAATTGGCACAGTTTGTGGGAAACCCGTCAGCTGATGTCGCGTCTTCGGCGGTTCCATCACTGGCAATCTACGATTTATCGGCACCAGGGGAACAAATCTTTTTCGGATCCTTCAACTTCACCATCCACTCGCTGGCCACGCGCCTGGCCTTCGAATCCATCGACGGTGGGACCAACCTAATGATCGGTGATCTACACTTCCAAGTCGGCAAGACTAGCACTCTTCGCCTCCCAGAACAGATTCGTTTGGTTCTGAAACAATCGATAGCACCGTCGGTTGCATCAGCATCGTGGATCCTGCCACCCCTTGGCACCCTCAGCAAGCTGAACGCCACTTCTTCATCAACCTGCGGCTCGGATAGCAACAACAGTTGCGACTCCTATCTAGAAAAGCTCCCAGAGCTTCTCTGCTTGCCATGGAGGCATCGACCGCGAGCTACGGAGCTTCCCACGTGTTGGATTTGGAGAAGACGACGCCCATGAGTACATTGGTCAGGGATTCATCCGATCTAGCTTCAATGGGTCTCCAGCGTGGTGGATTCGTTGCTCGCGAGTTCGAATCGGCCATGGCGATGTCTCCATGAACTATGATGGAGGTCACTTTTTAGGTATTTTTTCAATGTTACTTATGGTGTTGCGATTTGCTATATACGTGTATCGTTTTTGTTATCCAAGTATTGACAAAGTGCAACGATGATACTTCTGCGATGTGCTATAGAAATATTACTCCAATGTTTAGTGTTGGATGAGTTAGGCAATATATAAAATGCATTGGACTTTTTGTTGTAGTATGCGACACAGTTCTTACATTTGGCTACAAATGATTTATTTATTGCTACACAAGCATGTTCGAAATGTTACAAAAGTTTCCACAATTTTAAATATTTACAACATTTTTTACATACAGTATTTCTTTTTGCTACACGACCATGCTCAAAATGTTGCAAAAGTTTTTGCTACATTTGTGGACACATGTTACAAAATAATGTCTCATTTCCGAAAATGCTACATACACAAAAAAAATATTACGACTCGGTGTTTTTTTTGCTACATGGACATGCTAAAAATGTTGCATAAGTTTATTCTACACATCGAGATCGCATTTTCTAAAATGTTACATACACACAAAAAATTGCTACATTCCCAATGTTTTGTTACATAACTCGGCCGTGGGGTATTGACTCACTTAAGTGCATCAGACGGTTTGGGAGATAGCTTATATTTGAAAATTATTTGCTGACAGAATCATAGTGCTCTAAAAAAATGGTGTGCTTGGATTTTTATTGCTACACTGGAGATTATATGTTGGAGAACTTGTTGGGCTTGATTATTTGTCTTCGTGCAAAACTGCTGGGCCCGAACTTCTGTATGGGCCTAGATTTGTTGGGTCGCTAATAGCGGAGCAAAAGGAGCGAGCCAGCAGCGATCAGCGATCGCTCGCTAACCGGCAGAACGATCTGCCGTCTGATGCCTAGCGGTCCAAAAAAGAAACATTAGAAATAAGAAAAACATAAAATAATAAAAAATAAATATGTACATGTTACTGGACCGAATTGGGAGTATCCCATGCAAGAGGGGTTGCATGCCTGCAATATTACTGCACACAACGAGTGACGGTGTTTCCTATCTAACATTATGGGGTTGATGGGGAATGTACTATTTGCCGCCTTTAGCGGCGTGGGCGCGACACGCAGCATGCACGCTCCCGTTGTGGTGGGCCGGGCCCACCACAACATCATCTTCTTCCCCGCATGATCTCATCTTTCCCGCATGTCGTACCATCTCTCCCGACCAAAGCTCTGCACGCTCGAGCACCCCACACCCAGCGAGCTCCACACCCCCCAAGTCAAGTTTATTCCTCACCCCCACCAGCGACGACACGGCCAGCTGCGTCGTTCTCATCTCCGATGAGGTCCCGGCCTCACCTCCACCGGCGACGTCACGCCCAAGTGTCGTTCCCGTCTTTAACGCGGTCCTGGCCGACCGACCGACCATCCCTCTAAACCCGACCCTAGCCCTAAGTCCGATCGCCAGCGACATCCCTGAACCCTAAACCTAAGTCGCCGGCGGGACATCCACCCAACCACATCGTTAAGATTCATCCTCGCCTCTGTCAGCGACATCGCGGCCAGCCGCGTCATCCCCGTCTCCGGCGAGGTCCTGGCCTCAACTCCGTTGGGGCGCCAGGCCAGTCGCGGCCAGCTGCTCGTCCCTGTCTCCGATGAGGTTGGGTAGACATGGTTGTTGGGTAACACGATATGTAGAACAAAAAAACTAGCGCATAACCAGGACCATATTGAAGGGGGAAAGGTAACAGATCATACTCTCAAAAATCGATCTAGCGGAATTCGTCGATGACGAGGTTGAACGAGCATCGACACCCACAAATAGCCTTAGAGAGTTGCGAGGAGATGTATCATACCACGTACGGATCCCACGAACATGCACCGATGAAGACGGTGTTGTCGAAGTAGTCGGTGCGTTAATTTCCGCAGCTAGTCGATTAGCCGCGAGAAGATTTCTCCTTTGCGAAGATCCGCATGATCAAGTGCTCCAAGTGTAGCACCTCCACTGTTATCCACATGTACAAGATCAGTTGCACCATGTCTAGGTGTGATTAAGCACATGGTCGAAGTGGGAACGTGTCGGTGAAGATCCGGTGGTGCTTCCGCACTCCCATCTAGATTGCATATAAATGGAGGTAGAACTCGGAAAGCGCTCCGCCATCGTAGTAGAAGAAGTACCTAGGGCACGCCGGAACTAGGGTTTAAGACCACACCATTGAGGTGGAGGAGAGAGGAGGGAGGCGGCGGCGCAGCGGCAAGAGGCGACATCGCGTGCAGGGGGAAGGCACGCGGAGGCTAGGGTATTGGGGGGCGGCGGGTGTTGCAGCTTGGGAGGGGGAAAGGCCACGACTTGGAACCCTCTTGGGTGTCCCTTTCTGCCCTTTTATGGGTGGAAAGGCCCCTTGGGTAGCCCACAATCCAGCTCCCAAGTTTGAGCGAGTTCCGGTAGGCTTAGGTTAATCCAAACCTACTCCAAAACTGCCTCCTTTGACCAATTCGAATTGAGGTAGGGGACATCTTCTTGCTCCTCAAGGCAACATGGTTGCACCTCTTATGGAACCCTCCATACATCATAAGATAGCCTGGGTCACTGATGCCTTCGATCCGGATTACATATGTAGTATAATAGATTTTTCCCTGGTAGACCTAGGTTTATCGAACCTTGGGAAACAATAGTTGTATGGAAATAATAAGGCACATATGCAAGACTTTGTTTAATCATTTTCTTTTATGTTTACTGGATCTTTCTAGTTTACTTTGAATCGTTGGTTGTTGCGATGGATGGAAATAGTACAGGACTGAAGATACACCTACAACTGCACATACATATGGGATAATAGTAATAATAATAAGCACATTCATGTGTGAAATGATCTAATATAGATAGGGTTGTGGGCAACACATCTATAAATACTAAAGCCCATGTGAGCCACAGACATAGCAATAGTCTTTTTATCCAACTGTTATATCACAAAGCACTGAGCTATAACAATTATTAAGTAAAATACAAACCAAAACATTAAGAATGGTGATGTTGATGTTACTCCCAAGTGGATCCCTAAACAAAGATCATACTCCCCTTGTTGTCATTGGGTTTCGCATGACCACTCATATTACCTTGGGCCTTTATCAATCCATGGGATCTTGGGTACCTACAAGTCCATGGATCAAGACAAGAGACAAACATACAAAGATACATATCTCCTATTCAATCACCACACAATATTCCCTTGTATTAGATGCACATAATCGATGCAAGGTTTTGCCCCAACCAGTAGCTCGTGAGGACTACTCACTCATAACAATAAGGTCAATGATAGAAAACATTGTGCAAATACTTAGACTGAAATCAAATATTCTTACAATGGTCGCCATATCACAAGGAGATCTCAAGTACAAGATAATGTCTATGACTATGTAGTGGATGGAGGATGAACTATGGTGGTGGATCTCCTTCGGTGGTGTTGTCATGCAATCTCAGAATGGCGGCTCTCTGCACGGCGGTTGGAGTCTCAAAATATATAAGCGTCTTCACGGAAGTTACAACGTTTGACCTAATGAAGCCATCGCCGCATAGTACGGGCAGGTCGTACGGGTGGGCCTTGCCCGTACTATAGGTCGTTAAGCTTGCAAACGACTCCATTTCATCCCCAGTTACCTTGGTTGAGTAGGCAACGTGATAATCTTCAATGAATGCTCCTGGTTCCGCCTTAAAAGTGTGATTTATTGCACAACACTATTCAAGACAAATGATTATACATCTTTGCAATAATTAGTCATTAGTAAAAAACTAAAGAGATTCTTGGTCAATTACTTGACTTAAAATGTGATTTAAACACGGAGAAATATGACTATTTTCACAGCCATCAACTTCCTCAAAGCTCAAACCTTGATTGTCCTCGAGCAAGAAACAAAAGAAACCATAAGGAACTCAGTGTTTAAGCCGAAACAATGATAAGATGAATTAACTTACAGTTGGTAGTCATATGCATCTAACACTTCTTCAATTTGAAAGGCTTATCATAATTAGAGAAATGCCAAGAGTATTATACAAGCTCCATTAACTCAAAACAATCAAAGCAGAGTTGATATAAGTATAAACAACTAGAGGTGTAACAATCATTCCAATTACTCCAGTTAACTGTCAGCTTGCCAAGGAACACTAGGAAGTTTATTATTAGCAGAATTAAGTATGAGAGATTATGTCTAAAGTAGCTTAACAATGAAGTGTTTTATTGACACCCATATCAATATATCAAGACTATCAAAACACTACTATTCCATTCATTGTCTTTCAGTAGTAACGAGACTATGCCAAAGACTCTTCGTGTGACTTTCTTTCAAATAAAATTTCTATCAAGGATCATTGAATGACTTTTTAGCAATACTTTGCACAACCTTAAAGGGTACCAATACTTTTGCCCATTACGGTAATAGTTGCTACCCATGTCATCAACTCAATAGCCGAAATCAGGGGTTGTATCATTGATCGCTCATAGGCCAACAGAGTTGTTGGCATCCCAAAGGTGTGCATCAAAAATTTATAAATAAGCAATAACATACTTTGACTCACAACTTTCAGATTTTGCATGCATCTCAATTACCACTAGAATTCATTTCAATCAAACAACTCCTTTCAATACTTCCATCAAGTCTATCAATATATCTATGGGGCTAAGTATCTTCAAAGGTAAACTCTTGAGACAATCACTCAACATACAAGTCATAAATTGGAGACCTTTTCTTGTTGTACTTGTTTGGCAATATTATTTCCAAGGCAAGACTCAGTTAGCTACAAGAACTAGAGCAAAAGCTTCCACAACTAATTATTCATATCAATAAAAAGCTTTACTCTAACTATTTTGGATTACTCCCACTAGAATAGCATATTAACAAATCAATTAACTAGGATAATCATTTCAGATTTCTAAAGTGGGAGACATAGGAGATACCTTGATGCAACCCGTCATATCGACGCCACTACATCTACTACGCCAAGTCCCCCAAGTGGACCAATCACCTGCGCTCGAGCCAAACTCCTACATGAGAAGGTGACATCGCTCCTCTCCATGTGTGACTTTGACTCTCCTTTGAATGGTCTGCTACTTCATGCCAATACTTTATGTCTCCTCAGATATGATCCACAAGAAGGAACACCAAGAGAACACGAGAAGGAAGCGATAGACGAACCCGACGACTATTCCGGTGCCACCGGAGTCTGCGCCGAACCAGACCGGCGACCTTCGGAAGAAACCGGTGCCATGTCGAAATTGCTCTTTGTATGCCATTCCGTATAAGGCCGGAACAATCGGCGACCGCCGAAAACTTTCGGTGCTAGATCCAGCGCTGCTGAACTTACCACTAGAATCCCTCTCTCTGCACGGATCTGGGTTTGATTTCCTGGAATATTCTCTTTACCTACCCTTTCTCCCTGAGTACTATATAGCCCCTATGGCTCCCCTTTATTCCTTAGACTTGGATAATGAATTAGAAGATATCCCTTTGAGGATCTATCTAATTTGAGTCTCATGCTCCTTGACAAGGAGATCCAATTATCCCCAACCTCTTGGAATTTTCCATCGTGTGTTCAAGTTGCACAAGTCTTTGGAGTCAGTCTCCCTTCTCCAAGTTGTTAAGATCTCTCCAAGCCTTCCGCTCGTCGTGCCGGTTGGAGAGAGTGTGTCTTGCCCGTCACTGATCCTAGGGATTTTGTCAGACCGATAGCCGTGGGCATGAGCTATAGGTTGCTTGTGTATCGCGTGTGAGTGCGTTCATCATGTTCTTCATGTGTGAGTTTGCTTGGTTTTCATCCTCCCTCTCTCCCCCTCACGATTCCATCATGATCCCAGGAGTTTCTTAAAGATCGGGCCGCCCCAAGGGGTCACCCCTAACATATTGGTATCAGGAGCCTCGTTCATCACGAATTTCTCCATAATTTTTTCTTCTATCCACCATAATTTTGAAAATCGCCCAAAAAAGAGCCACATGGCCTTCGGATCAATCTTGAGTTTCGGTGCGTTTTTGGTGGATTTGATCCATAGAAATATTGCTATTGGTGTCGATCTACCTTCCTTGACCTTCCCCAGCCCCAATTTTGTCTAATTTTCAAAGATATTTGCAAGTTGACTTTTTATGTTCATCACGAACACATTTCGGCGCCCCATCCGGCGAACGGAACCTGCCACCGAAAATTTCCGGCAAAATTGCCAGCGTCGCCGGAATCCTCACCAAAAAGTTTTGGCGCCAGGTCAGGCGTTGCTAGTTTGGTCACCCACGGCTCCTTTTGGCCTAGTTTTCCTCCTTTGTTTGTTCGTGGTTCGCATGCGTGTTGCCCAAACTAACAACAAGCTTCCGCAACATTACATCCCACGCTTTCTAACACCGCGTCAACCGAACATCTTCCTCAACACTGATTGCAAGTCGTCATCAATAACGAAGGTATAACTTGCTCCACCTTGTTAACCCCATATCTTCCTTTGTGCGTAACTATCCTATGAGAGCAACTCATTTTGTGTTTGCCTAAGCATTGTGCACTTGTCCTTGGAAAGTGAGAGTGTGTAAGCATATAGAAAAGTTGACATGGTAGTATAGAAAGGGAGAAAATAATCAAAAAAGCAAAATAAAAATAGAAATATACATAGTCTACCAAAAAAAGAGTCTCATACTTGTAAGTAAAGAGAGAGAAAGCGCGACCAAGGCAAGTACACAAATCTGTTGCTTAGTCTCTTTTGGCAAACGAGTTGCGGTATCTCCTTGAGTTGGCATGATATCTGAGCGTAGTCTTCCTTAGGACATTTTGGTGCTCATTTTCATAGTCGTGCCAACCACTTTCATCTCCATGTGTGTGTAACCTCGTGTTTTGTAGATCACATACGTTTTGCTTTGGATCTTTGGTTCTTTTCCACTTTTGATAATAACCTTTTCTTTGGATCGTTTCGTTTGGCTTTCCACCATCCTAACCTTTCACCAAAATCTTTTGAGAGTTTTAGTTCTTCTTTAGTGTGAGCTTTCTTTGCGATTTCACTTTGTAAGTTTATAGTTTGCACGTGTGGCTACTAGTTTGATACAATCCTAAAGGTGAGGTAAAGGCTAACCCCCACCACATATTTCCTTCCATATACAATCCTTGTTTGTTTTGCATCATGGATAGGCATGGTGAGACGAGCCAACCACCTCCCCAAGAAGAAGAAGAAGAAGAAGAAGAAGAAGAAGAAGGAGGAGGAGGAGGAGGACCGTACATGACGCAAGCGAGACATTTCATCATTCAATGAGATTTCCGTGAACGTTACAATGCCCTTGAGACACGCCAAGACGAGCAATTCGGAGAAACTCAAATGGAGTTCAAGAGAATCGACAACAACTTCAAGGACCTTTCTCAAGAGATGAGGGCCATGCACCACAACTTTGCCAATCAAAACGAATCACTTCAACATTCGTTGGCCGATCTTGCGCGAAACACAAGGCCGTGTTTCCGCGCACCAAGTTCTTCAAGGCACCATTCGAGTGTGTCAAGCTTGTCACGCCATCGTTCTCCTCATCGACAAGATCCTCATGCGAGTGATCCAAGACGCAATAAAGCCCCTGTGCTTGAACCCATGAGCTCATCGCAATATGTACCTTCTCCATGGCACGCCGCAACATCAAGATATGATGGTGATTTCTCCTCAAGGCCCCAAGCAAGGCGAGAAGAACATCATCATCACGCAAGGGCACTAGTGATCCAATAAGAACAACCACGTCAAGAACCTCGAGTGGAACCTCAAGTTCATCGTAAACATCCACAAGACCTTCACTCAACAATAAGTGATGACTCCAACTTGGAAGAACAAGCTCGTCATCGACGTGAAGCTCTTGAGGACCCCCTCGTCGTCGTCGCCGTCATGAACGCAAATGCCGACACCATGGTCACCATCGAAAGCCTACTCAACCGCATCTATGCATGGAGCATCAAATTGTACATGCTGAGCGATGCCAACCATGTCAAGAGGCGCAAGACCATGATCTTCATCGTGAGGCCCAAGTGCCTAACCCACATCAACAACCGAGGAACGAGCCTCCTCCTCATCCTCAACACCATTGTGAGTCCCAAGTGCCTCAACCTCGTCAAAAATTGCCTTAACCGTGCCAAGAACAAGCTCTCCAACAATGTCGCGAGGACCAAGTTCCTCCTCCTCCAAATGCGTCTCAACCACCGCAAGAGCAACAAAACCATCACCAAGCTCGTCGCAATGATTGCATGGAATATGAATACCATGAATATCATGGCATCCGTCACTACCGTGATCGCAATGCGGAAGAAACTTTTGGCAAGCTCGAGTTCACCATGCCCAAGTTCACCGGTTCCAGTGATCCCGAAGAATATATCTCATGGGCACTCAAAGTTGACAAAATCTTCCACATGCACAACTATAATGATGAGAAGATGGTAGCCATGGCTTCTCTTTAGTTTGATGATTATGCCAACCTTTGGTAGGAACAAGTCCAAGTTGCTCGAGAAGCAAGAGGAGAGCCTCCAATCAACACTTGGAAACATATGAAGGCTCATATGAGATCACGTTTTGTTCCTTCGCACTACACACACGACCTATTCAACAAGATTCAAATGCTTAACCAAGGAACAAAAACCATGGAAGAGTATTTCAAGCAAACGGAGCTCAACATGATCCGTGCCAACATTGAAGAGTGAAAGGATAAAAGCATGTCACGCTTACTAATTGGCTTGAACCATCCAATCAAGCGCATCGCCAAGTTCCAAAAGTACAACAACATGGTTGAGCTTGTCCATAATGCAACAAAGCCCGAGCATCAAGTGAAAGAGGCCATCAAATAAAACAAGCCCAAGACGTACTTCACCTACAAGAAATCTCCAACCACTACACCAACAAACATCAAAGTAAGCTCCTCAAGTACCTCCAAGCCTCCTTTCAAGGCCACACCTCCTCAAGGAAAACCGCCCCCAAGTGGCAAGCAACCTTTGTATGACCTGCCATTCGATGGAAAGTGCTACAAGTGTGGAGGAAAAGGACACAAGTCATTCAAATGTTGCAATACCATATTCTTGTTCATTCATGACAACGGTGATGAGGAATACTTGAGTGAAGAAGAATATGATGCACGAGTCAAGGAAGCAATCATAAGGAAACATGTTGGAGATGATCAAGAGCTCCTCATGTGTGAGCATGATGCAAGTCCTTCGCTTGTCATCACAAGAATTTTGACTACTCAAGCCCAAGAGCATGAAGATCAAAGATCCCACATCTTCTAAACATGTGCTGAGATCAATGGGAAATCCATTAAAGTTACGATGGAGGGAGCTACCACAACCTTGCAAAGCTATGCGAAAATCTCAACCTCACCCTCCATCCACACAAGCACCCCTACCATGTCCAATGGCTAAGTGACCAAGGGTCCGTGAAGATCAAGCACACCATCTCGATAACATTCTCAATTGGACCATACAAAAACATGGTGGAGTGTGATGTGGTTTACATGACAGTATGCCATATGTTGCTTGGTAGACCATGGCAATATGAAAAGTGTGCTATACATGATGGCCGCACAAATGTGTATACCTTCAAATGGCTTGAGAAGACATGTGTTTTGCAACTGATGACTCCTAGATAAATAATTGTGGACAATGCAAAGGCTTTAGAGAGGGTGCAAATGACAAAAACACATTGTGAGAAGAGTGGTGAGCGAGAGAACCACCATATAGTGAGTGAGATCCACCATCCAAACTCGAGTGGAAAAACTAAAGTGCTCTTCTTGCAACCAAAAGTGAGATAATAGAAGTGAGGAATAACCCATCTATCTTGCACTATGTCCTCATTTGCCAGGGACTAGTGCATGTAACTAACAACCTAACAAATATTCCTCCCTCTTTCATGGATAGTTTGCAGGAATTCAAGGATGTGTTCCCTGAAGATATCCCACATGGACTACCTACTTTTCGCGGAATTGAGCATCGCATTTACCTCATACCCAGCATACCTCTACCAAACCGCGTCGCCTACCACACGAACCCCAAAGATACGAAGGAGATCGAATGCCAAATTAACCACCTTGTCTCCAAATGTTTGATCCAAGTAAGCACAAGCCCAAGTGTGGTACCTGTGATTCTTGTCCCTAAAACGGATGATACATGATGACTGCAAGTGCACATATCATTTGTAGCTAGTTTTGAAATAAAGATATCAATCCCATAGGGAGCAGTAGGCGAAATACTAAAATGCTTTTAACTACAACTAGACGAAGTACTTAAGGAATAACTTTAAGATGCAAGAAAAGTAGAGTTGTTTTTGGGTTTTTGGGTTTTTGGTTGAGTGAGACAATTTAAAGTTAAGTAAAACTTAACGCAGAAAGTAAGAATCGCATGTGTAAAAGACCTTGGAACCGCAATAGGGAAAAAGGCGTTCTCGGAGAGTAGTGGATACACCGCTAGCAATTTAGACTAAGCAATCAAGATTATTATAACAAATATTCTCATGATATGTATGTATGTGGGAGGAGCTCCATATATGGACAAATAGACAACAACCACTACTCACATCATCCTTCATAACCACAGCTGACAGATAAACGACATCAATCGTATTATCCCGCTATTAAGGGATTTCTCCCGTGGCATGGACATGGCCTTATGAGTTCTCCTTGATTCCCCAAGTTAGTACGTAAAGAATGACAACAACTTTATAGTCACAGTAAGTGTTAGCATCCCTCCGTCTACCAACAAGTAATCCCCTTCATCGAGTCCCCATAGGAGGCAAATATTAAGGAGGTGCACAACTCCCAACATCAAGATGAAGACAATTAACACATAGACATAATGATGTATAACATAATAATCTCTATCTCATCTCAATCATATGCTAGGGTTTCTCCATCTCCCCAAGAACTAGAGATCTACTCAGACATGGAGGCAATCAACATCATGGCAATGGTAATGGAAATAATTGTAAATGAATAGTTCTTGTATAAATCCACAACGAGTATGGAAATTACAACAAGATCTAGATAGAGTGAATATGGGATGGATGGAGATGGTGTTGGTGCAGTGGTTGATGAAGATGGAGATCGATGCTTTGGCCTCTCAGATCTGTGTAGGGCGAAGATGGATCCCTTGGGAAAGTTCCCCCTCCAGATGCCTTACGGAGGTGAGGTTTTGGCGATTTCTGGGTGTTCTGTATGTCGTCTCCCCGATCTAGTTGCACGGGGTGAAACTATTTGAAGAGGCGGTGGCGGCGCCAACTATACGACCGGAACTATACGGCCGGAAAAAGTATTCCGGTCGTATAGTTGGTCGTTGAACTGTCTGTATGCCTTGATTGCTTCGGGTTTTCTTATGGTATTATTGATATTTCCCAAATAAGAGATTTACGTTGTTTTTGACTCCTTTCCTCCCCAATACAACTGCTCCAAGAATTGTGTCCATTGGATCCATCATCTGTCCTGATCCTGGTAAAAATAGACATAAAACGTGCACGCGAGCGCCGTAAAATACCAAGATGCTACATCTACAATGCAAAATAATAATATAAAACATGATGAAAATACGCACTCATCAACTTACCCAAGCTTAGACTCTTGCTCGTTCCGAGCAAGTTTAGCTTAATGGATGTGATCCTCATATTCATGAAGCTGAGTCAATAAAATAAATTAGGTAGTTGCAACATGTATTTATCATATATGATACATAGGAATAAGTTCATGAATAGTACCTTACTCGAACCATCTGAATAGTACTAGCATGCTTCCACACCTTAGCATTTAATAGTTCACAAAAGATCATCCTCAATATGATGTAAAAGTATTCAGTTCAACCGAACAAGTTAGCGAGGTAGTCCCAAGTGTTTTAGGATTAACATATTCACTTGGGATTCAAAATCTCAAAGTGTCTCTTTGTCATACTACAGTATTGTGGTGTATGCCTATTTGCTCTTTGCACACTCGCTCTTTCTTCGTTCTTTTCTTCTATTTTATGTATATTCTCACACTTTTGTTTAAGTGTTGTGCAAAGGAGCTAGCCATACATTCCACTTCATGTAGGAATTCAAAGTTTAACGATCTCAATAATCAAATTCGAATTGTATATGAAGCATTTTTATGACTTGAAAATTCTACCTCGACTTGTTCTCACTCTATTTTGATAGCACTTTTTATTTTCTTTGTTCAAGGTTTTCTTTTTAACTTAACTGCATAGATAATTTTTCTTCGTAAATCAAACCGTAGACTTACAACATATTGATCAAATTATCTTTATATGTTCCATTAATATCAATGGTGTGGAAGACTCCTATTGTTATCATCAATTGCATGTAAAATTATACTCAAGCCATTCATATATCCAATAAGACAAGCACAAACTCAATAATGCTCCATATATGGTAATAAACTCGGAATTTCAAAAATGGGATCGACTATTCCTTAAGGGATTTTAAATGATGCAAAATTTATTTCTAAACTCGAACTAATGCAAAACTAAAATAGCGATATAAAACTTATAGGATAGATTACAAGGTCTTAAAGATCTCCCCAAGCTTGGAATCAAGCTAGGCGGGATCAAATAACTCCTTGTTGGTACCTATTCCTCCTCCTGGGTAGGAAGGGTGTTGCCCTCTTCTTTTGTGTTGCCATCTTTAACTATGCTTGCAAAGCGGATGCTGAGCTCGGCCATGTCATATTGAAGCTTCAACATTTTCTTCTCGAGGAATTTCTTCTCATTTGTCAACTCAAAGATAGTTTTTATTAGGAAACCAACTCTACCATCAATGTCATCGACCTTCTTATCAAGGTCTTTGCTCATCATCTAGTAAGAGTCAATCCCTTCTCCAATTGTTTCAACAAATGCCTTCGAAGCTTTTTCCAACTCATAGATCTTATCATGAATCTCATCTTGCTGCACCTTCTTAGGTTTAAGAGGTGATGGAACAAGAGGAGGTTTATAATAGGATCCTATGTTGTGACGATAGGGATTAGGGAGATACTCATCCTTGTTCTTTCCCTGCTCAGCTTGCCTCATCATCTCCATCCGTTGCGGGAACATTTCCTCCTAGTTTGGGAGATGCTTGATCTCCGGGCTGGATAATGATGGTGCTCCTTTAGGTTCTACTTCTTCGATCCTCTTCACGGGCTTTTCTTCTTTCCTCCTCCAGATCTTGCTGTCATGGAAGGGCTGCATGGCTTCGCTGCACGGATGTTGTTAGAGGGGCTTGTATAGGGATGGCGAAAATATTTCGAGGCTGGAGGTTGTAGCTCTACAAAAACATAATGAAAAAGGTTAGATGCCATCAGCTTTAAAAGTGGAGGTTAAAAACCCTAGCCGCCTTTCGTAACGATCAACTATATGGGCGCCGCCCGTATAGGTCCCACCATATAGTTACGAACCGACTATAGAATTTCTCTACGGTGGAACTAACTTATACGGCCGGAACTATACGGGCGGTAATTTTTATTCCCATCGTATAGTTGGTCGCTAAACTCTATGTACTCCGAATAATTTTTTTGGACATGGGTCGATATCTATACGATCGCAACTATATGGGCGGAATTTTACTCCCGTCGTATAGTTGGTCGTTAAACTATCAGTACTCAGAAAATAGTTTTGTCAAAGGCATCGATATCTATACGACTGCAACTATACAGGCAGAATTTTTACTCCCACCGTATAGTTAGTCATTAAACTATCAGTACCTTTTGTGGATAGAAGGGGTGATGTCAAAACAACTATACGACCACAGTTGTACGGCCAGAAATTTTATTTCCGCCGTATAGTTGGTCGTTAAACCTTCTGTGTCCACCAAAAATTTCCTGATTCTCCAAGGATTCTTTATTAATCTGAACGACCAGAACTATATGGCCAGAAAAAGTATTCAGTCGTATAGTTGGTCGTTGAACCGTCGGTATGCCTTGATTGCTTCGGGTTTTCTTCTGGTATTATTGATATTTCCCAAATAAGAGATTCATGTTGTTTTTGACTCCTTTTCTCCCCAATACAACTGCTCCAAGAATTGTGTCCATTGGATCCGTCATGTGTCCTGATCTTGGTGAAAATGGACATAAAACGTGCGCGCGAGTGCCGTAAAATACCAAGATCCTACATCTACAATGCAAAATAATAATATAAAACATGATGCAAATATGCACTTATCAATACGTTATGGTTATGCATGGACTATCATCCAATCAATGCTATCACCGTGCGTTATCGACATCTAATACCACGTCTTGACGGCATGCTTGATGAATTGAGTGGAGCCACAATTTTCTCGAAAATCAATCTTCATAGTGGTTACCGTCAAATACGCATGGCAGAAGGTGATGAGTGGAAACCGCATTCAAGACCAAACTTGGTCTCTATGAATGGTTGGTCACGCCGTTTGGCCTATATAATGCCCCATCCACCTTCATGCGCCTTATGAATCATATTTTGATATCTCATTGGAAAAAGTGTAGTAGTCTAATTTGACGATATTCTTGTCTATAGCAAGTCACTTGATGAGCATGTTATACATGTTAAGGATGTTTTGAAAATCCTTTGAAATGAAAAGCTATGCTAATCTTTCCAAGTGCACTTTTGCTAAAGACAAGTTGATTTTTCTTGGCTTTGTTGTCTCTTAGAATGGTATTGAAGTCGATGTTTCCAAGGTAAAAGACATACAATAGTCCCATTCCCACAAATGTGAGTGAACTTCGAAGTTTTCATGGATTGGCCGCTTTCTATCGTTGATTTATGAAAGATTTCTCTACTATTGCTTGTCCTCTCAACGAATTAACCAAAAATAATGTTACCTTCGATTGGGGCAAAGCACAACAAAAGGCCTTTGATGAGCTCAAAAAGAGGATCACCAAAGCACCTCTCCTTGCTTTACCAGATTTCACAAAAAATGAGATAGAGTGTGACGCTAGTGGTATTGGTATTGGGGGAGTCCTCATGCAAAATGGACTTCCTACTGCGTACCATAGTGAGAAACTAGATGGCACATGGATTAATTATCCGATTTACGACAAAGAGGGTTTTACCGTAGTTCGTGTTCTTCAAGTTTGGCAACATTACCTTTGGCCTAAGGAATTTATCGTACATTTCAACCATGAGTCGTTGAAATACCTCAAAGGCCAAGCCAACTTGAGTAGAAGGCACGCTAAGTGGGTTGAATTCATGGAGTCCTTTACCTATATTTTCAAGTACAAGAAAGGCAAGGATAATGTAGTCACAAACACTTTTTGTCTCGCAAGAACACAAGCCTTCTTACACTCCTCGAAGTAAACAGCTTGTTGGGTCTTGATGGTATCAAAACTTTGTATGCTTCTGATCCGTTCTTTGGACCAACATTGCAAAGTGTTTAACTAAAAGAGGATTTGATGACTTCTATTTGCACAATGGTTTTCTCTTTAAACAAAACAAGCTTTGCATTAGAAAGTCATCTCTACAAATTTTTCTTCTCCAAGAGTCTCATGGTGGAGGCCTAATGGGTCACTTTGGTCGTGACAAGACATATGACATGCTATCCACGCACTACTATTGCCCAATTATGAAGCGAGACATGGAGCGCCATGTCCAAACGATGCACAATACGTGTCCAAGATAAGTCAAAGTCTAACCCCTTTGTTCTTTATATGCCTTTGCATATTCCTCATGCACCTTGGTCGGACATTAGCATGGACTTTGTATTAGGATTTCCTAGATCTAAGCATTGTCATGATTCCAGATTTGTGGTAGTGGATCGCTTTTCGAAGATGGCACACTTCATTCTGTGCCATAAGACCCATGATGCTTCACATATTGCAAATCTATTTTTCAGGGAAATAGTTCGTCTTCATGGTGTGCCAAGAACCATCGTCTCCAACTATGACGTAAAATTCATTATCTACATGTGGAAGACGCTAATGACCAAGCTCGGTGTCAAGCTCCTCTTCTCGTCTGCCTCGCACCCTCAAACCGATGGCCAAACCGAGGTCGTCAACCGAAGCCTCGGAACACTCCTTCGCGTGTTGATTAAGAAGAATCTTAAGGATTTGGAGGAATGCATTCCACATACCGAGTTTTCCTACAATCGAGCCAAGCACCCACAACAATGAAGAGCCCATTCATGATCATCTATGGATTTGAGCCCCTCACCGTGATTAACATCCTACCACTTCCCCTACATGAGTGCACCAACATGGACGTCGACAAGCATGCTCAAGCAATGAAGAAACAAGAGCTACTATCAAGCAACAAGTTCTTTGCAAGCTTAAAGGCTAAACAAGGATAAGAAAAATATGATCTTCGAAGAAGGTGACCTTGTGTGTATACACCTAAGCAAGGAACGTGATTCTAAGCTCAAGCCAAGAGGAACTAGCCCTTTCAAGGTCCTCAAGAAGATAAACAACAATGCATACATCATCGACATCCCTACGTCCAAGTATCTCGCGAGCAATACATTCAATGTGAAGGACCTATCACCATTCCATGTAGATGATGAGGATGAAGAGTCGAGGATGACTCCTTCCCAAGGGGGAGCTGGTGCAGACCATCCTATCGACGCCACTACATCTACTATGCCAAGTCCCCCCAAGTGGACCAATCACCCGCGCTTGAGCCAAACTCCTACATGAGAAGGTGAACTCGCTCCTCTCCATGTGTGACTTTGACTCTCCTTTGAATGGCCTGCTACTTCAGGCCAGTACTTTATGCCTCCTCATATATGACCCTCAAGAAGGAATGCGAAGAGCATGTGAGAAGGAAGCGACGGACGAATCCGACAACTATTCTGGTGCTACTATAGTCTGCCTGAACCAAACCGGCGACCGCCAGAACAAACCGGCGTCGTACTAAAATCGCTCTCTGTATGCCATTCCATATACGGCCAGAACAAACCGGTGACTGGCAAAAACTTTCGGCGCTAGATCCGGCGCCGCCGAATTTACCGCTGGAATCCCCGTTTGTGCACAGATCTGGGTTTGATGCAGTGGAATATTCCATTTACCTACCTTTTTGCCCTGAGTACTATAAATAGCCCCTATGTCTCCCCCCTTTATTCCTTAGACTTGGATAACTAAATTAGAAGAAACCACTTTGAGGAGCTATCTAATTTGAGTCTCATGCTCCTTGACAAGGAGCACCAATTATCCCCCAATCTCTTGGACTTTTCCATTGTGCGTTCAAGTTGTACAAGGCCTTGGAGTTGGTCTCCCTTCTCCAAGTTGTCAAGATATCTCCAAGCCTGTCACCCGCCATGCCGGTTAGAGAGAGAGTGTGTGTCTTACCTGTCACCGATCCTAGGGATTGTGCCAGACCGATAGCCGTGGCGTGATCTATAGGTTGCTTTGTGTATTGCGCGTGAGTGTGTTCATCGTGTTCTTCACATGTGAGTTGGCTTGGTTTTCATCCTCCCTCTCCCCCTCACGATTCCATCACAATCCCTAGAATTTCGTGAAAGATCTGGCCACCACAAGGGGTCACCCCTAACATACCTCTCATGAGTGACTTCATCGATGCTCTTCCTTATTGGGATGTGTTCCTTAAAAACACTTGTCAAATCACTCTCATAATAAAATTAAAGCAAAGAGGCAATAGATAAATCCACTTTCACAAAAAAAAAGGATAAAAGGAAATTTCTTTTTGTATTTTTGAGGATGGGGATTAAAGAATAGAAAAGACTCGTGACCAAGCAAGATACTAACGAAAATAAATAAACAAATGAAAAATAAAAATGAAAGAAAAAAGCAAACGAAAAAGAAAAGTGTTGGGACAACTCAACACGAGTGTTTCAAAGATCTCATGGAGCAGGAGTACAACCTCATTATTACACAAATAAAAAAATTTAGGGAACACATCCTCAAGCTCGGGCTTTTGCAAGCCCTTTTGTTGCTCATTGTGGTGGCGGTGGATAATCTTCCAAGTTCCATTGGCTGGTCCAACTAGTGAACTAGGTTGAGAGATTCGCGGTGGCGTCTCGAAGGTTGATAGAGAGGTTGCTCATGTTCTAGATGTTTCCTTCGAGCACGTAGATATCTGATGGCTATGAAATTAGACATCTTTCTCCATGTCTAAACTTTATTTTTAGTCAAATAATTAACCAAGAATCTCTCTAGACTTTCTACTAATGACTAATTATTAGAAAGATATGCAATCCCTTGCTTTGAATTGTGTTATGCAGGAAATCATGCTTTTAAGGAGAAATCAATAGCCATTGATGAAGATTTTGAGGACGTCTACATGGCCAAGCAATCCTAGAGCAAAAACCAGTCGACATGGGCCTTAACGACCACCGGTACGAGCAAAGTCTGTCCATACGGCCCGCCCGTACCATGTGGCATTGACTTTGTCTCGTCAAACCCTATGACTTCCGTGAAGGCGCCTGTCGTTGTATTGGGAACAACAGTACCTAAGAAGGTTAGATAGAGGTGTGGGGACTAGCAGGGAAGCTATTGACGGCCTCCGCAGGCGGGATTGGATACAAGCAAGCATAGCTGGACGCATGAAGTACCTAGGTTCAGAGCCCTCGTGGTGAGGTAAAACTCCTACTCCTGCCGATCTGACTACGAGCGATATACGGGGTACAAGCGCTCCTCGAGCTGTATTCTCTAGCTACTATCTTAAATGCACACAGACCAACCCTTTCTACTGAGGCCTTGCATCTCCTTATATAGGTAGAGAGGCAACAGTCTCAGTGTCTAGTCCCGCTGGTGGGCCCTACAGGTGGGTCCCAGCCTATTGGTCATCTACAGTATCTGGTACAACTATGTCCCATTAGAGTACGAGCGGTATGGTCGTCGTGGGCATAGTGAATGCCGTGCGAGCCTGTCGTCAGCATCGGGCCACTATTCCCGCGTCACCCCGCAAAGTCTTCGGTATGGCCGAGTAGTTGCCAGTCTTGTCATTGTACCAGGGTGTACCGCGCACTGTGCCGCCCGTCACCCTGTCCTCCTGATTGGTTCCGGCTACACTACTGTAGCCGGCTGCTTCTCGCCGTTCCGGCTAGCTCATGGTAGCCGGCTTGACTTGCCTAGTCCGGCTGCGCTTAGCCAGCCGGATGCGATCCGACTGCCATAGTTCTTGTCCGGTTGGTGTATCCGGAGGTCATCCCCCCGACACTAGCCCCCGAGCGCGTGTGGATTTCACCCTTAGGTGAAATGTGTGCGTGCTCCTCATCATTTTGAACTTTCTGGCCGGCTAGGTTTGGTGGTTGTGCTACCCGTGACGTCAGTGCTGACGCCGGCCATGCGCGCACGCGCCATCATTACTCCGCGGCGGGCAGTGGAACGTCTCATCGCACGTCGCCTCGGGAAACTGCTGCCTGGCTCTTCGGTTCTTGCTCCGGGATCTTCTGCGCGACCCGCGTCTACACACGGGATCTAGAGCGGCGGTTGGGGTGAGGCGCGCTTCGATGGGTGCCACGTGGCACCGCGGACGGTTGCCCTTCCAGGCCTTTAAAGGGGCGCCCGGGAGGGGGCGGTTCCTCCCTTCGCTTCCCCGCTCCCAGTTGCCTTCTTCTTCTCCCTTGCGCCTTTGTTCTCCTCGCATCGCCTCGCTTCACCATCGTTGCTGTAGCCCGCCGCGCCGCCCGTTTAATGCCGTCGGCGGTACGGGCCACCGTCTCTCTTCCGTCGCCGCGCCCCACAGCGAACCGTAAATGGCCGCCGAGCACGGAGCGTGGTGTGGCTCCTCTTTCACGGAGGAGCACATCCAGAAGTACCGAGCGACCCGCGTCCTGCCATTGGAGGAGGAAGTGGAGGTGCGGCTCACGCCAGCAGGGAAGGTGACACCGCAGCCGGCGAAGGGGGAGCGGGTGGTCTTCCTCTCGCACCTAGCCCGAGGGTTCGTGCTGCCGGTGCACCCGTTCTTCCTCACCTTCCTTGCCTTCTTCGACCTCCGCCTCCACCATCTGGGCGTAAACGCCATCGGGACGTTGGCGCACTTCTTAGCCTTCTGCAAAGGCTACATCGGGATCCAGCCGGATCTCGGGCTCTTCTACCGGCTCTTTCGAGTTCGGCCGCAGGTCCAGTTCACGAAGGGGCCGCTGGTGACCTGTGGCGGCGCCTCCATCTACTCCCACATGTAGACTGGCTACCCCAAGTTCCGGCTGCACGACACGGTACGGCTGTGGCAGCAGTCATACTTCTACGTCCACAACCTCACCGCCGTGGACCGGATCAAGCTTCTGGTGTTCCAGGACGTGGAGTCTAGCCGGCAGTAGTAGGACTTGAAGGTCTACAGCGAGAAGACGGAGTTGGATGCGATGCTGCAACGCACGCGTGCCCTCGTCACCGCCGGTCTAACCGGCCTGGACATCACCCTTAGCTGGATGTCCAGGCTGATGATGCCGCTACAGCAGCGAGCGCACAAGATGTGCTTCTACTCCGGCCGGCTGGACCCGACCCGGCTGTCTCGCCGCGACCCCCGCTACAATAATTTGAAGGAGTGGGTGTGGACCATCACCAAGGAGCGGCTTCCGGAAGGCTGGACCTTCGGGCTGTCCCCTTACAGCGGTGACAACCGTGCGCCTCGAGTAGGTCTTGCAACCGGATTTCTCTTTGTATTTCTTGCCTTTTTTATCCGACTAATCTTTTGTCCTTGGTAAATCTTCCCCTGCATCCTTCGCGAGGAGGGCGAGACCCCTCTTCAGACCTTCACGCCTGACCTGCCCGAGCCACGTGCTCGCCGGTTTAGCGAGGAGTCTGATGGGGACGGCGATGTCTTCCCCAGTCGGAATGACGAGCCGGCCGCCGATCCTCATGCGGAGGTCGATGAGGAGGAGGAAACCGCGCTGACTTCCGAGCCGGCACGGCGCCGTGCGACGGACGGTGATTCTAGCCGGTCCGGCGCTGGCGGGAGTGGCTCCATCCGTTCCAGTGCCAGCCGGCCCGCCACGGAGGAGCCGACCCCCAAGAGGAGCCGGACCAGCGCCCTTCCCCCGAGCCACCTTGGTCAGAAGAAAGGGCCGCCCCCGGTGGTACAGGGGTAAGTCCTCTTCTAAGTGTTTTTGTTATCTTCTACTCCTTGTGCTCTTCTTGTCTGTTTTTGGCTCATTTGCCTCTTTCTCTTTTCCTTTCCTTTTGCCGCTTCAGCATGTTGGTCTCTTTTGGGGCCGCGAGCCTGGCGCGGGCGCCGACTGGGTCGCCGCCCCACACGCCGCTTGCGGCTGCCTCCGCCCTCCTTCTTCTACGGCACTGCCCTCGCCACCGACTCGAGCTGTACCGGCTGCGCCAGCCGGAGCGAGGGGTCCTTAGCCAGCCATGGTGGTCCAGCCGGAAACGGTTGTGGCCACCTCGCAGAGCGGGGACGACTCTTCTGCGGGGACGCGGAGGGCGGCCACCGGCAAGGAACTCGTGGTTGTCGGTGACGATAACTCCTAGGACGAGCCGGGGAAGGAGTGGAGGACAGCGGTGGTCGTGGCGAAGGAATTGCTGGCCGCCAATGCCGTAGCCGACGACGCCTCCTCCGCCGCCTCGCTGACGGATCTCGCCGCCACCCTCGAGCTGGCGGTGAAGGAGATCCAGCTGCTCGAGGCCGCAGCCGGCGGCAACCGGTCCTTGGAGCAGAAACTTGCTGCTACCAACGGTACCTCGCGGAGTAAGTTCGCTTTGTCCGAAATCATCTTTTTTTTGCTGATAGCCGATTTTGTCGCAGCTATCCTTGTGTGCGCTCAGCGGGAGATCGATCGCCTGAAGAAGGCGAACGATCAGCTGAGCAAGTCCAACTCCACGCTGCGGTTGCAGAACAAGGACTGGCACGCCAAGGTGGATGTTCTGGAGGCCACCATCAAGGAGCGCGATGCCTCGCTCGCTAGCCGGACTGAAGCCGTCAACCTTCTCAAGAAGGAAGTTATGCAATTGACGACGAGGGAGAAGGCCCTGGTGGAAGAGCTGATGCAGGTCGGGCCAAGGGTAAGCTCTTTTTTCGTCTTCCCTCGTCTTTCCAGATCCGGTAGCCGGCTAGCGTCGACCGGCTGCGAGACTTGGCGGCGCGAGCCGGACCGGAGATGGCCTTGGCCCTCATGCTCTCGTGGTACAAGGATGCCCGTGTCGAGAAGATCGACGGGGGTTTTGGCGCTCCGCCAGGCCCATCTAGAGCTCCGGGCCTCCGCCATCAAGATTGTTGACTACGTGGACCCTGACGAGGTGCTCACTGACTCGGAGTCTGTCGGCACTCCAGATGCAGAAGCCTCGAGGCAACTAGCTGGGGGCGACGCCGGAGCCAGATCGAACGCGCGCCTCCTTTGCCTCCCGAGACTGCCGCCAGCCAAGGCGCTCCGCACGGCAAGGGCCCCACCGTTTAGCTATAATCCCGGATGCCGGGCATATTTGTTTATCTTGTCTGGCTCGAAACTTTGTTTGTCTGTACCGGCTGCTTCTGGCGCCGAGTAAACTTATGGGAGCTTCGCCTCCCTTTTTGTTTTTAATGTCAGTTTTACTTATCTTGGCTTGCTTCCAACTTGGGTTTTCTGTATGTTCCTTTAAATGTTTCACCGATTGACTTTATCCAGCTAACTTCGCTCAGTTGAACGCCTTTAGCCGGGAACTGCCTTTCCAGTAGGGGCGCGTCAGCACACCCACTTGGTGTAGCACCCGAGATTCGGAGTAGCTAGCATAGCCAGGTGCTTCGAATCTTCCTTCTTTCCTTAAGTATTCTAGCTTCATCTGACTAGACACCTCTTAGCCGGTTACTTCCGCTGGCTGAACGCCCACAGCCGGGGGAACTTCCATTCCAGTGGGGACGCGCCAGTGCACCCACTGGGTGTAGCCCCCGAGATCCGGAGTAGCTGGCGCAGTCAGGTACTTCGAATCTTCTTTTTCCTTAGCTTCATGCCCTTACCCTCACTTGGGCTCCAAATATCCGGCTAAACTCCCTTAGCCGGTCGGGAAACTACAAGATTCCACCCGGGGCGCGCGAGCACACTCAGTGGGTGTAGCCCCCGAGATTCAGAGCACTTGGTGAAGGCAAGGACTTCAGATCTTCTCCTTTTCTTCCTAAATTCCGACTCGAAGTAGTCATACAAAAAATATACACACACACATACATTCTCACCCGTTAATAGGTTAGTCTGCCAAACTTTTAGCCGGAAGGCGAATTTGTTTTTTGAAAACTAGCTTGCGCTTCTCTGGATACTTAGTCATTTTCTCGTGTGCTCTGCTGTTTCCGCTGCGTCCTTGCCAGGCAGCCGGGTTGCGGTCTGCAGCCAGAATCGAAGGGAGCTGACAGTACATTGCGCACGGTACTAACGGCTTAGCAGCCGGATTGTCTTAAGCTAGTTGCAAGGCCGGGACGCCCGATCTGTTGCATCTCCTCCCTGTTTTTCATGTGGGATGCCTCGGGCTTTTGCTTTTGCTAGCCGGACAGCAGGGTTGCGGTCTGTAGCTGAGACGAAGAGTGGGCCTCTGAAATCGTCGCACATTACTCAGTTGGTTTGTCGATTTTAGCTGGTCGGGCCAGCCGGCAAGCCCCGGGAAGGGATTGCCAGAGCCGGAAAAAACTGAACCGGAAAACAGATTCACACAAATTTCTAGCAAGGAGCCCCCGAGTATCTCGTAGGAGTCCGCATTTTCATTCATAGGGTTTGCGGGATACAGACACTGTCTGGTGACTAGGTGTAAAACGGGTGTAGCAAGGCCGCATTCCAGGGGCGCTCTGTCTCCTCATTCGACTTTTCCATCTTGTTCTTGTGTGGCTGCCGTGCGTCAATGAGGTAGTAGGAGTCGTTGGGCAGCACCCAGCTAATGATGAAGGTACCCTCCTAGGGTGGCGATAGCTTGTGCATGCCCTTTGTGTCCTGCACCAGCCGGAGGACCAGGTCGCCTTCGCGGAACGCGACAGGGCAGATCTGGCCTTAATGGTAGTGGCGTAAGCGTTGCTGGTACAAGGATGATCTGGACAATGCTAGTTTGGGGGCCTCCTCGAGGAGGTCCACACCATCTTCCCACGACTCCTGGTTGGCTTTTTCATTGTAGAGGAGCTTGCGCGGAGAGTCGAACTCGATGTCCGCGGAGAGGACGGCCTCCGATCCGTAGAGCAGGAAGAACGAGGTGTAGCCGGTTGATCTATTCGGCGTGGTGCGGAGGCTCCATAGCATAGCCGGAAGCTCCTCGATCCAGCATCCGGGCAACCGCTCCAAAGGCTCGATGAGGCGTGGCTTGATGCCGGCTAGCACTAAGCCGTTTGCCATTTCGACTTGCCCGTTGGACCATGGGTGCGCGACGGAACCAAGGTCCAGCCGGATGCCCTTGTTGCTGCAGAATCGGGCAAAGCCCCCCTTAGCGAAGTTAGTGTCGTTGTCGGTGATGATGCAGGTTGGGTAGCCAAACCGATTGATGATGTCGGTGAAGAAGGTGACGACTGTCGCCCCATCCAACTTCCGGATGGGATTGGCCTTGATCCACTTTGTAAATTTTTCCACCGCCACCAGCAGGTGGGTCATGCCCACGCGCGCCCGCTTGAAGGGACCGACCATGTCGAGGCCCCAAACAGCGAAAGGCCAGGTGATCGGTATGGTCTTGAGCACCAAAGCCGGCATATGCTTGAGCTGCCTGAAGCGTTGGCACCCATTGCACGCGCGGACTAGCTGTTCGGTGTCCTCAAGAGCGGTGGGCCAATAGAAACCATGGCAAAACGCCTTGGCGACTATCGCCCTTAATGAAGCGTGGTGCCCTCACTCGCCCTGGTGGATGTCCTTGAGCAGCCGGTAGCCTGTGTCCACGTCGACACACCTTTGGAAGATGCCAGATACGTTGCGCTTGTATAGTTCTTTGTTGATGATGGTGTATGTGTGCGCGCGGCGCTGGATTTGCCTGGCCTCCACCTCGTCATCCGGAAGTTCCCCATTGGCGATGTAGTTCATGAAGGTCTGTGCCCAGGATGGTATTTCGTGGATGGCGAGGATGCTTCCGCTCTCCGGTTGATTGTCATCGGGGGGTCGTCCGGATGAGGTACCTGGGACGGTAGCCCCCAAGCCGCTTGATGAGTCGGCAGCCCCCGGGTCTTGCGAGTCGGAGGGTACTCACTTGCCAGAGTTGGTGCGGACCTTCTTCTTTGGAGGTTCTGTCGGCTCTACATCTGCCGTGCCGTCAACCGGGGCGCTCCCTGCCCAGATGATGGAATCCGACTCGGGGGACAAGTTTATGGAGGGCTTGCGCAGGTGCTCCAAGGAGACCCCGGGTGGGATCGCCTGCCTAGTGGATCTGGTTCGTGCGAGCGAATCGGCTGCCTCGTTGTTGGCGCGAGGGACGTGATGAAATTCACATCCGTCGAAGGAGGCGCTGAGCTTCTGTATGTGGAACCGATAGAGAGCCATGTTTTCATCACGGGCGTCCCACTCTCCGGATACCTGCTGCACCACCAGATCCGAATCGCCGAAGCAAAGGATCCAGTTGACACCAATCTCTCTGGCTAGCCGGAGGCCGTGCGCCAGTGCCTCGTATTCGGCTACATTGTTGGAGGCCTTGAAGTGGATCTGTAGGACATACTCCAGCAGGTCTCCCTTGGGCGAGGTGAGCATGATGTCGGCTCCCAAGTCCCCCGAGCATCTTCGACCCGTCGAAGTGCATCCTCCAGTGGTTTGAATCCAGAACCGGTGGGAGGTATTGGGTCTCGGCCCAGTCCACGAGGAAGTCTGCCAGCGCCTCCGACTTGACCGTGAGCCGGGGCTCGTACTAGATGGAGTAGGCGGCGAGCTTGATGGCCCATTTGGCGACATGGCCGGTGGCGTCCTTATTGCCGATGATTTCTAAAAGGGGTGCGGTGCGCACGACCTTAACCGGATGCTCCTGGAAGTAGTGCTTGAGCTTCTTGCATGCCAGGTACATGCCATAACACATCTTCTGGTAGTAGGGGTAGTTCTGCTTGGAGAGGGAGAGAACCTCGCTGAGGTAGTAGACGGGCCACTGAACTGGCTGAGCCTTGCCTTCCTTGGGGTGCTCCACCACCAGGACGACGCTGACGACCCGGCTGATGGATGCTATATAGAGCAACATCGGCTCCTTGCTAGCCAGCGTGGCTAGAACCGGTGATGTGGATAGCATGCGCTTGAGGTCATGGAAGGCGGCGTCGGCTTGCGAGGTCCAGGAAAACTTGTCCGTCTTCTTCATCAGCTGGTACAACGGGAGTGTGCCTTCTCCCCTAGCCGGCTGACGAAACGACTGAGGGAGGCGAGGTATCCGGTGAACTTTTGGACTCCAAGCAGGCTCCTGGGCGGCTGCATCCTCTCGATGGCCGCGATCTTTTCCGGATTCGCCTCGATGCCTCGTTGCGATATGAGGAAACCGATTAGTTGGCCGGATGGGACTCCGAAGACGCATTTCTCCGGGTTTAGCTTCATCTGATACTGCCGGAGGTTGCCAAATGTCTCTCCTAGGTCTTCGAGGAGGGTGCAGTTCTCCTTGGTCTTGATGACCACATCGTCCACGTAAGCATGCACGTTTCGTCCGATCTGCGAGTGTAGGCACTTTTGCATGCAGCGCTGATAGGTAGCGCCTGCATTCTTCAGACTGAAAGGCATGGTTACATAGCAGAAAGCCCCGTACGAGGTGATGATCGATGTTTTTATCTGGTCAGCCAAGTTTAGCCAGATCTGATTGTAACCGGAATAGCAATCTAAAAAGGACAACAAATCGCAGCCGGCCATGGAATCGATGACTTGATCGATACGGGGCAATGCGAATGGATCTTTCGGGCACGCCTTATTCAGGCTGGTGTAGTCGATACACATGTGCCAGGTCTTGTTTTTCTTCAACACCAGGACTAGGTTTGCCAGCCAGTCCAGGTGGTACACTTCCATGATGAACCCGGCTGCAAGGAGCCGGGTGATCTCGTCACCGATAATCTTCCTCTTCTCCTCTGTGAACCGGCGCAAAGGTTGCTTGACCGGCTTGGCGTCCGGCCGCACATGAAGTGAGTGCTCGGCGAACTCCCTCGGTACACCTGGCATGTCCTTGGGTGACCATGCAAAGATGTCCCAATTCTCACAGAGGAAGTCGACGAGCGCGCCTTCCTATTTGCTATCCAGGTTGGTGCCAATGGTGACGAACTTGGTCGGGTCGGAGGGGTCGAGCAGGATCCTCTTCGTCTCTTTTGTCGGCTGGAAAGCTTCTTCTCCAGCCGGCTTGCTGCTAGCCGGCATATCTTGCTAGGTCATGGCCACGTTGCGCATGATCACGCGCTTCTCTTCAGCTATGATGAGGGCCTTTACCATTTTGGAACCGGCTGAGGCGCACTCCATCGACCGCCTGAAGCAGCCGACAATGGTGATCACGCCGTTTGGTCCCGGCATCTTTGTCTTGAGGTATGCGTAGTGGGGGACGGCCATGAATTTGGCGAGGGCGGGGCGCTCGCCAAGAACGTGGTAGGAGCTCGTCAGGTTTACCACCTCGAACCAAATCGGCTCGCGGCGGAAATTTTCCTCAGTCCCAAAGATGATGTCCAGCTGGATTTTACCCAGCGGGGCGCAAGCCGGTCCCGACAATACGCCGTGGAACGTTGTGGTAGTCGGGCGCAGGTCGCATTCGTGAATGCCTAGCTTCTCCAGCGAAGACCGGTAGAGGAGGTTGAGGCTGCTGCCTCCATCGATGAGGACGCGCGAGAAGCGGCAGGTGCACTCGTTGGAGATGATGAGGGGGTCGAGTACCATGGCGTAGCCCCCGGGAGTCGATAGCTGCTCAGGTTGGTCTTATCGGCTCCAGGTGATGGGGGTTTCCGACCAGTTCAGGTACTGGGAGACCAGAGAGACGATGGTGTTGACCTCCTTGGAGCGTCGCCTATAGATGTGCTTGTCGTCCAGCTCCGTCTCGAAGATGTGGTAGGCAGCGTGCGGCTGGGGGTAGCCATTGTTGTTGTTGCCGCCGTTACCATCATTACCGGCTCCCCCAGCCGGTGGTGGTGGTCCACCAGGAGGGGGCGGGGGAGACGTTGCTGGTTGCCCTGGTCCTTTAGCTGGCGGGTCCAGCTGCAGTTCCGGGTGGTGTGCGTAGCCGGCTTGAAGGGACCGCTATGCCACTTGCACGGGCCATCAAACATCTGGTCGAAGGTGAGCTGTGGCTTCTACCTTCTTGCATCACTAGCCGGCGCGTCGGGCGCACCCTCCACGACATTGTGGGGCTTCTGATGTCCGTCCTGGCGGTCCCCATGGAACCGGTTGTCGTTGCTATGGCACTTGGAGGATCCGGCTTCCCCAGCCGGATTGCTCGGACGATCGCGAGCCGGCTCCGTAGGAGTCGGATGCCTGTGAGTGCTTACTTGGAGGGGCTTCTTCATGGCGGCATCTACCGTGGCGTACTGGTCCGGTACCGTCATGAGCTCCGCCATGGTTTTCGGCTCGTCACACAGCAGCCGGTGACGAAGCATGGTGCCTTCTCGGCATCCCTCGATGAAGAAACCAATGGCCTGGCTCTCCAGGATGCCCTCGCAAGTGTTGCGCAGCTCCGTCCACTTGGTGAGGTACTCGCGGTCGGTCTCGCGGTCACCCTAGACGCACAAGGCCAGGTCGCGTGGGCGTCCCGGACGCTTGTACGTGCCGTTGAAGTTGCGGACGAACACCTTTTCGAAGTCTGGCCAGGCATTGATGTTGTTGGGTGCGAGGCTGTTGAGCCATGTCCTCGCCGACCCAGTTAGCATAAGGGGAACATAGCGCACCGATGTGCGCTTATTTGCGTGGGCGATGCCGACTGTCGTAGCGTAGTCGGTTAGCCAATCTTCCGGCTTCATACTGCTGTCGTACTTGGGGGTGTCCCTTATCTAAAAACGGCTTGTTTCGGATGCGGGGTCCGAAACAAACCGGTCCGGTGGAGTCTTCTTCCTCCGTGACGCACGCTTGAGCGAGGAGCTCGATGCGATCACGGGCATCCGGATGATCCGGGTTGGCTGCTCCCACCCGGCCCGAGAGACGGGAACCGGCGGGTCTTGGTGCTCCGGTTGGGGGAGGGGGAGGCGGTGGGTTGCTGTTCACCGTTTGCTTCAGGCGCGGCTGGGCCTTGCTGCTCGAACCGCAACGCTTCCTGCGGTCCTTAGCGGGCTGAGGGGAGGACACATGTTGGGTGTCGCGAGGCGCGCCCTTGATGTTGACGGGTGGCTTGCTCCCCTTGGAGTAGCTGGGGTCCTCCTGCATCTGTCGGTTGGCGTCAGCCTGCTCGTCCGTGATCCGGAGGAGCTCCTGCACCCGAGCATGCTAGCGGGCTCGCTCCTCGCCCTCTAGGTTGGGCAGTTTGTCTGCTGCGGCTCGTGTCGCACGCAGATTCTTGATGGGCGTGCTGTAGGTGGGTCGGATGAGGGTGGGCGCGGGATTCGGTTCCCCATCCTTTTCCATCCTTCTGCCTAGCTCGCCGCCCTGGCATCGTACCTGGCCGCGCCGGCTCGGCTCGACGGTAGCCGAAGTGAAGCCGTGCGCACGGTCGTACTCGCGCCGAGTGATCTCGAGTTGCTTGTGGGTCGCCGCCAGCTCCATGGCCTCTTGGAGGAGAAGCTGTCTCTCCATGGCGAAGTTGGCCTCCGCCTCCTCCGGGTTGTCCCCGAGGTTAACCAGCATGAGGAGCCGATCAATGGCCTCCTCCACCGGGTTCCGAGGTTGCGGTGGTCTGGAGGTTCCGCCCTCATCCGCGCCCCGCTCCCGCGGATGGCAGGGGTGAGAACTGGTGCCGGCCATCATGACCTCGATGCCGTAGGAAGCGACGGAGGCGCTGCTATGCAAATGCGGCAGCTCCACGACGGAGACGATCTCCCGAGGTAAACGCTCTGGAATGGTGGCGACGTAGAAGGGGAGGTCGCCGAAAAGCAGGATGGAGTCGTTCGCCGGGAAGGTGTTTCCGGCGAAGCAGGAAGCGTTGTCGATGACTTAGTCGAATTTGCCAAGCGTGAGCACTAGGTCGGAGGCCACGCGCTCACCGGCTGAAGTGCGGGGTCCCGTGCGGAACGTGACTCCGGTCGAAGCCATCTTGCCCCATGGTGGGCGCCAACTGTCGTTGTATTCGGAACGGCAGTACCTAAGCAGGTTAGATAGAGGCGTGGGGACTAGCAGGGAAGCTATCGACAGCGTCCGTAGGCGGGATTGGATACAAGCAAGCGTAGCTGGATGCAGGAAGTACCCAGGTTCGGAGCCGTCATGGTGAGGTAAAACTCCTACTCATGCCGATCTGACTATGAGCGATATACGGGGTACAAGCGCTCCCCGAGCTGTATTCTCTAGCTAATGTCTTAAATGCACACATACCAACCCTTTCTACTAAGGCCTTGCCTCTCCTTATATAGGCAGAGAGGCAACGGTCTCACTAGCCAGTCCGGCTAGCGGGCCCTACAGGTGGGTCCCAGCCGGCTGGTCATCTACAATATTCGGTACAACTATGTCCCATCAAAGTATGAGTGGTATGGTTGTCGTGGGCACAGTGAACGTCGTGCGAGCCTATCGTCAGCATCGGGCCACTATTCCCGCGTCACCCCGCGAAGTCTTCGGTATGGTCGAGTAGTTGCCAGTCTTGTCGTTGTACCAGGGCGTACCGCACTTTCCCGCACATCGCCCTGTCCTCCTAATTGGTTCCAGCTATGCTGCTATAGTCGACTGCTTCTCGCCGTTCCGGCTACCTCACGGTAGCCGGCTTGACTTGCCTTGTCCTGCTGCGCTTAGCCAGCCGGACGCGATCCGACTACCGTAGTTCTTGTCCGGTTGGGGTATCCGGAGGTCATCCCCCGACAGCTCCTATATATTTTGAGGTCCTAGCCGTCGCGTAGAGGGCCTCCATTCTTAGATTGCATCACAACACCACCAAAGGAGATCCTCCACCATATTTCATCCTCTCCACCCTCCATCCTCTCCATAGCCATAGCCATTAGCTTGTACCTGAGACCTCCTTGTGACTCGGCGACCATTGTAAGAATATTTGATTTCAATCTAAGTATTTTGCACAATATTTTCTATCCTTGATCTTATTGTTATGAGTGATTAGTCCTTGATCTTATTGTGGTTTAGGGTGAAACCTTGCAACGATTATGTGCATCTAATCCATGGGAGTATTGTGTATTGATTGAATAGAGATTTATATCTTTGTTTCTTTGTCTCTTGTCTCGATCTATGGACATGTAGGTACCCAAGATCCCAGAGATTGATAAAGACTTGAGGTGAGATACTTGGTGAGAGGTGATCTCGTAGGAAAGCCAGTGACAAATGGGGAGTAGGGTCTTTGTTTAGTGATCCATTTGTGAACAAAAGCAACATCACTTCTTAAGGCTTTCATCTGTGTTTCCACTTAATAATTGTTGTATCATGGTATTTCATGGTGCAATGGTTGGATTAGAAGACTATTCCTATGCATGTGACTCGCAGGGGCTCTAGTATATTAGGATGTGTTGCCCACAAATTTTATCTTTGTTAAATCATTACACATGAATATGAGTATTACTATCTTTATCCCATATGATGTGCAACTGCAGGTGAATCTTCAACCCTGGCCTATCTCCATCCATTGAAACAACCCATGTTCTAAAGTAAACTAGAAAGGTATGGTAAATGATGGTAAAACGAACAAACAATTCTTGTAGACGTGCCTTATTAAATTTCCTTTTAGCATTGTTTCCCAAGGTTCGATTAAACCTAGTCCTACTAGGGGGAAAGCTACTATACTACATACGTAAATCCGGATCGAAGGTATCAACCCTTTTTCTGGCGCGGTTGTCAGGGAAGCAATTCGCTATCCTGGTGAGGTCACTAGAGACCTTTTTTTGTTTTATTTTTGTTTGTAGTTTATTTCATGTTATTAGTTTAATTTTTGTTATCAATTGAAAACCCAAAAAATTAGTTACTCATTTATTTGTTTCTCTTATTCAAAAACACCAAAAAGAAAAGAGCCATCACTCAGAATTAACTTGGGGAGTATGATACTCCCACTTATGATTTTATTCGTGCACCTATTACTCAGCCCGCTGTTGATGCGGAGACTTATGAAACTAAGCCTAACCTTTTGAGTTTGGTTCAACATAACCAATTTGGAGGCTCATCTGCTGAGGACTCATGTTTGCACCTAAATACTTTTACTGAGATTTGCGACATGATGCTCATTAAAGATGTTGACCCATATGCGATTAAATTACATTTGTTTCCTTTCTCTCCAAGAGGAAAGGCTAAGAAGTGGTTGCTAGCTTTGCCTAAAGGCACTATTACATCTTGGGAGGAATGCACTAATCTTTTTATGACTAACATTTTTCCTTCCAACTAAGACTATGCAGCTAAGGTCTAACATTACAAGCTTTAGATAATAAGACCGCGAGACACTAGATCTTGCTTGGGAAAGGATGAAAGAAGCCGTAATTAACTGTCCTAGTCATGGGATGGAATAATGGCATATATTACATTTATTTTATAATGGTATTAACCTAATGTCTAAGTATATGCTAGATATTGTAGTAGGAGGAACCATCATGGGAAAGCAAGTGAGTGTTGCAAAGAAATTACTTGATGATATGCAAAACAACCACGCCCAATGGCATGTAGAAAGATCCTCAAAAAGGGTGAATTCAATCACCGAGGAACACAACGAAGAGCTTACTATAGAGGTAGATGAGTTACTTTATATTTTGAAGGGTAAGGAAGATATCCCAAATTAATGCTATCACTACCAATGCTAATGACGTTAATTTTATAGTTTGTAATCCTTATAATCCTGCTTGGAAGAGTCAAAACTTTGGCTCGAACTTTCAAAAACAATATTCTAATCATGTAGGTGCTCCACATAATAACAATTATGATAACCATAGTGGAGAAAATCATGGCAATCTCTCTTTTGAAAACACTATTAGAACTTTCATGCAAGCTCAAACCAAGCAAAATAATATGCTTATTAAAATCACGGAGAACCACGAGACTAGTATTAAAAAATTATCTAACCAGGTCATTGCAATTAGAAATAATGTGCGGGTTCTACAGGAAAGAACCAAGACCATGGAGGCACAATTGGGAAAAGTAGCTAAGAGCCAAGCTCTCATACTTGCAAAATTCGCTGGAAAGCCTGAGCCAAACCCGGTGGAACACCTCAAGATGATGAGGGAAAAAAATAAAGATGAGAAGCCTGAAGAACTAGATTATAGCAACACTGTCACCATATTATATGGTGGAAGATCTATTGAAGATGATCATCGTAAAGAATCCAGGTATAGAACAAGGTAATGATGCTACATACCAACAATTTCTAAAAGAAGTAGCATCTAAAGTTCATGAACTAGAAATCGAGTATAAGAAACTATCTGATAAGCTTCTAGCTAAGCTAGATGATATTTTTAGCCCACTATTAAAATTAAAATTGGAATTAATGAGATAGCTGCCCTTTGTGATCTTGGTGCAAGCGCCTCAACAATTTCCAATAGTCTATTTGATAAGTTAAACTTAGGGCCATTTACAACTACTGAAATGAGACTCCATCTTGCTGATTCAACCTATAAACAAGTTGTTGGGATATAAGAAAATATAGTTGTTGAAATTAAAGAATTTCCTGCTCTTATTGATCTTGTTATAGTGGACATTCCTGAGGAACCCATAGCACCTATAATTCTAGGTATGCCATTCGTAAGAACCCTCAAAGCTCTGATTAATCTACATGAAGGGATTGTGAGAATATGACTGCCATCTAGATATCCTTTTACAGTCCACTTCCCTAGGAAGAAGAAGGCCAAGACTAATGATGACGACAATGTAATCACTTTAAAAGCCAATTACTTTGGAGTGGGTGTCCCACTTGCAAATCCTAAATAATCACCATCTTGGTCTAGCTAATTGACCTTAACTAGAAGCTCTTCATGGGACGCAATCCATGCAAAATAATTTTTTAAATATTGTGTTAGTTTTGTTTTGTTTTTGTTTATTTTATTTTTAATATAGAGTGCTTAAGAAGTAGGTCCTTCGAAGAGAGAAGAAGAAATCAAGGTAATCCTTGATCTATTATATCTTGCCAACACATGGCCATGAGGTAGTACTATTTTTATGAAGTTTATTTTTTGTCATTCTTTTGTTGCTTAGTTGTGCATGAAGGGGTTCCATGGCAGGAAGCGAAAAAATCCTACAGTGCGAACACACCTAGCCAAGATCTATCTATGCAGATGTAAAGTACGAGCGGGGATTCTGTGTTCATACCTTTGAAGACCGAAAGTGGTTAACATTCCAAGGGGAACATGGATGATGTAGTCATACTCGTAGCCAACGTCAAGGTCGTGATGCTCCTCGCAAGTAACCCCTTGCTACTTGTACGACGTAGCTGACCGTTGGGTCGTGTCGACATCCAAGCTCCAAGATCCAAGAAAAAGCACCACAAGTGGCAGTGCCTCATGGACTTACACACATACGGTGTAGAGACGTCTCCCAGGCTCCGGTCCAGCAAAGCAGCGGAAGAAGATTGATCCGGACCGAGTCCAGCAACATGATGATGTGCGTATGGTGGAGAAACCCTAATCCCAGTATGTAATTCCAATCTTGGGAACCACACATGAGGGAGAGGGAGAGAGAGGCAATATCCAATTGATGGGATGGATTTGGGGAGTGGGGTGCCCCTCTTTATATAGGTTTAAGGGAGGTACTAGCTTCCTCAAAGTCCCAGGTGGAACTAATGAAAGGAGGAGGTGGATGGAGGCGCGCCGGCTAGCCCTCACATGGGCCCCACGTGGTGGGAGGCCCACATGTGGCTAGCGGCCCCTCCTGGCCTTCCCTAGGGCATCGGTCCCCTCTTGGGCCTAGGTGGGCTACCCCCAAAATATAATTTAAACAATATTTTTAATATTAATTCATTTAATTAATATGAAATACATATTATTTAATACCGATCACTCCGAAACACCTTCCAGACCCCTCTGGTCATCATCGGATATCCTCGAAACACTTTTGGTATTTCCCCGGAACAATTCTGGAGTTCTCTCTCTTTTCTACTATGATCTCGAATCAATACCTAAGCGTCTCTACCCTTAAGTGTGACACCCTACGGCTCGGGAATACACATACATGATTGAGACACTTTCCGATCAATGACTAATAGCGGTATCTGGAAAAACATAATGGCCCCCATGCATTCCACGATTAACTTGATCGCTTGAACGTCGAGTCTCATTCCCTTTGCTCTATGATACCTAGTCTGTCCAAGATCTTATCTTCGGTAACGACATACCTAGTTCGATTTTGTTACCGATAAACACATTTACTCGTTCCCATGATATTACATCCCCGTGACCTAGTCACATGTTTGCAAACTTGTAGATGTAATCTCATCGAGTGGGCCTAGGGTATCTATCCGTCACTCAAATGGGAAAATCTCATTCTTGATACATAGGCCTCAAAAGTTCCTCTAGAATACATGACACACAACTTATGGTCACCCGGTTATAGACATGACGGTTGATGTGATCAAAACAGCCTCGGGAGACAGTGATTAATATGATCTCATGGTCGAAGGACTGAATCACTATGTTTTGCTAGATATCGCAATGTTGAACTTTGTGACTAGATCACATTGCAATACTAGGGTTGGGTGTTGTCCATCAATTCATAAGTGACCTCATTGTCAGTTGACGTGGTAAAGTCCATGATCAAGAAACCTCGATCATCAGCTGCGCAATGAACTAGTCTAGAGGATACTAGGGACCTAGTTTGTTTATATGCCACACCTTTATTAATGTTTCCACTTAATATAGGTATAGCATGATACAAAACTATTATGAACTAATGAGATATGTTAATAAAAACAGCATTATTATTGGCCTCTAGGACATATCTCCTTCAGTGTCCCACTTGCACTAGAGTCAATAATCTAGTTACGTATTTTAACACCTATGGCATTCGAGTGTTACCCACATGCATTTATCGTGGTAAAGCCAATCTCTAGAACTGACACTTTTAGCTCTATGTGTTTTCATGTCCATGCGTCACTACACATCACTCATTCTCCAATGAGATGGCATTGTATAAATTAAGTCTTCTAGTGAGACTTCATTTCCTTAAGCCAAAACTATGTTGACATTATTGTCATACAATAGATCTTCATAGTATAACCCACTAGGAACTATACCTAGTTTTGATAACAAAACTATTTTGCACAAAAACCATCTATATGTTGCTACTAGAGCAGTCATATACTCAGTCGTTTGTTGTATCACCCATCACAGTGTTACACCTTTGGAGTTGGTCCAAATTCATCATGGAACTTACTTCCATTTCACCGTGCCACCTTATTTCTTAATATATATCCTACTTGAGATAAATTCATTTGTATATGTGACAAAAACTTGCATCAATGTAACACATTGCTTTAAACTATTTTGTCACTTCTGCATACATTGCATATTCTTGTTCCATCCAAAGTATACAAGAATATCATCACTATTGTCTAATGATCATATCGTGAATCATTCTGGTGTATGCTCCTAACACTTAGAGCATAGGACTCCTCTAGATATGTACATATCATGGCATTCATGATTTAACCAAATCATTCACAAGGTTGCACTTATCAATTGTCAATACAATCGATCTTGCTACCATGTGGCAAGAACTTTTCTTGTCTAATATTGACTTAGGAAACTCACATGGCTCCCACTCAAATATGCCATCATATTGAAATAATTCAATATTTCATATATGTACTTCAACATAACCATATTAGCATTTCAAATCTATTTTTATAGACTTTTATGTATAATATTTTGGTTTTGCCTGGATCTTTCATCAAAATCCAAATTTCATGAAATTCTTAATTCGCATAAAATTAAAGATATATCATTTCCAACATAATCTCTTTCACATAAAGCATTCGAAATATATATTTACGCTCCCACTTAGTTTCTTGTAAACACAAGCATCTTCATTGTTCTGGTAAACTTAAACTCTTTAAAGTTTCATCATGGTGAAGATTCCAACTACACTATGCTTACTTCAACTATTGAAACTTGCATATATTTTAGCACCCTTTGAATTAACAAATCCCTATAGATTTGTCATGTACACATCCTAGGTAACCATTCTTTTTAGAATAAAGTTGTTGTTTATTCAGCTACCATATCTCAGTATGTAGTGGTTCCTACAATAATCCGTACAGACTAAATGTCATTGTGGAAGATCCGATCTTGTCACAATCAACTTTTGAACTTTGTCGTAAACTATTTTCCGATAAGTCGAACATTTCACATATTTAAACATCTTGTGACTATTTGTTTATATATCCATTTACGATTTTAAAAAGCTTCACGCCTTCCTGAGGGTCTACCAAGTTCATAACTTGATTTTTGTATATGGATACTATCACGAATTCTTATGGCCTCAAGCCATTTAACGGAGTCAGGGCTTATCATCGCTTATTTTCATGTAATCGGTATATCATTGTCCAACAATGACATTTTGCCTCAAATCTTGTTATTTGATTATTAACTGATTCATACGATTCAATTGGAACTTAGATTTCCGGAACATACAATATTTGTAGAAATAGTGGCCATGAGCATCGTAGCAGCCTCCAAGACACTTTTCGGCATTGCGCTACTCTGATCATGTCACTTAGGTTCAAACAACCACATCCAAATTTCTATTGTCCACCCACTCAACTTTTCACGAAGAATTCTTTCTCAAAAAACTCACATTTTGGTGACAAACACTGTTGTCTTTAGTGTTACGATGGAGGAACTCCCAATGATTACTTTTGGGATAACCTATAAATACGTGCATATCCGACTTTGGTTTTGTAAACATTTTACATATGACTTGCATACCAAAATTTTAAGAAAAGAAAAATTAGGTTTTACCCCTTGCCATTTCAATGGATCATGATGTTGCTCTTTTCAGTGTAAAAGCGGTATGTCACTATAGTAGAATCTATTAAATCATAATAGCAGTTTTATATTTGATCTCACCTAGTCAAACTAGGCTCGATTGCATTCTCAAAACATTCCATACTCTTATGGAGTTTTGGGAAACTCAAATCTATGAAACAATTTCATATATTTGCTAAATTTGTAACTGAAATCTCTTCTATTATGATCTAATCATAAACTCTTGATTTTCTTGTTACTATGATTTCTTTATTCACAACGACTTTATCAAAGTCTCTAGAAACTCGAACGTGCCATAGCTCTTATGGTATTGTTTCCATGAATCTGGATGATTTCTTCTTCATGCTAAAACCTTTGAACATGTTTCAAATGTCTTATACTTTTTCTCAATAAACATATATACTCATATATCTATTCAAATCCTCGGTGGAAGTATATGAAGTAGAATAATCCACCACAGACGGTTTTAAAAAATGGACCTCATACATTAATGTGTATTATTTCCATAAGTTACCCTTCCATTCAACTATGGTCTGTGAACAGAGTTTTAGTTATCTATAGGAAATTCTTACAAACGTCAATTTGTCCGAAAACAAATTGACTCCAAAATTCCAGCAAGATGGAGTTTCTTCATGTCTTTCTTTCCTAATATAACTTAAATGGTGGTGTCACACTTAATTATTTTGTTTTGCGGCACTTTTAGCATTTAGTTTTATGAATACTATTTCACCAACAAGATTTATAATGGTTCATCCATTATCTATGGAATATAGTAATTAGTTGAACAACAATTTGTTTATCGATGAACATCATTACCGTATTATTTTGCTAGTTATTTGGACCATCATATTTCTTATATTGAGTTGTTTTGTATGATACTTCATACCAACCAATCCAGGATCCAATGCCAAAGAATTACATTGGTTCAGCAAGCAAAGAATATATGTATTCATAACATGTATATCTTGTATATACCTGAGCTGGACAATCGAGTCCTTTAACTTCTGCCAATTATATTTATGGATTCTCTTTTAAAAAATCCTCTCCAGAAGAATCAACTAACATCAAGAGTGGCACCAATCACATGGTACTTGGTTCAAGTGTGTTAGGCAAACACTAATACCCTTAAACTCACACTTTGATATAGATCACAATCATCACATGATCTGTGTTCTTCCGGATTCATTCATTAGTGTTCTTTTAGTATAGTAAAAAAATTACTATACTTCATATTCATCCTATCACAACCAGTTTCACGAATGAACTATATAGTTCATCAATACAAACGTTTGTATAAATTTAATTCCCAAACTTATTGGGTGATAGGTACACCTAGCGTCACCATCATTCGCAAATGCTCATCCAATATCAGAATCTGTTTTGACTAAATTATACTTTATCATGTTGCAATCAAACAATGTTTTAGATATCATAATATCTATTAACACATGATGATTTCTGAAACGAATATTTCAGCTCTTAGATAATCTTGATACCAGAAACTTTCTTTCTAATATCAAGTATCATGGAGGCAAGCATGATTATTTAGACACTAATTTCAGAATCAGTTACTCTGGGATTAATACACTTATTAAACCTTACGGAGTAAGTGATTTTTACTTGAAAGTTTGCTTTAGGACCTTTTATCTTTAATTTGACACTCAAACCATATGGTACTAGTCCGTAAAGTATCTAGAATATTATAGTACTATTATCTCAATTACAACCAAGGTAGTCTATAATGGATACCAACTACAACAACTATGCAAATTAACTTAGATTGTTTAGTTCATAATATGAGTTCATTATCAGAACTCCCACTCAAACAACATCCCCCAACGTTCGTTTAGTGATTACACGATCAATCATCATGGCCTTTGATACAACTACCAGGGTAGAAAACTATCAATCACATCACCATGTAGCTCATGCTTAACCTTTCGGTTACCTGTGTTCCAAGGCCATGTCTGTACATGCTAGGCTTGCCAACTTTAACCATAGTGTATTGCAGTGCATATATGGCTTACACCCACCATGTATGAACGCATAGATGTCTAGCACCCGATCATCACGGACTGCTTCATAACTACGAACTTTCTTTGTGGTGCACACTTGTGGGAGAACATGAATATTGGAATTATATTGAGGGATCATCTTATAATGCTACCGTCATAGTCTAATACTAGCATAATAATATGGACAAACAATGAACATCAAATGTAAATCATTTATGCGATATGTTATGGTTGTCACGCCTTGATATCCATCGAGTGTGTCGGCATTGCACCAGGTTAATGGTGCCTCCATGCTATCGACAGTACATTTCAAAATACTTACCTTGACCATACATATCACAAGCCCCCTGCAAAATAAAGTTAGACGCCTCTACTTTATCTTTGCAAGTTTTACATGGTTGTTAGGGATTTCGCAAGAGAACCGTTTCTACCTACGAACTTCCAACCATAACATGGATTGAATAGTTGATGCTTTACGTCCCTTCCCAGGGCCGTACTTTGTAAATGCCATATCAACTAATGGCGGAGAGACAGACACCCGTCGGCTACTTATATGGTACAAGCCATAGGTCAGCCGTGGAACTAGTCTCGTGTAAGGTTGGCCCAGGGCGCTTCATCCGACATTGCCGAGATATGAACAAGTACACGTGGGACGATAGCAACTAGAGAATCTATTCCCACACAATCAACATGTGTTCTACTCGTACCAAACATCTACTCATAGATCAGCTCTAGTACCATTGAAGGGGTTCCACAGCAGAAAACAAAAAAATTCCTATAGTGCGAACACACCTAGCCAAGAATTATCTATGTAGATGTAAAGTTACGAGCAGGGATTTGGTGTTCATACCTTTGAATACCGAAAGTGGTTAACATTGTGAGGGGAACATGGATGATGTAGTCGTACACATAGCCGACCTCAAGGTCGCGATGCTCCTCGCAACTCACCCCTTACTCCTTGTACGACGTAGCCTACCTCAGGTTCATGTCGACTTACAAGCTCCAAGCTCCAAGAAAGAGCACCACAAGTGGCAATTCCTCGTGGCCTTACACACATACAGTGTAGATGTAGGGGTTCCGCGTATGAAAACAATATTGTTTACCCTATGCCCCTGAACCCCTGATGTTGCCAGGACCTATCTATTAGAAATACAGTAACGGGAGGGGATTTTCGCGAACTTACCCTTGAAAACCGAAAAGCGTTGTCAATGCTCAGGAGAGCGTGGTTGATGTAGACGAGCCGAAGCCGACCTCAAGGTCATGATGAAGTCCTTGCGCTCCAACAACTCCAACGACTTGAGTGCCTCAAGTGTGACACCTCGCGGGGAGTTACACACGTCTGGTGCCTGATGATGACTCCCACTTCCCCGATCTAGTAGCAGTTGCGGAAGTAGAGCTCCTGGATCCGAATCTCGCAGCGCGACAATGCTCCAACGTGAAGATGTCTCTCGCTCGCGCAGTCCGAACTTGGGATCACGGTCATGAGAGAGAGAGAGAGAGAGAGAGAGAGAGATGGAGAGAGAGAGAGAATATCAATTGGAGGTCTTCCCAAAATTGAGAAGACCTTTATTGAATATTGTGTGTATTTATATGGCCAAATACCCCCACTATATATAGGGGGAGAGGAGGTACTACCTCCCTCAAAGTCCTGGGGTGGGACTAAAGGAGAGGAGGGGGAGGGGAAGCCGCCGGCCGGCCCTAGTGGGCCCCGCGCAGGGGGTTTAGCCTAGCTAGCCACCCCCTTTGCCCCGTCTCCCTCTCTCCTTTCCGTAATGGGCCCTCTTCCCTCCAGAATTGGCCCATTAAGCCTTTTGACCTTTTAATTGAGTTTCTCTTTTATTAAATAATTATGAATAAATGATTAAATCAATATTTAACGTTCATTCACATATTATTCAATCTCCGTGGATATGGAACTCCTTCCACCTCCACTCCGGACATCCTCTATACTTACTGAAACCCTTTCGGTTTTCTCTCTACTATTCTTTGGTGATTCTACCGATCCTATAAACACTCTCTAAGCATCATCAAACCCATAAGCGTGATACCCTATGGTTCGGGAACACTCCAGACATGGTCGGGACACTCCCGGACCAATGGTCAACAGAGGGACCTGGATGGCCATGTGACCCCTGTGTGTTCCAGGAAGATCTTTCGTTGTTTGAACCAGGACAGTCATGTCTTATTGCCTTTGCCTCTCGATACTTGCATTGCCCGAGATCTGATCAATGACATCACCATGTCATGTTCAATCTAGTTACCAAACAAAGCTATTTGACTCGTTCCGACAAGTGATATCCCTGTGATCAAATCACATGTTGCTCAGCTATTGGATATAACTTCTCCGAGTGGGCCCTTGAGTATCTTTCCGTCACATGGACGGAAAAATCCTGCTCTTGACATATATTGCCGCTACGGTTTCCTCCGAGTACCTGAACACACCTTTATAACCACCGTATTACCAAATGGCGCTTGATGCTATCTAAGCACTCGAGAGAGACAGTGATTGATATAGCCTCACGGTCTAAGGAATAGTCTACGAGGATCCATTTCTAATCATCGTAACTTGAACTTCGTGACATGATCAGGTCACGATGTTTAGGTTGGGTATTGGTTCATCATCTCATTCTCATAATGAGATGACCTCATTTCCAACTGGCATAAATGCCACATGATCAGGAAACATGATCATCTGTTGACCAATGAACCAGTGACTAGAGTTTCACTGGGAACCCCTGGTTGTTTATATATCACACGTGTATTGATGTTTCCACTCAATACAGTTATAGCATGATATAAAACTTAATCATAAACTATATGAAATATGATAATAGTCCTTAATACTATTTGTCTCTAGGGCATATTTCCAACATTCTCCCACTTGCACTACAGTACAAATACACTAGCTACATTCGTTCTTAATCACTGGCACCATATCCGGTACCCTGAACATGCTTGCTCATGGAAAAGGTTGAGTCTTGGGTCTGTACTTTACAGTCCCAAATCCTTTGCAACTTACTAATGTCACCTTGATTGACATTAATACTTTATCATCACATGATAACATATGTGTGTATGCATCGTCGCTATGGCAGCAGAACGATGCCTAATTCCAGGAGCCTACAGTGACTTTAGATCAACCTCGAGGGATTTCTCATGGGCACTGTGCCCTGGGACACATCATTCTACGTTAAAAGCGAACTAGCCCCGCCATAACATTATACAACACTTTAGATGGTACCCTTATCTATTATTATAAATGTATTCATCGAAACACGAGTGCACTCTGTGCAACTTTCGATGTTTTTGTTCACCTCGCTTCCTACTTGACTTTAATCGGTATTTACAGGAGTTTCCAACATATTCCCTTATAACATAACCCTTTATGCTTTAAGATATGTCATCCTTTATAGATTTGGAAAATGTGTCTGAAGTTCTTGATGTCTACGCACTTCTATTCTTGTAGACAATTGTTGGGCCTCCAAGTGTAGAGGGTTTGTAGAACAGCAGCAAGTTTTCCCTTAAGTGGATCACCAATGGTTTATCGAACTCAGGGAGGAAGTGGTCAAAGGTATCCCCTCTCAAGCAACCCTGCAATCAAGATACAAGAAGTCTCTTGTGTCCCCAACACACCCAATACACTTGTCAGGTGTATAGGTGCACTAGTTCGGTGAAGAGATAGTGAAATACAAGTGGTATAGATAAATATAAGTGGTAATGGTGATAGAAAATAGCTTGATGGCGTGGAAGAGACTAAAGGCAAACTGAAATAAAGATAGAAGCAAGCAAACATGTAATAGATCTAATAGCAAATGGTGTTTCAATGCTTAGAAACAAGGCCTAGGGATCATACTTTCGCTAGTGAACACTCTCATATAAATATATTCTCTTTATGATACTACTCTTAACTACTCTCCAGTTGGACACTCTAATCGATGGTAGGGCTATAACAGCACACCTCAAAGTTCATCTTTCCCATCTAGAAAACCCCACACTGTCACCTTGAGCACTAGATAGTTCCAACAAACACCACAATTTCATAAAGACATCCAACTCCAAATATAACTCATAACAAGTATTTGTAATCTCTAGCCTAAGTGCCACCATGGTGTGCACGCTGTCACTTTCACACACATGGGGAGAGAAGAGATCTATTAAAGCACTTGAGTAGCAAGGTATATCTATAGATTACAAGCTCATGATCTCAATAAGATCATGCATAGAGAGAGAGATGAACACATAGCTACCGGTAGAACCCTTAGCCTCGAGAGAGAACTACCCCTCCTCATCATGGGAATCAGCAATGGTGATGGAGATGGCGGTGGAGATCTATGGAGATGGCTCCGGGGGCACTTCCCCGTCCCGGTAGGGTGCCGGAACAGAGACTTTCTATCCCCTAAATCTCCCCTTCGGTGGCGGCGGCACTGCGGAACTTTTCGTGCATTTCTGATTTTCTCCTTAGGGTTTATGCATCGGGAGGCTCTTATAGGCGAGAGGGGAGACCGAGGGGGTGTCGTAGGGGCCCACACCACCCCCTGGTGCGACCTGGCCTGACCCGCGCCACCAGGTGGTGTGGCCAGCCCCTGGCCCCTCTCCGTCTCGTCTTCTGGCTCCGTGGGTCTTCCGGGAAAATAACACTTTGGCTTTTGTCCGGTCCAATTCCGAGAATATTCATTTTCTGACTTTCCTGGCACCAAAAACAGCAGAAAACAGGCAACTGGCACTATGGCATATTGTTAATAGGTTAGTCCTAGAAAAGTGTATAGAAAGTACTCCAAAGTGTGGACAAAACACAAGAAAGTAGATAAAACCAAGCATGGAACATCAAAAATTATAGATACATTTTCAATGTATCAGTTCTCTATTAGACACCGCGGACAAACTTAGCTCAACATTCTGTGATTCAAACTTAATCACTTTTAAACGTTCCTTATTGGATCATATATTATGTTAAGTTATCATCATGGTTTTCTAAGATAGAACCTATGTCTCAACATAGTGGATGATCATCATCCTTTTCTTTCTTTCAACCATTGATGTTAAACTTAATACTATTCCTAATTTGAGTTATTAAGGACCGGTTCCTTAATTAACTTCTATTCTGAAACCCTTTTCAGAATCCCTTACGGAATACTACATAATATCATAATTCACTTATTATCAACTTCTACACCACATAAATCATTATTTATTGGTACTTGCGCTTTTATTCTTAACACACTTAAGAATCACTCTCTAAGCTCCCACTAAATATGTTCGCAACATATTTGGGTATGAGTCACTACTCTTACTCAAACTATGTTCCTACATATTTGAATTTGAGACTTATATTGCTCCCACTCAAAAATATGTCATTCACATATTTTTTTAGGAAGACTTTCATAGCTCCCACTCAATTTCATGCAAAATTGCATATCCACTCACTATTTTGAACAACTTCAAAATCTTTTGATCAAATATAAAACTTGGAGATTTACTATGAGATATTAGTACTTTTACTAGTTTTAAATCCACTAGACATTAAGCACACATGAATAAAATTCATTTGAATTCGTCCAATACTTTGAAAAATTGTGCTTTTGTCAGTCACCCCCTTTTTCCACTATGGATTTGCATTCATTTGGGAAAATTCAAGTAACCCCTTTTACTTGTGAGGTTCATCAATGAATTGCTTTCTAATCTCAAGGGAATTTTTCTATGGGATTTCTCATAACTTTAGCTTACCATTATTTCCTTAGTAGTTCATAGGTATGTCATATCCCAAGAATCATGACAAATGATTCACAAATGTCTCCATACAAGATATGGATTACATTTTGAATTCTACTTCATGTAGTGAAAACACCAGTGGGGAAAACACAATGATCATTATCATTGATTATTTCCTCCGTGAAGAGAATTGTTTAGGAACATTGTCCGTTGCGCTTATCAACACTCTGATGGATTTGAGTCCTCATAGTGTTTTTCAATATCTTCTAATTGCTCCATAATCGAGAAATATCATTGAAAGTGAGTTTTCTCAAGAATGCACCAAAATCCAAGCAATACAAGTTTTGCTTCTCTTTTGGTTTCAGCTATGGATTTCGTATTCAAAGTTTCCAATGAATACTCTACAAGGACTTATTCGTTATTGTTTTGGTTATATCGAATAACCCCAAAGCTTTTATGATGATCCATACTAGATATGGAGCCGCTTTCATGAATTCAAATGATTCACTATATATTCTAATTGAGTGCTAACTATTTCTAACTAATGGTCTCTACATCTACACTACAACGATTTATTTGGCGCCATCTATTCACCCATTTTGATATGTAATATCACATTGTGATGCTTTGAATTTTGATATTTCAAAACACTTTGCATTCCACAATTTATTTATGCCATTCTTATAAAGTAGAATTTCATTACTATTGATCAAATCATAGTAATTAGATTCTCTTTTATATTCATACCCTTTGTTGATGAAACACTTTGATCATATCAAATACTTTCATACTTATGTTTCCTTTGGTAAACTTATTTACACATTTAAACAATCATATAATGATAATTACCATTTTGTCAAAACACAATACATCGAATATGTATTTACTTTCAACAATTCATCAAACACTTTGTATTCAAGTAATACACGGTGTTCAAGTTATTTGCCGAACTTAGGCATGATTTATATGTCACAAGAAAACAAGTGTCTTTCACATATTATCAAATAACTTTGAATTCAAACAATGGTTTCATTCATTAATTAAATATCATTAAGTTGGGTATTTTAAAGCATTTCAATATCTTACAAATGTTCATGTATTATCAGTTTCAAAACAACAAGGATAATTCACATATAATCAAACAAGATATGAAGACGAATAGAAATCATTCATAAAAGTGGAACAACTGTTTGTTACAAGCTCATATGAATAACCGTCTCACAAAGTGTGAGACACCCTAAAGAAGTTCGCAATCTGTTGATTACAATAACTATCCAAGACATAAACTAAATGATAAATGTTGAGGGAGAGTGTCGTTGGCCCTCATCATCATGCTCGCCATCAACACGCAACGTCACCTCCTCTCCAGCAAGCACCTCTCATGCAGAAGGGCCTGTTTTCAGCAAAACAGAACAAGTATCAAATATACTTAACACTGCAAATGTGTTTGCAAGATTATAACATTTATAGAATTGTATATCAAATATATACCTTTGTCATCGATGACCTCACCGGTGATTGGTTCAACCTTTACGTTCCTGAAACATAATATGAACTCTTGGAAATCCAATGTTTCTGTATCACCACTCATAATGCTACTCCGGACATGTCCTTTGTAGCTAGGAGGCAATGATCAAAGCAGCACGCCTATCGCAAATGGATCATACATCCAGTAGTCCACGAAGTGAACCAGTCTCATGTGTGCATCAAGCATGCACTCCAAGTGACCCTTCAGACATGTGTGCTCCTCCATCTGTATGGAAAGGAACTCTCCAAGCAGCTCGTGCTTCCACATGCGCACATGGCGTATGAACTCTGCTCTCAGCTAATCCACCATCGAATATGGATCAAGATCACCCATGAGCGGATGGAGTTCATCCACCATCCCGTAGCGCATTATTATCTGAATGTAGGTGGACATCTCTTGACGATAGTAGCGGTCTGCCAGCTCTTGTGGGGTCTCATAGTGGTCTGGCTCAGTCAAATCCATCGTGTGGCATATGTAGGCTACCACATTATTCCTAGTAAGGAGATCATTCAGGCGCACAAGCCAACTAGGGAAGTTGGATCCATCAAGTCTAAGTTTCTCACCCATTACCCATTCCTCAATGACAAAGTAAGCTTCACGGGGAGCCATCTCTACATTTATAATTGCAAAAGGAATTTATACTAAGTTTATAATTAAATGAGTTAATAATAACTCCACTCAGAAACACCTAACCCTAGAAGGGTTCCTAGTGATAACACGACCCCTATTAGCCCCATATCCCCCAGTCATCATAGCCATCAATGCGGGTTCAAGGGTGGACGCTAAACGTCGGTCACATCATTCATGCGACTCATGCTTGATCTTTCGACCATCTGTGTTCTGAGACCATGTCTGCACATGCTAGGCTTGCCAACTCAATCTTAGTGTATTCGCTGTGCAACATGGCTTACACCCATTGTATGCAAACGTAGATATGTCCGACACCCACGCATGTACCGTGGATCGCCTCATACCGAAGAACTTTCTTGGTGGCGCACACTAAGGGGGAACACAATCGTTGGTAATTTTAATAGGGATCATCTTATTAAGCTACCGTCGAGTATCTAATACTAGCACACAATAAGATATACAAACAATAACATTGAATGTAAATGCAATGTGATATGGTCCTTCACGTCGTGATCTCCATCCGTCATCATCGGATTCCGGCGCCAGGGTTCCGGCGCCGTAGACACCAGGGTACCGGTGTCTTTCCGATGTGGTAATCCGTCACCTTCGTGACTAACTACTACTACGTAACAAAAGGTAATAACTTTACCTTTGCCGCAACCATATCACAAAGCAACGCCCCCCTGCAAAACAAAGTTAGATGCCTCTACTTTATCTTTGCATGTTTTACGTGGCTAAATGGGCTTTCGCACAAGAACCGTTCTTATCTACAAACTTTTAGCACAACGCTGATCAAGTAGTTGTCTCTACTACACCCCTTTCGAGGCACTCCATTGTAAATGGCATACCAACTAATGCGAGAGAGACCGACACCCCCCTAAGCCACTTTATACGGTACAAGTCGTATGTCAAGCGTGGACCAGTCTCACAAATGAACGCGTAAAGTTGGTTGGGCGCCGCTTCATCAAGCATTACCGCGGTATACACAAGTACACGTGGGAGGGTAACAACTAAAATATCAATGCCCACATGCTACATATCGTGTGTTCTACCCGTACTAGCATTACTACGCATAGATCTAGCTTTGATACCACTGTAGGGGTTCCGCGTATGAAAACAATAATTTTTACCCTACGCCCATGAACCCCTGATGTTGCCAGAACCTATCTATTAGTAATACAGTAACGGGAGGGCTTTTCGTGAACTTACCCTTGAAGACCAAAAAGCGTTGTCAACGCTCAGGAGAGCGTGGTTGACGTAGATGAGCCGAAGCCGACCTCAAGGTCATGATGAAGTCCTTGCGCTCCAATGGCTCCATCGGCTTGAGTTCCTCAAGTGTGACACCTCGCAGGGAGTTACACATGTCCGGTGCCTGACGATGACTCCTGCTTCCTCGATCCAGCAGCAGTTGCGAAAGTAGAGCTCATGGATCCGAATCCCGCAGCGTGATGGCGCTCCGCGGTGAAGATGTCTCTCGCTCGTGCAGTCTAAACTTGGGACCACGGTCACAAGAGAGAGAGAGAGAGAGAGAGAGAGAGAGAGAGAGAGAGAGAGAGGGGAGAGAGAGAAAAAATATCAATTGGAGGTCTTCCCAAAAGTGAGAAGACCTTTATTGAATATTGTGTGTATTTATCTAGCCAAATACCCCCACTATATAGGGGGAGAGGAGGTACTACCTCCCTCAAAGTCCCGGGGTGGGATTAAAGGAGAGGAGGGGGAGGGGAAGCCGCCGGCTAGCCCTAGTGGGCCCCGTGCAGGGGGCTTGGTCCAGCTGGCCACCCCCTTTGCCCCTTCTCCCTCTCTCCTTTCCCTAATGGGCCCTCTTCCCTCCAGAATTGGCCCATTAAGCCTTTTGACCTTTTAATTGATTTTCTCTTTTATTAAATAATTATGAATAAATAATTAAATCAATATTTAACATTCATTCACATATTATTCAATCTCTGTGGATATGGAACTCCTTCCACCTCCACTCCGGACATCCTCCGAACTTACTAAAACCCTTCCGGTTTTATCTCTACTATTCTTTGGCGATTCTACCGATCCTATAAACACTCTCTAAGCATCATCAAACCCTTAAGCGTGATACCCTACGGTTCGGGAACACTCCAGACATGGTCGGGACACGCCCAGACTAATGATCAACAAAGGGACCTGGATGGCCATGTGACCCCTGTGCGTTCCACGAAGATCTTTCGTCGTTTGAACCGGGACAAACGTGTCTTATTCCCTTTCTCTCTCGATACTTGCATTGCCCGAGATCTGATCAATGAAATCACCATGTCGTGTTCAATCTTGTTACCGAACAATGCTACTTGACTCGTTCCGACAAGTGATATCTCTGTGATCAAATCACATGTTGTGCGGCTATTGGATATAACTTCTCGGAGTGGGCCCTTGAGTATCTTTCCGTCACATGGATGGACAAATCCCGCTCTTGACATATATTGCCTCTACGTTTCCTCCGAGTTCCTGAACACACCTTTATAACCACCGTATTACCAGATGGCGCTTGATGCTACCTAAGCACTCTCGGGAGATAGTGATTGATATAGCCTCACAGTCTAAGGAATAGTCTACGAGGATCCATTTCTAATCATCATAACTTGAACTTTGTGACATGATCGGGTCACGATGTTTAGGTTGGGTATTGGTTTATCATATCATTCTTAGAATGAGTTGACTCCATTTACAACTGGCATAAATGCCACATGATCAGGAAACTTGATCATATGTTGACCAATGAACCAGTGACTAGAGTTTCACTAGGAAGCCCTGGTTGTTTATATACCACACGTGTATTGATGTTTCCACTCAATACAGTTATAGCATGATATAAAACTTAATCATAAACTATATGAAATATGATAATAGTCCTTATTATTATTTGTCTCTAGGGCATATTTCCAACAGTAGATACGTCTACCGGGCTTCGGTCCAGCAAAGCAGCAGAAGAAGATTTATCCGGACTGAGTCCAACTGCACGACGACATGTGTATGGTGGACAAACCCCAATTCCTGTATGCAATTCCAATCTTGGGAACCACACATGATGGAGAGGGGAGAGAGAGAGACAAAGGCAATAGCCAATTTATGGGATGGATTTGGGGAGAGGGTACCCCTCTTTATATAGGTGGAAGGGAGGTACTACCTCCCTCAAAGTCCCGGGGTGGGACTAATGAAAGGAGGAGGTTGAGGGAGGCGCGTCGGCTAGCCCCCACATGGGATCCACATGGTGGGAGGCCCACATGTGGGTGGGGTCCCTCCTAGCCTTCCCTAGGACAGTGGTCCCCTCTTGGGCCTCCTCTAGTGAGGCCCAATTAGGTGGGCTGCCCCCAAAATCCAATTTAAACAATAGTTTTAATATTAATTCATTTAATTAAATTAAATACATATTATTTAATACCTATCACTCCGAAACACCTTTCAGAGCCCTTCGATCATCATCGAATATCCCCAAAACACTTCCTGTATTTCTTTGGAACAATTCCAGAGTTCTCTCACTTTTCTCCTATGATCGCGAATCAATCTCTAAGCATCTCTACCCTTAAGTGTGACACCTATGGCTCAAGAATACACAGACATGATTGACACACTTTCTGATCGATGACCAATAGTGGTATCTGGAAACACATAAAGGCCCCCATGCATTCCACAATTAACTTGATCGCTTGAACCTTGAACATCGAGTCTCATTCCCTTTGCTCTATGATACCTAGTATCTCCAAGATTTGATCTTCAGTATCAACATACCTAGTTCGATCTTGTTACCGACAAACACATTTACTTGTTCATGTGATATTACATCCCCGTGACCTAGTCACATGTTTGAAAACTTGTAGATGTAATCTCACCGAGTGGGCCTAGGGTATATACCCATCACTCGGATGGGCAAAATCCTAGTCTTGATACATAATCCTCAAAAGTTCCTCTGGAAAACCTGACACACACCTTTATGGTCACCCAGTTATGAACATGACGGCTAATGTGATCAAAGTGCCTCGGGATACAGTGATTAATATGATCTCACGGTTGATGGACTAAATCACTACGCTTTTCTAGATATCGCAATGTTGAACTTTGTGACTAGATCACATTGCAATACTAGGGTTGGGTGTTTTCCATCACTTCATAAGTGACCTCGTTGTTAGTTGATGTGGTAAAGTCCATGATCAGGAAACCTCGATCATTAGCTGCCCAACAAACTAGTTTAGAGGATACTAGGGACCTGGTTTATTTATGTACCACACATGTATTAATGTTATTTCCACTTAATACAGTTATAGCATGATGCAAAACTATTGTGAAATAATGAGATATGTCAATAAAAATATAATTATTATTGGCCTCTAGGGCATATCTCCTTCATTGCAAAGGCACGTGAAGCTACTAACTGAATATCTTAAGTTTTTGAAGCTTTCAGTGAGCTTAAACGAGCACTAGTATGACCGGAGGTCACTGTACCACATCACGGCACAAGAAAATGCAAGCTTCAATTTTTGCTGATGTACAAAGTGCGTCTAATGACCAGCGGTACGATGGGAGATGAACGTACTATCCGCCTATACCATACCCTGGAGCAAAATATCAAGTTTGAGGTAAATGATTTGAGGAGTTAATGATTAGTAGTACGGGTGCATGCACTCGTACCATGCGCTTGTACCGAGTGCACCACCAGAGGGATCTGTCAACCCCAAGGTAGTACACTCGGTATGGGCGGGCTCTGACCGTACCACCCGCCCATACCGCATACTCGGCCACGACATCAACCCAGGGAGAGGTAAACCTAAAATCCCAAAATCACAAATTCCTCTTTCTTGTTCCTCCAAACTCCAAACCACCTCCATTGGATCTTCAATTCTGCTCATACTTTCTTCGATTCCTCGCACCCAATTGATCTAAGGTATGTTTCTCCTCCGATCCCCAACTTATTTGCATCAAAACCTTGCTCAATCTTTTGCCATTATCAATCTAGACTTAGGTATTGTTCTTGAGATAATCTTGATTATGAGCATGCTTAGTTTTTTTAGAGGATATTCTTTTGTAAGAAGTGTAGAGGACTTTTTCTATGTTTCTACTAGAGAAGATTTTTAGTTAGCTTTATTTTTGTTTTAGATGCACACGAGGAGCCATACACGTGCAATGGTTGCGGAACAATCCGCACCACCCTGTTGATATGCTAACCCTGAGTCATTTGGCATCGATTTCATCGAGGAGTTTCTTCTCACTCATTCCAACCGTCTTAAGCACCTAGAAATCAAGTCTACCAAGTGGGCGTGTCCTTATATCCTCAACCAACTAGGCATTCATCATGATTTTGATTTACTTTGCAACAATGTTGGTTTGTAACACTTTGTTTTTTAGGATGCCGCCACATATCACCGCTTGAAAGTTGAGTTCTACAGTACCTTGAGGAATACAGTGGGTTCACATTACTGCTCCGAGGAGTATATGCCAGGAGTTGATCGCATCAACTTATGCCTTATGAATCGTGAGTATACCTTGACACTCGACCAATGGGCTCATTATTTTGGGTTTGCCAACAACACCACTGACATACACTCCACCACCTTTTTTCTTGATCCCTCGCCCTTGGACTACATTAATAGAATGAGAATCTATGGAAACACTCCCAAGGGAAACCAAATTGATCACCCTACTATTCATTATGTGTTCTATGTTATTGCTAACACTTTGCATGCATGTGGTGAGTTTACTAGAGTTAATGAGGAGGATATGATAATCCTCGCAAGAGCTGCTATTCCAAACTATAACTTGACGCCAAATTTGGGCGCCCTTCTATTGTTTTATCTTAATCGTCAAGCTCTTCAGTCTCGTGGTCCCATATGTGTAGGAGGAGTTGTCACCGTTCTTGCACGTGCGCTTCACGTCAAACTAGGTAATATCCAACCGTTAGCAGGTGACCGTCGTCTCGGTTTTGCTACTCTAAGAGCTTGTGGTATGTGATTTCTGAATCCAATGGTAGATACTTTCTTGATATACCCGGAGCGGATCACTTGATCCCAACTACCTTTCCTAATGGTTTGTTCTCTATTGAGGATGGACGTTTGTGTTTTTATGGGCGGGTTGAAGCAAGTCTAACCCAACAAGAACAACCCATGTATGAAGAAGGAGAATATGAAGAAGTAGAACAAGAAGGACCTAAACAAGATATGCAGCCATAAAACTACTACACCACCTATCATGATATCTACTCTCTCGAAAGAAGCATTCGTAACATGATCAACTTATCCATCAACCTTCGAGATGCTACCGCTAACTTCTCAACCTAGTTCACTAATTGGAGCAACCAATAGAGCTTGAGAGATTATCCACCACCACCACAATGACCAACAAAAGGGCGTGCAAAATCCTAAGCTTGGGGATGTGTCCCCCTGCATTTATATTTGTGTAATGATGAAGTTGTACTCCAACACCTTGTGAGCTTTGAAACACTCTTGTTGGTTCGTTCCAACACTTCGCCTTTTCTTTTGTTTTTTGTTTGCTTTTGTTTTTCGTTTGTTTGTTTTTCTTTTCTTAGTTTCTTGCTTGGTTGCAAGCTTTTTTCTTTTCTTTAATCCTCATCCTTGAAAATACAAAAATATTTTTCCTTTTATCCTTTTTCGTGAAAGTGGATTTGCCTACTGCCTCTTTGCTTCAATATTATTATGTGAGTGATTTTGACTTGAGTTTTGAAGGAACACATCCCTATAAGGAAAAGAACTGTGAAGTCACTCATGAGAGGTATGTCCTATGTCTCCCACCTTAGAAGTTTGAATTGTTGATTTTAGTTAGTTGATTTGCTAAGATGTTATGCTAGTGGGAGTAATTCAAAATAGTTAGAGTAAAGCTTTTTATTTGTATGAGTAATTAGTTGTAGCATCCCAATTGTCTAACAATTATAATGCTACTTGGTCTAGTAAGATAATGGCTACTTCCTATATATAATTGTTGCATCATAATTATATCATGCTCATGTCATCATGCCACCTTGCATTTGAGCATCATATAAAACCCTCTTTCATTGGTTCTTCTCTCATATGCATTATTAATTGTATTTGCCTCTTGATATTGTATTTGGTTATTGATATATTGTCTAAATGCCCAAGTTGAGTTGGGGGCATATCTTTTATTCAACTCCATCACCTTTCTTTTCACCACCTTATAATTCCACCATTCCATTTACCATGAGCTTGTATTTCTTTTCTTTTGAATTTATTCTTAGCTCATGTGAATGGGGTGGATCTAAGTCTAACATTTCTTTTGCTTGGCCTTTACTCCACTTCTTGTGAATGCATAAGAATAATGCCATATCATTATTATTGTTCTCACAAAATAAATCATGGCATTTATTATTTTTGCATGGGCCATGCAAGGGTACCACCACCTTTAGTCCATTTGACTCCTCTTGATTTTATTGGCTTTTTCCCTTGTGGATCATCTCCATCATCTCTCCACCATTCCCCTTATTCTCATCAACATCTTTTCTTTTAATTATCTCCATGCATATTTCAAATGAGGGCTTCTTCCCATACATCTTTTCTTTTCCTTTTTCTTGGTTAATCTTCCACCTCATCTCATGTTAATTCAACGCACTCACTATCTCCTCTTGGGTTGATCCTTTAAACAAGAATTAAAACCTAAAAACCTAAATCAAGCCCTAGCCCTAGTTGCCTCTATTTCTACCTAAACCTAGTTCTAATATAAACCTCATCTCACCTCTCTTTCTTACACTCCCTCTCTCTCTATCATGCTGGCCCCACCTGGCCCTCTCTCTCCCTAGCCATACCCCATCTACCCATCTAACCACCCCAAACCCTAGCTACACCCTAGCTCACCCGAGCCCCTCCCCTCTCTCTTTTCTCTCTACCGCCATGCCAGCCCCACCCAGCTGCTCCACACTCCATCCCCATCTGGCAGCCTCCACCACCCTATCTGCCCTGCCCTGGCTGCCAGGTCGAGCCCCAGCTCGACCACGTGAGGAGAAGGAGGAAAGGGCCGAAGCCACTTTTACCTCTACCCCGTGTCCACACGCCACCTCCTCCCTCTCTCTCGCTTGTCCTCATCCACACGGCTCCTCTGCCTCTCCCAGATCCGCCCAGAGCCCTGCCCCTCCTCTCCTTCCTCTCCAACAACGACGCCCGCCTCTCGCCGACCGCCGCCAGTACCGCCGTCTTCCTCGCGCTCCCGCCGACGTGGAGGTGATCGAGGAGACCAAGAGCAGTCCCCTGCTTCGCCCTGGACACGCCAACGCGAAGGAGGAGCCACAGGACCACCTGTACCAGCGCCGCCTGACGCAAACCCTAGTTCCCGGTTCGCCAGCTCCGCCGACGCCCTGCTACGCCTCGTCCCGATCCGTCGCCGTCAGCCACCCCGCGGTAAGCCCCCTATCGCCTGGACAACCTCCGCCTCGCTGTCGCCGTCTAGCGCCGCCGTTCTTTTCGCCGAGCGCCTTTGGTGCACGGTAGCCGCTGCCGTCTACTCCGCGCCGCGCCTCGCAGAGGCATATCTAGCCGCCGCCCGCTCCTCCGTCATCCTCCCGTAAGCAGCCGCACTAGCTATCACCCGCAGCACGCGCGCCCGCGACGCGAGTTCGAACCCCGCGCGCTGCGCCCCGCATCGGTCGATCTCAGACCTGTCGCGGTTCAAAGAAAACAGAAGAACAGTACCGTGGCCCCCCTTTTCCAGAAAACCCCCCGTTTTAATTCTCGCTCAACCCGCGGTCCATCCTACCTCACCTGCCAGCCACCGTGCCCTTTTTGCAAAAAGGCACCCGTCCTTTCTTCACCCCTAACCCGCGGTCCAGCCTGCCCCGCTTGTCAGCCCCTGCAGGTCCAGCCGCTGTCACGTGGGCCTCTAGTCGATGGCCCACCAGTCAGCCTCAGTGGCTAGCTAAGCCCGTGGTAGAAAAGAATTTTCCGCGCGCGTGTGCCCCGCCAGCAGCTAGCCCACCTGTCTGTGACTGTGGCTAGGTTGGCCTAAGTGTAAAACGTTTTTCTGTTTTCTGTTTTAAAATAAATTTTCCAGAAATTGTTTAAATTCAAATTCAAATCAGATTTAAATAATTTTTAAAATACAAATCCAAATAATACATATAATATATGTTTTGGAATCAGAAAAATGTGAGGAATTCAAATATGACATCCAAAACAATGTTTGAACTCTTCAAAATTTCGAGATGATTAAAATTACAATAAAATGCCCTTTTCTTAATAAATTAATAACTTTAATTTTATAACTCCAAATTTGACAAGTAATATGTCTAAATCGATCAGCGCGATGAGCCCGTTCTATCTATGCAGTACTTGTTCTAAATTGAAGCATGCATCATGTCATTATTAAAAACCTGAACTGTTTATGACAATAAAATTGGACCAAATAAATAATAAAATGCTTTATTTCTTGTATCCACACCTCACCTTTGCCATGCTACTTTAATGCCATGTAAATTGTGCATCATTCATCATGGCATGCTTGTTTGCTTGTCGCACTTTAATTCATAGGCTTGTGCACTTTATTTATGTTGGCCCTTGTTTGTTTGGTTCTTCTTCGAATAGACGCCCAGCAGGAGAATTATCAGGAATCACAGGAGTACTACCCAGATCCATCTCTCGCTTCAACTGAGCTACCAGGCAAGCACTACCTCATGCTTGCATACATATAGTAACTATTGCCTCTATCTTATTCTTGCATCATTGAGTCGCGTTGCATTAAATTGAATCCCAAGTACTGCATAGCCTTTACTTTTAAAACCCACCAAAGCTTGTTCCTCCATCCCATGAGCCATTACTACAGGAGTTTTTTGAGCCATGTGAGTCGTAGAAAAGCATGTGTAGGGTATGTGAGTGTCTGATGAATAACGAGGTACCTAAACAACTTAACCTGAGTAGTAATGGGATAACTAATGAAAGAGGCACCGGTGAGCAATATCTGCTATTTGGTTTTTCATGCTCACTTGTGTCCTGTAGGACCCCGAGTACTTGATTCCTGTTCCTTGACTATTCGCACTATCCACATCTGGGAGGCCTTATGGACCCCCCTGAGCCAGAGCTTGATTCATTCCTATTTCTTGGGGCCACAAAGTAGTTTGGGGCTTTGTTACTATCCTGTACTTATGCCATGCTTTACTGTTTTATTAAGATTATGCATGGAGCACCTGTACTGTTTTGGATGCGGAGTGTTTTCACGGTATCGACAAGCCCAGTCACACTTCCGGGTTCCCAGTCGTTTACAGCCATTGACGCAAACCTTGGGTCCGTCTCGGAGCCGGCCAACTTCGTTGCGGGTAGCTTAATGGGTGGCCCCCTGAAATATTTCTGAATCCTGTGATCGCTTTGTCGTGAATGCCTCGTTGGGTTTTGAGTTGGTTTTTCCGAGGTTGATCGAGTGTGTGTTGCTATTTGTGCACCCCTGCAGGGTAAATCTTTCTGAAAGCCGTGTCCGCAGTTATGGACGACTTGGAGCACAGTTTCTCGATCATAGACAAGTATAACTAAAGTACCGCTTTTAATTTGACTAAGTACTTGACTAGTAAATAGTGCAACACTCATGGAATGGTTAATAAAACTGCCAACGGATGATGGGGGGTTGTTCGTCCGCTTCCTCGTTGGTAAGCGAGGAGGAGGATGGATCTGTTAATTATACTGTTATAACTGTTGTTCTACATTCACGGACATCCGCCTATCATTGGTTAGGCGGATGGTTAGCGAGTATCTGTAGAATTTTTAGGTATTATCTTTTGCTGCAATTGCGTCACCCCAGGTTGTGTCCCCTTTAGCGGCATAAAGACTTGCTGAGTACCCCTAGGGTCTCACACGATAAATTGTTTGATTCAGATGAACAGGTGTACCCGCAAGATGGATACTGAGTGGAAGAGACAGATGAGGTTGGCAACGATCATTCGGTGTAGAGATTCTGGGAACGGGGATCCGTGAGATCTGTGGGCGGGATGTGTTTATTTATGTGGCATCTTATGTCGATTTGTTTCTTATCCGTACTCGGATCTTGTTTTCCGCTTCCGCCTGATACTCTGATGTGTGATGTATGAGGAACTATCCTACATTATTATCTCTATCTAGGACATTTGAATCTTGCCGTATGGCGTTGCAATATTTCTATTTCTTTTAGATGGAATGGCTCTGAGGACTGTTGTATGTGGCTTGCATACATACTCATTTGTGTATGTAGTTGATCCCTTCGCCTGCCGATTACGCCGCTCGTTCTTGTCCTGATGTCTAAAAGTGGTTAGGACGGCCGAAAGGTCTACCGTGAGTGGCCCTGGGCCCCACCGTACTATTTTAACCACTTTCGTTCATCCAGGCATGTAACTAAGAGCGTAATTCACCGAGGTAGTTACATTAGTTGTGGAAGCTCTTGCTGTAGTTCTTGAAGTTAACCGAGTCTTGCCTTGGAAATAATATTGCCAAACAAGTACAACAATAAATAGTCTCCAATTTATGAACTTTTTTATGAGTGATTGTCTTAAGAGTTTACCTTTGAAGATACTTAACCCCATAGATGTTTTGATAGACTTGACGTCACTCTTGAAACGAGTTGTTTGAATGAAATGAAGTCTAGCGATAATTGTGATTCATGCAAAAGCTAGCCTTGTGGATCAAAATGTGATACTATTTAAAAACTTTATATGTTTTGATGCACACCTGGATGCCAACAACTCCGATAGCCTACGAACTATCAATGGTACAACCCCTAATTTTGGCTACAAGTTGACGACATGGGTGGCACTTGTCACCGTAATGGGAAAAAGTATTGGTACTCTTGAAGGCTGTGAAAACCATTGTTAAAAGAGTCACTCAGTGATCCTTATTGAGAATTACCCTTGAAAAATAAAGATCCACACAAAATAGTCTTTGGCATGGTCTCATTACTACTTTATGAATTTTCTTGAAAGACAATGATTGGAATAGTAGTGTTTTGATAGTATTGATTTACTAATGTGAGCGTCAATAAGACACTTCACTATTATGCTACTTATGACATGATCTCCCTTACTTAATTTTGCTATTCTAAGCATTCTAGTGTTCCTTGGTAGGCTGAGAGTTAACTAGAGGAATTGGATTGATTGACACACTACTTACATTAAACTCTACTTTTATTATTTTGACTTACCAAAGCTCGTATAGTATTATTGGCATCTCTCTAACTTTGATGAGCTTTTCAAATGCAAGAAGTGTTGTATGCATATGACTACCAACCGTAAGTGAAATCATACTCTCGATATTTTAGTTTAAACCCTGAGTTCTTTATGGTTTTGTTGTTTTATTGCTCCAGGATGATCAAGGTTTAAGCTTTGGGGACGTTGATGGCTGTGAAAATAGCCATATTTCTCCGCGTTTAAACTTCATTTTTAGTCAAATTGACCATGAGTCTCTCTAGCCTTGATACTAATGACTAATTATTTCAAATATGTGTAATCCGTTGCTTTGAATTGTGCTATGAGGGAAATCATTCTTTTAAGGCGAAATCAGGAGCTATTAATGAAGATTCTGAGGAAATCCACACGGCCAAGCAATCCTGGAGAAAAAACCAGTTGACAAAGGCCTTAACGACCACTGGTACGGGTAAGGTCCGCCCGTATGGCCCGCCCGTACCATGTGGCGTTGGCTTCATTTTGTCAAACCCTACGACTTTCGTGAAGGCGCCTATATATTTCGTGGTCCTAGCCACCACATAGAGGGTCGCCATTCTCAGATTGCATCACAACACTACCAAAGGATATCCACCACCATAGTTCATCCTCGCCACCCTCCATACTCTCCATAGCCATGGCCATTAGCTTGTACTTGAGATCTCCTTGTGATTCATTGACTATTGCAAGAATATTTGATTTCAATCTAACTATTTTGCACAATGTTTTCTATCCTTGGTCTTATTATTATGAGTGAGTAGTCCTCATGGGTTGTGGGTTGGGGTGAAACCTCATAGCGCTTATGTCCATCTAATCCATGAGAGTATTGTGTATTGATTGGATAGAGATTTGTATGTTTAATTATTTGTCTCTTATCTCGATCAATGGACTTGTTGGTACACAAGATCCCAAAGATTGATAAATACCTGAGGTGAGATACTTAGTGAGTGTCGATCTCGTAGGAAACCTAGTGATAGAAAGGGGAGTACGGTCTTTGTTTAGCGATCCATTTGGGAACAATAACAACATCACTTTTAAGGCTTTGATCTGTGTTTTCACTTAATAACTGTTGTAGCCTGGTATTTTGTGGTGCAATGGTTGGATCAAAATACTATTGCTATGCATGTGACTCACAGGGGCTCTGGTATATTAGGATGTGTTGCCCACAAATTTTATCTTTATTAAATCATTACACATGAATATGCGTATTACTATCTTTATCCCATATGATGTGCAGCTGCATGTGAATCTTCAACCCTGGCCTCTATCCATCCATTGAACAACCCATGTTCTGAAGTAAACTAGAAAGGTCCGGTAAATGAAGCTAAAACAAACAAACAAGTCTTGTATGCGTGCCTTATTAAATTTACTTTTAGCATTGTTTTCCAAGGTTCGATTAAACCTAGGCCTACTAGGGAAAAAGCTACTATACTGCATCTGTCAGTCCAGATTGAAGGTATCAATATCTTCGTAGGTGGTTTAGTAGTTTGGTGGTTGTTGCTCCTATTTGGTTCCTTCTTGTTCTACTTATTCATCTTCTCCTTCTTCATCCATGAGTTCTTCTTGTTGGGGTAGTCCTGCTTCAACCTGCGCATCATAATGCAGACGTCCATTCTCGACAGAGAACAAATCATTAGGCAAAGGAGATGGGATCAAGTGATCAGCTCCAGGTTTATCAAAGAGGTATATACCATGTGATTTTGAAATCATACCACAAGCTTTGAGAGTAGCAAAACCAAGAAGGCAAACACCTACCAACGGTTGGATGTTACCTAGGTTGATGTGGAGTGCTCGAGCGAGAGTGGTGACAACTCCTCCTCCTCCTCATATGGGACCACAGACTTGGAGCTTGATGCTTAAGAAAAAACATGAGAAGAGCGCCCAAATTTGGCGTTATGTTGCAGTTGGGGATAGCAGCTCTTGTGAGGATCATCATTTCCTCTTCATTGACTCTAGTAAACTCACCATGTGACTGTAAAGTGTTAGCAATAACATAGAACAAATAACAAACAACGGGACACTCAATTTGATTACCCTTGGGTGTAGTTTAAATGACTATCATACAGTTAAAATACTCCACGAGCATAGGACTCAGAATGAAACTAGTGGAGCAGATGTCGGTGGTGTTATTAGCAAACCCAAAACGTTGAGCCCATTGATCGAGTGTTAAGTCATACTCGCGGTTCATTAGGCGGACAGTGATGTGATCAACTCCTGGGCTATCTTCCTCGGAGCAATAGACCGAACACACCGTATGCGACAAGGTGCTGAGGAACTCGAGTGTCAAGCAGCTATAAGTGGCAACGTCCTAAAAAATAAATTGAAACAAACCAAAATTGTTGCATAATAAATTGAAATCATCGCCAATGCCTAGTTGGTTAATAATATAAGGACACGCCCATTTTGTGGAATTGATTTCTCGGCTCTTGGGACAGTTGAAACGGTTGAGGTGGTATTCCTCAGTGAACTCGATGCCACGTGACTCGAGGGTTAGCTCATCAACGCGTGGTGCGGCTTGTTCCGCAGCCATCACACGTTTACAGCTCCTTGTGTTCATCAAAAATAAAATTAAAGCTAATTAAAAAACTGATCCAATAGAAACATAGCAAAATTAATCCTCTACACTTTCTACAAAAGAATCTCCTCTAAAAACAAAACTAAGCATGCTCATAATCAACATTAGTTCAAGAATAAGACCTAAGTCTAGATTGATAATGGCAAAGGATTGAGCAAGGTTTTGATACAAATAAGTAGGGATTCAGAGGAGAAACATACCTTTGATCACTTGTGTGCGAGGAATCAAAGAAAGGATGAGTAGAATTGAAGATCCAATGGAGGTGGTTTGGAGTTTGGAGGAAGAAGAAAGAGAATAAGTGATTTAGGTTTAGGTTTACCTCCTCCCCGGGTTAAAATTGTGGCCGAATAGGTGGTATGGTTGGAAGGTATGGGTGGTTCCGGTCATACGGCAAGCAACGTCTGCCTCCTGGAAACAAAAATCTGAGAATTCATCCTCTGGTTTCAAGATGTGGTACGGGCGCGTGGTGTGACCAGCTCCAGTCGTACTGTTCATCGTTACAGCCTCTAAAATCATCAAAACTCAAAGATTTTCAGTAGAAACTTCATACGCCTTTGCACATCTATTTAACCAAAAAATTGATAGCAAAAATACTTCACTAAAATTTAGTACCTTCTTTGGCCAAGTTTTAGCAAAAATTAAAGAGTGAGGGTTACCTTGATTTCTTCTCCTCTCCTCAAAGGATCTTCTTTAACACTACTTTATTAAAAACAAAAACAAAAACTAACAAAACAAAACTAACACAAGTAAAAACTTTATTTCACATGGGTTACCTCCCATGAAGTTCTTCTATTTAAGGTCAAGTAGCTTGATCCAGACGGTGATCATTTGGGTTTTGGAAGTGGAACACCCACTCCAAAATAGTTGGCTTTCAAAGTAATGACACCATCATCATTAGGCTTGGCCTTTTTATTCCTAGGGAAGTGGACTACGAAAGGTTCTCTAGATGGTAATGCTATTCTCACATTCCCTCCATGTAAATTAATTAGATCTTTAATAGTTCTTAGGAATGGCCTACCTAGAATTATAGGTGCTATGGGATCTTTGGGCGTGTCCACTAACAAGATCAATAAGAGCAGGACATCCTTTAATTTCAATGACTATATTTTATTTGATCCCAACAGCTTATTTATAAGTTGAATCAACAAGATGGAGTCTCATTTAAGTAGTTGCAAATGTCCCTAGATTTTTCTTATCAAGTAAACTTTTAGAAATTGTTGAAACACTTGCACCAAGATCACAAAGTGCAGCTAATTCATTAACTCCTATTTTATTATTAATGGTAGGTTCAAAGATATCATCAAGCTTAGCCAAAATTTTATCAGATAGCCTTTTATATTACATCTCTAATTCACATACCTTTGATGCTACTTGTTTTATAAATTGTTGGTACATGAGATCGTTACCTTGTTCAATACCGGGATTCTTCATGGTGATCATCTTCAGAAGATCTTCCATTGTATAGTCCGGTGATGGTGCATTGCTATAAACTAGCTCTTTAGTCTTCTCATCTTTTTCTTCTACCCTTATAATTTTGAGGTCTTTCACCAAGTTTGGCTTGGGATTTCCCGCAAAGCTTGCAAGTATGAGAGTTTGACTCTCAACTATCTTGCCCAACTGTGCCTCCACGGTCTTGGTTCTCCTGTAGAGCATGCACATCATTTCTAATAGCAATAGCCTGGTTAGATAATTTACAAATAATATTGTCATGGTTCTTTGTTATGTTAATAAGCACATTATTTTGATCAGTTTGTGCTTGCATAAAGGTTTCCAAATAATTTTCCAAAGAGACAATACCATGATTTGCTCCATAAATTATTATCGTTATTATTATTTAGAGCACCTGCGGGATTAGAATATTGTCTTAGAAAGTTTGAGCCATAATTTTGACTATTCCATGCAGGGTTATAAAGGTTACAAGCTATAAAATTGACTTCATTAGTATCAGTAGTGATAGCATTAACTTGGGTATCTTCCTTACCCTTTACAATATTTAAAAGCTCAACTACCTTTGAAGTAATCTCTTCATTGTGCTCCTCGGTGATTGAATTCACCCTTTTTGAGGAGGTTCTCACTACATGCCATTAGGCATGGTTACTTTGCATATCGTTAAGAAGTTGCTTTGCAAAATTCACTTGTTTCCCCATGAAGGTTCCCCCTGCTGTGTTATCTAGCATAGACTTAGACATTGTGTTAGGAGAATTATAAAATAAATGTAAAATAAGCAATTCGTCCATCCCATGACTATGACAGTTCATGACTGCTTTCTTCATTCTTTCCCAAGCAAGCGCTAGTGGCTATTGATCTTCTTGTCTAAAGCTTGTTATGTTGGATCTTAGCCGCATAGTCTTAGCTGGAGGGAAAAATTTATTCATAAATATATTAGTACATTCCTTCGAAGATTTAATAGTGCCTTTAGGCAAATCTAGCAACCAATATTAGACTTTCCTCTTAAAGAGAAAGGGAATAAGCGTAATTTTACCGCATTGGGGTCAGCATCTTTTATGCGCATCATGACGCATATCTCATTGGATGTGTTTAGGTGCAAAACTGAATCCTCAGCAGATGAGCCTCCAAATTGATTATGTTGAACCAAACTCAACAAGTTAGGCTTAATTTCATAAGTTTACGCATCAACAGTGGGTTGAGTAATAGGTGCACGAATAAAATCATCAATGGGAGTAGCGTACTCTCCAAGTTTATTTTGAGCCATGGCTCTTTTCTTTTTGGTATTTTTGGACTAAGATAAATAAATAAGTAACTAACAATTTTTTTGGATTTTCAATAGATAAAAAAAGTAAACTAATAACAAGAAATAAACTAAAAAAAAAATAGTACTAAAAACAAGGTCTCTAGTGACCTCACTAGGATATCGAATTGCTTCCCTGACAACGACACAAGAAAAAGGGTTGATACCTTCGATCTGGTTTACGGATGTAGTATATTATCGTTTTCCCTAGTAGATCTAGGTTTATTGAACCTTGGGAAATGATTGATGTATGGAAATAAGAAGGCATGTCTACAAGACTTTGTTTACTCGTTTATTTTATGTTTACTTTGAAACGTTGGTTGTTGCAATGGATGTAAATAGGCCAGGGTTGAAGATTCACCTATAGCTAGACATACATATGGGATAAAGATAATAATAAGCACATTCATGTGTGAAATGATTTAATATAGATAGGTTTGTGGGCAGCACATCTATAAACACTAAAACCCTTGCGAGCCACAGGCATAGCAATAGTCTTTTGACCCAACCGTTATACCATGAAGCACTAGGCTATAAAATTTATTAAGTAAAATACAGATCAGCGCATTAAAAATGGTGATGTTGTTGTTACTCCCAAGTGGATTCCTAAACAAAGATCGTACTCCTCTTGATTTCACTTGGTTTTGCATGAAGTCGTCTTTCACCACTAATCTTACCTTGAGCCTTTAACAATCCCTGGGATCTTGGATACCTACAAGTCCATGGATCGAGACAACAGACAAAGATAAAAAAGATAAATATTTCATATTCAATCACCACACAATCATGTATCAGATGCACATAATCAGTGCGAGGTTTCACCCCAACCCGCAGCCTATGAGGACTACTCACTCATAAAAATAAGATCAATGATATAAAACATCATGCAAATAATTAGATTGAAATCAAATATTCTTACAATGGCCGTTGAATCACAAGGAGATCTCAAGTACAAGATAATGGCAATGATTATGGAGTAGATGAAGGATAGATAGTGTTGGGGACATGCTATATGGGTATCCTCATAGCATGTCACCAATCCGCCTAAACCGGGTGGCCCATAGTTGGTAGCAAGGCCTATGGCCTGCTGGGCGGCCCAGTTAGACGGATCTAGAAGGGAGGCCCATGCCGGATAAAGGAAGGCTACGCGGGAGGCACCGACGTACTCGGAGCCTTGGAGTGTAGGACACGAAAGACTAGTTCGTATTAGTGTAGGACTCTTTACCTTGTCCGGCAAGGACCTTTCCCTATAAACCCTAGGTCTTGGCGCCTTTATAAGCCGGCCTATAGGAGCTTTTTGGGCAGAAGACACACGATAACAACAAGTGAATAACACAACACCTCGCATAGTGAACCTATCTCTATAACTCGACGTATTGCCATTATAGTGATTTATAGCGGGAGTAGAGTCCCGCCACCATTGTGGGACTTGAACCTGGGTAAGCTGTGTTACCTCGTACCCGCTAACTCTCCGCCTTACCCCCACGTCTCTAAACACGCACTGTGAGGACCCCTCCATGGCGTACTCATCGGCAATACCACGACAGTTGGCGCCCACCGTGGGGCAGGAGGCGCTTCAAGCTCTACACCAGGCGGGGTCTAATCTCTTTGTGGGAATCGGTGACACCGTAGCCATCAGGCACGTTCTCTTCTCTGGCAACGTCCCGATCATCCCACCAGATGAGTTGTGGGTTCCGGCGAAGACGAACCCCACATGATGCTCCGTCATCCCCTTCGGAGACATCTACATCTTCATCGGTGAAACCGACTCGGGTCCTAGATCCCAGGAAGTCAGAAACTCGTCAAGCCCCGCACGGACCGCCTATGAGCAGGACACGTTCGCATAAGGATCTGGGCCATACCTCTCCTTGGAGTATGGTGGCTCGGATCAGGAAAATTCAAGGCCCACCCAAACCGCCCCTGTGCAGGATATAAAGGTGGAAGGACCCCGCAAATCCGCTTGGCTTCCCCGAGCGTCAGAGATGCGCAGGTCACACTTTGTCGGTGTAGTAACAATCTTTGATCTGGCTAGATGCATTCAAAGTGATGGAGAACCTCCTCAAGAATACCTCGCCAGATGGATGAGGGTGAGGGAAACCTAGAGGGCGACCACAGCGGCGAACTCGTGTACCCCTTCGTGGAAGGGCTCACACTTGGAACACTCCTCCAGCATACCCTCCGAAGACGGCAGGCCGCAGGCCCTCTCACCCTTAGTGAGATGGTTACCATCGTCAACGAATATGTGAACACCAAGGAGAACACCCAAGCTATGCCTGGACCGAAAGCCGGAGGAAAAAACAACAACGGACCGCCTCCATCACCCTCCACATACGCCATCGCCAACACCGAAGCCAACTCTGACTCCATCCTTGACGCGCTATACGCCGATATCAATATGGATGGTGGTGGCTTGGATGCTAACTCAAAGGAGTACGATGCTTTTATGAGGGAGATCGAGCAGGAGATCAAGAAGGAGGAGCGCGCCGAGAAGACCAACGCTTCCCACCAGGTGCTAGTCGCCATTGGGAGCATGATGGAAGAAGATGGACAAGAACATGAACATGAGAGAGCTCCGCCCACGCCAGTGGTAACCAAAGCGGCAGCAGCTAAGAAATCCATCGAGCCTCTGGCTCCAGCCAAGGCTATGCCTCCTCTGGTTATCCACATGCAACCGATGCAGGGACTCACCACGGCCCCCAGTACCGCCCGACAATCAAACCAGCCACCAATACTACTGTCAATGTCTGCAGCTGGCAACCCATTGGCTACCCTCACTGACAAAGCAATTTACGACACACTTCTCATTGAGCCTATCACCATCGCCCATATCCAGAGCGTTACAGAGCTTGACGAAAAGCGTGTGGCAATCTTGACGAAGGCCAAGTGCATCGCAGAGCATGGCACTAAACTGGAGGAAGACATGGCTAGGGCGCAACAATCTATTAAGGCGGCAAGAGCTATGGAGGCTGAGTACAAGCAATTGTTGTTGAAGAAAAAGGCAAAGAAGGCACCATCTCACGTCGTAGAAGATCCCGGTGTTCAGTGCAGGTTGGGGTATGAGGGCTCCAAGCTGACAAAAGCCATCCCATACATTGATTCAGAGAGGAGGCAAGTCATGCCAACTCCCGCCCTCAACATCGCCGTTGCTATGACCCTCCTGGAGCAGGACAGGTTGCCAGAAGCAGTTGCTCCGGTGTACGACCTCGTCGCCAAGGCATGCAAGCAACAAGAAAAGGCTACCTCGCAGAGACTTGAGTCCAACCCGGAGCTTTGCCAGTCAACCCTGAACAGCCGTAGAAGGCCAAAATCTCCCCGTGATGAGGGATCCCACACAGGCTCCATAGAGCAAAGACGGAGAGAGGCACGCAACAGGACTGACGCCATCCCCATATCCCCCGATCACGGAGAAAAAGGCTCGTCCCTGCCGATTGCCACCTCCACTACCATCTCGGCGTCACGAAGAACCAGAGCCACACCATCGTACAAGCATGCCACCGCCAAGGTGGCCCTAGGCCGGTGTTGTTATACGCGACTAGGGAGAGAAGCATCGGCATGCCGGAGAGCGCAACGGCAATGAAGGACACAGGAGAAAGTCCCATTAGGAGCCGCCACGTCCGACAAGCAACCGTGACAGGCGTGAAGAGTTGTAGGAGGGCCATGAAAATAAGGCTAACCCACCGCCTCCACCGCCACCGTCACCACCTAGCAGCCATCATGGCTGGAGGACATGGCGGATCTCACAAATCACGCCACAACTCTCCTCCCCATGACGGAAAAGGGAAGCAGCTAGAGCCATATAATGCATGCTCATGGCTGGACAAGAGCCAAGAAGCTCGGGAGCTCCCATACCTTGGGCCACGTTCTTTTGGACCAGTCATACGGGCCACAACTTACCCCAAGGGTCTCCGGATAGACAAGACCATCAAACCCTACAATGACACTGCCAGACCAGCAACATGGTTACAGGACTACAGTGAAGCGATTCACATCGCAGGGGGAAACCCCAATGTCGCCGTCAAGTACCACCACTCATGTTAACCAGCACCGCCCGGCAATGGATCGATGACTTACCGGAGAAATCAATAAGCAATTGGTTGGACATGCATGAAGCATTCACCAAGAACTTTGAGGGCACGTACAAACATCCCTGCAATGTCATAGACCTACAATGGTGTGTGCAAGAAAAGGATGAAACCTCTCGTGCCTACCTATCTCGCTGGCCGGATATGAAAAATTCATGCGTAGGGGTGTGATGACCCACAAGTATAGGGGGTGTGTCGCAGTATTTTCGAGGGAAGTGAAACCCAATTTATTGATTCGACACAAGGGGAGCCAAAGAATATTTATAAGCCTTAACAACTGAGTTGTCAATTCAGCTGCACCTGGAAACAATCTTGCTCACAGCAGTGATGACCCACAAGTATAGGGGGTGTATTGCAGTATTTTCGAGGGAAGTGAAACCCAATTTATTGATTCGACACAAGGGGAGCCAAAGAATATTTATCAGCCTTAACAACTGAGTTGTCAATTCAGCTGCACCTGGAAACAATCTTGCTCACAGCAGTTTATCAGTAGCAACAGCTTTGTAGTAGGAAAAGCAAAGTAACAGCAGTAGCAAAGCAAAGACAGTAGTAACGAAAGCAGTAAACAATGGGATTCGAGTGTGGTAGGCATAGGGATGGATGGACGGGCTTTGCATGGACAAGATAATTCACATAGCAAACAGAACATAGGGCAATTGTAGATAAATAAGATAAAGCACCCAAGTACTAGACAATCCTAGGCATGTGTTCCATATATAGTCATACGTGCTCGCAATGAGAACTTGCACGACATCTTTTGTCCTGCCAGCCCGTTTGCAGCGGGGCCTCTAGGGAACTACTGGCAATTAAGGTGCTCCTTTTAATAGAGCACCGGAGCAAAGCATTAACACTTTGTGAACACATGTGATCCTCACATCAAAGCCTTTCCCTTCCGGTTATCCCGACTTCTGTCATTTCGGGGCATAGGTTCCGGACAACAACGTGTGTATACAACTTGTAGATAAGACCAAGAACAATACTATCATAATGAATCAATAATAAGTTTAGATCTGAAATCATGGCACTCGGGCCCTAGTGACAAGCATTAAGCATAACAAGTCGCAACAAAGTTATAAAGCACTAATAAAAGATACTAGGCACCATGCCCTAACAATCTGATGCCATTACATGAACGATCTCATCCAATCCCTACCATCCCCATAGCCTACAGCGAGGGATTACTCACTCATAGATGGGGGAAACATGGATGGTCGATGGAGATGATGGTGAAGATCGATGGAGATGGCTCCGGGGGCACTTCCCCGTCCCGGTAGGGTGCCGGAATAGAGACTTTCTGTCCCCCGAATCTCCCCTTCGGTGGCGGCGGCGCAGCGGAACTTTTCATGGAAAAATGTCGAACCCCTTGGAGTTTTTAGGTCAGAAGGCTTCTTATAGGCGAAGAGGGAGACCGAGGGGGTGCCTGGGGCCACCACACCATGCCCTGGCGCGGTCAGGCCCAGCCCGCGCCTGGGGGGTGTGGCCAGCCCCTGGCCCTCCACCGTCTCGTATTCTGGCTCCATGAGTCTTCTGGAAAAATAGGCACTTTGGCTTTTGTCCCGTCCAATTCCGAGAATATTCATTTTCTGACTTTCCTGGAACCAAAAACAGCAGAAAACAGGCAGCTGACACTGTGGCTCTTGTTAATAGGTTAGTCCACGAAATCATATGAAAAGTACTCCAAAGTGTGGACAAAACACGACAAAGTGGATAAAACCAAGCATGGAGCATCAAAAATTATAGATACATTTGCAATGTACAACATCCCCAAGCTTAACTCCTGCTCGTCCTCGAGTAGGTAAGTGATAAAAACAAAGAATAATTTTTGAGGTGACATGCACCATCAAAGACTTGATCAAAGTATTTGTAAAACATTCAAAGCTGGGATCATAGTACTTCAATCATAACATGAAAGACAAAGTTCTAGCAATAAGATAAAGAAACTATGATGCAACATGAAAAGGCACAAACAAAATATTCATGAATAACAATGCTTTGCAAGACGTTTGTTTGTTTCACATAAAGAAAACATAGCATAGTGGCATTCAGCTTGTCCCTCAAAGAGTAGCAAACATAAATGCATAGGACACCTTCAAAGTTCACAAGAGTGACTAGATACAAATAGTTTAAAACAAGCTATCAAGGTATGCATCAATCAACAAGTCTGGGACAATGCACATAGAACTAAGAATGGCCACTATGCTCTCAAGAAAGTGCTCATAGAATGTGTGGAGACTCAACAAGGAAATGAAAAGGTTTTGAATAGTTTGAAAGGCTTCCAAATGCTGAAAGTAAGGTACTCATTAGCTTTGAGCTCTCATTGCCCCTATCATAAGCATCTTTAATGTGGTTAAGGTGAAAGTGAGGTCCAATCTGAGTTATATGCTTGACAGACTATAAACTGAAAATCCCAAGTCCCTTGAGTACGAGGGCCGCTCCTCATGCTACTCAACTTTAGTTACCAGTAAGTTCTTGTCATCGTAAGTATGTGCGTATCATCAAGAACCGCCAACGGGGTACCCCTTGCCCGATGATACGGAAGAATCCCCATATCAAAATGACAAGGCAAGCAGACAATGAGTATCTCAGCAATCTTCTTATTTACCATGGGAAAATGGTGCTTTTTTCTCTCTTTCCTCTTTTCATAAAACTCTTTTTTTCTTTTTCTCAATAGTTATCTCTCTCTTTTTTTTATAAGAAGAATGCTTCATAGATATCATTATGGTTACGCTGCAGGTTTCCACCATGTCAGCATGGATTAGACCAGCGGCCCAGGCGTTTCTCTAACACACATACATAACTCCATGGACTTACAAGCTCCCCTTTCATTTCACACCGACGACATCCGCGAACAAAAGAGCAAGGTATCAACTGGGTATATATTTACAAGTGTTGAAAGCGTTCCCCATGACAGCACGGTTCTGCTAATCCCCAGCCTATAATTTGCAAGCATATAACTTTCATGGAGAGTTCACAATGGTTCAGGTTTATTAAGTGCAGGAAATAAAGTGTGCCATCAAGTTCGTGAGTGCTTTACTAACTAACTTTCTCAAAACAAGCAAACATTTTATTCGGAAGGAAACAAGGCATATTGAATATGCACGGAAGTAGAAAATGATGCTAATAGGTAGGTATGGTGGACACTTTGGCAATATTTGGTTTAAGGGAGTTGGAAACATGAGTAAAACACTCAGTGTAAGTGAAGGCTAGCAATAGTAAGGGAGCGACAAACGAGAGAGCAATAATGGCCATAATCATGCAGAGCGACAACACATCATTGATCAAAGCATAAAGTGATACTACAAGTTGAAAACTAAAGGATCATAAAGGCTTATGGTGACTTGGGATAGTCATAACATGGTGTGAGCATGTGCCAAGTCAACCCAAATAAAGCATCAAAGGAGAATACCACTATACTATGTCTTAATATGCTAAAACAACGCATGATTCATCCAAGGCACATTAAGCAATCTCAATTGTTTATAACAAGTCATGCTATAGCAAAGAATACTAAGCATAAAGCCAAAACAATATCAAGCATGGCATGACAAAGCATAGGCCACAGTCAAAAACAAGCTCTCTTTACCACTTAAGTATGAACTTTCCTACTCTTTTCCAAACCCAACCAAACTATTTGCAAACCAACGTATGAAAGAGGGGGTCCAACCAATTTATTCAGCAAACTAAGCAAACCACGCAAACTAAAAACCAAAACAAAAACAAAAAAGAAGACGCTCTAAGAACAACACAACTGTGCATGAAACAATAAAAATGAAGTGTTTGGAAGAAACCTGGGATTTTTATTGATGAAGAAGGGGATGCCTTGGGAATCCCCAAGCTTTGACGCTTGTAATTCTTGGATATTTCTTGGGGTGACACGCGTGGCATCTCCAAGCTTGAGCTTTAGTCCATCCTTCATCTCATTACTCATTCCTTCCATACACCTGAAATTTTTCCTTCATACAAAACTTCACACAATCTTTATTAGCAACATTAGTGCACTCAAGATAATAGGTCTTAAGGTTCAGTTCTAACACCAAATAAACTTCCATTAGAACACTAGATACTGTAGCACTTCCCTCAAAAAGCTTAATTCCCCACAAGAACTCAAAAACGAACCAACAAGAAGCAAATGCAGAAAATGGCAGAAATCTGTCAAAACAGACCAGCAGGTAAAGACGAATTTTTTCGAAGACCTTCTGTTGCTCAAATCAAAAAGTGTTGAAATAATGAACGTTAGATAAAAACATGGGGCAGAAGCACAAAATATTACAGCTCAATCCGACATAAAGAGCTCTCTCACGAATTTTTACGGTGAAGCACACAAAAATCTGTTTCGGGACAGCAACTTTCCCAATCATCACTTCACTCTCATTAGAGGTTACTCTTGGCACAAAAAGCAAATAAAAAGGATAAGGAGCGGTTATTACTGAGGTAATAACTTCTAAGACTCATCTAAAACTTTTGGGTTATCTCACAATAAGTAATTTTCTTTAATGCCTTTAAGTTAGGCATAAGCAAAAACTAGAATGGATAGAATAGAAGTAAGCGGAGATAATCACGGTGAAAACATTGTTTTGTTCAATGAAATCCTTTTGTTAACAAGGTTGATCAGGTATTTATACCAAAAAAAATCATATGAGACAAAATTTTGTATTCCAATAATGATTATGTTACCTCAACCTTGATAGCAATGGTCCCAATCATAATAGTTTCAAAATTTTCTCTTGGTATGGGACAATATATTTCTCCAACTTGAATGCCCTCAACATGTTCAATTGAATTCAAACCATAAGTCCTTTCAATCTTCTTGAGGAAATAGACAATGTGTTCCTTGTCATTAACATTGAAGGTCACCTTCCCTTGATTATAATTAATAACAGCTCCTGCAGTATTTAAGAAAAGGTCTCCCAAGAATAATAGACATATTATCATCTTCAGGCATAAAAGTTTGAGAGGATGCTCTCATAAGGAATATGAGTTGAAGTAAAAGAGAGCATAAAGAAGCAAATTCAAAACACATTTAAGTCTAACCCACTTCCTATGCATAGGAATCGTGTATGCAAATAAATTCACAAAGAACAAAGTGACAGGCATAGGAAGATAAAACAAGAGTAACTTTAAAACTTTCAGCACATAGAGAGGTGTTTCTATACCATGAAAACTTATTTTCCTCTCTCATAATAATTTTCAGTAGCCTCATGAATAAACTCAACAATATAACTATCACATAAAGCATGCTCTTCATGATCTACAAGCACTAGAGCTTTATTATAAACACTATCAAGAGAAACCTCAGGAACATAACATTCATTCTCCTTTAGTAAGCAAGGGGGACAATCAAATAATGTAAGGGATAAAGAGTTACTCTCATTAGAAGGTAGGCATGGGTAGCTAATCCATTCTTCCTTGTTTTGTTCATCACTCTCCTCCTCTTTTTCATCTAATGAGATTTCAAGTTCATCAATTTCTTCTTCCATAGGATCCTGCAAGGCATTAGTCTCTTCCATTTGTGGAAAGCATCTATTAAAATATTCAAGAATATAGTCATTTTCATCCTTGTAATTATCAAAGCAAAATTTAAGCATACCATACACCTCATATTTGTAAGGTGAATCATCAATATTTTCAAGCAAACTAGCAAGTTCAAAAGCACCCTTCCAAGCAATAAATTCTTCAATTTGTTCCGCATCATAAAAGTCATAAATTCCTTTAGCATAGGAAGATATGGTATCATTATCACTATACTCACATTGAAAAGGGAGGTGTTTATACCTCTTTCTGCAACAAGACTCATCACAACAATAAGTAACATTATAAGTAGAGCACACGTTCCTAGCAATGGTATACAATTTATCAATTTGTTCCCATAAGTTTTTCCCTTTTTGTGACAAGCAGTGTTCCTTATAATAATCCTTTTGATCTTCCGTGAAACCACCTTGCCAATAAGATTCAGTTTCAAAGAAACCAACCATTGACATCAAGCATGATAAAGCAAGACAATAACAGACCAACGAAAATAACAACTAGAGTAGGAACTATTTTTTGCATTCTTGATAAAGAAACAAGCAAACAAGGAGAAAGATAAACTTAGCTTGAACAATAGTGATTCCAAGTGAACTTGATAAATAAAGCTGTCTTCCCCGGCAACGGTGCTAGAAAATAGTCTTGATGACACACATGTATAGGGGGTGTATCGCAGTATTTTCGAGGGAAGTGAGACCCAATTTATTGATTCGACACAAGGGGAGCCAAAGAATATTTATCAGCCTTAACAACTGAGTTGTCAATTCAGCTGCACCTGGAAACAATCTTGCTCACAGCAGTTTATCAGTAGCAACCGTTTTGTAGTAGGAAAAGCAAAGTAACAGCAGTAGCAAAGCAAAGACAGTAGTAACGAAAGCAGTAAACAATGGGATTCGAGTGCGGTAGGCATAGGGATGGATGGACGGGCGTTGCATGGACAAGACAATTCACATAGCAAACAGAACATAGGGCAATTGTAGATAAATAAGATAAAGCACCCATGTACTAGACAATCCTAGGCATGTGTTCCATATATAGTCATACGTGCTCACAATGAGAACTTGCACAACATCTTTTGTCCTGCTAGCCCGTTTGCAGCGGGGCCTCTAGGGAACTACTGGCAATTAAGGTGCTCCTTTTAATAGAGCACCGGAGAAAAGCATTAACACTCCATGAACACATGTGATCCTCACATCAAAGCCTTTCCCTTCCGGTTATCCCGATTTCTGTCACTTCGGGGCCATAGGTTCCGGACAACAACGTGCGTATACAACTTGTAGATAAGACCAAGAACAATACTATCATAATGAATCAATAATAAGTTTAGATCTGAAATCATGGCACTCGGGCCCTAGTGAGAAGAATTAAGCACAACAAGTCGCAACAGTCATAAAGCACTAATAAAATATACTAGGCACCATGCCCTAACAATCTGATGCCATTACATGAACGATCTCATCCAATACCTACCATCCCCATAGCCTACAGTGGGGGATTACTCACTCATAGATGGGGGAAACATGGATGGTCGATGGAGATGATGGTGAAGATTGATGGAGATGGCTCCGGGGGCACTTCCCCGTCCCGGCAGGGTGCCGGAACAGAGACTTTCTGTCCCCCGAATCTCCCCTTCGGTGGCGGCGGCGCAGCGGAACTTTTCGTGGAAAAACGTCGAACCCCCCAGAGTTTTTAGGTCAGAAACCTTCTTATAGGCGAAGAGGGAGACCGAGGGGGTGCCTGGGGCCACCACACCATGCCCTGGCGCGGCTAGGCCCAGCCCGCGCCTTGGGGGGTGTGGCCATCCCCTGGCCCTCCTCCGACTCGTATTGTGGCTCCGTGAGTCTTTTGGAAAAATAGGCACTTTGGCTTTTGTCCCGTCCAATTCTGAGAATATTCATTTTCTGACTTTCCTGGAACCAAAAACAGCAGAAAACAGGCAGCTGGCACTGTGGCTCTTGTTAATAGGTTAGTCCAAGAAATCATATGAAAAGTACTCTAAAATATGGACAAAACACGACAAAGTGGATAAAACCAAGCATGGAGCATCAAAAATTATAGATACATTTGCAATGTATCAAGTAGTTTATCAGTAGCAACAGTTTTGTAGTAGCAATAATAAAGTAACAATAGTAGTGATGTAAAGACAGCAGTAACAATAGCAGTAACAGTAGGATTCGAGTGCGGTAGGCATAGGGATGGATGGACGGGCATTGCGTGGACAAGACAATTCACATAGCAATCAGAACATAGGGCAATTGCAGATAAATAAGATAAAGCGTCCAAGTACTAGATAATCCTAGGCATGTGTTCCAAATATAGTCATACATGCTCGCAATGAGAACTTGCACAACATCTTTTGTCCTGCCAGCCCGTTTGCAGCGGGGCCTCAAGGGAACTACTGGCAATTAAGGTGCTCCTTTTAATAGAGCACCGGAGCAAAGAATTAACACTCCGTGAACACATGTGATCCTCACATCAAAGCCATTCCCTCTGGTTATCCCGATTTCTATAACTTCGGGGCCATTGGTTCCGGACAACAATGTGTGTATACAACTTGCAGGTAAGACCATAAACAATACTATCATAATGAATCAATAACATGTTTAGATCTGAAATCATGGCACTGGGGCCCTAGTGACAAGCATTAAGCATAACAAGTTGCAACAAAGTCATAAATCACTAATAAAAGATACTAGGCACCATGCCCTAACAATCTGATGCCATTACATCAACGATCTCATCCAATCCCTACCATCCCCATAGCCTACAGCGGGGGATTACTCACTCATAGATGGGGGAAACATGGATGGTCGATGGAGAAGCGATGGTGATGATGATGGCGATGATCTCCTCTAATTCCCCGTCCTGGCAGGGTGCCAGAACGGAATTTCTGGTGCTGTTTCATGGAATCTGGTGGTGGCGGCGGAGCGGAACTCCTTCTAGAAAAACGTCGACCCCCCTGAGTTTTTAGGTCAGAAGGCGACTTATAGGCGGAGAGGGAGACCGAGGGGGAGTCTGGGGCGGCCAGACCACCCCCTGGCATGGCCTAGGCTTGCCCACGCGGCCAGGTGGTGTGGCCTGGGCCCATCCCCCCTCCATCTCGTATTCTAGCTCCTGGAGTCTTCTGGCGAAATAGGATTTTCAGCATATTTTCCGGGATTTTTCCTGATAGTTGATTTTCTGCACAAAAAGTAGACACCAGGGCAATTCTGCTGAAAACAGCATCAGTCCGCGTTAGTTGCATCCAAATCACACAAGTTTAGAGGAGAAACAATAGCAAAAGTGTTCGAGAAAGTAGATACGTTTTGGACGTATCAACTCCCCCAAGCTTAGCTTATTGCTTGTCCTCAAGCAATTCAGTTGAAACCTGAGTGCGATAAAAGAACTTTCACGAACACAATTGCTTCATATGATGTATATATTCTCAGCATGTGATTAACTACTTAGACAATTCATAATAAGGAGTATACAACTAAGTTTACTCAATAGGCATTGCAAGCTATGAAGATATTCCAACTCAAAAATAATAAGTAGCATGAAGCATAAACATAAGCAACATTACAATGCTCATAACAAGGTATGATAGAGTGGTATCTCGCTTGCCTTTGATTATGAATGCCAAGGCACCTCTGAAGTTCAGGTGAATACTAGAAGTAAAGATGTCAAATATACAAGCATCAAAGTCATAACACAAATAATCAAGTAATGAGACAAGCACAAAGAATGACAACTATGCTCTCCAGAAGGTGCTCAAAGAATATGTGGAGACTCAACAAGTAAAAGAAAAGGTTTTGAACAATTTGAAAGGATTCCAAATGCTGAAAGTATGGTACTCGTTAGCTTTGAGCTCTCATTGCCCCTATCATAAGCATCTTTAATGTGGTTAAGGTGAAAGTGAGGTCCAATCTGAGTTATATGCTTGATAGACTATAAACTGAAAATCCCATGTCCCTTGAGTACGAGGTCCGCTCCTCATGCTACTCAACTTTAGTTATCGGTAAGTTCTTGTCATCGTAAATACGTGCGTATCATAGAGAACCGCCAACGGGGTACCCCTTGCCCGATGATACGGAAGAATCCCCATATCAAAATGACAAGGCAAGCAGACAATGAGTATCTCAACAATCTTCTTATTTACCATGGGAAAATGGTGATTTTTCTCTCTTTCCTCTTTTCATAAATCTCTTTGTTTTTCTTTTTCTCAATATCTATCTCTTTTTTTAAAAGAAGAATGCTTCATAGATATCATTATGGTTACGCTGCAGGTTTCCACCATGTCAGCATAGATTAGACCAGCGGCCCAGGCGTTTCTCTATCACACATACATAACTCCATGGACTTACAAGCTCCCCTTTTATTTCACACCGACGACATCCGCAAACAAAAGAGCATGGTATCAACTGGGTATATATTTACAAGTGTTGAAAGCGTTCCCCGTGACAGCAAGGTTCTGCTAATCCCCAGCCTATAATTTGCAAGCATATAACTTTCATGGACAGTCACAATGGTTCAGGTTTATTAAGTGCAGAAATAAAGTGTGCCATCAAGTTCGTGAGAGCTTTACTAACTAACTTTCTCATAACAAGCAAACATTGTATTCGGAAGAAAACAAGGCATATTGAATATGCACGGAAGTAGCAAATGATGCTAATAGGTAGGTATGGTGGACACTTTGGAAATATTTGATTTAGGGAGTTGGAAACTTGAGTAAAACATACTCAGTGTAAGTGAAGGCTAGCAATAGTAAGGGAGCGACAAACAAGAGAGAAATAGATGTCATAATCATGCTTGCAACAAAACAGGTCTAAACATGGCATGAAAGTGATTCAAGATCCTCAAGGAAAAATAATTCATCGAGGCTTAACTGATTATTTCAGTCATGTGCATGCGTGAGCATGTGCCAAGTCAATTCAAATGAAACATTCAGAGGAGGATACCACGGTGTCATACCAAGTTATGAATAGAGTAATGCAAGCAAACATTCATAAAACATGCTACAAACTATTAGAAAGCTAGAACTAATCATACGAAAGCAAGAACTACTAAGCATCCAAAGATAACATACACCCTACACGAACAGGCTAAGAATGCCCACAATGATTAGTATATGTACAAAAATGAAAACAAATAGAGTTCGTTACCAGCCTCTTACCACGCCTCAAGTTGTCATTAATCCTCATTATTGCTCTTCACTTGTGTGGCTTGAATAATAATATGAAACCAATATCCACTGAGGACTGCTGAATCCCTGTAGCACACTCACAAAACCAAAGAAGAACGACAAATACAAAAACAAAAAACAAACAAAGCAAAATCTTTTTGGGTTTTTCGAATAGTTTAAACAAAGCAAAAAGGGAAAAACAAACCAAGGACAAAAACAGAAGAAGAAGCAAACCAAAGAGAAACAACAGAAATATTTTTGGTCTTTTTGTGTTTTAGAAATCAAAAGCAAAGAAAGAACGAAAACCAAAAAGAGAACGAAACATGAATATACAAAGTACCGACGCAACATGATAGGGAGATGAGTGCGATGCCGGCGTATCTCCCCCCAAGCTTAGGCTTTTGGCCTAAGTGGGTATCAATCCCAAGCCGGCCAGGATGACGTGTCACCGTAGTATGACGAGGAGGTACCCTCATTCTGGTGCGAGCTCGAGTACGTCCCTCCGTAGTGTGCAGAGTAATCGTAGGAGGGTACATCCTCCTGGTGCTGCTCGTGGAAACCCAGCAAGCGAAGCTGCTCGTCCACCTCCTCCTTAGAGCGCAACCACGGTCTCCTATGAACACTAAACAAAGAAGACTGTGGCAAAGGGATCTCCCTCTCATCCCCGTCAGTAAACATCATCCTATATACTAGACTATCCAAATCAGAAGCAGAAGTGACAAAGTGATGAGTTTTCATAGCAACAAGGTCAAGCCTTTGTGGTGCCAATACAGTATCATTGGGGTCCACTGAAAGTCCTAATGCATTGACCATATGCGAGGCAATGATGCCCCCATAGATAGGCCCCCTAGCAACTAGGCGGCGAGCAATAAGCGAGCCAAGATTATACCGAGTGTGATTGTTGAGCGCAGCAGCAAGGAAAGCTAAATGATAGTTGGAGATAGTACTTGTGTTCTCCCTACCAAGTATGCCAGTAGCAAGATAATATGCAAAGTATCTAAGATCAGGGAGTTGGATGTTTCTTATATTTCCGTGTTGCGCCACACGGTCATCATCATTGGTCACCCCTCTGTAAAGCTCTAGCAAATCAGCGGGTCGCCCTTGAATTTTCTTCACGGTCCCTGTCATGCTTACACCTACAATACTGCAAAATCTTTCCAATGGCATGGTAAAGGGCAGATTATAAATTTTGAAAGAGACAGTTGACTGATAGGGTGGGTTAGTAAACGTGAAGCTCTCAACAAAGGTTTTGGTGAGCATAGCGTATTGATCACTCTCATCTTGCATATATGAGGTCAAAACAACCCTCTCAATTAGTGGCAGGAAATCATCAAGAATCCCTACAGCTTGTAAGAAAGTAAAACAAGGAAAAGTATATGGGTGAGCATCCCTTTCATTACCAATACGAGTTGCAATGAGATCTTTGTTGTATGATGGCCTAAACTTAGAGGCTGATCTTGAGGGCCTCGACCTCCTAGGTGCATCCCTCTCAAATATCTCTCCAAAGGTATGGTTGTTCATGCTTGATATTCTGAAATTTAAACACCTATTAAACAAGTGATTGCAAAGTGAATAAAATGAAGGATTCTACTCATAGGGACTTGTAAGAGGCTTAAACATGCATCAAAACTATATCTCTAAGCATCAAACAAGCTTACAAGCTCTCATAACCTGTCGCCTACAGCAGCAAAGTACTCAAGATATAATCCACTAAACACAAATCTACTTGGACAAGGGGAGGAGTCACATACCAGAGAACAAGTGCTCCAAATTTCAGCAAAAAAGATGGGTTGAGCAAGGAGATCGAAAAAATCGAGAGCAAGCACCGCAAGAACGCGATTTTGAGCAATGAACTGGAGCTTACTCGGGAGAGAGAAGAAAGTGGCAGGTGAGAGAGTTAGTGGAGGGCCAGGGGTGGCCCACACCATGGCATGGCGCCACCCAGGGCAGGCCGCGCCACCAGGTGGTGTGTCTACCTGGTGGGTCCCCCTGGTACCTCCCATGCACTCCTCTGCCCCTTTTTTCACGTAAAAAATTAATATGAATTTTCTGGAATTTTTCGAGACACTTTATTTTTGGGCATTTTTCAGGTATAGAAGAATGATTTTATGATAGAAAGATTTTTTTGGAAATGATGCAATGACAAAATAAGGCTAGAACTACAAGATTTCTAAGACACTCTAATAAGCAAGCAACTAACAACAAAAAGAAAACTAAACAAAAGCAAAAACTAAAATGGATAGAATAGAAGTACATGGAAATAATCATTGTGAAAACATTGTTTTGTTCAATGAAATCCTTTTGTTAACAAGGTTGATCAGGTCCTGTTACTAAAACAATTCCATATGAGAAAAAACTTTATATTCCACTAATGATTATGTTACCTCAACCTTGATAGCAATGGTCCCAATCATAATAGTTTCAAATTTTTCTCTTGGTATGGGACAATATATTTCTCCAACTTGAATGCCCTCAACATGTTCAATTGAATTCAAACCATAAGTCCTTTCAATCTTCTTGGGGAAATAGACAGTATGTCCCTTGTCATTAACATTGAAAGTCACCTTTCCTTGATTACAATTAATAACAGCTCCTGTAGTATTAAGAAAAGGTCTCCCAAGAATAATAGACATATTATCGTCTTCAGGCATTTCAAGCACAACAAAATCAGTTAATATCAAGCAATTATGAGCCACTTGAACAGGTACATCCTCACATATCCCAACAGGAATAGTGGTAGATTTATCAGCCATTTGCAAAGATATATTAGTTGGTATTAATTTTTCTAGTTAAAGCCTCTTATAGAGAGAGAAAGGCATAACACTAACTCCAGCTCCCAAATCACACAAAGAAGTTCTAACATAACTATTCTTAATAGAGCAAGGGATAGTTGGAATCCCTGGGTCTCCAAGTTTCTTTGGAACCTTACCATTAAAGGAATAATTAGCAAGCAAAGTAGAAATTTCTTCATTAGGGATCTTCCTTTTATTCGAGACAATATATTTCATATACTTTGAGTAAGGAGGCAATTTAATAGCATCAGTCAAAGGAATTTGTAGAAATAAAGGTTTCATCCACTCACAAAACTTATTATAGTGTTCATCTTCCTTTGACTTGTGTTTCTTATCAGGGAAAGGCATAGGTTTTTGGACCCAAGGTTCTCTTTCACTGCCATGTTTCTTAGCAATAAAATCTTCTTTAGTGTATTTAGTATTCTTAGTGTGCTTTTCAGGTTCTTCTTCAACTTTTTCTTCATTAGGAACTTCATTTTCTTCATTACCACTTTCAGTTTCAGCATCAGAAATAGATATACTATTAGGATCTATAGCAGGTTCAGGGGGTTCTACAACAATTTTATGTTTCTTTTTTCCTTTTCTTACGAGTAGAGCCACTATTTTCAGATTGTTGAGAATCCTGCTCAATTCTTTTGGGATGCCCCTCAGGATATAGAGGGGTAGCAGCTCCACTTCTAGTTCTAATTTCATAAGCATGTTTTTCTTTAGCAGCATTAATTAGCAAGTCTTTTTGCACTTTAACGAGTTGATCTAGTTGAGTTTGAACCATTTGAAAGTGTTTAACAATCATTTTAACATCATTAGAGGTGCTTTCCACAATATCTTTCAACTCAATAATAGCTCTAGTGTTTTCCATTAGATGATTTTGCACCCTTTTATTAAAATTATCTTGCTTAACAATAAAGATATCGAATTCTTCTAAGCATTGATGAGGAGGTTTAGAGTAAGGGATATCACCTTCATCAAAGTGTTGGAGAGAGTGTACCTCGATAGTGGATGAGTAGGGAATAGGCTTACATAATTCTTCTATAGGAGGTGAATTCTTGACATCTACAGTTTTAATTCCCTTCTCCTTAAGACATTTCTTAGCTTCCTTCATCACTTCATCATTCAATTCAATAACTCCCCTCTTCTTTGATGTTGGAATAGGCACTGGTATAGTAGGTTCAGGTACAATTACTTCAGGTATAGCTTGTTCAGGAGGATTCCAATCTTCATAGTTCTTACTTATTTTAGCCATTAATTCCTCAGCTTCCTTAGGAGTCATATTCCTGAAAACACAATCAGCACAACTATCTAGGTATGTCCTAGATTCCTCGGTTAGTCCATTATAAAATATATTAAGAAGCTCATTGTTAGGTAATGGACTTCCAGCCTGTGCATGAATCAAAGCACAAAACCTTGCCCAAGATTCGGGCAATATCTCTTTTCTCCCTGTTTAAAATCAAAAAATTCTTGCAAAATAGCATGTCTAGCACTAGGAGGAAAATATTTATGCAGGAAAGTACTAATCAAGCAATCAGGGCTATCAATAGATCCAGGAGGTAAATTACTAAACCAAGTTTTAGCTTCTCCTTTCAGTGAAAAGGGGAAAATCTTAGCAACAAAGTAAGTACGCATCTTAATATCATCAGAAAACAAGCCACTCATGGTAGAAAGTTCATTCATATGTGCTACCGCACTTTCATTCTTAGTCCCACAAAAAGGTTCTTTCTCAACAATAGCTATGTAAGATAGATCGAGAGAGAAATCATATCTTCATCTATAATGTTTATGGGAGAAGCAGTAAGCTTAGCAATATGAGACAATTTGGGTCTAATAGTATGTCTCTCAAGGAGACTCTTAGCAGCGCTCCTATCATGGGTGTTTTTACATTCTTTAATAAATTCATCGGTCATCTCAACATAACCATCTTCAATATCATAACTTTCACTAGACTCGGGTGAACTAACAGGTGTAGTAGTAGTGTCTTCATTAGGAGTTTCAGTATTTCTAGGTATAGTTCTCGCAATCGTAGCGTCTAGGAAAGGACCTAATGAACCACTCTTATCAAGCAAAGTAGAAGCAGCATCATAAGCATCAAGAGTTTCAGATTCAGCAGTAGTAGCAGTGTGTGTAGCATGTGTATGTGGTGGTGTAACGAGCTTACTCATAACAAATGGTGAATCAAGAGCAACAGAGGTGTTCAGAATCGTACCTCTTCTTGTAGTGGATGGTAAAATAGGAACCTTGCCATCACGAGTCTTACCCATGATGGATGGATAGCAGCGAACAATAGAGAATCCAAGTGAACTTGAAAAATAAAGCTATGCTCCCCGGCAACGGCGCCAGAAAATAGTCTTGATGACCCACAAGTATAGGGTGTGTATTGCAGTATTTTCGAGGGAAGTGAAACCCAATTTATTGATTCGACACAAGGGGAGCCAAAGAATATTTATAAGCCTTAGCAACTGAGTTGTCAATTCAGCTGCACCTAGAAACAATCTTGCTCACAAAAGTTTATCAGTAGCAGCAGTTTTGTAGTGGCAATAGTAAAGTAACAACAGTAGTAAAGTAAAGACAGCAGTAACAATAGCAGTAACAGTAGGATTCGAGTGTGGTAGGCATAGGGATGGATGGCGGGCGTTTGCATGGACAAGACAATTCACATAGCAATCAGAACATAGGGCAATTGCAGATAAATAAGATAAAGCATCCAAGTACTAGATAATCCTAGGCATGTGTTCCAAATATAGTCATACATGCTCGCAATGAGAACTTGCACAACATCTTTTGTCCTGCCATCCCGTTTGCAGCGGGGCCTCAAGGGAACTACTGGCAATTAAGGTGCTCCTTTTAATAGAGCACCGGAGCAAAGCATTAACACTCCGTGAACACATGTGATCCTCACATCAAAGCCATTCCCTCCGGTTATCCCGATTTTTGTCACTTCGGGGCCATTGGTTCCGGACAACAACATGTGTATACAACTTGCAAGTAAGACCATAAACAATACTATCATAATGAATCAATAACATGTTCAGATCTGAAATCATGGCACTTGGGCCCTAGTGACAAGCATTAAGCATAACAAGTTGCAACAAAGTCATAAAGCACTAATAAAAGATACTAGGCACCATGCCCTAACAATCTGATGCCATTACATGAACGATCTCATCCAATCCCTACCATCCCCATAGCCTACAGCGGGGGATTACTCACTCATAGATGGGAGAAACATGGATGGTCGATGGAGAAGCAATGGTGATGATGATGGCGATGATCTCCTCCAATTCCCCGTCCCGGCAGGGTGCCAGAACGGAGTTCCTGGTGCTGTTTCGTGGAATCTGGTGGTGGCGGCAGAGCGAAACTCGTTCTGGAAAAACGTCGAACCCCCCTAAGTTTTTAGGTCAGAAGGCAACTTATAGGTGAAGAGGGAGACCGAGGGGAGTCTGAGGCGGCCAGACCACCCCTGGCGCGGCCTGGGCTTGCCCACACGGCCAGGTGATGTGGCATGGGCCCAGCCCCCCTCCGTCTCGTATTCTGGCTCCTAGAGTATTCTGGCGAAATAGGATTTTCGGCATATTTTCTAGGATTTTTCCTGATAGTTGATTTTCTGCACAAAATGTAGACACCAGGACAATTCTGCTGAAAACAGCGTCAGTCCATGTTAGTTGCATCCAAATCACACAAGTTTAGAGGAGAAACAATAGCAAAAGTGTTCTGGAAAGTAGATACGTTTTGGACATATCAGGGTGCATGAACAAACTACCATGGCCGCCTTCGTCGACAGTATGGAAAAGGGAACTTTGCTCCGCCATAAGTTGAAGCGCAAGCAAGACAACAATGAGCTCACCCTCAACGCAATGATCGCCATGGCTAGCGAGTTCGCCGCTGCCGATGACGACGCACACGGATCACTACCGGCAATAGCAATCCCTACCCATGCTAGAAAAAACAACAATAACAAGTGGAAGAATCCGCCTGAAGAGAAGCCAACAACCGACATGGTCACCGCAACATTCACTGGCAAAGGCGTAGGCGGACAGCGTGGACGTGGCCGGGGGGCTATCATTGGCCAGCAGAGGAGTGACGCTACACCCTCAGCACCTCGCGTTCCCCAAACGTACAAAGAGTACCATGATATGCCATGTTTCGTCCATCTCAATGCAAACAGCAAGTCCACCCACACCAACCGCCAATGCAAGTTTGTCAATGGCCTTAAGGAGGACCCTGAGTCCAGCTATAAGCGAAGTCGGAAAAACAGACCCTGCGGAAAGGGCAAAGGGAAGAAGGAGGAAGAGCCCAAGGAATCAAGCGATATGGATGAAGATGTGGAACCCAAATCTTCCGACAAGGGAGAGGATAAAGGGGAAAATCCCTTCAAAAAGAAGGCTCCATGTTACCACACCTTCCTTGGCACTCCACCGTCCGGGCCCAGAAAACCTCTCTGAGGATACTGATGGCTACCCTCCCTCTAGTTCCCCAGTATGTTAGGTGGTCGGAAGTTCCAATTACTTGGGATAGGGAAGATCATCCAAAACTTATCCCCACAGAGAACCAGTATGCCATGGTCATCAACCCTCTGATTGACAGCACAGAGTTCACCAAGTGCCTCGTGGACAATGTAAGCAACATCAACACCATATACCTGGATACACTGCACAAGATGAATTTGACAGAGAATCAGCTAAGGAAGAGCAACACCGTGTTACATGGGGTTGTCCCTGGCTGACAAGCAAATTCCCTGGGCTGCATCACCCTTCTGGTCGCTTTTGGTATACGCATGACCTTTGAAGTGGTGCCTTTCAAGAGCGTGTACCACGTCATCTTCAGACACGACATCTTCCACTCCTTCCTCGCACGGCCATGCTTTTTCTACAACAAGCTCAAGATACCCAAACTAAATGGCGCCATCACCGTTGACGGAAGCTTCATCAAGGCACGGGAGTGCGAGCTCAGTGAAACCACCTTCGCCGAATCAGTCCTCTACGGTGAGGAGTTCAAGGAGATCCAGAACCAGTTCGATGCCTCAGAGATGCCGGCTTCGAAGAAGCAGATTACTGTTGCCGAACCTGTCTTCAAGGCCGCCATCAAGACCAAGCAGGTGGATCTTGTCGAAGGAGATTCCTCCAAGACCACTGACATTGGCCACAGACCTAGATCCCAAATAGGAAAGCGCGCTCATCGAGTTCCTCCGTGAGAATAGGGACATTTTCGCTTGGCAACCTACTGACATGAAAGGTGTACCTAGGGAACTTGCCGAGCACAGCTTGAATATTGATCATAATGCCAAACCGATGAAGCAACCTCTACGATGCTTTGGTGATGAAAGACGAAGGGCTATAGGCAAAGAAATAGCTATGTTACTTAAGGCTGGCTTTATCCGAGAAGTTATTCACACCCGATGGGTGGCAAATCATGTACTTGTCCCTAAAAAGGGAACCAATGAATTAAGAATGTGCGTTGATTACACCGGGTTGAACAAAGCATGTACGAAGGATCCGTTTGCTTTGCCTCGCATTGACCAAGTCATTGACTCGATGAATGGCTCGGAACTTCTGTGTTTTCTCGATGCTTACTCAGGATACCACCAAATCTAGATGTGAAAGTCGGACCAACTGGCCACTTTGTTCACCACACCCTACGGCACGTATTACTACATCATGATGCCCTTTGGGTTGAAAAACTCCGATGCTACATACCACCGGACGATGCAACGTTGCCTGCACGACCAAATAGGTCGCAACATACACGCTTACATGGATGACATCGCGGTAATGTCAAAGAAATCAAATGATCTTATCGTTGGTTTGTAGGAAACCTTCGACAATCTCCGGAAATACAACATGATGTTGAACCCCAAGAAGTGCTTCTTTGGTGTACCCTCCGGCAAATTGTTGGGTTTCATCGTTTCGCATCGCGGAATCAAGGTGAACCTGGGGAAAATCAAGGCCATCCTCGACATTAAACGCCCGACATGCCTGAAGGACATACAAAGGCTCACTGGCTGCGTTGCATCAGTAAGCCGGTCCATAGGCCGACTTGGTGAGAAGGCTATGCCGCTCTACAAGTTGCTTAAGAAGGCGGACAAATTCACATGGATGGACGAAGCTGACGCTGCACTTCAGGAGTTGAACAGAATACTCTCCTCCTCGCCAATACTTGCAGCACCAGTGTCAAGGGAGCCTATGTTAGTTTACATGGTGGCAACCAACCGAGTAATCAGCATCGTCATCGTGGTGGAGCACAAGGAACCAACACACGAATACGGAGTTCAGCGGCCCATTTATTATATAAGCAAGGTCTTGGCGGAATCCAAGCAGCATTACCCGCACTACCAAAATATAGCTTATGGAGTTTTCCTTGCTTCACGTAACCTAAGGCATTATTTCCAGGAGCACCCTATCACGGTAGTGAGCAAAGCTCCACTGCCCGACATCATCAATAACAGCGACGCTACAGGGAGAGTGGCAAATGGGGCATTGAACTTGCCACCTTTGAAATCACCTACAAGAGACGCGGCGCTATCAAGTCACAAGCATTGAGCCAGAATATTGGGTTATGCACTTTGACGGATCAAAGCTACTCAATGGCTCGGGGGCTGGTGTATTATTACAATCACCAACAGGAGAAAAGTTGCAATACATCCTGCAGATCCACTTCAATGCTACCAACAACATGGCGGAGTATGAGGCCCTCATTCACGGACTTCGTGTAGCCAAGGATATTGGCATCAAACGCATAGTTTGCTGTGGAGATTCTGACTTGGTTGCCCAGCAAGTAGCTGGCACCTGGAATGCGCGGAACCTTATGATGGTGGCATATCGAGACGAAGTAGACGAAATAGCCAAGTGCTTCGACGGCTACAAAGTCAAGTATGTCAAAAGGGAGGAGAATGAGGTGGCAGGTCTACTGTCAAAGCTTGGATCAGCTCGTCGACCAATTCTGCCAGGTGTTTTTCTAGAACATTTGCGGACTCTATCCGTGAAAGGAGCGGACCCCGACAACCCGGATAGAGTGGATTCATTTGTTAACGCAGTAACAGTGACCTCTCTAGCTTGGACGAAACTGTTCATGGACTATCTACAAGACGGAACTTTGCCTGCCAACAAAGTCGAAAGCCGGAAAATAGTACGGAGAGCAAAAGGCTACGTCATCATTGACGACCAGCTATATAAAAGAAGTACCACAGTAGTTTTCCTCCGATGTGTCTCCCAGCAGCAAGGTATTGAGATACTTAGAGGAATACATCTCGGAGATTGCGGGCATCACGCCGCTCCCCGGTCGTTGGTGGATAAGGCCTTCCGACAAGGATTCTACTGGATAACTGCCAAGGCGGACGCCAACAAGTTGGTACAAACATGCCTCGGGTGTCAGTTTTATGCAAGACAACCAAGTGTTCCAGCTGAAGAATTGCGAACCATACCAATAACTTGGCCGTTTGTAGTCTAGGGGCTGGACATGGTAGGACCTTTGCAAAGAGCACCCTGTGGATTCACACACTTGCTAGTAGTAGTGGACAAATTCACAAAATGGATTGAAGCTAAACCCATTAGAAAGCTTGATGGGGCAACATCCCTAAAATTTGCCTGGGATCTGGTGGTGAGATTTGGTCTCCCACATAGCATCATCACCGACAACGGCAGAAATTTATCTCTTGGAGAAGTTGAGGAGTACTGTCATGAAAAAGGCATCCGCCTTGACCTAGCATTTGTGGCACACCCACAGTCAAATGGGCAAGCTAAAAGGTCCAATGGACTAATTTTGCATGGAATCAAGCCACGCTTAGAGGCACCGCTACGTAGAGCAGCTAGAGCCTAGGCAGAGGAATTACCATCTATCTTGTGGAGTTTAAGAACAACACCCAATAGATCCACCAGCTTGACACCTTTCTTCATGGTTTATGGAGCAGAAGCAGTTATCCCATCCAACACCCTCCACGATGCACCAAGAGTTTCCGCCTACGATGAGGATGACGCTGAAGAATCCAGAAGCTTATCTGTGGACCTACTTGAGGAAGAACATGTGCTAGCATGCCAGAGATCCGCCATCTACCAGCAGAAGCTGCGTGGCTACCATAGTCGCCGCGTAAAGCATCACTCATTTAAAAAGGGGATCTCGTGCTTAGACTCAAGCAGGAGAAATCACACAAACTATCCCCGCCTTGGGAAGGACCATTCGTCATAAGAAAAGCATTGCTAAATGGTTCCTATTACCTCGTCGATATTCGTGAGTTGAAAGATAGGCCAAAAAATTGCAAGCGCAAGCAACGTGACTCCGATGATGACTACCCAGAGATAGATCGGTCATGGAACATAGCAGTGCTACATCCCTTTTACACTTAGCACATTTATATTATGTAATAAGTTTCTTATATAATCAATGAAATAAAGCATTTGGTTCACTCATATTCTCTGAGTATTTTACCTCCTTTAGTTGTTCAGTTTTGGATCATATAAACCCTTTATGCGCAAGTTTGCATTTGCACTTGTGAAAATTCCGCCTACGGGCGTTAGCTTAAGTTTTGTGGTCTACACGTTTTCTGAAGTTTTTATGTGGATTCCGGAGTAGTAACTTTTCGGCACTCAAAGCCAATGATTTTGTTCTTAGGTTCTTGATGGTGCTATTAAGCATCATCACCTGAGAGCATAATTCTGTGCTGTGAGTCTTCCGTCTCACAAAAGGTCAAGCATACGAACCAGAATAATGGATAAGCCAATACTTGCTTAAAAAATATACACATACTAGAAAAATATAAGTTGTAGGAAACTTGAGTACAAGTTTTTCCGCCTTAGCAAAACATAAGTTTTTTCCGCATACACATTGCAGAGACACATTTAATACAAACATTGTTTTTCATGGCTCTACTACAGGGGCTTCGTGGTGGCATCATCAGGAGAGCCAGGTTGGGAGAGCTCGTCAAACTCGAAACGAGAGGGGCTAGACTCAGACGAGGCCATATCGTCATCAAGGATCTCGGTAGGCATGAAGAGATCCGCCTTGACCATCTTGGGAACTCTGGTGTCGAAGCCGGTGAGAGAATTCCAAATAGCATCGCTATCGATTTCTTTCCCTTCCTCGTCCAGCTTGGGCATGTCGGAGGTCACCAAATCGATGTCGTCATTGTCATAGTGTGCCTTGACCAAGGACAGGGTCATCCTAGCACCAGCCCGGACGCAAGAGGCTTTCCAGTCCTTGACTTTCTCGGGGGATCGGTGCGGGATTTCCGTGAACTTGGCCACTGAGTCTGCCGCCTTGATATTGATACCTAGAGGTTGATCTATCTCCTTGGCTTGGGCAATGGCGGTGCTGACGAAGTTGCTGGCAAGAATCATGCGTTCCTTGGGATCCGGAGCACCCTCACCCAAGTTCTCTAAGCCAATGGGAGTTGTGGTTTGTAACAAAATACAAGGACCGTGAGTACAAACAAGTCAAATGGTTGTCCAAATTACATAAATGGCCAAGACGGAGAAAAGGTTACCGAAGATGCTCGTTTCCGCTTGCTTGCATGTCTTCGCCAAGACATCGAGCTCCTTCTGGACTGTTTTGTACATCTCAAGGTTCCTAGTATTCTGCTCTTTGGCAGCCTGGTTCTGCTCCTTGAGTTGCGCAATCTCGTCCTTTAGGTGCTGCATCTCGGCGTCAACAGACCTTGCAACACCTTCATTGCTTCCTCGTGGACTTTGACGGCATCGGCCAGGTCCTTCTTCAGAATTTTATTTTCATCATCGAGCTCCTGGATATGCTTGGATTGCTCGACGATGCTCTTGGCCTTGGCAATGGCTATTGTAAGACGGAACAAAAATTGCTATAAGATGATGGAAGAAATGATTCAATGAGAAAAGCAAGGAGCTGTTACAAGACACGGACTCTGGCTATTTTTGATATGTTGCTTCGGGAAGGTGGTTTTACCCTGTTCAAGGTCCAGTTCCTTCCGTAGAGCAGCAAACCTCTCATTGGCGGCTATCCTCTGTTTATTCTCATTCTGCACAAGATGTTAACATGCTTAGTTTCTCTAGAGAATCTAGTCAGAACTATACAAGTTTCAACTAAATGCTCGGGGGCTACAGTATAAGGTTTTAAAAATAAACTAGTTTCTCTAGAGCAACTAGTCGGAACCATCTAGTTTCAACTAAACGCTCGGGGGCTACGCGGACAAGTTCTACAGTTAGTTCTTTGGAGCACTCAGGCTAAAACTATTGGTTTGTTACCTGAGAGCTCGGGGGCTATAGTGGGATACATTACAAATCAAAAGAAGTGAAGTTCAAAAGACTTATGATGGCAATGACCCTAAGATTGTTGGCTAGATGAGCATAGGAATCATGGAAGGTCCGGGCGTTCTTATAGATTGCATTGGCCTGCATGATGAGGTCCTCCAGGCTCAATGTTGGAGGAGTCGCAGCCAATGGAGAAGTTGAAGCCGGAGGCATGGATGAAGCCCTAGCCACCTCTTGCGTCTTCAGGGCAGATGATAGCTCAGAGGCTCCCGCCTTGATCATTGCTTCCACGTCCACCACTTCCTTCCCTTTCTCGGTGGCATCCTTAGCCGGAGCTTCAGCCACTTTAGAGGAAGTGCTCTCCTGCGTCGCCTGGCCGCTGGGAGCAACATCTGCCTCGACAGAGCCTGAGATATCAAGAGTTGGATTGACATCTATCTCCATGGCGGAGATCTCAGGGATGACGGGAGATCAAAGCCCAGCAGGGCCGGAAGAAGGCTTGGCGGCAGGAGTAGGGGGAGCAGTAGCGGGAGAGGACTTGGCAGACAAATCCCTGGTTAGCATGTCATGAATGTTTTTTGACCCTCCCACATCTTTGGAGGATCGCTTCAAACTAACACCAGATTTCCTCCTGAAATGTACAAAGTATAAGTGTAGGAGTTGAAAAAAGGTATGAGCTGAAAAGCATAAGTCGGAGAATGAAAATACTTACTCCACGGCAGGAGCCTTGGTGAGGGGAATGCCGGTGGATTTCTTCTTCTTCTCCTCCTCTAAGGAGGCAGTGGAACATTTGGAGACTCCACTCTCCGATTTCTTCTTCTTGGCCTCGGCGGCAGCGTTAGAGGTGGAGCTCTTCCGCTTTCGCGCTGCCGGAGCTGGTTGATCTTTGGGGGCGTCATCATCGGACACCACCTGGATATCCTTCAACTTAGGATCATAGACCTGGGAGGCCATTTGATCTGCTGCCAAGGTCGCTAGCTGGGATACAGAGGAGTGTTAGATTAACAACTTCAAGTCGGAAGAACCTTAGAGCATGTAACGAGCAACAAAGGAAACAGAAGCTACCTCTGGGCATGTGCCGCAATCGAACATGTCATAGGTGATCTTAAAGCCCCACTTCTTGTCCTTCACCTTGACAATGTCCTTAAGCCAGAGTTTGATGGAGTCTGTAGAGAAGTTATCCCGCGAAATTCGCATGGGATCCCTCTTGTCTTGAGTGTATTTACACATGAAATTAGCACGGTGATGCAGAGGTTGGATCCGCCTAACAAACCAGCACATGGCTAGATCCAAGCCAGTCAGACCTCCGTACACGAGCCATTCAATCCGCCTTACGGCGCGGTTGGCCTCGTCATCAGATGGAAGGGAGGTTGGGGTCTGCCATGCTGGCACCTCAGCGGCGGCTCCGTCGACGAAGTCGGGATAAGTCTCAAGGCGGTCAGGCAGAGGAATATTGGGGCCGTAGAAGTACATGTGCTGCCAGTTCTTGCATGACCCATGCCCTACAATGTCGGGGAAGCGCCGGCTAGGCCGGATTTTGAAGCGAATGGTTCCGCAGATCCGCAATTTGTCCTTGGACTCTACGGACTCTCTCTTGACGGTAAAGAAGTACACAAATAGATCTAATCTTGGCTTGATTCCTAGATATCCTTCGCATAGAGCTACGAAATTGCTAAGGACTAAGATGATGTTGGGAGAGAGGTTGTGGGGAAGTACCCGGAAGTGCCGGAGAACATCCAAGAAGAAGTCGGAGACTGGCAGGCTTACACCATGTACCAGCTGAGATTTGAGGTACACCTTCTCCCCGGCTTGGGGCGAAGGGACCACCTCGCCAGCCGGTGCCGCTCGCCAGGCCAACCCCTTGGCTGCGGGGAGATACCCCTCAGTGACCAGCTCCTATAGATCTTCGGCGGAGAGATCAGAGCCTCTCCACATCCCCTTATGGGAATCATTCTCTTCTTTAGCAGCTTCTGGCGCCGCTTGTTCTTGGTCATCGCTGGTGGTCTCCACCACGGCGGAGACAGGGACGACCATTCCCTCCAGCGGGACGGAAACTCCCTGGGATGGCTCCAGTGTAGCCTTGGGAACCGCCACCGTGGAAGGGACAGAGCTGTTGGAGGCCATTGCGACGGGGGAGAAGGTGGAGGAAAGGAAGGCTCTGGTTAGGGTTTTCGCAGAAGAGCTCGAACGGTCGCGCGGCTGGAGGAAGACGAAAACTGGAAAGCGAATGCGGGTAAAAGAGAAATAAAATGACCGCGGTGAAACTATATAGACCCCGCATCAAGATTCATGCAAAGAGATCTAATGGATGGGACATTGCCGCCGTGGAAGTGAACGTACGCGGTAATTTTGCCACGCCCTCCGTCATTGCCGCTTTGCCGTTTCGGATTTCTCGCACGTAAAAATAGCTAATGATTAACTTCCTATTTCTATGAGTTTCGAGGTAGCATAGGCTGTACCCCTACGTCATCCTCCTGACAGTTGCAGTGAGGCATCACATCTGAAGATTCCATTGAAGATGGAGATTATCCAGCTCTAGAAATGAAGACTCGAGGAATCTCCGGCTACATTGTGAAGCCGGAGAGGATTGCAGGGTTCTTTGGGAGACCTTTGTGATATTGCTTGACGAAATGGCATCACTTAGACGGGATATTCAAAGGTCAATGGGCAAGACAGGCGCAAGATTTCAAAGTCCTCTGGGGGCTACTATTGGGGATATGCTATATGGGTATCCTCATAGCATGCCACCAATTCGCCTAACCCGGGTGGCCCATAGTTGGTAGCAAGTCCTATGGCCTACTGGGTGGCCCAGTTAGACGGGTCCAGAAGGGAGGCCCATGCCGGATAGAGGAAGGCTACGTGGGAGTCACCGACGTACTCGGAGCCTTGGAGTGCAAGACACGAAAGACTAGTTCGTATTAGTGTAGGACTCTTTACCTTGTCTGGCAAGGACCTTTCCCTGTAAACCCTAGGTCTTGGCGCATTTATAAGACGGCCTACAGGAGCCTTTAGGGTAGAAGACACACGATAACAACAAGTGCATAGCACAACACCTCGCACAGCGAACCTATCTATGTAACTCGGTGTATTGCCATTAGAGTGATTTATAGCAGGAGTAGAGTTCTGCCACCGTTGTGGGACTTGAACCTGGGTAAGCTGTGTTACCTCATACTCGCCAACTCTCCGCCTTACCCCACGTCTCTAAACACGCATTGTGAGGACCCCTCCATGGCGTACTCATCGACAATACCATGATAGAGAGGATGAACTATAGTGGTGGATCTCTGATGGCTCAGATTTTTGCCATCTTCCACTGTGTTTAAACGTTGTTTTTGGTCAAGCAATTGCCAAAGAAACTCTCAACTTTTGCCACTAATGACGAATAATTGCAAAGATATGCAAATCCATTCTTTGATTTATGTTGTGTAGGAAATCACTGCTTTTAAGGCGACATAAGGAGTCATAATGAAGGATTTTGAGGAAGTACATATGGCCAAGTAATTGGAGAAGCTTTCCAGGGCATCCACACGCTTAACGACCACTGGTACGGGCACGGTCCGCCCGTATTGCTTGCCCGTACCAGGTGGCCATAGCTTCGTCTCGTCAAACCCTATAACTTTCATGAAGACGCCTATACATTTCGAGGCTCCAGCTGCCGGCTAGAGAGCCGCCATTCACAGATTGCATCACAACACCACCAAAGGAGATCCACACCATTGTTCATCCATATTTCATCACTTCCACCATCCATCCATCCACTAGCCATAGCCATTGCTTTGTTTACTTTTAGATCTCCTTGTGATTTGGCGACCATTGTAAGAATATTTGATTTCAATCTAAGTATTTGCATGATGTTTTCTATCTCCGATCTATTTGTTATGAGTGAGTAGTCTTCATGGGCTATGGGTTGGGGAGAAATCTCGCAGCAATTATGTGCATCTAGATCATGGGAGAATTTTATTTTGTTTGGATTCGTGATTTCTATCTTTTGTTTCTTCGTCTCTCGTCTTGATCTGTGGACTTTTAGGTACCCAAGATCCCATAGATAGATAAAGGCTTGAGGTGAGATACTTTGCTAGAGGCGATCTCATAGGAAACTCAATGATAGAAAGGGAAGTACAGTCTTTGCTTAGCGCCCCATTCGGGATCAACAACAACGTCACCACTTAAAGCTTTTGATATGTGTTTACACTTAATAATCGTTTGTAACCCGCGGCTTCGGTGTACTCTCACTTGGATTAAAAGTCTATTGCTATGTCTGCTACATCACGGGGGCTCTAGAATATTAGGATGTGTTGCCCACAAAAGATTATCTCAATACAAACATTATACATGACTATGCTTATTATTATCTTTTATCCCATTTGATGTGCAGCTACAGGTGGATCTTTAACCCTGGCCTATCTCCATCCATTGATTCAAACCCGTTATGAAGTAAACTAGATTGGTCCAGTTAACTAAGGTAAAACGAACAAACAAAGTCTTGTAGACGTGTCCTTTTTATTACCTTTTAGCAGTTCTTTCCGAGGTTCGATTAAACCTAGGTCTTCTAGGTAAAAAGCTATTATACTACATCCGTGAATCCAGATCGAAGGTATCAACTCTTTTTCTGGCGCCGTTGTCAGGGAAGCAATTTTGCTATCCTGGTGAGGTCATTAGAGACCTTGTTTTTAGTTTTATTATTAGTTGTAGTCTAATTCTTGTTATTAGTTTACTTTCTTATTATCTATTTGAGAACCAAAAAAATAGATACTTGTTATTCATTTTTATTACATAAAAATTACCAAAAAGATAAGAGCCATGGCTCAAAATATATTAGGGGAGTATGCTACTCCCACCGATGATGTTACACCCATTGCTCAACCCGCATTTGATGCGAAAACATATGAGATAAACCTAACCTTTTAAGTTTGGTTCAACAAAACCAATTTGGGGGTTCATCTTCTAAGGATTCGGGATTGCACTTAAATACTTTTACCGAAATTTGTGACATGATGCGTATTAAGGATGTAGATCCAAATGTGTTAAGCTAAGATTATTCCCTTTCTCTCTTAGAGGAAAGGATAAGTATTGGTTGCTAGCTCTACCAAAGGGCACTATTAAATCTTGGGAGGAATGCACTAATTTATTTATGACTAAATTTCCCCCGGCTAAGACTATTCAGCTAAGATCCAACATTACAAGCTTTAGACAAGAAGGTCGTGAGCCACTAGCGCTTGCGTGGGAAAGAATGAAAGAAGTCGTAATGAACTGTCCTAATCATGGGATGAAGAGTGGCTTATATTACATTTATTTTATAATGGTCTTAATCCAATGTCTAAGTCTATGCTAGATACTGCAGCAGGAGGAACGATCATGGGAAAGCATGTGAGTGTTGCAAAGAAGTTACTTGATGACATGCAAAATAACTATGCCCAATGGCATGTGGAAAGAACCTCGAAGAGAGTAAGTTCAATTACCGAGGTAAACAATGAGGAGCTTACATCTAAGGTAGATGAGTTTCTTAGCTTAGTAAAGGGTAAGGAAGATACCCAAGTTAATGTTATCACTACCGATGTTAATGATGTTAATTTTATAGCTCACACTCCTTTTAATCCTGCATGGAAAAATAATTATGCTTATAATGTTCAAAAATATCATACTAATCATGTAGGAGCTCCTTATAATAATTATGATAATACTAATGGAGAAAATCATGGCAATCTCCCGTTTGAGCAAACTGTTAGAACATTTATGCAAGCTCAAACTGAACAAAACAATATGCTTATTAAGATTACGGAGAACCATGAGAGTAGTATAGGAAGATTATCTAATCAGGTCGTTGCAATTAGAAATGATGTGCAGACTCTACAGGAAAGAACAAAGATCGTGGAGGCTCAGCTGGGTAAGGTAGTTGAGAGCCAAGCTCTCATTCTAGAGAAGTTTTCTAGCAAACCCAAGCCAAATCCGGTAGAAGACCTCAAGATTATGAGGGTGGTAACCAATGATGAAAATCCTGAAGATCTGGATTATAGAAACGCACCAACACCGGAATATACCATGGAAGATCTATTGAACATGATCATTGTTAAGAATCCAGATATAGAACAAGGTAATGATGCTATGTACCAACAATTTATACAACAAGTAGCATCTAAGGTTCGTGATTTAGATATGGAGTATAAAAGACTAGCTGATAAGCTTCCGGCTAAGCTAGATGATATATTTGAGCCCACTAAAATTAAGTTGGAAGTTAATGAGATATCTGCACTTTGTGATCTTGGTGCAAGCGTCTCAACGATTTCCAAAAGCCTATTCAGTAAGTAAGACTTGGGGCTATTTGTTACAACTGAATTAAGACTCCATCTAGCAGATTCAACTTATAAACAAGTTGTTGGGATCAAAGAAAATATAGTTGTTGAAATTAAAGGTAGTACCGCTCTTATTGATCCTGTTATTGTGGACATGTTTGAAGATCATAGCACATATAATTCTAGGTAGGCCATTCCTAAGAACTATTAAAGCTTTGATTAATTTACATGAAGGGAATGTAAGAATAGGGCTACCATCTAGAGATCCTTTTGTAGTCCACTTCCGTAGGAAAAAGAAGGCCAATCCTAATGATGATGAAGGGGTAATTACTTTAAAAGAAAACTATTTTCGAGTGGACATTCCACTCCCCAAATCTAAGTGATTGCCATCAAGGTCAAGCTAATTAACATTAACTAGAAGCGCTTCATGGGAGGCAACCCATGTGAAATAAAGTTTCTCTAAGTTTTTATTTATTATGTTTTATTTCGTGTTAGTTTGCTTTTGTTTTTGTTTTTAATAAAGCGTGTTCAAGAAGACCTATGGAAAGAGCAGAAGAAATAAGATAATCCTTTATATTTTATTTTACTAAACGTGGCCAAAAAGTATTGTTGGATCATTACTTAGTGTTTTTGCTGCTATTTAACCTTTTGATAAGATGTGCAAAGGTGCATGGAGTTACTAATCAAATTCTTTGAGTTTTTATAGTTCACAGTGTCGATAACGACTACTGGTATGGCTCGAGTGGCCCGTACCGTGCACCCGTACCACCTCAAGGCAAAGGGAGATAGAAATTGCGATGTTCGCCGATGGAATCAGTGTCGATAATGACCATTGGTACGGTCAAACGTGCCCGTACCGCGCGCTCGTACCATACCCCCTAGCAAACATCAGATTTTAAGCAAAGTCACCGCAGTGTTAACGACCAGCAGTATGGGCGCGTGCGACCGTACTGAGTGCACCGCCTGGGAGCAGCTGTCGCCCCCAAGGTAAGTCACCTGGTACGGGCAGGCTTCGGCCATACGGCCCACCCGTACCAAGTACGCGGACACCATAAACACACCGAGGAGGTAACCAAAAATCCCCACATCGATTTTTATCTTTCTTCTTCCTCCAAACTTCAAACCACCTACATTGGATCTTCAAATTTACTCAGTCTTTCTTCGATTTTCGCACTCACTCGATCTAAGGGATGATTCTCCTCTGATCCCCAACTTATTTGTGCAAAAGATTCGCTTAATCATTCATCATTGTCAATCTAGACATAGGTCTTGTTCTTGATTCAATCTTGGTACTAAGTATGCTTAGCATTGTTTTTTTTGAAGAGCTTTTTTGTAGTTAGTGTAGAGAATCACTTATGCTATGTTTCTATTGGACAAGAATTTTATTAGAAATTTACTTTATCTTTTTTTATTTATTAGATGAACACGAGGAGTCGTATACGTGAAATGGCTGCGGAGTCCTCCGCGCCACCCGTTGATACGTTAACCCCCGAGTCACTTAGCATTGAGTTCGCTGAGGAGTTCCATCTTACCCGTTTCGATCGTCTCAAGATTCCAGAGATCAAGTCCACCAAGTGGGCGTGTCCTTATATCCTTAACCAACTTGGCATTCGTGTAGATTTCGATTTACTTTGCAAAAATGTTGATTTGTACAATTTTGTCTTTCAGGATGTTGCAACATATGTTGCTTGACACTTGAGTTCTTCAGCACCTTGACACACACGGTGGATCCTTATGGTTGTTCTGAGGAACAAAGGCCCGGAGTTGATCGAATTAAATTCCGCCTTATGAACTGTGAGTATACTTTGACACTCAGCCAATGGGCTCAATGCTTTGGGTTAACCAACAACACCACATATGTACGCACAACTACCTTTGTTTTAGATCCTTCCCCTTCACAATATTTTAACTTGATGAGAATTCGTGGACACACACTCAAGGGGAATCAAATTGATCATCCTGCTATTCGATATTTGTTCTATGTTATTGCTAACACATTGCAGGCATGTGGTGAGTTTACTAGAGTTAATGAGGAGGACATGTTGATCCTCACAAAAGCTGCACTTATCAATTGTAACTTAATGCCAAATTTGGGCACTTTACTTGTGTTTTATCTTAAGCATCAAGCTCTTCAATCTCGTGGACCCATATGTGGAGGAGGAATTGTGACTGTTCTCGCACGCGCACTTCACATCAACCTAGGTAACATCCAGCTGTTGACTGGAGGTAACCGTCTCGGTCTATCTACTCTAAGAGCACGTGGTATGATTTCTAAAAATCATTGTAGATATTTCTTCAATATACCTGGAGCGGATCACTTGATCTCGGCTCCTTTGCGTAACGGTTTATTCTCTATCGAGGATGGATGTTTGCATTATGACGTGCAGGTCGAAGCTAATCTACCCCAACAAGAAATACCCGTGGGAGGAGGAGAAGATGAAGAAGTAGAACAAGAAGGACCCAAACAAGATGTGTAGCCACCAAACTACTACACCACCTATGAAGATATCTATGCATTCGAAGGAAATATTCAAAACATGAACAACCTCTCCATCAACCTTCGAGATGTCACTTCAAGCCTCACCACCCAATTCCATGATTGGAGCAGCCAATGGAACATGGGGGACTATCCACCGCCACCACAATGAGCAAAAAAAAGGGCTTGTCAAAGCCTGAGTTTGGGGATGTGTTCCCCTAGCAAATTTATTTGTGTAAAAACGAGGTTATACTCCAGCTCCTTGAGAGCTTTGAAACACTCGTGTTGGCTTGTTCTGACACTTTGCCTTATCCTTTGCCTTTTAATTTGCTTTTGTTTTAGTTTATTTGTTTTCCTTTCTTTTTCTTTTTCTTTTTCTTTTCTTAAACCCTTGCTGGGTCGCAAGTTCTTTTCTATTCTTTAATCCATATCCTCAAAAATACAAAAAGATTTTTCCGTTTATCCTTTTTTTTGTAAATGTGGATTCATACTTTGCCTCTTTGCTTTAATATCATTTTGAGAGTAATCGTTTTTGAGTTTTGAAGGAACACGTCCCTATAAGGAAGAGGATCATGAAGTTATTTATGAGAGGTATGTCCTATGTCTCCCACTTATGAAGTTTGAGTTGTTTATCTTAGTTGGTTGATTTTCTAAGATGCCATACTAGTGGGAAGTAATTTAATATGGTTAGAGTAAGGCTTTTTATTGGTATGATGATTAGTTGTTGAAGCTCTTGCTCTAGTTCTTTTAGTTAACCGAGACTTTCCTTGGAAATAATAATGTCAAACAAGTACAATAAGAAAAAATCTGAAATTTATGACTTGTTTGATGGATGATTGTCTTTAGAGTATACCCTTGATTATACTTAACCCTATAGATATTTTGACAGTCTCGACGACACTCATGAAAGGAATTGTTTGATTGAAATAAAGTCTAGTGGTAATTGTGATGCATGCCAAAGCTAACCTTGTGGATCATACTGGGGTACTAGCTCAAAAAAATAGAACACAAATAAGTGAGACAACTTTGTTCTATATCTCTAATGCACACCTTTGGGATGCCAACAACTCCACTAGCTTTTGAATGATCTATGGTATAACCCTGGATTTCGGCTATGAGTTGATGACATGATTGGCATCCATGTCAATGTATGGGCAAAAGTATTCGTACTCTCAACGGTTGTGCAAACACTAGCAAAAAGAAAGAAATAGTAATCCTTGGAAAATGAGATGAAAAGGAAAGAAAGAAAAAAGATATAAGGATCCACATAACAAGTCCTTGGCATGGTCTCATTACTACTTCATGAATTTTTCTTGAAAGACAATGATTGGATTAGAAGTGTTTTAGATTGACTTGATTTATTAATGTGGGTGTAAATAAGACACTTCGTTGTTATACTACTTGGGACATGAAACTCTCTTACTCAATTATGTTATTTAAACATCCTAGTGTTCCTTGGCAAGCTGAAAGTTAATTATAGGAATTGGATTGATTGCTACACGTCTAGTTACTTATACTTATATTAAACTTTAATTTGATTATCTTGACTTACCAAAGATTGTATAGTATACTTGTCGTCTCTCTAACTTTGATAAGCTTCACAAATGAATGAAGTGTTGAGCACATACAACTACCGACTGTAAGTGAACTCTTGTTCTTGTTGTTTCAAGTTTAAATGCTGAATTCCTTATAGTTATTTTGGTTCTTCTTGCTCGAGGACGATCAAGGTTTGAGCTTTAGGGAAGTTGATGGCTCCGATTTTTACCATCTTCCACTGTGTTTTAACTTTTTTTTGGTCAAGCAATTGCCAAAAAACTCTCAACTTTTGCCACTAATGACTAATAATTGCAAAGATATGCAAATCCCTTCTTTGATTTATGTTGTGGAGGAAATCACTACTTTTAAGGTGAAATAAGGAGTCATAATGAAGGATTTTGAGGAAGTACACACGGCCAAGTAATTGGAGAAGCTTTCCATGGCGTCAGCACACTTAATGGCCACTGGTATGGGCATGGTCCGCCTGTACCATCCACCCATACCAGGTGGCAACGGCTTCATATCGTCAAACCCTACAACTTTTGTGAAGACGCCTATATATTCCGAGGCTCCATCTGCCAGCCAGAGAGCCGCCATTCTCCGATTGCATCACACCACCACCAAAGGAGATCCATACCATTGTTCATCACTTCCACCATCCATCCATCCACTAGCCATAGCCATTGCTTTGTACTTTTAGATCTCCTTGTGATTTGGCGACCATTGTAAGAATATTTGATTTCAATCTAAGTATTATCATGATGTTTTCTATCTCCAAACTATTTGGTATGAGTGATTAGTCCTCACGGGCTGCGGGTTGGAGAGAAACCTCGCAGCAATTATGTGTATCTAGATCATGGGAGAATTGTATTTTGTTTGGATTCGTGATTTGTATCTTTTGTTTCTTTGTCTCTCGTCTCGACCTGTGGACTTGAGGTACCCAAGATCCCATAGATTGATAAAGGCTTGAGGTGAGATACTTGGCTAGCGGCGATCTCATAGGAAACTCAGTGACAGAAAGGGAAGTACGATCTTCGTTTAGCGCACCATTCGGGATCAACAACAACATCACCACTTAAAGCTTTGATTTGTGTTTACACTTAATAACCATTTGTAACCCGTGGCTTCGGTGTACTTTCGATTGGATTAAAAGTCTATTGCTATGCCCACTACATCATGGAGGCTCTAGAATATTAGCATGTGTTTCCCACAAAAGATTATCATTATACATGACTATGCTTATTATTATCTTTTATCCCATTTGATGTGCAGCTGCAGGTGGATCTTCAACCCTGGCCTAACTCCATCCATTGATTCAAACCCGTTCTAAAGTAAACTAGATTGGTCTGGTCAACTAAGGTAAAACAAACAAACAAAGTCCTGTAGACGTGTCCTTTTTATTACATTTTAGCAGTGCTTTCCGAGGTTCGATTAAACCTAGGTCTTCTAGGGGAAAAGCTATTATACTACATCCGTGAATCCGAATTGAAGGTATCAACCCGCTTCGATGGTGTTGTGATGCAATCTCGGAATGGCGGCTCTCTATGCTGGAGTCTCAAAATGTATAGGCGTCTTCACGAAAGTTGCAGCGTTTGATGTAACGAAGTCGTTGCCGCATAGTACGGGCGGGTCGTATGGGCAGGCCTTGCCCATACTACAGGTCATTAAGCTTGTAGACAAATCCATTTCGTCCCCAAATAACTTGGTTGAGTAGACAACATGATAATCTTCAATGAATGCTCCTAATTTTGCCTTAAAAGTGTGATTTCCTGCACAACACAAATTAAAGACAAGGATTGCACACCTGTGCAATAATTAGTCATTAATAGAAAGACTAGAGAGATCCTTGGTCAATTACTTGACTTAAAATACGATTTAAATGCGAAGAAATATGGCTATTTTCATAGCCATTAGTCACCCGATACCTTTCAGAACCTTTCATAACCTTCCGGTCCTTCCAAAACCTTCCATGTATGTCGGGAACCATTCCTGACACTCCTGGGAAAATTCCGGACACTTCAGGAATCATCCAGGACCATCCGAGACACCCTCGGAACTCTGATCTCATCTTATTAATGCTCAAAACTTACTTCGAACACTCTCAACAATATTCTGAACACCTCCGATATATTCCAAGACACTCGAAACACCTTCGAAACTACTTCTCTACTAAATCTTTATTCACACTCACATTCTAAATGCCATTGAACTCTTAAGTGTGTGACCCTGTGGGTTAGGATATGTGTGTAAATGGACAGAAATCATTTTGTACAATGATCACTATTAGCGTCTTGATGCACATAGTAACCCCTACACATAACACAAAGATATTTATCTTGTGAACCTTTTGTACTTGTCGTATTGCTTCATCAATACTTTACATTGCCTGAGGTGAAACACTAGGTTATCCTCATTACTCGGCATGTACTATTTACTCATACCGTACTATCTATGTTCTTGCAATCAACAACTTTATCACATGTCCGGCAAGACAACAACGAACAACATAGTACATGAGTTGGCCTAGAGTGTATCGCTCCATCATCAGGAGTAGCAATTCCTGTAACAACACCATATGAAGCATTGTCATACTATCCAGTAAGAGCAAGCATCGACTTTATAATTACTCTCATTTAGAGCAACATTTGAAGAATCCCTCCACATCCATATCGTACCCAAGTCCATATGTGTTTTGCGGGCAAACGATATTTTATTAAAGGCAATACTTGTTCAATAGAAACTACTGGTAACAATATTGACGATGTGTTTCGCGGTATATCATGTTGGTCCTATCCATTGTCCTTGTTCTCCAACAACTTTGATCTCATATATCACCCGCAACTCCACAACACATTATCATTTTGCCCACAATTAGGAAATGGGTACTATCAATAATACATGAACTAGTCTTAGTGGCGATACTAGGGATATCTTAATAGTGTTTATAATTCCACACATGTATTAGGGTTTTCCTCCAAATACTCATTATACGGAACCAATACAATTATATCATGGAATAATAAACACAATCATGAACATGAAATATATATAATAATAAAATTTATTATTGCCTCTAGGGCATATTTCCCTAGTCTCCCACTTGCACTAGATTTAATAATCTAGTCAGTATCTCAACACTTAACACCTATGGCATACCGGTGTTTGTCATGCTTTGCATGTGGTAAACTTACTCAACGGATCTAACAAGTTCATATCCGTGTGTATTTGCATGTCTTTGTGTGTTCACAGATCATTCATTTTCAATGAGATGACATAGTATATATTTGGTCAACCAGTGGGACCTAAGTTCCTCGGCCAGAACTATGTTACCTTTATTTTCACACAATATATCTTCATAGTACTAGCACATTCAGAACTACACTCATAAAATTACCAAAGAGAGGAAAAACCATAAGGAAAATTTCTAAAGTATATGAACATCCACTCAAATCATTGATCAAAGTATATGAAGCAGAAGAATCCACCACACGCGGCTACACATCAAGAAACCGTAAGGAATACACACATCAACATGTATGATCTCCATAGATTAGCCGTTTGTTCAATATTGGCCTATAAACAGAGTTTTGGTTGTTATAGACAAGTCTTGCAAGCATCAAACGATTCAAAATCAAATGACTCCAAAATTCCATTGGTATGGATTTTCTTCATGTGTTTCTTTCTAATATGACCTAAACGGTGGCGTCACAATTAAGTGAAATTCAATCATTGTCTTACGACGTTTAGCGCTAGTGTTATGATGTGTGTATCACCATCAAGATTTATAATAAATAATCCATCCACCATGGATCACAACTTCAATATGAACAACCATTGTTCTCATAAATATGGAACTATGCAACAATTACTAAGTTCTTATAATAAATCTCATAGGATAGGTAAGATGCCACCGACGAACACAATAACCCTTCATTTTGTTCCTGGTGTGCATCATCACCACATCCTTTTGATGGTTATTTAGCCCATTGTAGTTCTTATAGTGTGTTGCTTTGTATAACACTTCATACCAACCAATCTGGTATCCAATACCCAAGAATTACATTGTCCACTAGCAAATAATACATCTATAACTTGTTTATCTTCTATATACTCCTAAGGTGGACCATCCCAGACTTCCTTTTCTCCCATAATTTTTTTGCAATTTTCCTTACAATTTTTCCTCTCTTTGTATAAGAAGCACTCAACATAAATAGTGGTGCCAACTTCACTAGAACATGATCCTAGGCATGTAAGTCATGTACTAACACCCTTGGATTAACACTTTTTAAGTTGATGTTTTATTCACAATCATCACATGATTAGTGTTCTTCAAGATTCAAATCTTAGAACCTCCAACTATAGCAACAATTTACCCATACTTTATCCATCTCATCATGACTTCTTCATGATGAAGCTACTATAGCTTGAAGGAGGGAAACAAGAATAAAATCAGTGTGCCTAGGTGATCAAGACGCCTAACATTTTCAATCTTCTCATACACTCATACAATATGAGCACATGTTATTGCACCGAATAATTATCAATCATCTAACAAGGTTTTAGATATCAAATATATTTCACACCTTTCTTGTTTACGAATTAATCCTTTTTAGCTCCTAGAACACTTCGATTCTCAAAATAATCTTTTGAGGATCAAGTTCCATGGAGGCAAGTATGATACTAGATACTAAATTGGAATCATTGCTCTTGAATTAATACAACTTATTAAATCACATGGAGCATGGGAGAGTTTAACGAAAGTTTGCAATAGGACTCAATCTTCAATTGTCACTTTAACATTACGGTACCAGTCTGTAAAGTAATTTACCAGATATCTATAGTATTTCTATCTTAATTAACAAGATAAGTGTAAGGTAGATAACGGATGCTAATAACTACTATGAACTATGAAAATTCACTTAGATTAATAGTTCATGATTAATGAGCTACTCAAATTAACATATTAATTGTTATGCAGCTCCCACTAAGATCAATATCCCTAATAATTGATAATTAGTGATTCAAGATCCACGTCTCGCTTTTCCGACACCAATATTACACTGCATGTCGGGGAGCAAAACCGGTAGGTAATCATACCAATCACATCACTATATGACTCTTGTTGATCTTTTGATTCTTATGTTCCATACTCTAGATGTTCTAGGTAGTATGTGAAGGCAACCTCAGTATACCTGCAGTGTGTTTCACATCCATATTATTTACGTCGCTAGGTGCACCCATGTTACATGATCCACACCAGTTCGAAGCACATGTTATGTGGAGTTGAACTTAGGGATAACACTTTCAACTTTATAATTTTAAGTAAGGGATCACCCTTTTTATTATGAATAGCACACAATAAATAGAGTGCATAAAAGGATTAACATCACATGCCATTCATATAGTCATATGGTATAACACTTCGCGCCAACAATCTCCATCATCAACGTCTTCCAGCGTCATGTACTCCTCCATGCGCCACGGGCATAGCATCGAGTTCCATCGTTACTTGATTATTATCGCGGTGTCTTAATTTTACAACTATTGCTACTCTAGCTAACAAAGTAAAAGCAGTTATGGATATTTCAATAATATTATGATAATCATCGTGGCTCCGACCACTCATCCCAACGAGATTACAACATAATGCATCTCATACATCACATCACAAATTTCTCATTGCTATACCACACCACTTCCCTGTGAAACAAGTTAGACGGTTCTGACACACTTTGCTAGATTATGGGACTCTATGATGACGTAGAGAACCATTATTTTACCTACGTGGTAAGAAAATACCATGATCAATTATTTTCTTTTTAACTTATCCAGAGTGTGTCCCCATTGCACTATAAATAGTATAATAGCTTCACTAAACTTCGTCAATACACGTGACCCCCGTGCGGACTTCACCAATTCCATAAAAGGCCAATGTGCAAAATATCTCTCTTGACTATAATGGAAAAAACGACACCCAGCAAAGTTGTTTTGTGCACCCGAAGTACACTTCACAAACCGGTCTCAATCAAAAAATCGTAAAGTTGGCTCGAGTAGCTAATCATGCTATACCACCAAGATAAAAATTGTGACAATTTGGTAGCAAAAACAAGATCAATAATGCCGAAATTATGCGATTCCTCTATACGTACATGTGCCTACGCCGCTCGGATACCACTGTTGGTGGAACATGATATGTAAAACAAAAAAATCTAGCGCATAACCAAGATCATATTTAAGGGGGGGTGGGGAAGGTAACGGGTCATACCCTCGAAGATTGATCTAGCGGAAGTTGTTGACGACAAGGTTAAACGAGCGTCAATCCCTACAACAAACCTTAGAGAGTCGCGAGGAAATGCATTATCCCAGTGATGGCTCCCATGAACATGCACTGATGAAGACGTCGTTGTCGAAGTAGTCGGTGTGTCGATTCTCGCAGCTTGTCGATTAGCCGCGAGATGATTTCTCCTTTGTGAATATCCACACAATCAAATGCTCCAAGTGTATCACCTCCACCAGTATCAACACATACAAGATCATCGGCACTACATTGAGGTGTGATCAAGCACATGATCAAATCGAAAACATGTCGATTAAGATCTGACAGTGCTTTCGCAGTCCCGTCTAGATTGCATCTTAGAACTCGGACAATGCTCTAGCGTCGTAGTATAAGAAGTTCCTAGGGCACGCCAGCACTAGTGTTTAGCACCACACCACTGATGTGGAGGAGAGAGGAGGGAGGCAGCGGCGCGCGCCTAGGGCGAAGGCACGTGACGGCTAGGGTTTTGGGCGGCGGCAGGTATTGCAGCTTGGGAGGGAGCAACACCACGACTTGGACCCGTCTTTGGGGCACCCCTTGATTCCCATTTATGGGTGACAAGGCCCCTTGGGTCGTCCACATGGCAACCCCCAAGTTTGAGCGAGTTCTGGTAGGTTTAGGTCAATCCAAACCTATTCCAAAACTGCCTCATTTTACTAATCCGAATTGAGGTAGGGGACATCTTCTCGTGTAAGATCTCACCATAATAAGGTAAGATCCTTGTGATTGGAGTGCTAGTCCCTGGATCGAAATGCTAGCACCCACAGTTTAAGATGAAGTACACAGAAACAAAGGTCATTATTACATCGCATATCCAGGAATATAATGGTTCTTACAACTCACTTAGCCCAAGGCTAAGATACTTGGGTTCACATTACATAGCATAATACTAGAGTCTTTTGTCTTCATGCGCCACATGCAAACATATCGAGTGTAGACCCGCAACCCTACTCATCATCAGAGTATCCTGCAACATAATAAGTTACAGCCACAAGGGTCAATATATTTGGAATTGTATTGGGAAGTGATACCATAGATACTTAGTATAATCCAACAACTACATGAATATATGGCTAAGTGGGGTTTTGGCTGACTTTGCTAAAAGCTAGTTTAACTTATAGTTTTTGAAGAGTAAGTTTTCTCATTCAAACACTAAGGTACCAATGATAGACATCACTGAACCTCTACCCATGTTCACCCACAAGTTTTAACTTAGAGAAATTTGGATGAGGAGATTATTAAACTGCTTCACTATCTTGAGGCTCAGAAATTGTCCATAATCGGGGACACGGCTAAGTACTTAGTTTTACCCTCTCGAGAGGTGGTGCACTTTCCCCACAAGACTCGGCATGCATCGAGACAAGACTTTTCAGAAGCAATCCCTCAGACCACCACGGACGCGTTCCATCCTATCATAACTACCACCTTCTGTCCGTCTGGCTGAGTTCTTGCAACTTAGTTGGTCCAGGCAGAGCCCATATGCCATGTGGCTGCACTAGAAGCTTCGTGACAAGAACGTCTCCAATCTCTTTGTTCCTGGGTGGCCATCCACAAGTGTGATACACCAGCTAACCATAGACATGGCCCCTGAGTAACCACTCAACATAATCCAAGCAAGTCCCATTCCACCCAGGTGTTTCATTAATATTAGTTGTTTTCTTAGTTAAACAAAATAATATCTTTCCATACTATCTTGATATGTATTTTCCACCCACGAATTCTAATAGCATGGCTAAGCACTCTAGCATCCGAAGTCTTTCAACTAGGAGATACTACCAAGATATAGTCTATAGGGTAGCATAGCATAGTATAGTAACATATAAATAATCCTATCATGCTAAGATCTACCAAAATAACACTAGCGCAATAGTGAAAATAATAGGACATGAGATGAAATATCACTTGCCTTGGTAGCTAGGGGAATAGGTACAATCCTCACAGCAACAAACTTCACAATCCACACAATCTACACAATCTACACAAAGAACATTACAACAACAATAATTCAATCAATAAAACATTACAAAAATATGAATGTATGCAAAATGCAATGATATGATCACAACTGTAAAACTTACAGAGTCTACAGTATAGAGGTTAAAATATCCTATCTAAAGGCATAAGAAATACCCCCAAACAATTTATGGAATATTTTTTTATGAGCAAAATACTCCTAAAAAGGTTCTGCCAATAATTCCAATTTTCAGAAGTAAAAGTGTGAAACAAGGCCTCTATAATAAAGGTCTTATTTTTCTGAATCCATAGACACCAAATTTGCATTTTTCTGAATTGTGGATCAAAAGTTATTGATTTTCTAAGTTTAATACAAAATATGTCTATTTTTCTATTTAAACAAATAACCTGGGCGACGTGGCGTGACCTTATTGGTCCGTACTGGTTCGGTCGGATCGACTGCTGCGGACCATTGGATCTTAAGTGACAAACGAACAGATCTGATTGGCCCGTACCGGTTCGGTCGCCGATCTAATCCTAGCCGCAGACGATAGATCTAACGGTCCCTAGTGGCCTGGCTGAAGACGGGCGGCGCTGACCAGCTGCGCGCGGCGGTGGAGCATCGACCGATGGTGTTCCGGCGGTTCTACAGGGGCAGGGAGTCTGTGGACACGTACCAGAGGTCGAGGAGGTCATGGCGGTCTCGATGGAGGTTACGGTGGCGTGGGGGTGCTCTGGCTCAGCCTCGATCCCTCGCCGGAGTTGCGTCGACGGCGGAGCTCGCGGCTCTGTGTCGGAGACGACAGCCTGGGACTCAAACAAGCAAAGAGAGGGGTCAGTGAGACGCCCCCGGATCAGCACGATCTAGCAGAGGCCAAAAAGGGGCGGCGGAAACCCTACCTTCACCGGAAAAAGCGATGGACGGCGGCGGTAGAGGGAGTTCGCCGGAGTTGACTGCGTCGTCGACCTGGGTCAAGAGAAGGCACACGGCCGGGGTTAAAACACGCGCCGGGTCTTGGCAATCAAGACAGGGCAGAGAGAAGGGCGCGGCATGGCCAGAGCTCACCGGAATCATCACCGGAGTAGCTTCGGATGGCGGCGGTTTGAGCTGGTAATTGGAGAGCATGGGGGCTCTCCAGGGGCTGTGGCTGGGGGAATCTGTCGAGGAAGGGGAGGGGGTTAAGAAGGGGCGATGGTGATGGCCATTTAATTGCGGTAACGCTCGAATTCGGACGGACTTGGTAACGGCAGAGGAGGGGAGGGGGTGTCGGCCGTTCGAGTGGAAGAAGCTGAGGTGTCATCGACGTAGCGTGGGGCCAGGAGGTAAGTGGGTGGGGGTGTGTAGAGGGGGTGTGGGAAAAGACAGAGAGGGGGAGAGGGAGGCCCGGGTGGGCTGGTTGGGCCAGATTGGGCCGAAAAGGCTAGAAGTGTTGCTGTTTAAATTCTCTTTTCCCTCCTTTTCTTTTTCCTTTAGTATTTCTTTTCTACGTTTTTTGAATTTAGCAGAAGGGCTCCAAAAGGTCTCTAAATTTCACCAAAATTTTGGAGGACAAACCAAATGCAAAGTAGTACATGCCATGATGATATGAATGTTATGATGATGATTTTTTTAGGTAAAATTTTTGGGATGTTACAAATCTAACCCCCTTAAGATGAATCTCGCCCTCGAGATTCGGGTTGTCTAGCAAATAGGTGAGGGTGATCTCTCCGAAGTTCATCCTCTCGCTCCCATGTTGCTTCTGATTCAGTGTGATGGTTCCACTGCACTTTGCGGAATTTGATTGTCTTGGTACGGGTAATTCTTTCTGCTGTCTCCAGAATCTTAATAGGTTTCTCTTCATAAGTGAGATCATTCTCTAGCTGAAGTTCCTCTAATGGTATAGTGTCTTTCAACGAAGTTTCTTCCATCTCTGGGTGACACTTTTTCAGCTGACTGGCATGAAATACATTATGAACTGCTGATAGAGATTCTGGTAATTCTATCTCGTATGCCACTTCTCCTTTGCGGCTCAAAATCTTGAAAGGTCCTACATAGCGTGGTGCTAATTTTCCTTTGATTCCAAATCTCTTCACACCATGAAGTGGTGATACCCTGAGATAAGCTCTATCACCAACCTCATAGCTAACCTCTCTACGTTTTGGATCGGCATAGCTCTTTTGCCGAGATTGGGCTACCTTTAGCCTATCCCTTACCATCTTGACTTTCTCTTCAGCCTCCTTGATTAGGTCTGGCCCGAACAAATTTCTTTCTCCTACTCCATTCCATAGCAACGGTGTAGTACACTTCCTTCCATAAAGGAATTCAAACAGAGCCATTTCTATGCTTGATTGATAGCTGTTATTGTAGGAAAACTCTGCGTATGGTAGACTTTCATCCCAACTAGATCCATAATCTAACGCACATGCTCTTAGCATATCTTCCAATATTTGATTGGTCCTTTTTGTCTGCCCATTGGTTTGTGGATGAAATGCAGTGCTGAATTCTAATCGGGTTCCCAATGACTCGTGAAGTTGTCGCCAAAAGTGCGAAGTGAATTGAGTCCCTCTATCAGACACGATACTCTTAGGTACCCCATGTAAACATACAATCATATTCATGTATATCTTGGCTAGCTTTGCACTCGTATAAGTGGTCTTTACTGGTATGAAATGAGCCACTTTTGTCAAGTGGTCAACGATAACCCATATGGAATCGTATCCAGATTTAGTCCTTGGTAGCCTAGTGATAAAATCCATACCAATTTTATCCCATTTCCAATCAGGTATTGGAAGTGGTTGTAATAATCCTGCCGGTTTCTGATGTTCTGCCTTTACACGACTGCACACGTCGCACAAGGCAATGTGTTCTGCTATATCCTTCTTTAAATTATTCCACCAAAATCTTTCCTTAACGTCCATATACATCTTGGTGTTGCCAGGATGAATTGAATATGGTGAGTTGTGCGCTTCTTATAAGATCAACTTCTTGAGCTCAAGATCCTGCGGAATACAGATATGTTTTTCGTACAATAAGGTTCCTTGTTCATCTACATGAAATCCTTTTGCCTTGCCTTCACAAATTTTACTTTTGATTTCTTCTATTTCTTTGTCCATCTTTTGGGCTTCTTGAATTTTGTTCACCAGGGTGGGTTACACTTCCAAGGATGCAAGGTACCCTTCAGGCACTATTTCAAGTCTCGGCTCTCTAAATTGGGCACATAACTCCTCTGGCAATTCTCCTTTATTGAGGCCATTTACATAAACCTTGCGGCTTAATGCATCGGCTACGACATTTGCCTTTCCAGGATGGTATTGCAAACTTAAGTCGTAATCTTTGATAAGTTCTAGCCATCTTCTTTGCCTCATATTGAGTTCTTTCTGTGTAAAAATGTATTTCAGACTCTTGTGATCAGTGAACATTTCACAACGTTTTCCCATAAGATAATGCCTCCATGTTTTTAAGGCATGTACAACTGATGCCAACTCTAGGTCATGAGTAGGATAGTTCACTTCATGATTTTTGAGTTGCCTTGATGCATAAGCTACAACTCTACCTTCCTGCATTAGTACACCTCCTAGTCCTTGGTGAGATGCATCACAATAGACCTGAAAGTCTTTCTCAAGGTCTGGCAGACATAACACTGGTGCTGACACTAGTATCTTCTTCAACTCCTAAAAGTTGGTTTCACAAGCTTCTGTCCAATTAAACTTCTTCTCTTTCTTTAGTAGATCAGTCATAGGTTTTGCTATCTTAGAGAAATTTTCCATGAACCTCCGGTAGTACCCTGCTAGGCCTAAGAAACTACGGATTTATTTAACCGATTTAGGAGGTTCCCATTCTATCACAGCTGCCACTTTTGCTGGATCAACAGCTATCCCATTACCAGATACTATGTGTCCAAGAAAACCCACTTCATTCAGCCAAAATTCACATTTGCTGAACTTGGCATAAAGTTTGTGTTCCCTGAGTTTCTCTAGAATGAGGCGTAGGTGTTCTTCATGTTCTTTGTTCCTCTTGGAATATACCAAGATGTCGTCGATGAATACCACTACGAACTTGTCAAGGAATTCCATGAATACCTTATTCATCATGTTCATGAAATAGGCTGGTGCATTAGTCAATCCAAACGGCATCACTGTATATTCATACAACCCATATCTAGTGGTAAATGCGGTCTTGGGTATATCATGTTCTCTAATCTTTAGTTGGAAGTATCCTGATCGAAGATCAATTTTTGAGAACACACATGCTCCCTCTAGCTGATCAAAGAGATCATTTATTCTAGGCAGGGGATATTTATTCTTTATGGTCACTTCATTAAGCGAACGATAATCTATGCATAGCCTTTGACTTCGGTCCTTCTTCTCAACAAACAAAACTGGTGCTCCCCAAGACGACGAACTTGGTTGGATAAATCCCTTTTTCAACTGTTCTCCCAGCTGTTTCTTGAGTTCTTTTAATTCGTCCACCGACATTTTGTAAGGTCTCTTTGCTATAGGCCCAGTTCCTGGCAATAGGTCTATCAGAAACTCCACATCCCTATCTGGTGGCATGCTAGGTAATTCTTTGGGGAACACATCTGGGTACTCCTTCACTATTGGCACATTGTCTAGCCTAACCCCCTTAAGAGAATTAACCTTGCTCCCCTTGGGTTCAAAATTAGACTTGAACCTGATCCTTTTCTTTTCTGGGGTGGTGAGCATAACAGTTCGTTTGGCACAATCGATCACTCCTTCATAACGGGTCAACCAGTCCATCCCTAATATTACATCTAATCCTTGGGACTCTGGGATTATTAAATTAACCAGAAACTTGTTCTTTCCAATTTCTAGGATTATCTGTCGGCACCCAGAATTTACTATCATTTCTCCACCTGGGGAGCTTACCTTAATGGGACATCCAATGGTTTCAGTGGAGAGTTTGTTTTTGATTACAAATGCTCTTGAAATGAATGAATGCGATGCGCCAGTATCGAAAAGGATAAGTGTAGGAAAGGAGTTAATCTTGAACTTACCGATCACGGCATCAGATCTTTCTTGAATTTCCTCCGCATTGATGTGATTCACGTGACCCTTTTGAAATGGGTTCGGCTTAGCCCCATCAGTCTTCTTCTCTGGGCATTCATTAGCATAGTGCCCTGTCTTCTTGCACTTGAAACATTCTACCTGACTGATGTCTTTCTTTGCTGGCTGAGTGTGACGATTCTGGCTATTTTGATTCCCATGACCATTGTGGTTGTTCCTGAATCCACTTTTGTTATGTCCATGATGATTGTTTCCATCATGGTGGTGGTTATTGTTACAATGGTTATTATGATTCCCATTCTTGTGGAATCCTGAACTCCCACTTCCTTCACCATGAGAGCGCTTGTGAGGTGATCCTGATACGAACTTATCAAAATGGTGCTTTCTCTTTCTACCCTCCACTTGCTTCATCTTGTTTTCTAGGATGGTAGCTTTATCACACAAAGATTGATAAGTTGGAACATATGCAACAGATAGTTGCATAGAAATTTCATCATTCAATCCATCCAGGAAATTTTCCTTTCTCTTGGCGTCAGTGTCAACATCATCTGGTGCATAACGTGACAGATTGTTGACTCTTCGATGTACTCAGAAATACTGCGGTGGCGTTGCTTGAGGTTATGAAACTCCTTTTTCTTCAACCCCATTATCCCAGAAGAGATATGAGTGGTGCGAAATCCATCCTCAAACATTGCCCAAGTTACTTCCTCAATAGGGTGAGTAACTTGGAAATTGTCCCACCAAGTAGCTGCATGACCTTCCAATAAGTGTGCTGCGAATATGACCTTTTCTGCGTCTGTGCATCCAACTGTGACTAGGTCCTTATTCACAGAGCGTAGCCAATCATTTGCTACCATGGGGTCAGTAGTACCAGAGAACTTAGCAGGTCTCAGCCTTAGAAATCTGGTCAGCATATCCAGAGGTGGTGGATTGTTCTGGTTGTTGTTATTGTTATTATTGTTGTTCTGATTCTAGTTCGCCATGAATTGAGTCATCATTTGCATCAATTGAGTATGTGCAGCTATCATTTGCTGCATTCCATTGCCATTGTCATTGTTATCCTCGTTGCTGTGTCGGGGAGGCATCTGTGGGTTTAATAAGGGTAAGTAATGATAGATAACCCAATAAAGTAACAACAATCAAACAAACAAGCACATGCAGGTTCAACATCACAACAATAACAGAGTTTGCGAAAATAAACATACTAGCATAGTCACCCACAAGTCGGTATGATCTATGCAACTCGATAATAATAAAACGATAGATAGATGGGTAAGTATCACTACTCCTCCATGTCGACTTCCTCCTCCACTAGTGCAAGTCCTGCTGCGGCGAATCCTACCTTATATTCCTCCAATCTTGTAGTCAAAGCATCAATCTTTGCCTGCAATTCCCTCTTCTGCATGCGTAGCCTCTCTATCACCTCATGATCCGCTTCCAGCTCAATTTACTCAAGTTCTAACTCGGTCTCCAAGTCTCTAATCTTCTTGTTCTTCTCCTGAACTCTCTTCTCTTGGCTCTTGAATTTCTTCTCCTGGTATTCAAACTTCTTCTCCATTTCCTTGATTCGATTTTCCTGTTCCTGGAAAGCCTTGTCCTTCTCCTTAAGTTGGACTCGTATTTCAGCGTTGCTAAGCATCACATTAGTCCTATCAGTATCAAGGTGTCTGATAAGGCTCTCTAAGTCCTGGAGGTAGTGACGCATGGGCTTGATAGACTCCCTAGTGGCCTCGTCCAACACAATAGGCTCTCTGTCCTCGTCGCGCCTCCCAAAGAAGTGGAAGTAGTGGCTCCTGATCTCAGAAGAGTGACGTCCACATAGGCGTCCCAACAGCTCCTGCATAGCAACGTCGAGGCCCCTCTCCATCTCATCATGGAGTATCTTGAAGGCAATCTCCCCAGTTTGGGGCTCTGTCTCACGTCCTGGCTGGGTAACTCTGAATCCCCATAAGTCCTTCCTCTGAAACTTCCTCAACTGAAGTCCCTGAATGGTAGGGATTGGAAGAGCGAGCACACCAATGAGCTCCAACATACGAGTCCCAAAGCGAGTCCCCTTGAAATCCTCGGCCGTGCTGTAGACAAAATTCGGCATCTTTTGCATAGTATGGAGAAAATTAGTAACAACACAAGTCTAGAGAAACAAAACACAAGTCACAAAATAAAAATCAACCAACAAAACATTCCAAGTAGCAATACATTATTCAACTCAAGCAGTCAAGGTTCCAGACATAACTTATTTTTGCCATACCACATAGGTTGGTATGATCAAAATACTAACGTGATAAAACGCCAAGGGTGGTGGTCCAACTAGTATCTCACTCCTTCTTAACCAAGGTAGCAATCTGGGCATCCTTGGCAGCAATCTGCTTGTCTTGGTCGCATAGCTCCAAAGCTAGGCCTATGATATCCTTACTTAGGCGTTTTACAGTGGCCTTTGAGTCTTGGACAAGACGTTTCTCCTCCTTGAGATCCTCCTGAGTATCGAGCATTCTATACTTGAGTCTTTCCCCAAGTTCCTCAATGGCTTTCCACGCAGCATTCCTTGCAGAGTCAAAGAATGCCGTGTGCATTTCAAAGTTGGTAAACATGCAGAATCCCGTACTCTTGGGATCATCTTCCTTGTTCTTGTACAAATGGAGTTGCACCCACCAATACTCTTGTCCTTCATCTATCACAGGAAATCCCTTGTACACGGCTTCACCATTCATTCCCAAGCCGATCATGAGGTTCTTGAGTGCCTTGGGAAATTTTGTCTCACACTCAAGGGTCATAGTCATCAATGGTCCCTTCTTGACAGATTCATTGATGGTGGACATCTACAAAAATAGATGAGAAAGGATAATCAGGGAAAGTTTTACGAGATGAAAATACAAGTGTAAAGTTTGAATATAAAGTTATTTTTCCTAAGGGTTTTCCTTAGTCTAATCCATTCTAGGGTCACGAACCTACAGGTAACACAGTGCTCTGATACCATCTGTAAGATCTCGCCATAATAAGGTAAGATCCCTGTGATTGCAGTGCTAGTCCCTGGATCGAAATGCTAGCACCCACAGTTTAAGATGAAGTACACAGAAACAAAGGTCATTATTACATCGCATATCCAGGAATATAATGGTTCTTACAACTCACTTAGCCCAAGGCTAAGATACTTGGGTTCACATTACATAGCATAATACTAGAGTCTTTTGTCTTCATGCGCCACAGGCAAACATGTCGAGTGTAGACCCGCAACCCTACTCATCATCAGAGTATCCTGCAACATAATAAGTTACAGCCACAAGGGTCAATATATTTGGAATTGTATTGGGAAGTGATACCACAGATACTTAGTATAATCCAACAACTACATGAATATATGGCTAAGTGGGGTTTTGGCTGACTTTGCTAAAAGCTAGTTTAACTTATAGTTTTTGAAGAGTAAGTTTTCTCATTCAAACACTAAGGTACCAATGATAGACATCACTGAACCTCTACCCATGTACACCCACAAGTTTTAACTTAGAGAAATTTGGATGAGGAGATTATTGAACTTCTTCACTGTCTTGAGGCTCAGAAATTGTCCATAATCGGGGACACGGCTAAGTACTTAGTTTTACCCTCTCGAGAGGTGGTGCACTTTCCCCACAAGACTCGGCATGCATCGAGACAAGACTTTTCAGAAGCAATCCCTCAGACCACCACGGACGCGTTCCATCCTATCATAACTACCACCTTCTGTCCGTCTGGCTGAGTTCTTGCAACTTAGTTGGTCAAGGCAGAGCCCATATGCCATGTGGCTACACTAGAAGCTTCGTGACAAGAACGTCTCCAATCTCTTTGTTCCTGGGTGGCCATCCACAAGTGTGATACACCAGCTGACCATAGACATGGCCCCTGAGTAACCACTCAACATAATCCAAGCAAGTCCCATTCCACCCAGGTGTTTCATTAATATTAGTTGTTTTCTTAGTCAAACAAAATAATATCTTTCGATACTATCTTGATATGTATTTTCCACCCACGAATTCTAATAGCATGGCTAAGCACTCTAGCATACGAAGTCTTTCAACTAGGAGATACTACCAAGATATAGTCTATATGGTAGCATAGCATAGTATAGTAACATATAAATAATCCTATCATGCTAAGATCTACCAAAATAACACTAGTGCAATAGTGAAAATAATAGGACATGAGATGAAATATCACTTGCCTTGGTAGCTAGGGGAATAGGTACAATCCTCACAGCAACAAACTTCACAATCCACACAATCTACACAACGAACAATACAACAACAATAATTCAATCAATAAAACATTACAAAGTATGAATGCATGCAAAATGCAATGATATGATCACAACTCTAAAACTTACAGAGTCTATAGCACAGAGGTTAAAATACCCTATCTAAAGGCATAAGAAATACCCCCAAACAATTTATGGAATAATTTTTATGAGCAAAATACTCCTAAAAAGGTTCTGCCTATAATTCCAATTTTTTAGAAGTAAAAGTGTGAAACAAGGCCTCTATAATAAAGGTCTTATTTTTCTGAATCCATAGACACCAAATTTGCATTTTTCTGAATTGTGGACCAAAAGTTATTGATTTTCTAAGTTTAATACAAAATCTGTCTATTTTCTATTTAAACAAATAACCTGGGCGACGTGGCGTGACCTTATTGGTCTGTACCGGTTCGGTCGGATCGACTGCGGCGGACCGTTGGATCTTAAGTGACAAACGGACGGATCTGATTAGCACATATCGGTTCGGTCGCCGATCTAATCCTAGCCGCAGACGATAGATCTAACGGTCCCTAGTGGCCTGGCCGGAGACGGGCGGCGCTGACCAGCTGCGCGCGGCGGCGGAGCGTCGGCCGATGGTGTTCCGGCGGTTCTACAGGGGCAGGGAGTCCGTGGACACGTACCAGAGGTCGAGGAGGTCGTGGCGGTCTCGATGGAGGTTACGGTGGTGTGGGGGGGTGCTCTGGCTCAGCCTCAATCCCTCGCCGGAGTTGCGTCCACGGCGGAGCTCGCGGCTCTGTGTCGAAGACAACGGCCTGGGACTCAAACAAGCAAGGAGAGGGGTCAGTGAGACGCGCCCGGATCAGCACGATCTAGCAGAGGCCAAAAAGGGGCGGCGGAAACCCTACCTTCACCGGAAAAAGCGATGGACAGCGGCGACAGAGGGAGTTCGCCAGAGTTGACTGCGTCGTCGACCTGGGGCAAGAGAAGGCACACGGCCGGGGCTAAAACACGCGCCAGGTCCCGGCAATCAAGACAGGGCAGAGATAAGGGCGCGGCGTGGCTAGAGCTCACCGGAATCGTCGCCAGAGTAGCTTCGGATGGCGGCGGTTTGAGCTGGTAATTGGGGAGCCTGGGGGCTCTCCAGGGGCTGTGGCTGGGGGAATCTGTCGAGGAGGGGGAGGGGGTTAAGAAGGGGCGGTGGTGATGGCAGTTTAATTGCGGTAACGCTCGAATTCGGACGGACTTGGTAACGGCAGAGGAGGGAAGGGGGTGCCGGCCGTTCGCGTGGAAGAAGCTGAGGTGTCATCGACGTGGCGTGGGGCCAGGAGGTAAGTGGGTGGGGGTGAGTAGAGGGGGTGTGGGAAAAGACAGAGAGGGGGAGAGGGAGGCCCGGGTGGGCTGGTTGGGCCAGATTGGGCCGAAAAGGCCAGAAGTGCTGCTGTTTAAATTCTCTTTTCCCTCCTTTTCTTTTTTCCTTTAGTATTTCTTTTCTAGGTTTTTTTGAATTTAGCAAAAGGGCTCCAAAAAGTCTCTAAATTTCACCAAAATTTTGGAGGACAAACCAAATGCAAAGTAGTACATGCCATGATGCTATGAATGCTGTGATGATGATTTTTTTAGGTAAATTTTTTGGGATGTTATATCTGGCCCCTCAAGGCAAAATAGTTGCACCTTTTATGGAACCTTCCGAACATCCTAATATAGCCCGAGTCACTCCAGTACCTTTCAGACCCTTCTGGTCCTTCCAAAACCTTCCATATATATCAGACCATTTCAGACACTTCCGAGACCATTCCGGACACTTCTAAGATCATCCGGGACCTCTCGGAACCATTCCAAGAAATTATCGGAACCCTTATCTCATCTCATTAATGCTCAAAACTTATTTCAAACACTCTCGGCAATATTCCGGACACCTCCGATATATTTCGAGACACCCTGAACACCTTTAGAGTTACTTTTCTGCAAAATCTTTATTCGCACTCACATTCTAAATGTCATTGTAATATTAAGTGTGTGAGTCCGTGGGTTTGTATATATGTGGACATGTCTGGAACTCATTCCGTAGAATGATCACTATTTAGTGTCTTGATGCACTTAGTAACCCCTACACATAACAGAGAGATATTTACTGTGCAAACCTTTTGTATTTGTCTGATACTTTTCATATTGCTTCTTCGATACTTCACATTTCCCGAGATAAAACACTATGATATCCTCGTTACCCGGCATGTACTCTTTACTCATACCGTACTATCGATATTTTTTGCAATCAACAACTTGATCACGTGTTCGTCTGGGCGATGACGAATTTATGAGTGGGCCCATAGTGTATATATCCATCGTTAGGAGTAGTAATTCCTGTAATCACACCATATGAAGCATCGACATATTATCTGGTAAGAGTAAGGATTGACTTTATAATTACTCTGATCTAGAGAAACGTTTGAAGAATCCCACCACGTCCATATCGTACCCAAGTCCATATGTGTCTTGCGGTCAAACGATCTTTTAGTAAAGGCAATACTTGTTTATGAGAAACCACTGATAACAATATTAAGGATACGTTTCACGGTATATCATATTGGGTCTATCCATCGTCGTTGTTCTGCAACAACTCCTATCTTATATATCACCGGCAACTCCACAACACATTGTTGTTTTGCCCATAGTCAGGAAACCGAGACTATCAATAATACATGAACTAGTCTTAGAGGAAGACTAGGGATATCTTAATCGTGTTTACAATTTTACACATGTATTAGAATTTTTCTCCAAATACTCATTATCTGAAACCAATACAATTATAGTACGGAATAATAAACTCAATCATGAACAACAAATATATATAATAATACAACTTATTATTGCTTCAAGGGCATATTTTCATCAATGGTCTTCTTCCTCCTCCCGCTGGCAACCACTAGGACTGGTCCACCGACCATCCGCGTGAATGAGAGGGTGTGCGCTAGCAACTTGCACCGCTAACAGGTGGCAAATAGCATTTGGGGTCGGTGCCCATGCTTCCTGCATCGTTATCCTTAGGTGGGCCAACCCAGCACTTTGGGAGTTTTTGGTTTTTCTTGTTTTATGAATGCCCTAGAATATTCAGTTCAGTTTTTCTCCGGTTTCACATGGTTTTTTCTCTTTCTCTTTTGATTTTTCTTTTTGAATTTCTTCTTTTTTCTCCTGTTTTTTAAATTTGAACGTTTTCAAGTACGAATTTTTTTTTTAAAAAAATGGACAATTTTTAAATCTGAATAGTTTTTAAATAAGAACAATTTTTAATTTGAATATTTTTAAGTTTAAACAATTTTTAAATCTGAACATTTTTTGAAGACTAAACTTTTTTTAATCCGAACATGTTTTTAATTTGAATTTTTTTAAATCTGCAGCAATTGCAATTCTGAATGTTTCTAAAACCCGAACAATTTTTCAAAACTCATGGTTTTTAATTTTCACAAAAAAACAGAAGTAAAGAACCCAAACTTCAAATACTAAACAAGAGACTACGAACAAACAAGGCAACAACTAACTACCAATCAACTAGGCCGGCCCACCACACGGCTGCTTCATGTGTCGAACCGCGAGGCGATTTTAAGGGAGTCAAATAGGATCGCATGTGCCTGTACGAAATGCTATATGCGCCCGCCGTCGGCACGAGCGCCTAGGGTCGCACATGGCGCACTCTGTTGGGCTAGCCTAGTTATTGTCGGTTTTTTCCTTCTATTTTTCTTTTTATCTATCTTCTTTTTTATGCTTCTTCTTATTTTCCTTTTGTTTAGTTTTTAAAAAAAATCCATAAGTTTCTTTCGAATATGTTCATTATTTTTTTAAAGAAAAATACAATTTTCTGAACTTTGGTTCATGGTTTTTGAAATTGGTTAATTTTTTAGAATTGGGTTCATGATTTTTTAAATTTTGTTCATGTTTTAAAAAAATCTTCATGATTTTGGAATTTTGTTCATGATTTTTCTGAAGTTGGTTCATGATTTTTTGAAATTGGTTCATTTTTTGTCAAACTTGGTTCATCATTTTGTTCATGTTTTTTTAAATTTTGTTCATGGTATTTATTTTTTCTTCACAATTTTGAAAAATTATTCATAATATTTAGAAAATCTTCACAAATATTTGAACAAAATTCATAGTTCTAAATCATTATTGTTCAGAGTTTAAATAAAATGTAATAAATAAAAAAATCGAAAATCTCATCAACTAGGCCAGCCCACTTACCGCGCTTTCGCGTTGCGCTGCTTTGGTGGCGCTATTTCCCCCCGCCGCGCACAGTAATGGTCGCTCCACACGCAGCCCCTTCATCATGGGCCGCCTCAAATCGACCCAAACTAACGAGTACACTATGTTTAGCCTTTTCGAATTTGAACAGTTTTCAAGTTTAAATAGTTTTGAAATTTGAATTTTTTTGCAACTTTGAAATGTTAGAATTCAAAAACTGTTCATATTTAAAATTGTTTGAATTTCAAAAAGTGATCAAATTTGAAAATTGTTCAGATCTGGAAAGTGTTCGTATTTTAAAAATGTTCAAAAAACACAGAAAAGCAAAAGAAACAGAAACATAAAAAAACCAGAAAATAAAAAGGAAAAAGGACAGAAAAATGAAACAGAAAAAAGATAAAAACGTTAAATGGGCCGGCCCAACGCACGCCCGGCCTGAGCGGACCCTATAAACACGCGCGCCGGGCGATAAGTAGCATCGGCCGTGCGTGTATATCTATCAAGGGCACCGGCCTGAAAACGAACCAATCTCGGGCTAGCAGCTCGTCCAACTTTCAGGCCTATTGCTCTCTGCGCAGACCGTCCAACTTTCAGGCCTATGTTCTAAATTGCGGCCCAACTCATGAGCGGCACGTGTGATCTCCCACGCGGGCATATAAAACCCATCCCCCGTCGCTTGTAGGGTTTCCCTCTCGCGCCGCCGGAACCAGACCAGTCGTCTCGGAGGGAGGAAGAAGCTGCAGAGGAGGACGAGAGGAATGGCGGACAAGAAGGGCGGAGCGCCGCGGAAGGAGGAGGTGGTCACCAGGGAGTACACCGTCAACCTCCACAAGCGCCTCCATGGCTGGTATGCTACCTCTCGCCCCCCTCCCCTCGCCACCCTCTCTCTCTTACTAATGCTCACTGCCTTGCGTTCTGTTCCCACCGCAAGATCCGTCGTCATTGATCTCGTACGCCGCGCTGCTCTATCTCTATCCATGTCATGCCCATCGCTAGTATTTTGATCTACGGTGACAGATCCTGGCTTGCTTTCTTGTGCATATTAGTTTGCATAGATGATTGATCAGTTTCATGCCGCTCCGGCTGTATCAGTCATATACCTTCTCCTGTGATCTCTTTCTGATATATGCCTAGTTTAGATGTGAGCTGAGGGCTACAGCTAGTTGTGATCCAATTTGCTTTTACTAACTGTAGTAGGTCTTACTCTTCTCATCTCGTTTAGACATGCGATGACAGCTTCATACTAATAGAGCTGTACCATCACATTCCATTTGGAATTAGTATTACAGTCTATTTGTCATCCAGTTGCCGTCACTTGTTAGCTTTTCAACCACTTTTTGTACCTACAACTAGTTAAAGAGCTTGTTTGTGCTACCCTAAGAAAGGTTTAACCACATAAGCTCGATACACTTCCTCGTTAGGTAAAATTTCTGACGGTTTTCGTGAAATTACTTCGGATGTGCAGGGAAACTAGTTTGATCAAAGTGTACTAAGCCTTGTCTGTACCTACCCCAGCTATACTGTTTTGATACACTCTTATAATCTGATTCGATCCCTTCAAATAGACTTCAAATTTAACTGCAATCCCTTCCAGTATGTGGTGGGTGTGATAGGTTGTAACTCCCTATCTGATAATCCAAATGTCATGCTTGGAGTAGAGCTCTTAACAATGTGGTAAAACTGTGTATTCTGGTTAACATTCTTGGTATGGCCTTTGTTAGTTCAGTATCTACTTGGTATTGAACTTGACATTCTATAGTTTACCCCCTGTTCTTGCCCGACATAACATGATTCCAAGTTTTTACTATTCTATAAGGAACTGTTTATGTACCTGTCTTGGTAGTTACTGTGCTATGTTTTGGCTATACATATGTTTTCTTCCTAAGTATTCTCGAATGTTTAACAGTACATTCAAGAAGAAGGCACCCAATGCCATCAAAGAGCTGAGGAAGTTCGCACAGAAGGCTATGGGCACCTCAGACGTCAGGATTGACGTGAAGCTCAACAAGCACATCTGGAGCAGCGGTATCAGAAGCGTGCCCCGGAGGGTTCGCGTGAGGATTGCCCGCAGGAGGAATGACGAGGAGGACGCCAAGGAGGAGCTCTACTCTCTCGTCACCGTTGCCGAGGTGCCTGCCGAGGGTTTGAAGGGGCTGGGAACCAAGGTCGTCGATGATACCGATTAAACTCTCTCTTTGTCTACATCATTAGAATGAGTTGTTATTTTGCATTGCAACAACATCCTTTTTGTATCCTGCAAAATTTTTGGCGTATGGAACACCGCAAGCTATCTACTTTCCGTAATCTGAGAATTGGTTTGATGACGTTTATGCTGTCTTCATTATTGTCATTTGTGCGTCATGTTGATGTTGTTGAATGTCCTCAATGTGGTTTGTATCGTTAGGTGTACTCAGTAAGGTCGTTGAGTTTACTGATTAAACTCAGTTTGTCGATATCATTAGGATGAATTGCTATTTTGCATTGCAATAGCATCGTTTTTCTATTGCACAAAAGTTTTTGAGTATGGAACACCGCAAGCTATCTACTTTCCTTCATCTGAATTCTGAGAATTGGTTTGATGATGTTTATGCTGTCTTCATTATTGTCATTTGCGCGTCATGCTGATGTTGTTGAATGTTCTCAATGTGGTTCGTATCGTTAGTTGTATGCAGTAAGGTCGTTGAGTTTACTGATTAAACTCAGTTTGTTGATGTCGTTAGGATGAATTGCTATTTCGCATTGCAATAGCATCGTTTTGTATTGCACAAATTTTTTGGAGTATGGAACACCACAGCTATCTAATTTCCTTCATCTGAATGCTGAGGATTGGTTTGATGATGTTTGTGCTGTTTTCACTATTGGTCATTTGTGCGTCATGCTGATGCTGTTGAATGTCCTCAGTGTGTTCATATCGCTAGGTATATGCAACACTTTCGTTCAACTGATGTTCACAAATTAATTAGTACCAAAAAACTGGTTGGCGTGTGCCTAGGTACTACTGTACTGATATAGCATATATGATTGATGAGTCTCTTGTATTCAGTGTTATGTTCACTTTAGTTTGCATGGCTTGGAAACATAATATAGTTTTACTCCCGTGTCTTTTTTTTGAGGGTTACTCCCGTGTCTTTTTGAACCAGGCAGATTGAATATCACTACCTATACAGTAGTTATACGTGATTGCTACCAAGAATGGAAGTCAATGCAATTTTTCTGTACGCATATAACCTGAATTGATCTTTAGAATAAGTCCATATGAACTGAAATCTACATGGATTTTCTATGCTAAAACTATCTGAAATTCTACTTTACCAAAAACTCAAATTGTTTGAAAAATTCCAAAAAAAAAATCAAGTGTGCATCTCCACATTTTGTGTGCCCGTGAAAAGCTCTGGGAAAAAACGTTATTTTTGTGCGATGTGCGAAGACAGAAAATGTCTGGTGATAAGCTTTAGCACCGATATTTTTTTGTTTTTTATAGGGTCTACATAAAAAATCGATTTCTAGCCTGAATTGATCTAGGGTCTATATTTGTTTCAGATTTTTTTTAGAGAATTTCAGAATATTTTAATATTTCGGAATGCTTTTAAAATACATTTCAAATAAAAGCAGCACATGCCAAAAGTCCACTACAGTCCTGAAACATTTTTTTCAGCACTATACTCTTTAAGTCTTAGAGGTTTGTCTACCGACAGATTCGGGAGCCGATATTCTAAAATGCGAGTGTGGAGCACGACACCTACCGCTGCCACTGCTATTTTGTTCTCGCTGGACACAATCGGCGGAGTGCAAACCTGACGCGGCGAATTTAGGTCTGATCAACCAGCTGGGCGTCGGTGGCAGCATCTTCGTTTGCAACCCCCAGCAGAAGCATCATGCAGCGACTACTGTACACCCGTGCCAAAATAGAGTCTCGCATCAGGTTGCAGGACTCGCAGCTGCGCCACAGATAGTGTAAACATACAGGGAAATCATTCCTGAATCTGCAATCTGCATAGTAGACAGTTGACGGATATAAGGCAGTTTAAGCGGCGTAAAACTGCAGGTAGGGAGTCCCCTTCGTCGGCGGCCGTCCGAATCGTGGCGACGACGGCGACCGGCGTCGGTTGGGCCGTCACACTCGCATCGGCATCGCATCCATTGACGTGCTTAGACTAGTGGAAACAGCTCACACGAAAGTTGCCCTGAGTGGGTCATCAGATTCGTCGGTAGGCAGAAACAGTATACAACTGCTGACAAAATCACTCATGAGCCAAGCACCATAGACTAAATCTTCAAGCCTCAAGGGGCCATAGAACTTCGAGTAGTTCATTCATTTATGTCCTATATACTACAAAGAGAGAGATGACATGTATAGAGATGTGTACAAGATACCATAGCAGCTTTGTTTCGGGGGTTTTCACCTCACTAGGGGTTTTCCCAACCCTTTTTTATGCAAGGCGTAGCTATAGATAGAAGAGATTGCAGACTTTACACACAGGTTGGCCGAATCAGTGCGGCTCCTCTGACCACACCTCTCTCAGGAGGCTGTATCTCGCGTTCTCCATGGAAGCTCCTCTCTGGGCGCAGAAATGCGCGACACCGTTCGATGGCGAAGGTGGAGCGCTCTTGTCGAATAGGGATGCGAGGGGGCAGTCCAGGTCATCCAGATCGCCGTCGCTGGTGTACCCTCTCCTCTGCACCATAGAGGCTTTTCTGTCTAGCTTTGCGCTGCCTCCGGCCACCGACACTTTCTCAGCTACATCCATCTGGGAAGGGGCACGGTATGCGATTGGAGCAGCGATGCAGGGGAATGCGCTGACCGCATCTTTGCCGGCGCCACGCTCCAGCAAGCCCTGCATCATAATATCTAGTGTTAACTACTGTGATGCATATAGCACAAAGTGTTTTGATATTTTTAGCACAAGATATAAATCCCTCAACATTTTTGCGAGACTTGAAACAGTACCTCAGAATTCAGGTCCTCTAAGACTATGCTAGGAACAGGATCGGGGCAGAACTCATCAGGGGTAAAGTTGCACAGGATTCTTGTTACTAACGGGACACCGACGGAAGGGCAGATCTGATAGAGAGATCAAAAGCTTAGCCACAGCTGAATCCAACAGAAAACAGTAGCAAAATAATTCGTCAGGAGCCATGCGTGGAACACTGACCTCTTTCCTGATGGACCTCTCAAGAAGCATGTCTTTTGGGAGCATCAGGAGATCACTCAGTTCATTAAGAAGTTGAAACGATTTTGCTTTAGCTGCACCTCTTCTTTCATAGTTGTCATCTTCGTCCTCAGAATCATCAGCATCTATGCCCAAGTTATCTGTCAACCATCTAGACCAGTTTCCGATCTGCATAGGCATTTATTTCATATAAATTGATTGTTTGAGGTGCAATGGCATCTAGTAATGCATTCATAATATAGCTATTGCACAATAGTTTAATCTCCTACACAATCATCATCCTAACAAAAAAGCTTACGCAAAAAATATGTAGGAACATTATGTGGAATGTACTTGAAACATGGAAGGTGATTTAGGTACATACAGAGTTTTTCAGCTGTGCGCCTGATCCAAAGCTTAGCTCCCCAGCTGGTATCGGCAGGACTTTTGGGTCAATGATTGGATCAGATATAGGATCAGTTGGTATCTCACTAGCTGATTCACGAAGGATGGCATTGAACATTGCAACATCTAAACGGGCTACACATTGTTCCATCACCTGATGATAGCAGAACGCGTCAAATACATAAAAATATTAGCAATAACGTAATATGCTTATTCTAAGGATGTCAAATAATACCAGTTTTGTCAATACTGGCAAACATCCACACTCATGCCCACCAGCACGAAGGGGGCATATCCTGCTGAACGCGTCGTGAAATGCAGCCTTCCACAGGTTAACAGAAAAGGTGCCTTGCTGCTGATCACCCAAAGAAGGGCCTGACACTTTCCCTGCCTTTGGGGTTGATGAACCTTCTGCTGGGGTTTGCATGTGTGGAGTTAATGCCTGGAAAAGAAATATTCTTCAGAAAATCCACAATGTGGAGAAATGAGGCGTATTTAGAGATCAGTACGGCTGCAAGAGAATCACTGCAGAGTACTTCTTATAGGATTGCAAGCCCAGTTTGGAGCAAGAGATGCTCTCAGTTAAGTTTCAACAAGATGATACGGCTATTACCTGCCACCACACAGTCTCGACAATCCGAGAAAACATCCAAGATTCAATCCTCTCTAATGCAGCCAAAAGTGTACTGGTTTCCTGCCAATCATCTGGTATCATCTGTATTACAGCATGTTTGGTTTGCTTCCCATTGGAGTTGTCTTTCCATAGCATTGGCGTCGATTTCCCATCAAACCACTGTGCACCGCCATTTACGCTGTTAGTCGTCATGGTTGGAGTCAATTGATGTGATATTCCAAAAGATTTTGAAATTATTTCCCTGAGGACAACTGTATTGGACAGCCAGAATGTTAACCTGCATCAAGCGTAGATTGTTAAAAGAAGAAACTTCATTCTTATACCATATGGTCGAGTAAAAAACTGTGATCAAGTATAGAAGTATCCATATCCTACCTTGAAGCATCATTACTACAGGATTTCGCAACGAAAACAAGACCAGAAACAGTGTTTTTTGCTACTGAAGCTCTCTTATGTGGAGACCAGGCCTTGCATGCCTGAATGTACAGCCTAGAAAGACGCCGAGCTGGGGTATGCAACTTATGTGCTGAACTTCCATGCTCAGGCAATACAGCATACAGAGAAACTTCTAATGCAGCAACTTCACGAAGTTCCTGCTCCAACTTCTCAAGCCTTGACTGTAGTTCCTCATTCCTTTGGAGTAGAACTGTTTTTTCATCATCAACTATCTTTTCTTCAATATCAGCAATTTCATCATCAGTACCAGTACTCTGATCGCAATGCGGAGCTTCATCCAACACATCAATCTCTTTGGCCTCTTCGTTGCATCTATCATCGGTGGTTCCAGCCTCGCTAACTATATCATCTGTTTCCTCAGACAGTTCTGATGGAGGACGAGAAGGGATTTTTACAATCTCTGGTCTTCTAACTTCAAGCGTCTTAGCACCATTAACTGCCTTCCTTGGTTTCGGAGACCTGTTCTGAGCGTTGTTTGACGCTTTCTGTTGCAGCTTGTTTTGAACTGGACGACTGGTGCTGCTTTTGGCCATACGGGGGCTATTTTCTTTGGTATCTTTCTTCAAGAGCTTCTTTGGACCCGCTGAAACTCTCTTCACTCTATTATCTTCGTTACCATGAACCTCACCTTGTGATGAAACAGAAGCTCTGGCTGGCTCGTAATCTGATCCAACTCTCTTCTCATCTCGCACTTCCCCATTCTCTTTGGCACCCATTTCAGAATACCTCTAGTTTGTTAACCTGATACCTGGATAAAAAATATGTACAAATGGTTACATCTTTTAGCCACTTTTGCTAGAAAAGCATGTCTAAATAAGAGTGAAAAGTGGGGAAAAATATCAATGTCAAAAGAAACTACATGACTCAATTATAAAGGAATTAAAGAAACAGGTCCGAAGAAATGCTACACAAATTGGGTGCTGATAGTGGCTAGCAAATACTAAGAACACCTCCAAGACGTGTTGTCTAATCCTAAGAGATGAAATGGCGAAGGCGCAACTTTCTTTAAGTCAAATCACCATTCTCATTTCCGTATGATTACCCTTAGTACTTTGAAACTCTAGGATGTGATGTCAAAGTCAAGCTACCAAAGGACACTACTGATGGTATTTCTTTGAAACTCTCGATGTTATAGTTTTATTATGTGGCCGTGGTTGAGACCATGAATCTACAAAGGTACATAGGGCCTTAGTATGAAATAACTGGTGCTCCGCTTTGGAGATCCAAGATTAAACAAGTCATAAAAAGGTTCAAGTGCTTGAATTGTAGATAAATTCAGCAGATTTACGTGTGTCTAAATCAAAATTGCTTCTTCCTGATACTAGGAACCACGGTAGAGAATGTATTCACATACCAAAGTATAAAGTATAATTCATCTTTCTTTAAAGAAAAGCAAACTAAATTCCCGAAAGAACACCAAAAATAACCCGCTTAACTACTTTGCATCAAACGGCAAAGGAGACGAGATCCCAACAGACACTAATCGGCAAATCTTAACAATTTCCCAAAATTACCAATCATCACAAAGAATAGCTAGCTAGTCAGGCGCAGGGTTTCCGATAGTTGCTACTCCAAGTGGTCAGTTTACCAACAAGTGACATGGAAAAGAACATCTTAAATGAAGAAATCAGTACTACTCCTAGTTGTCTGGGCAAATTCCTCCATCAATGCAGATGGTAAATGATTACCAACCAAACCAAACAGCGAAACAAACCGCTCCGGAATTCCGAGCATTCAAGCCGGCAACCAACTCGCTCGTATCACAACGAAAGCTGGACAGGGAAAAGGCAAGCGAGAATTCAACAGCAAACCCGAACTCACGAAATGCGGATCGCGAGCTACCACCACGAATCTACGCACCCAGTGCTCAACTCATCGGGAGAACCAGAGTACAATCGTGAGAAAACGAATCAATGCCGCTCTCGTCAATCAGAGATGGCCGCCGCAAACCGAGCGGTGGGATTCCCCAAGGCCCAAGCAGAACCAACTCCCACAAGTCAATAATCTAGAGCGAGGAATAAACTATAATAAAGTTCAAATCCAGCGCAGGAGGCTGTTCAAATCAAATCAAGAGCGACGCGGCTCACATATCCCCCCGGAGATCCGGTGGAGGCATCGCGGAGCAAGGTTCCAGGCTCGGGTGAGCACGGGGGTTGAATGGAGGAGAAAATCGGTGCTCACCAACTCTAGCGCGGCCGCAGGCGGCGACCACCCCGGCGTGGCGTCTCGCTGGGAGCCGCGCGGCTCAATGCGGGGAGCTAGTAGTGTGGGGATTCCCGTGTGTGGCGCCGCGGTGGGGATTCCCGTGTGTGGCGCCGCGCGCGGCCGTCGGCGCGAGAGGCGACGCACGCCACGCTCGTGGGTGAACTGGCGCTGGGAACCGGTGTGGGCAGAGTGGTGGGCGGAGTGGTCGTCCTGGAGACAGAGGGAGGGTCGGGTGGGGGGAGGACTCGCTGTTTATATCGGCCGTTCAGCGTATTCTCTTTGCTTTTCCACTTGATGACACCGGCCGGATACGCTCACCGCTTGGTGAAGGTAGCAACCGGGCAAATGGGTTTTCCTCTCTTTTCATTTTTGTACTACTATTAATTTTTATATTTCTGCCGTGGCTGTTTTCGTAGTGGTATAAAGTGAGGGTTCCAATTCATTAAGAAAATAAATATTTGCAATTCAAATATAATTAAGTTTTAGATAAAACCAAACTTGCTTCATACCAACGATCCCAATGAAGTAAGCACTTAAAAGAATTCGTGAGTTTTTTTTTCAACATCTAAAATCATCTAGGAGTACTAAACAATAGCATCACCTCTCACAAAAATAATATCTCCCTTACAAAAGACACAAGAGGACTCAAATATGTAATGTGACGTTCAGTAAGTTGAGTACAATCGTTGAGTTTTGAGATTATCTAAGTCACCTCATGCGGCTCGCTACCGGCGGTAATGCCGACTCTCATTGTGAATATATTTTGTCTTTATAAGACATACATGGCCTCAAACCTGGATCTGATCTCCGATAGTCTAGGGTTACAACTACCTTCACCGAACTACATGTTAGTTCTCCGACTCAACAATTTTGGCATGGTAGTGATTTTGTGAATTTATCTCACTTAATAATTCTTGACATATTAATTATGTAAAAAAATTGGTCTCAAAAAATCTTGCATATTAATTATGTGAGTTGTGATGTGATAAATATCTTAAAGCTTTTTTCTTCACATGGAGCTCTTTTTTTAATTAAATGCATGTGGTCTCAGTGATCTTTTAAGATGTATTTATAATAAAAGGTTGTGAGAATGTATTTTGTGATATCGGTTGTTGTGCTCTCTTCATTTAGAAAAGAATAAAAAATGAGTTAAAACCTTTGATAAAAATAAAAAGATGACGCATATATGTTAGAATGATTCATGTGCCGAAAATTGTTTTTTGCAAAAAATGACCGACTTACAGTCTCGGCGAAACAAATGCAGGAACTACAATAGCATTTTCAGCATTTGAAAATGTGGCTGAGTTTTGTTATTTTCACGTCTCGCAAATGAACTTTGATTTTCATAAAAAATGAAATTCAGAAACAAACTCGAGTGCGGTTTTTATTATCTTTGCTTGAATGGTTTGGAAGACACGAAGTGCACTTCCATTGCACATTTATTAGAGCATCTCCACCGGGCCGATCCAAATGGCCGACCAAAACGATCTGATTCTGTCGGTTTGGGTCGGGCCACGGTCGTTTTCGGGTTGTTGTCCGGCCTGTTCGGCCAACCGCGTCCAGCGGTGCGATCCATCTGTCCGTGCTTGACAAAAGGTCCCTCACCGACACCGGCGCCTATGTATTTTCAGTGCGTCCCCGTCGCCTCCCGCCTTTCTTTCTCGTCAATTCCTGCCTCTTATGTTTCCCGTCTCTTCTGTTTCCCACCGTGTCCAGGCGCACCCATAAAAAGGAAAGGTTAGTTGAGGTACGCACAACCAGACCCCCCCCCCACAAACCTCCATGCCTGGTTGTCTGCGTCGCCGCACTGGCAACCCCGACAACCGCCCAGAAATCCCCTTCCCCCGAGCGCCCGTTGCCGTCGTGGTGGCCAGATCCGCCAGAGGAACCGAACGTGTTTCAGCCTCTGATTCTAGGGCGCCCGCAGATATACAGGCTGAAGTTTAACCACCGGTGGCGCACTCACTACAACTACAACAGGACCATCGGCGAGCCTTTCTCGTGGGAGGTTGAAAGGGAAACGAACGTCACCTAGAGGGGGGGTGAATAGGCGTTTTAAAATTATTACGATTTAGGATCTAATAAATGCGGAATAAAGCTTAACGTTTAATTTATCATGCCAAAACCTATATACACTAGGTTCACTAAGTGCACCAACAACCTATGCTAAACAAGATAAGCAACAAGGTGATAGCAAGATATAATACTTCAAACACGATGGCTATCACAATGTAAATTGCATAAGTAAAGGACTCGGTTGAGAGATAAGTGATGGACGCGGAGACGATGATTTGTTTCCCGAAGTTCACTTCCAAAGAAGCTACGTCTCCGTTGAAGAGGTGCGGGAGCGCAATGTACTTCGAACGACATAAGTGGCTCACCTCGAGGTGTGGTGACTCGATGCTCACCCAACGCCACACAAGGCCTCACCACAAGATGCGAAGGCACGCAAGCTACCGACGCCACAAAAGGCTCACCCTATTCTCCCGTGAGCTCGTCACAAAGGCCTACCCACGTTCCACTATGAGACACTTGAGGGCGGTCACTGAACCCGTACAAGGCTTGAGGCAAGATCCACAACTCAATTGGAGGGCTTCCAAGAAACGCCACAAAGGCTCCACAATGCCACAAAAGGCTAACAAGCTTGGGGAACCTCCACAACTCAATTGGAGCCCCAAGAACACACCACAACTCCACACAACCATCTAGGGTTCCAAGAACCCAAGAGAAACAAGCCCAAGGGCTTGAACTCGCCGATCTCTGAGGAGAACTCAAAACTATGCACCAAATGTAAGAGGCAAGTCCTTCTCTCTCAAATTTCACCAAAGCTACAAAAGCTATTGGGGGAATAAGAGAGGAAGAACACAAGAGGAGAACACAAAACTCTCCAAGATCTAGATCCCAATGATTCCTTCACAAAAAAGGGATTTGGTTTAGTGGGGCTTGTAGATCTAGATCTCCTCTCTCAAATCCCTCAAAAAGATGCAAGAATCATAGGAGGGGGAAGGAGAGAGGGCAAGCTCTTCAAGGTCAACAATAGAGGAGAGAGAGAAGATCAAAACCAAGAAAAAGCAAGTGTTGCCCGAAGGGGAAAGGGGAGCTCCTTTTAAAGGGCTCCCCGATCTGCCCGTTACTCATAGATTCGCGCACGGTCGGTAGTACCGGCGGGTGGCCAGTACTACCGGTGGCACCTAGCCAACGGTCAGAAACACGATGCAAAAAGGACCAAAACACGAGCATGGCCGGTACTACCGCCGACCACCGGAACTTCCGGCGGGGACAGTACTACCGCCAGAAAATCCGATCCAAGATCCGTCAAATAGCGCACACCGAGACAGAGAAGGTACTGAATGGAAATTGGGGTTTCCGGAAGTTGGGCTGGAATTTACAACGATACTACCGGCGGCAAACTGCCCTAGCAATACTACCGGTGGCCCGCCGGAACTACTGGCCAGGCAAAAACTCTGGAACCAGAACTGTCACAACTTTCGCATCCAAACTCCAAACGAGATGAAACCAATTTTGTTGAAAAGATAACGACAAGTAGAATCCAACAAGGAAAACCCGCAAACGAATATATGTGAGATACCTCCCAAGGTGTGGAGCCGGAAAACCCACAAGATAAAAAATGCAATAAGATATGCAAGGGAAATCCGTTTTTGATGAACTAGAGCTTGTTATGAAGATAACCACAAGCTCTAGATCCTCACATGGACAAGAACCAAACGACAACCAATAAAGATGATGCTATGTATGCAAATGTTTGATCTCTCTCCGAAAGATACGAATGAGTCACCCACTGGAGAGCCCCTCTTGATAGTACGGCTATCTATCCTATACCCGGTCTCCCAACACTACAAGAGACCCGTAAAATAGAAACTCTATCAAGATCATACCTTTACCTCGAGCATCCCACTTGAGCTTGATGTAGACGATCTTGTTACCTTCAATATATGATAGATACATCCGAATCTAGCCATATGAATGCTACTTATTTTTAGGAGGAAGTACTAGTATTATATGCACCGGCGGAAGGACATTTTCTTCCGAAACGTGCCCACCAAATTCACCTACGAGTCTACGACAATCCACTTACATACTCACGGGCACACATTTGTCACAGCCCATTCGGTACGGCGTTGACAAGGTCTCACAATATAGTACGTACTCCTACATCGATCCTTGTGGAGTCGCGACGTACATTTGCCGGCAAGTACACTTTCCTATGATGAAATACAACCACAACCTATACGGTCCTGCCGGGTGGTTTCGCCACTCGGCGACGCTGTGCATCGTTCGCTCGCTCCATGTTCCATGTTACCCATGTCCGTCCGTGCACCTTTCCCTCGGCACCCAAATAAAGAGCAAATATGCCGTCCCAGTTGATTATTCCCACCAAAAATAAAGGCGGGACATATTCGATCTTCACACTCGCACAGAGAAGAAGAACGAAGAAAAAATCAAGCAGACGGCGTGAGAAAGGAAAGCCTTTTCCGATTTCAGAATCTTTTATATAGTAGGGAGGTGTCCGGCTCGGCGCGACGCGCAGAAGCTGTCGGTGGCCGCCGACCGACCGTCCGTCTCCGCTCACCGCCGCGTATCGTAGAACTTTGGCGTGTGCTACAACTACAAACGGGCCGGGACGCGATTACGCTTTCGCCACGGCCACTGATAAACCGGAGCACTGAAGCGGCACGCATATGGACCCACGAACGCACACCACGGCCTACTGACTCGTACATGAGCAGCTCTAGTAGATCCCGTAAACAGCCGACCTGTAAACAGTCATACATATGACTGGAAATGTTATTTATCATTTCAAAATAACTGGCGCGGTTCACGGGGCAAGTTTACAGTCTATTTTGCGCCGGCTGATTTGGAAAGGTAAATGATTTATCTCGCACATGTTTCATCAATAGTGATTCAAGTAAATGATGCAATAGTTCAAAACTTTTACATCAAATTGTCATGATCACAACCATTCAATCAAATGATGATGCTAGATTGGGAAATGTTTAAACACGTTGTCCAAAAAGTAGCACATTCTCACATGATCAATGCAAGGGAACATCAAACGATACCGTCGCTGCCAAGCTCGCCGTGCACACCTCAATCACTAGCACTCACATGATCAATGCAAGGGAACATCAAACGATACCGTCGCTGCCAAGCTCGCCGTGCACACCTCAATCACTAGCACCTCCACTCATCGGAGACTGACCTAGGCCGCTTGCCGATGCACCACCACCTTGCCGCGCGTGCCCCCTCCTCTCCAAGATGTACGAAAGCATAATTTCATGCAACTCCAATTGTTGTGCACTCATCTTGGAGGTATCCAACAACATGAGCTCCTTCTCCTCGTCCATGAGCTCCTTCATGACTTTAGCCTCCTTAATCTTCAGCTTCCTCTCCTCTAGCCCGGCCTTGTACTTGGCATCAATACGGATTTGTTTCCACCTTGAATGCTTCATCACCATCTTCTTGTTACGCATGATCATCTTCATCTACAAAGTGTTTGTCATCAAGGTTTCCTTTGACTTCACTATGTCATCAGTCTTATCTCTCAAAGATGATGATTCGGCATCAAGCTTCATCCTCTCTGTTGTCTTCTTGTTGCCTTCCGGCTTCCCATTGTTCTTTCCTTCATCCTCATCATCACTAGCATCATCCATTTCCTTCATGGACCCTCTCTTTGGTGGTGCCTCTTGGTCTCTCAAAGTTCATTTTGGTATGTGCTCAAGCAACTTCATACAATGGTGTAGTGTAAAATGTCTCCCCTTGGAAGCCTTCATTTCCTTGTAGCGCTCTCCCGCGACATGTTCCTACAATTACATTAGCAAAAATTGTCACACCGTACACCCACTTGACAATAAGTGGAAAAATTGAAGAACGATGAACTCACATATACATCGATACCAACACCACTTGGAGGATCGAGGCGCACTTGCTCCATTGCTCCACACCAACGGATGTAAGCAGGTTTGATCACATCCCAACGACCTTGTAGTGATCGATACGATCGGTAGACTGGTTGGGCAACGCGAGGCATACGTTTAAAAAACTTATCTTTGATCTGCTGCCAATAGAGCTTGCCGGTTTGGTCCGTGCCGCTGACCGCATCAATATATACTTGTGACCATGCCTGGACCAAGCAAGTGTCCCCGATCTCCGTGTAGTTCACCGTGCGCTTCTTCTTGGCCATCGTAGATTGGGCTACGTCGAACACCGCCTCTTCAATCTCCTCGAATTTAGCCCGTCCTCGACTTCATCATCGTCACCGCTGAAGTTAAGACGTCGTCCGGTGATGTCTACCTCGCTCTCGTTTAGACGATCGACATACAAAGCAGTGGTTGTGTGAGGAACATAGCTACAATGTGTATTGATACAATGAGTAAAAACTATCAAATCCATGTCCGACATCATGGAGAGGGCAGAGAGCATACTTACGAACATATTGCCGAGCATGTTAGCCACGTCATCCACGATGTGGAGTGGCGATAGCGGGGAAGGATCCGGAGCGGCGAGGGCGCAGGCTGCACGACGGGAGGAGGCTGCACAATGGGCGAAACGGAGCCACGATTTACCACCTGCTTCGTCTTCTTCCCTGCCCCCCGGAGCGCGCGTGCGGACACGGCTTGGACGCCGGGGCGAAGGCCTCTTACCAATGGACCGCTAGCGAAGCAGCAGGGACGGGGTGGTTGCCCAAGTGCTTCCTCTTCATGCCCTTGCCGTTGCCGGTGATCATATGGGCTACGGATCTAGTGGGAAATCCAGCGGCGAGAGTCGCAGATTGAGGTTGTGCGATCGCATCGGCGGCTGGAGGAAGCTTGATGAGGTCCATGGATACAGATCTAGTGGGCGGCGGTGCCGGAGAATGAGCTGGTGGGGTGATTGGCGGTGGCGGCGCGAAAGAACAAAAGAGGCGAGCTGAAATGTCCCTCCCGCGCGAATGGCTCTATCAATACTGGGCGCACTCGGGTCGCCATCACAACCCTTGTTTGTAGAGGTCGAGGTGCGGGTTTCGGCATGGATGGTAAAAATAAGTACAGGTTTGTGCAGGGATACGGGGTCTTATCGGCGCATTTTTCCCGTGCCCTGTAAAATAGCGGTTATTTGACAATTTCGGCTATTTACAGGGTCTTCTAGAGTTGCTCTGACGCATGTTGCTGGCCTGGCCGTATATGCCACTTTCGAGTCCCGAGAGGCGCATAACAGCGTAAGGACATCTCCACCGGTCGATTCATTTGAAATGTTACGATTGAAATGGTTCAAACAGACAGAGGACCGGGAAACATGTCCCAATGAATTGACCCAAACAACCACACATGTTATATTTCTAGATCAAATTTAGGATGAGAACGCGTATGTCCGGGCGCATCGCGAACCGGGCGTGTGTCTTCCTATGTCCAGCCTCGCACGCGCCAGACTCGCCTAGCAGCGACCCATCGCTTTTGTTGGAAATATGCACTAGAGACAAATAGTAATAAGGAATATTATCATATTTCATAAAGTTTATGATTAAGTTTTATATCATGCTATAACTGTATTGAGTGAAAACATCAATACACGTATGATATATAAACAACCAGGGGTTCCCAGTGAAACTCTAGTCACTAGTTCATTGGTCAACAGGATGACCAAGTTTCCAGATCATGTGGCATTTATGCTAGTTGGAAATGGAGTCAACTCATTCTAAGAATGAGATGATGAACCAATACCCAACCTAAACATCGTGACCCGATCATGTCACGGAGTTCAAGTTACAATGATTAGAAATGGATCCTCGTAGACTATTCCTTAGACCATGAGCCTATATCAATCACTGTCTCCCAAGAGTGCTTAGATAGCATCAAGCGTCACTTGGTAATACAGTGATTATAAATGTGTGTTCAGGTACTCGGAGGAACCATAGAGGCAATATATGTTAAGAGCACGATTTGTCCGTCCACGTGACGGAAAGATACTTAAGGGCCCACTCAGGAGAAGTTATATCCAATAGCTGCACAACGTGTGGTTTGATCACAGGGATATCACATGTCAGAACGAGTCAAGTAGCATTGTTCGGTAACGAGATCGAACACGACATGGTGATGTCATTATTCAGATCTTGGGCAATGCAAGTATCAAGAGACAAAGGGAATAAGACACGACCGTCCCGGTTCAAACGACGAAAGATTTTCGTGGAACGCACAGGGGTCACATGGCCATCCAGGTCCCTCTATCGATCATTGGTCCGGGAGTGTACCAACCATGTCTGGAGTGTTCCCAAACCATAGGGTATCACGCTTAAGGGTTTGATGATGCGTAGAGAGTGTTTATAGGATCAGAAGAATCGCCGAAGGATAGTAGAGAGAAAACCAGAATGGTTTCGGTAAGTCCGGAGGATGTCCGGTGTGGAGGTGGAAGGTGTTCCATAACCACGAAGATTGAATAATATGTGAATGAATGTTAAATATTGATTTAATCATTCATTCATAATTATTTAATAAAAGAGAAAATCAATTTAAAGGTCAAAAGGCTTAATGGGCCAATTCCGGAGGGAAGAGGGCCCATTAGGGAAAGGCAAGAGGGAGAAGAGCCAAAAGGGGGGCCAGCGCCCTACTGGGCCAGCCCCCCTGTGCGGGGCCCATGGGGGTGGCCGGTGGTGCCACCCCTCCCCCTCTCCTCTCCTTTAGTCCCACCCCGGGACTTTGAGGAAGGGTGTACCCCCTCCTCCCCCTATATATAGTGGGGGTATTTGGCCAGATAAATACACACAATATTCAATAAAGGTTTCCTCACTCTTGGGGAGACCTCCAATTGATATTCTCTCTCTATCTCGTGACCGTGGTCCCAAGTTCGGACTGCACGAATGAGAGACATCTTCACCGTGGAGCGTCGTCGCGCTGCGGAATTCGGATGCAGGAGCTCTACTTCCGCAACTGCTGCTGGATCGAGGAAGCGGGATTCATCGTCAGGCACCGGATGTGTGTAACTCCCGCGAGGTGTCACACTTGAGGCACTCAAGTCGTTGGAGCCACATGAGCGCAAGGACTTCCTCACGACCTTGAGGTTGGCTTCGGCTCGTCTACATCAACCATGCTCTCCTGAGCATTGGCAATGCTTTTCGGTCTTCAAGGGTAAGTTCACGAAAATCCCCTCCCATTACTGCATTACTAATAGATAGTTCCTAGCAACAACAGGGGTTCAGGGGCGTAGGGTAAAAAATTATTGTTTTCATACGAGGAACCCCTATAGTGGTATCAGAGCTAGATCTATGCGTAGTAATGCTAGTACAGGTAGAACACACGAGATGTAGCGTGTGGGCCTTGATCTTTTAGTTGTTACCCTCCCACATGTACTTGTGTATACCGCGGTAATGCTTGATGAAGCGGCCCCCAATCGACTTTACGCGTTCATTCGCGAGACTGGTCCACGCTTGACATACGGCTTGTACCATATAAAGTGGCTTAGGGGGGTGTCTATCTCTCTCGCATTAGTTGGTATGCCATTTGAAATGGAGGGCCCCAAAAGGGGTGTAGTATAGACAACTACTTGATCAGTGTTGTGGTGAAAGTTCGTAGTTAAGAATGGTTCTTGTGCGAAAGCCCATTCAACCATGTAAAATATGCAAAGATAAAGTAGAGGCGTCTAACTTTGTTTTGCAGGGGGCGTTGCTTTGTGATATGGTTGTGGCAAAGGTAAAGTGATTACCTTATGTTACGTAGTAGTAGATAGTCATGGAGGTGACGGACTACCACGCCGGAAAGACACCGGTACCTTGGTGTCGACGGCACCGGAACCCTAGCGCCGGAACCCGGTGACGACGGATGGAGATCACGACGTAAGGGACCATATCACATCGTATTTACATTCAATGTTATTGTTTGTATATCTTATTGTGTGCTAGTATTAGATACTCGTCGGTAGCCTAATAAGATGATCCCTATTAAAATTACCGATGATTGTGTTCCCCTTAGTGTGCACCACCAAGAAAGTTCTTCGGTATGAGGCAGGCCGTGATGATCGGGTGTCAGACATATCTACATTCGCATACAGTGGGTGTAAGCCATGTTGCACAACGAATACACTAAGGTTGAGTTGGCGAGCCTAGCATGTTACAGAGACTTGGCCTCGAAACGCGGATGGTCGAAAGATCGAGCACGAGTCGCATGAATGATGTGACCAACGTTTAGCGTCCATCCTTGAACTCACATTGATGGCCGTGATGATCGGGGGAGATATGGGGAAAAGGGGTCGTGTTATCACTAGGAACCCTTCAGGGGATAGGTGTTTCTGAGCGGAGTTATTATTAACTCATTTAATTATAAACTTAGTCTAAATTCCTTTTGCAATTATAAATGTAGAAAAGGTTCTCCCCGATGCCGCCTTTCCTGTTGACAATTGATTGGTTAGAAGGATAGAAGCTTAGGCTAGACGGATCAAACTTCTCTATGTGGGTTGTGTGTCTCCACGTTCTCCTTAGAGAGAATAACATGGTCGACTATATACTCAACGAGATGGATTTGGATCAGCCCATTGACTTAGAGACCCGAGAGTAGCAGGAAGACCGCTATCACCGTCGGGAGATGGCCTCCTTCATTTTAGTTATAATGCGTTTCGGAATGGTGGACGAGCTGTGGCCTGTCGTGGGTAATGTCGACCCTCGTACGATAATGCTACTCGTGGAACAAGCACACATATGGGAGCATGAGCTGACGGGAGACTTCCTCTCTATTAAGATGGAGGAGAACTCATCGCTTGACGACTACTTGGAGCGCATGCATGATGCGTACATGAGGCTTGCGTACTTCCTGGATAGCTGGATGACGGGCTCTTTTGCAAATGGCGTTGTGATGCGGTCGCTGCCACCAAGCTACCAAGCACAAGTCAGGACTTGCACTATGAGAGGCGACGCAGAAACACTAGATTTCCACAGGTTCGTATCACATCTCAGGAATGTGATGGTTGAACCCGTTGTCGTCGAGGTCATCAATGACAAAGGTATATATTTGATATACAATTTTATAAATATTATAGTCTTGCAAACACATTTGCAGTGTTAAGTATATTTGATACTTGTTCTATTTTACTGAAAACAAGTCCTTCTGCATAGAGGTGCTTGCTGGAGAGGAGGTGACGTTGCGTGTTGATGGCGAGCATGATGATGATGGCCAACGACACTCTCCCTCGAAAATATTATTGTAGTCAAAAAGATTGTGAACTTCTTTATAGTGTCTCACACTTTGTGAGACGGTTATTTATATCAGTTTGTAACAAACAGTTGTTCCACTTTTATGAATGATTTCTATTTGTGTTCATATCTTGTTTGATTATATGTGAATTATCCCTGATGTTTGAAACTAATTGATAATGCATGAACATTTGTAAATTATTGAAATGCCTTAATATACCCAACTTAATGATATGTTCATTAATGAATGAAACCATTGTTTGAATTCAAAAGTTATGTGATAATATGTGAAAGACACTTTTTTTCTTGTCACATATAAATCATGCCTAAGTTCAGCAAAATAACTTGAACACAGTGTATTACTCGAATATAAAGTGTTTGATGAATTGTTAAAGTAAATACATATTTGATGTATTGTGTTTTAACAAAAATGGTAATTATCATTATATGATTGTTTAAATGTGTAAAGAAGTTTACCAAAGGAAACATGAGTATGAAACTATTTGATATGATCAAAGTATTTCATCAACAAAGGGTATTAAAGATAAAAGACAATCTAATTACTATGATTTGATCAATAGTAATGAAATTCGACTTTATAAGATTGACATAAAGAGAATTGTGGAATGCAAAGCGTTTTGAAACGTCAAAATGCAAAGCATCACAATGTGATATTAGATATCAAAGTGGGTGAATAGATGGCACCAAATAAATCGTTGTAGTGTAGATGTAGAGACCATTAGTTAGAAATAGTTAGCACTCAATTAGAATATATAGTGAACCATTTGAATTCGTGAAAGCGGCTCCATATCTAGTATGGATCATCGTAAAAGTTTTGGGATTATTCGATATAACCAAAACAATAGCAAATAAGTCCTTGTAGAGTATTCATTGGAAACTTTGAATACGAAAGCTAAAACCAAAAGGGAAGCAAAACTAGTATTGCTTGGATTTTGGTACATTTTCGAGAAAGTTCACATTCAGTGATATTTCTCGATTATGGAGCAAATGGAAGATAGTCTGAAACACGATGAGGATTCAAAACCCTGCATCAGAGTGTTGAGAAGCGCAACGGACAACGTTCCTACACGATTCTCTTCACGAAGGAAAGAATTAACGATAATGATCATTGTGTTTTCTCCACTGGTGTTTTCACTACATGAAGTAGGCAAAATGTAGCCCATATCTTGTATAGAGACATTTTTGAATCATTTGTCATGATTACTAGAATATGACATACCTACAAACTACTAAGGAAATAATGGTGAATTAGAATTATGAGAAATCCTAGAAGCAAAATTCCCTTGAGATTAGAAAGCAATTTGCTGCTGAATTTCACAAGTAAAATGGGTTACTTGGAATTTTCCCAAATGACTGCAAAGTCATAGTGGAAAAGGGGGTGAATGACAAAAGCACAATTTGTCAAGTATTGTACAAATTCAAATGAATTTCATTTAAGTGTGCTAAATGTCTAGTGGATTTGAAACTGGTAAAGTACTAGTATCTCATAGTAAATCTCCAAGTTTGATATTTGATCAAGGGATTTTGAAGTTGTTCAAAATAGTGAGTGGATATGCAATTTGCATGCAATTGAGTGGGAGCTATGAAAGTCTTCCTAAAACAATATGTGAATGATATTTTTTTTGAGTAGGAGCAATACAAGTCTCAAATTCAAATATGTAGGAACATAGTTTCAGTAAGAGTAGTGACTCATACCCAAATATGTTAGGAACATATTTTGAGTGGGAGCTTATAGGAGTGATTCTTAAGTGTGTTAAGAATAAAAGCGCAAGTACCAATAAATAATGATTTATAAGGTGTAGAAGTTGATAATAAGTGTATTATGATATTATGTAGTATTCCTTAAGGATCTGAAAAGGGTTTCAGAATAGAAGTTAATTAAGGAACTGGTCCTTAATAAATCAAGTTAGGAATAGTATTAAGTCTAAAATCAATGGTTGAAAGAAAGAAAAGGATGATCATCATCCACTATGTTGAGACATAGGTTCTATCTTATGAAACCATGATGATAACTTAACATAATATATGATCCAATAAGGAACGTTTAAAAGTGATTAAGTTTGAATCACGGAACATTGAGCTAAGTTTGTCCGCAGTGTCTAATACAGAACTGTAGACATGTTTTCCAAATCCATAAAGGATGACATATCTTAAAGCATAAAGGGTTATGTTATAAGGAAATATGTTGGAATCTCCAGTAATACCGACTAAAGTCAGGTAGGAAGCGAGGTGAACAAAACATCAAAAGTTGCACAAAGTGCACTCGTGTTTCGATGATTACATTTATAATAATAGATAATTGTACCATCTAAAGTGTTGTACAATGTTATGGCGGGGCTAGTTCGGTTTTAACGTAGAATGATGTGTCCCAGGGCATAGTGATACGTTGCAAAATTATGTATAATTTTTGATGTTCCATACTTGGTTTATATCTACTTTCTTATGTTTTATCCACACTTTGGAGTACTTTTATACACTTTCTTGGACTAACCTATTAACAAGATGTCACAGTGCCAGCTGCCTGTTTTCTGCTGTTTTTGGTTCCAGAAAAGTCAGAAAATGAATATTCTCGGAATTGGACGGGACAAAAGCCAAAGTGAATATTTCACCGAGGGGGACACGGAGCCAGAATACGAGACAGAGAGGGGCTAGGGGCCGGCCACACCACCTGGCCACGCGGCCAGGCCTGGCCCGCGCTAGGGGGTGGTGCGGCTGCCTAGGGCACCCGCCAGCCACTTATGCAAAACAAGTTGCATGTCAGTCGTGGAACCGGTCTCATGTACGATGACATGTAAGGTTGGTCCGGGCCGCTTCATCCCATTATGCCACCAATATCCAAAATACATAGAAGATGCAATAACATGATCATCATCGCCCACATATAAACATATGTGTACTACCCGTGCAAAGCACCTACGCATAGATCAGGCTCTGGTACCACTGTTGGGTCCGCAGCATAGAAAACAAAAAAATTCCTACGGTGTGAACTACACGCCCGATCTATCTACTAGGTACAAAGCAACGGGTGGACATACATCCAACGAGAACTTACCCTCGAAGACAACGAGTTTTGTTAACGAGTAGGAACTCGTGGTTGATGTAGTCGTACACTTGTTGATCTCAAGATCGTGAGGAAGTCTGAGCGCCGCAACTCAGCAGCGCATCCGCACTCGCACACACGTTCAAACCACCGGACAACCTCCACCTCCTCGCTCCAGCGATCCAGCGGAAGCAGCAACTCCTTCCAGACGAAATGCCACCAGGAACATGTATCTCGCTAATCCGAGACCATGGGGGAATAATTCTAGAGGGGGAGAGAGATCCTTCACAATGAGGTATGTGGACGAAGGAGGGAATGGGTGGCCTTTTATAGGAGGAGGGGGTGCCCCCTCTCTCCATGGCCGGCGCATGGGGGGGTGACCCCTCACCTCCCCCATTCATGTGGTGGTAACCCCTCCACATTAAAATGCCTCTTCACATTCCCTTTTAAAGTCTCCACTTTAAATGCATTAAATTTCTCCAAATTTAATGCTCTCTCATTTAATAAAACTCTTTTTATTAAATTTATTCAGATTTTTGTTAATTACTTTAATTAACAAACATTCACATATAGACCCTTGCAATATTTCAATATCACATGCAGAACCACTTTCCGCAATTTCACCCGAAACAATTTTTGGTTTCTATTGAAACAATTCCTGCGCTTTGCAATTCTTTCGTCTGAAACATATGTGCTCCAAAATGGTGTCCGGTAACTCTTAAGTGTGCCACCCTACGGTTCGCAAATAATGCAGACATGATCGAGACCCTTCTCGGATCAATAATCAGCAGCGGGACCTGGAGATCCGTACTGACTCCTACACATTCAACGATGACTTCTGTGATCGTTAGAACCTTTAACTCTTGTAACTAAATCCCTTTGTCTCTTGATATATTACATGTTCGAGATTCGATCATCGGTATCTCCATGCCTAGTTTGATCTCGTTACCGACATGCACTCTTTTCTCGTTCCCGTGATATAACATTCTAGTGATCACATCACTTGCTTGCAAGCTATCTTAATGTGATATCACCGAGAGGGCCCAGAGTATATCTATCTGTCATCTAGATTGACAAATTCCACTCTTGATCCATGAGCCTCAACATAACACCTTCGTAGTACTAAACCCATCTTTATAGTCACCTTGTTACGGTGTGACGTTTGATGTTATCAAGATACTCTTGCGGTGTTTAGCAATTAACATGATCTCATGGTCTAAGGATAAAGATTACTTCGTATGATGTTATAGCAATATAAACATAATGACTTGATTGTAATGCTATACTTCGGATGAATGTTCATCAGATCATTCTACCAATGGTGTGACCTTGTTATTAACAACATCCAATGTCCATGATCAGGAAACCTTGATCATCTTGTTAATCAACAAGCTAGTCTATAAGAGAGGCATAACTAGGAACCCTTTTTGTTTATTAAACACACATGTATTGATGTTTCCGATCAATACAATTCTAGCATGTAAAATAAACATCTATCATATATAAGGAATATATAATAACAACTTTATTATTGTCTCTCAGGGCATATTTCCTTCAGTCTCCCACTTGCACTAGAGACAATAATCTAGTTCACATAGTGATAAATCTAACACCCATGGAGTTCTGGTGTTGATCATGTTTTGCCCTAGGGAGAACTTTAGTCAATGGATCTGCTACATTTAGGTCCGTGTGTACTTTACAAATCTTTATATCTCCATCCTTGACATGCTCGCAGATGGAGTGAAACCGGCGCTTAATATGCTTGGAATTCTTGTGAGACCTCGGTTCCTTTGCGTTGGCTATGGCTCCATTATTGTCACAATAGATCACAATTGGGTCCAACGCACTGGGAACCACACCTAGTTCCGTGATGAAATCTTTCATCCAAACCGCCTCCTGCGCCGCTTCTGAAGCAGCAACATATTCCGCCTCCATCGTTGATCCAGCCACCACAGGTTGTTTGGAACTCCTCCAACTAACTGCTGCTCCGTTCAAGAGAAATACGTATCCGGATTGAGACTTAGAGTCATCCGGATCGGTGTCAAAGCTAGCATCGACATAACACTTAGCGACTAGCTCTTCTTCACCTCTGTATATAAGAAACATATCCTTAGTTCTTCTCAAGTACTTGAGGATGTTCTTTACCGCTATCCAGTGTTCCGAACCTGGATCAGATTGGTACCTACTAGTCAAAGTAATAGCATGTGCCACATCCGGTCTTGTACATAGCATGGCATACATAATAGAGCCTATGGCCGAGGCATAGGGGATCTTATCTATCATCTCTCTTTCTTCCGCCGTAGCCGGACTTTGAGTCTTACTCAATGTCTTGCCTTGCAATATAGGTAAGAACCCCTTCTTACTTTCGTCCATATTAAACTTCTTTAATATCTTATCAAGGTATGTACTCTGCGATAGCCCAATTAGGCGCCTTGATCTTTCTCTATAGATTTTAATGCCTAATATATATGATGCTTCACCAAGGTCTTTCATCGAAAATTTGCTGTTTAGATAACTTTTAACACTGTTTAAAAGATCTATATCATTTCCAATCAATAATATGTCATCCACATATAATATCAAAAATGCCACATTGCTCCCACTCACTTTCTTGTAAATACAAGCCTCTCCATAAGTTTGGACAAATCCAAACTCTTTGATCACCTCATCAAAGCGGAGATTCCAACTCTGGGATGCTTGCTTCAGTCCATAGATGGATCGCTGAAGTTTGCATACCTTATTAGCATCCTTAGGATCGACAAAACCCTTAGGTTGTATCATATACAACTCTTCTTCAATATTACCATTGAGGAATGCAGTTTTGACATCCATCTGCCATATTTCATAATCGAAATATGCAGCAATTGCTAACATAATCCTAACCGACTTAAGCATCGCTATGGGAGAGAATGTCTCATCGTTGTCAACTCCTTGAATTTGTCAAAACCCCTTTGCGACAAGTCGAGCCTTATAGATGGTCACATTACCATCAGCATCAGTTTTTCTTTTGAAAATCCATTTATTCTCAACGGCCTTTCGGTCGTGAGGTAAGTCCACCAAGTTCCAAACTTGGTTCTCGTTCATGGATTCCATCTCGGATTTCATGGCTTCTAGACATTTGTTGGAATCCAGGCTCATCATCGCTTCTTCATACATCGCAGGGTCATTCATTTCATCAACCATGAAATTCACAACAGGATTGTCGCACAGTTTAGGAGCTGCACGTGTCCTGCTTGACCTGCGAGGTTCGCTAGTGTCCTCTTTCGGAGTTTCATGATCATTATCATTAGCTCTCTCTTCATCAGGTGAAGTCAACTCCGAAACAACTTTCGGTGCTGCGCCACTCGCCATTCCATGAAGAGAAGGTTCAATAACCTCTTCGAGTTCTACCTTCCGACTACTCACACCTTTCGCGAGAAACTCCTTCTCAAGAAAGGATCCATTCTTGGCAACAAAAACCTTGCCCTCGGATCTGTGATAGAAGGTATACCCAATTGTTTCCTTAGGGTATCCTATGAAGACGCATTTTTCCGCTTTGGGTTCGAGTTTATCCGGTTGAAGTTTCTTCACATAAACATCGCATCCCCAAACTTTAAGAAATGACACCTTAGGTTTGTTTCCAAACCATAATTCATACGGTGTCATTTCAACGGATTTAGATGGTGCCCGATTTAAAGTGAATGTAGTTGTTTCCAGTGCATAACCCCAAAATGACAGTGGCAAGTTAGTCAGAGACATCATAGATCGAACCATATCCAATAAGGTACGATTATGACGTTCCGACACACCATTACGTTGTGGTGTTCCGGCAGGCGTGAGTTGTGAAACTATTCCACACTCTTTCATGTGTGTGCTAAACTCGTAACTTAGATACTCTCCTCCACACTCAGACCGTAGAAATTTGATCTTTCTATTACGATGATTTTCCACTTCATTCTGAAATTCCTTGAACTTTTCAAAAGTTTCAGACTTGTGTTTCATCAAATAGATATACCCATATCTACTCAAATCATCCGTGAAAGTAACAAAATAACGATATCCACCTCGCGCCGACACACTCATTGGTCCACACACATCAGTATGTATGATTTCCAATAGATCTGTCGCCCGTTCCATTGAACCAGAAAACGGCGTTCTAGTCATCTTGCCCATAAGGTATGGCTCACATGTATCAAATGATTCAAAATCAAGTGATTCCAAAAGTCCATCAGAATGGAGTTTCTTCATGCGTTTAACGCCAATATGACCTAGACGGCAGTACCACATATATGTAGACATATCATCATCAAGTTTAATCTTTTTAGCATTAACATTATGAATGTGTGTAATATTACTATCGAGATCCAACAGAAATAAACCATTCAACATAGCTGCATGACCATAAAAGATATCATTCTTATAAATCGAACAACCATTGTTTTCAGATTTAAAGGAATGACCACTTTGCATCAAACACAATCCAGATACAATGTTCATGCTCAGTGCAGGCACTAAATAACAATTACTTAGGTTTATAACTAATCCCGATGGCAAATGGAGAGGTAGCGTCCCGATGACGATCACATCAACTTTTGATCCATTGCCGACCCGCATTCTTACCTCATCCCTTGCTAGTTATCGCTTGTTCCGTAGCCCCTGAACCGAGTTACATATATTAGCAACCGATCCAGTATCAAATACCCAGGTGCTACTACGAGTACTAGTCAAGTACACATCAATAACATGTATATCACATATACCTTTGTTTGCCTTGCCGGACTTCTTGTCCGCGAAATACTTGGGGCAGTTGCGCTTCCAATGGCCAGTCCCCTTACAATAGTAGCACTCGGTGTCAGACTTAGGGCCAGATCGGGGTTTCTTTTCAGGCGTGGCAATAGACTTGCCACCCTTCTTTCCCTTGTGCTTGCCTTTCTTGTCTTTCTTGAAACCAGTGGTCCTATTGATCATCAACACTTGATGTTCTTTCCTAATCTCCACTTCTGCAGTCTTAAGCATTGATAGAAGCTCGGGAAGAGACCTCTTCATGCCCTGCATATTATAGTTCATCACGAAGCTCTTGTAGCTAGGTGGCAGAGATTGGAGAACACGATGTATGCCTAAGTCGATGGGAATCGTTATTCCCAAGGACACAAGCTTATCGGCGTACCCAGACATTTTGAGTACGTGCTCACTAACGGAGCTGTTTTCCTCCATCATGCAGCTAAAGAACTTTTCTGTAGCATTATAACTCTCTACGGCAACATGGGTATCGAAAATCATTTTCAATTCTCCCATGGTATCAAAGGCATTGCCATTTTCGAAACGCTTTCAAAGTTCTGGCTCTAGCCCATACAGTATGCCGCAATGAACTAAGTTGTGGTCCTCCTGACGAGTCACATAGACATTCTTTTCCTCGTCAGGGGCATCAGGAGTTGGTGGGGGGCCTAGCGGCGCATCTAGCACATATTGCTTTTGTGCAGCAGTGAGGAGAATCCTCAAATTCATAGCCCATTTGGTGAAGTTGCTACCATTCGCAGCAAGTTTCTCTTTCTCCATGAACACATTGAAATTAAAAGCAGGTGGTGCCATCTACAACAGAATTTGTAAAGTTTATTTAGACTAAGTTTATGATAGATTGAGTTCAACTAATCTAAATTACTAATGAACTCCCACTCAAAAACGACATCCCTCGTGTCTTTTTGGTGATTACATGAACCAAATCCACTACACCAAGTCCGATCATCACGTGAGTTGATGTAGCTTCAAAGGCGAGCATATATATGGGCATCATATCAACTATATGACTCATGCTTAACCTTTCGGTCCGTATTCCGAGACCATGTCTATACATGCTAGGCTCGCCAAGTAAGAACCTTAGTATTCGCGTGTGTAAAACTGTCTTACACTCGTTCCTATGAAAGCGTAGATTCGAGTACACCCGATCATCACGTGATGTCTCGAAACACGATCCACAGAATGGTGCATACTTAAGGAAGAACACATTTTTATCTTGATATCTAAATGAGGGATCATCTTATAATGCTACCAAAAGCGTCAAACTAGCAGTATAAGATGCTAACATCTAATGTGTAAAGTGAGATGATATGGTCCATGCATTTGATCTCTATCACTTGCATCGTGGTATGATCTCTATCATTCCTTTGGGTGTAAGGCCAAGGTCTATGGAACTTACACGTTCAGTGTGTTGTAAGAGTATCTATCATACATCTACTTACAACAATACCATATCAATACACTAGCCCAGCAACGATCTAAACTAGGCGCCTCTAATTTATCAATTGCAAGTTTTACGTGGCTTAGGGCTTTCGGAGATAGAACCGTTCTCACCTACGAACATGAACCACAACGAGGATAACTAAGTTATTAGCAACTTGTTGTAAATCAGATATTGACTATAGTAGGAGAGACAGACACCCGCCAGCCACTTATGCAAAACAAGTCGCATGTCAGTCGTGAAACCGGTCTCATGTACGATGACATGTAAGGTTGGTCCGGGCCGCTTCATCCCATTATGCCACCAATATCCAAAATACATAGAAGATGAAATAACATGATCATCATCGCCCACATATAAACATATGTGTACTACCCGTGCAAAGCACCTACGCATAGATCAGGCTTTGGTACCACTGTTGGGTCCACATCATAGAAAACAAAAAAATTCCTACGGTGTGAACTACACGCCAAGATCTATCTACTAGGTACAAAGCAATGGGTGGACATACATCCAACGAGAACTTACCCTCGAAGACAACGAGTTTTGTTAACGAGTAGGAACTCGTGGTTGATGTAGTCGTACAATTGCCGATCTCAAGATCGTGAGGAAGTCCGAGCGCCGCAACTCAGCAGCGCATCCGCACTCGCACACACGTTCAAGCCACCGGACAACCTCCACCTCCTCCTCCAGCGATCCAGCGGAAGCAGCAACTCCTTCCAGACGAAATGCCACTGGGAACATGTATCTCGCTAATCCGAGACCATGGGGGAATAATTCTAGAGGGGGAGAGAGATCCTTCACAAGGAGGTGTGTGGATGATGGAGGGAATGGGTGGCCTTTTATAGGAGGAGGGGGGTGCCCCCTCTCTCCATGGCTGGCGCATGGGGGGGTGACCCCTCACCTCCCCCATTCATGTGGTGGTAACCCCTCCACATTAAAATGCCTCTTCACATTCCCTTTTAAAGTCTCCACTTTAAATGCATTAAATTTCTCCAAATTTAATGCTCTCTCATTTAATAAAACTCTTTTTATTAAATTTATTCAGAATTTTGTTAATTACTTTAATTAAAAAACATTCACATATAGCCCCTTGCAGTATTTCAATATCACATGCAGAACCACTTTCTGCAATTTCACCCAAAACAATTTCCGGTTTCTATTGAAACAATTCCTGCGCTTTGCAATTCTTTCGTCTGAAACATATGTGCTCCAAAATGGTGTCCGGTAACTCTTAAGTGTGCCACCCTACGGTTCGCGAATAATGTAGACATGATCGAGACCCTTCTCTGATCAATAATCAGCAGCGGGACCTGGAGATCCGTACTGACTCCTACACATTCAACGGTGACTTCTGTGATCATGAGAACCTTTAACGCTTGTAACTAAATCCCTTTGTCTCTCGATATATTACATGTCCGAGATTCGATCATCGGTATCTCCATGCCTAGTTTGATCTCGTTACCGACATGCACTCTTTTCTTGTTCCCGTGATATAACATTCTAGTGATCACATCACTTGCTTGCAAGCTATCTTAATGTGATATCACCGAGAGGGCCCAGAGTATATCTATCCGTCATCTGGATGGACAAATTCCACTCTTGATCCACGAGCCTCAATAGAACACCTTGGTAGTACTGAACTCATCTTTATAGTCACCCTGTTACGGTGTGACGTTTGATGTTATCAAGATACTCTTCCGGTGTTTAGCAATTAACATGATCTCATGGTCTAAGGATAAAGATTACTTCGTATGATGTTATAGCAATATAAACATAATGACTTGATCGTATCTTGAGCCAACAAGCATCTTTCTGGCGTCGTTGCGGTGGATTGAAGGAACAATCACCCACGTCAACCACGCGCCAGCAAGTAGTTTTCTGGCGCAGTTGCCTCAAGGACATCTTCACAAGGGGAGTCCCTCATAACCAATCTCTTTAATTTGTTTTATTTGTTTTGCTTCGTTTATTTTTGCTTTGTTTGCTTATTTCTTTATCAAAAACACACACAAAAATTAGCTGTACTAAGTTTGCTTTCTTTATTAAAAACACAAAAAATTTAAGTCTTTCTATAGTTGTTACCTCTTTCTTAGCTCACCATGTTGATCCCTAAATTCACCCTGAAAGACCTTTCAATAGGTAGTGGCTCTATAATTGGAAAAGATAATATTGAAGAATTCTTTAATCATGTTAGTAAGCATGAGGATATTGAGGATAAATCCCTTGCAGAACTTGCTCCAAATTATGAAATTGCTGTAACTTCTTTAGTTCACATGTTGGAAGCTAGTTTTGTTAACCTTGACCCCTTAATGCAAGTAATGTTTCTTAAACTTAAGGAAATTGAGGTCCCTGAAAAGAGATATTTTATTCTGGAAACCTTGCTTAAAGAATTCTATGATGTTGCTAAGGAAGCTAGAAAATTCTTTGATCGTTTTAATATGCTAGGCTCATGTGTAGATGTTATTGGTTCACGAGAAAACATGAACAAAACCGAACCTAATGGGGAGGAAATTAAGATACCAATACCTTTCAAACTTGTAGCAATGCATGAAGCTATAGAAAAGAATCTTGATTGGATTGTTCCTAAAAACCCATTTGATGAAAGTAGTGAACCCAAGAGCATTGAGAGAGGATCCTCTAGAACTTATTTGGATGAGATACCTGGCCTTTTTGAAGATATTTCTGGTATCAACCTTAATGCTTCTTCATTTGAGAATACTTGATCCTTTTTTTTGCTTCTTATGCCTAACTTAAAGGCGTTAAAGAAAGGTACTTATTGGGAGATAACCCAAAAGTTTTAGATGAGTCTTGGAAGTTATTACCTCTGTAATAACCACTCCTTATCCTTTTTATTTGCTTTTTGTGCCAAGAGTAACCTCTAATGAGAGAGAAGTAATGATTGGGAAAGTTGCTATCCCGAAACATATTTTTGTGCTTCGCTGTAAAAATTCGTGTAAAATCTCTATACGTCGGTTTGAGCTGTGTGTTTTTGATTCTGTCCCAGGTTGTTATATAACTTTCGTTAGTTCAACACTTTTCGATTTGAGTAAGAGAAGGTCTTCAAAAAAATTGGTTTTTACCTGCTGGTCTGTTTTGACAGATTTCTGTCATTATTTGCATTTGCTTCTTGTTGATTCCTTTTTGGGTTCTTTTTGGGGAATTTAGCTTTTTGAGGGAAGTGCTACAGTATCTTGTGTTTAATGGAAGTTTTATTGGTGTTGAAACTGAACCCAAAGACTTATTATCTTGAGTACACCAATGTTGCTAATAAAGATTGTGTGAAGTTTTGTATGAAGAAGAATTTCAGGTGTAAGGAAAGGATGATGTCATGAGATGAAGAATGGACTAAAGCTTAAGCTTGGGGACACCACCTGTGTCACCCCAAGAAATATCCAAGAAGTACAAGCATCAAATCTTGGGGATGCCCAAGGCATCCCCTTCTTCATCAATAAAAATCTCAGGTTTCTTCCAAACACTTCATTTTTATTGTTTCATGCATAGTTGTGTTGTTCTTGGAGCGTCTTCATTTTTGTTTTTGGTTTTAGTTTGCTTGGTTTGCTTAGTTTGCTTGAATAAATTGGTTGGACCCCCTCTTTCATACATTAGTTTCCAAAAACGATTGGTTTGGATTGGAAAAGAGTAGGAAAAGTTCATGCTTAAGTGGTAAATGAGCTTGTTTTTGACGGTGGCCTATGCTTTGTCATGTCATGCTTGATATTGTTTTGGCTTTATGCTTAGTGATTTTTGTTGTAGCATGACATGTTATAAACAATTGAGATTGCTTAATGTGTCTTGAAAGAATCATGTGTTGTTTTAGCATATTAAAGCATAGTATTGTGGTATTCTCCTTCGATGCTTTATTTGCGTTGACTTGGCGCATGCTCACACCATGTTATGACTATCCCAAGTCACCATAGCCTTTATGATCCTTTAGTTTTCGACTTGTAATATCACTTTATGCTTTAATTAATGATGTTTTGTCGCTTTGCATGATTATGGCCATTATTGCTCTCTTAGTTGGTCGCTCCCAGTCTTTTGCTAGCCTCCATAACCAAGTATGAGTTCCACTCATGCATCCAACTCCAAATAAAACCAAGTTATTCCAAAGAGTCCACCATACATACCTATTACCATTTGCTATTCCAAGTATATTCATGTTTTTATCTACCTTTCGAATTAAACTTGTTATGAGAATACTAGTGATTAAAGCTCTCACGAACTTGATGGCACACTTTACTTTTCTTGACCTAATAAACTTGAACCATTGTGTCATCTATGTTTTATATGCTTGCACTTATATATTGGGGATTAGCAGAACCATGTTGTCATGGGGAACGCTTTCAACATTGCACTTGTACATTGTACCTAGTTGATATCATGCTCTTTTGTCTATGGATGTCGTAGGTGTGAAATGAAAGGGAGCTTGTAAGTCCATGGAGTTATGTATGTGTGTTAGAGAAACGCCTGGGCTGCTGGTCTAATCCATGCCTAATCATGGTGGAAACCTGCAGCGTAACCATAATGAGCAATCTATGAAGCATTCTTCTTATAAAAAAGAGATGATAAAAAAGAGATAGAGATTGAGAAAAAAGAAAAAAAGAGATGAGAAAAGAGGAAAGAGAGAAAAAGGCACCATTTTCCCATGGTAAATAAGAAGATTACTGAGATGCTCGTTGTCTGCTTGCCTTGTCATTTTGATATGGGGATTCTTCCGTATCATCGGGCAAGGGGTACCCCGTTGTACTTACTATGACAAGAACTTACCGGTAACTAAACTTGAGTAGCATGAGGAGTGGCCCTCGTATTCAAGGGACATGAGATTTCCAACTTATACTTTGTCAAGCGTATACTCCATAGTTTGTTCACTTTAACCTTAATCACTTCAAGATGCTTATGGTAGGGGCAATGAGAGCTGAAAGCTAATAAATACCATAATTTTTGGAAGCTCTTTATGAAACTTGAATCCCTGCTTCCTTCTATGAAGGCCTTTCTTTTACTTTTATGTTGAGTCTCCATCTTCTATCTTTATGCACCTATTGAGAGAGCATAGTGGCCATTCTTAGTTTAATGTGCATTGTCCCAAGACTTGTTGATTGATGCATAACTTTGATATTGCTTGTTCTTAAACTATTTGTATCTAGTCACCCTTATAAACTTTGAACGTGTCCTATGCAATTATGATTTGCTACATTATGAGGGACAAGATGCATGCCACTATGCTATGTTTTCCTTATGTGAAACAAACAAATGTCTTGCAAAGCATTGTTATTCATGAATCTTTGGTTTGTGCCTTTTCATGTTACAACATAGTTGCTATGTCTTATTGTTAGAACTTTATATTTCATGCTATGTTGAAGTACAATGATCCCAGCTATCAATGTTTTACAAATACTTTGATCAAGTTTATGATGGTGCATGTCACCTAAAAAATTATTCTTTCGTTTTATCACTTACCTACTCGAGGACGAGCAGGAGTTAAGCTTGGGGATGTTGATACGTTGCAAACGTATCTATAATTTTTGATGTTCCATGCTTGGTTTATATCTACTTTCTTATGTTTTGTCCACACTTTGGAGTACTTTTTATACGCTTTCTTAGACTAACCTATTAACAAGATGCCACAGTGCCAGCTGTCTGTTTTCTACATTTTTTGGTTCGAGGAAAGTCAGAAAATGAATATTCTCGGAATTGGACGGGACAAAAGCCAAAGTTAATATTTCACCGAGGGGGACACAGAGCCAGAATATGAGACGGAGAGGGGCCAGGGGCCGGCCACACCACCTGGCCGCATGGCCAGGCCTGGCCCGCGCCAGGGGGTGGTCCGGCTGCCTACGGCACCCCCTCGGCCTCCCCTTTCGCCTATATATTGCCTCCGATACAAAAACCCTGAGTACCCGATCAAAAAATCCACGAAAGAGTCTATAGCCGCCGTCATTTCCATCCCTAGATCGGGAGGGATCTGAAGCTCTTCCCGGCACCCTGTCGGAGGGGAGAATTCACCCTGGAGGCCTTCTTCATCACCATGCAAGCCTCCGTTGTGATGCATGAGTAGTTCATCCTTGGACTACGGGTCCATGTAGTAGCTAGATAGTTGGTTATCCTCCTTTGTGCTATCATGTTTAGATCTTGTGAGCTACGTTCATGATCAAGATCATCTATTTGTAATCATACAGGTTGTGTTTGCGGGGATCCGATGGATATTGAGATTCTATTTCAGATTGATTATTGATTCTATCATGTCTTTGTTATTTGTGATCTTGCATGCTCTCCGATGTTAGTAGATATCTTGGCCGAGTAGATGCTAGCAACTCCAAGAGGGAGTATTTATGCTCGATAGTGGGTTCATGCCTCTAGTAATCTGGGGAAGTGACAGAAATCTCTAAGGTACTAGATGTGCTTTTGCTACTAGGGCGAACAACAATCCTTTGTTCATAGAACAATTGTATTGTTTACTTTACACACAATGCTTAATGCAATTATCTGTTGCTTGCAACTTAATACTGGAGGGGGTTCGGATGATAACCTGAAGGTGGATTATTAGTCATAGATGCTGTTGGATTACGGTCTATGTATAATGTTGTAATGCCCAATCAAATCCCATAGGAGTCAAGATGATTAGTATATGCATGTATGCTTTCTTGATGTTTGTCAATGGCCCCGCCGTAATTTGTTCACCCAACATGTCATCTATCTTAAGGAGAATCACCACTAGTGAACTATGGACCCCAGTCCTTTATTTTACCATCAATCTACAACTATTTTCTGTTTTCTATTTACTTTCTGCAAGCTACTACTATCTTCCACACAATACGTTTAATCCTTTGTTTTTAGCAAAACCGGTGAGATTGACAACCTCACTGTAAGTTGGGGACAAAGTTTTGTGGTTGTGTTGTGCAGGATTCCAAGTTGGAAACAACACCTTGGAGGTGTTTCCTTGTTCCTACTAGTTCGATAACCTTGGTTTCACAACTGAGGGAAAATTTGCCGCTGTGCTCATCATACCTTCCTCTTGGGGTTCCCAATGAGCTCATCGTATCTTGAGCCAACAAACATCTTTCTGGCACCGTTGCCGTGGATTGAAGGAACAAGCACCCACGTCAACCACGCGCCAGCCCACAGTGCCCATGAGAAAGCCCTCGAGGTTGATCTAAAGTCGTTGTAGGATCCTGGAATTCGGCCTCGTTCTGCTTCCATAGCGACGATGCATACACAAAGATGTTATCATGTGATGATAAAGTATTAATGTAATCTAGGTGACATTAGTAAGTTGCAAAGGATTTGGGACTAAAAAGTACAGACCCAAGACTCAACTTCTTCCATGAGCAAGCATGTTCAGGGTACCGGATATGGTGCCAATGATTAAGAACAAATACAGCTAGTTTATTTGTACTCTAGTGCAAGTGGGAGACTGTTGGAAATATGCCCTAGAGACAAATAGTAATAAGGACTATTATCATATTTCATAAATTTTATGATTAAGTTTTATATCATGCTATAACTGTATTGAGTGGAAACATCAATACACGTGTGATATATAAACAACTAGGAGTTCCCAGTGAAACTCTAGTCACTGGTTCATTGGTCAACAGATGATCAAGTTTCCTGATCATGTGGCATTTATGCCAGTTGGAAATGGAGTCAACTCATTCTGAGAACCTAAACATCATGACGCGATCATGTCAGGAAGTTCAAGTTACGATGATTATAAATGGATCCTCGTAGACTTTTCCTTAGACCGTGAGGCTATATCAATCACTATCTCCCGTGAGTGCTTAGATAGCATCAAGCGTCACTTGGTAATACAGTGATTATAAAGGTGTGTTCAGGTACTCAGAGGAACCGTATAGGCAATATATGTCAAGAGCGGGATTTGTCCGTCCACGTGATAGAAAGATACTTAAGGGCCCACTGAGGAGAAGTTATATCCAATAGCTGTGCAGCGTGTGATTTGATCATAGGGATATCACTTGTCGGAACGAGTCAAGTAGCATTGTTCGGTAACGAGATCGAACACGACATGGTGATGTCATTGTTCAGATCTCGGGAAATGCAAGTATTGAGAGACCAAGGGAATAAGACACGACCGTCCCGGTTCAAACGACGAAAGATCTTCGTGGAACGCACAGGGGTCACATGGCCATCCAGGTCCCTCTATCGTTCATTGGTCTAGGAGTGTCCCAACCATGTCTGAAGTGTTCTCGAACCGTAGGGTATCATGCTTAAGGGTTTGATGATGCTTAGAGAGTGTTTATAGGATCGGAAGAATCGCCGAAGGATAGTAGAGAGAAAACCAGAATGGTTTCGGTAAGTCCGGAGGATGTCCGGTGTGGAGGTGGAAGGTGTTCCATAACCACGGAGATTGAATAATATGTGAATGAATGTTAAATATTGATTTAATCATTCATTCATAATTATTTAATAAAAGAGAAAATCAATTTAAAGGTCAAAAGGCTTAATGGGCCAATTCTAGAGGGAAGAGGGCCCATTAGGGAAAGGCAAGAGGGAGAAGAGCCAAAAGGGGGCCGACGCCCTAGTGGGCCAGCCCCCTGTGCGCGGCCCATGGGGGTGGCCGGCGGCGCCACCCCTCCCCCTCTCCTCTCCTTTAGTCCCACCCTGGGACTTTGAGGAAGGGTGTACCCCCTCCTCCCCCTATATATAGTGGGGGTATTTGGCCAGATAAATACACACAATATTCAATAAAGGTTTCCTCACTCTTGGGGAGACCTCCAATTGATATTCTCTCTCTCTATCTCGTGACCATGGTCCCAAGTTCGGACTGCGCGAATGAGAGACATCTTCACCGCGGAGCGCCGTCGCGCTGCGGGATTCGGATCCAAGAGCTCTACTTCTGCAACTGCTGTTGGATCGGGGAAGCGGGAGTCATCATAAGGAAGTGGAGTGTGTAACTCCCCACGAGGTGTCACACTTGAGGCACTCAAGTCGTGGGAGGCACATGAGCGCAAGGACTTCATCACGACCTTGAGGTCGGCTTCGGCTCGTCTACATCAACCACGCTCTCGTGAGCATTGACAACACTTTTCGGTCTTCAAGGGTAAGTTCGCGAAAAGCCCCTCCCGTTACTACATTACTAATAGATAGGTCCCTGGCAACATTAGGGGTTCAGGGGCGTAGGGTCAAATTTTATTGTTTTCGTACGCGGAACCCCTATAGCTTTGTCTCCTGCCATGGCCATAGGTGATGCACTGTAGTCAACGAGCCATTGATCCGGCACAAACTGGTGACCGGCTAGCGGCCATTGAATTGAAGCAACGATTCCGTGACCTGTGTGTCGACACTGATTGCCACGGGAGGCGAGGCAGTGTGGCCAGGATCCTATACTTTTAAGCCAGGTCATGGCGCAGGTTTGCCATTACCACACCATGACAATGCCACCTACCGTAGCCAACGATGTCATCCTGGTGGAAGAAGATCGCGAAGAACGATGATGGCTCAATGCACGACGCCCAGAAAAATGCTTGATGGCGGTGTTGATGTAGAGCTCGTTGGGAACCCCAAGAGGAAGGTATGATGAGCACAACAGCAAGTTTCCCTCAGTTATGAAACCTAATCGAACCAGTAGGAGCAAGGAAACACCTCAAAGGTGTTACTAGCTGAGCTTTGGCAGGGCGCACTACCGGTGCTAGTAGCAACGTGGAGACCTGCACAACACAACCACAGAACTTTGTCCCCAACTTGCGATGAGGTTGTCAATCTCACCGTGTTTTGCGGAAAATAAAGGATTAAACATATCGAATGGAAAGAAGTAAAAATTTGCAGAAAGTAAACACAAAAGCAATAAACAGTTGTAGATTGTACGTAAAAGACAAGGACCGGGATCCATAGTTCACTAGAGGTGGCTCTCCTTAGATAGATAACATGCTGGGTGAACAAATTACAGCGGGGCAATTGACAAACACCGAGAAAGCAATACATGCATATACTAATCATCTTGACTCCTCTGAGACTTGATTGGGCATTACACCATAATACATAGACCGCCATCCAACTGCATCTATGACTAATAATCCACCTTCAGGTTATCATCCGAACCCCCTCCAGTATTAAGTTGCAAGCAACCGATTATTGCTTTACGAACTGCGTGTAAAGTAAACAATACGATTGTTCTATGAACAAAAGATCGTTGTTTTCTCCCTAGTAGCAACAACACATCTAGTACCTTAGAGATTTCTGTCACTTCCCCAGATTACCAGAGGCATGAACCCACTATCGAGCATAAATACTAACTCTAGGAGTTGCTAGCATCTACTTGGCCAAGATAGCTACTAACAACGGAAAGCATGGAAGATCTCAAATAACAAAGACATGATAGAATCAATAATCAATCTGAAATAGCATCTCAATATCCATCGGATCCTTGCAAACACAACATGTATGAATTACAAATAGATGATCTTGATCATGAACGGAGCTCACAAGATCTAAACATGAAAGCACAAAGGAGGAGAAACCAGCCATCTAACTACTACATGGATCTGTAGTCCAAGGATGAACTACTCACGCATCGCACCGGAGGCTTGCATGGTGATGAAGAAGGCCTCCAGGGTGAATTCCCCTCTCCGACAGGTTGCCGGGAAGAGCTTCAGATCCCCCCGATCTAGGGACAGAGACAACGGCGGCTACAGACTCTTTCGTGGATTTTTGATCGGGTACTTAGGGTTTTCATCCCGAGGGCAACTTATAGGCGGAAGGAGAGGCCGAAGGGGTGCTGGGGTCGGCCAGACCACCCCCTGGCGCGGGCCAGGCCTGGCCGCGCGGCCAGGTGGTGTGGCCAGCCCCCAACGCTTCTCCATCTCGTATTCTGGCACTTGATCCCTTCCGGAAAAATAGGCACTTTGGCTTTTGTCCCATCCAATTCTGAGAATATTCATTTTCTGACTTTTCTGGAACCAAAAACAACAGAAAATAGGCAGCTGGCACTGTGGCTCTTGTTAATAGGTTAGTCCAAGAAATCATAATAAAAGTACTCCAAAGTTGGAACAAAACACAAGAAAGTGGATAAAACCAAGCATGGAACATCAAAAGTTATAGATACATTTGCAATGTATCAAACGACCAAGAGGACGGCTCGTCCTCCAGGTAGCCACTATCGTCGATTGCCGATGCCACTACCACCGCCGCTTCCTCTGTGCGCCAGTTTCTCCATCATCATGCATGTGGGACTTCCTTGCGTCCCATGAGGCTGGTGCACAGGTTGCACGGGTTCAGTGGCCGATAGTACATGTCGCGAGCGATGGGAGACTCGCTGGCCTTACGAGCACCACGATGTCATCATCCTTCATGTTTGGCACGTGAACATGGTGCGGGTGCCGGTGCCACTACCACTGCTGGAAGGGCCAACACTAGACGCTGATATCGCCCTCTGGCGCTGCCAACTACAACCGCATATCTACAACCACCCCGCCTACCACCATGTCAACTTCTGGATCGCTTTCTTGGATGGGAAACAAGAGGCGCAATGGCAGACATCTTTCATGGACGACTACCCGGTGGATGGAAACCACCAGTTACCGGACATGGACGACAGTGATGACGACGAGGTTAAGCAGGAGAAGGAGCATGCGATCCCACTGTAGCCGACGGGCATGTACCTAGAGGAGGCATTCCGCATCGTCATACGTTGCTAACGTATCCATAATTTTTGATGTTCCATGCTTGGTTTTTATCTACTTTCTTATGTTTTGTTCCAACTCTGGAGTACTTTCTATACACTTTCTTGGACTAACCTATTAACAAGAGCCATAGTGCCAGCTGCCTGTTTTCTGCTGTTTTTGGTTCCAGGAAAGTCAGAAAATGAATATTCTCGGAATTGGACGGGACAAAAGCCAAAGTCAGTTCTTCACCGAGGGACACACGGAGCTAGAGTACGAGACGGAGAGGGGCCAGGGGGCGCCACACCACCTAGCCGCGCGACCCAGCCTGGCCTACGCCAGGGGGTGGTCTGGCTGCCTCCGGCACCCCCTCGGCCTCCCCTTTCGCTTATAAGATGCCTCCGATACAGAAACCCTAAGTATCTGATCAAAATTCTATGAAAGAGTCTGTAGCCGCCGTCATCTCCATCCCTAGATCGGGAGGGATCTGAAGCTCTTCCCGGCACCCTGCCAGAGGGGAGAATTCACCCCGGAGGCCTTCTTCATCACCATGCAAGCCTTCGGTGTGATGCGTGAGTAGTTCATCCTTGGACTATGGGTCCATGTGGTAGCTAGATGGCTGGTTCTCCTCCTTTGTGCTATCATGTTTAGATCTTGTGAGCTCCGTTCATGATCATCTATTTGTAATTCTTACATGTTGTGTTTGCGAGGATCCGATGGATATTGAGATGCTATTTCAGATTGATTATTGATTCTATCATGTCTTTGTTATTTGTGATCTTGCATGCTTTCCGTTGTTAGTAGCTATCTTGGCCAAGTAGATGCTAGCAACTCCAAGAGTTAGTATTTATGCTCGATAGTGGGTACATGCCTCTAGTAATCTGGGGAAGTGACAGAAATCTCTAAGGTACTAGATGTGTTGTTGCTACTAGGGAGAAAACAACAATCCATTGTTCATAGAACAATCGTATTGTTTACTTTACATGCAATGTGTAATGCAATTATCTATTGCTTGCAACTTAATACTGGAGGGGGTTCGGATGATAACCTAAAGGTGGATTATTAGTCATAGATGCAGTTGGATTACGGTCTATGTATAAAGTTGTAATGCCCAATCAAATCTCAAAGGATTCAAGATGGATAGTATATGCATATTGCTTTCTCGTTGTTTGTCAATTGCCCCGCTGTAATTTGTTCACCCAACATGTCATCTATCTTAAGGAGAGCCACCACTAGTGAACTATGGACCCCGGTCCTTTATTTTATCATCAATCTATAATCAACTGTTTACTGCTTTCTTTTTACTTTCTGCAAACTGTTACTTTCTTCCACACAATACATTTAATCCTTGTTTTTACCAAAACCAGTGAGATTGACAACCTCACTGTAAGTTGGGGGCAAAGTTCTGTGGTTGTGTTGTGCAGGTTTCCATGTTGCCGTTGGCACCGGTAGTGCGCCCTGCCAAAGTCTAGCTAGCAACACCTTGGAGGTGTTTCCTTGCTTCTACAGGATTGATAACCTTAGTTTCATAACTTTGGGAAAACTTGCTGTTGTGCTCATCATACCTTCCTCTTGGGGTTTCCCAATGAGCTCGATATATTTTGGGCCATCAAGCTATTTTTCTGGCGCCGTTGCCGGGGAGTCAAGGACATCTTCACAAGGGGAGTCCCTCATAACCAATATCTTTACTTTGTTATTTTTGTTTTTCTTAGTTTACTTTCTGCTTTGTTTGCTTGTTTCTTTATCAAAAATACAAAAAAAATTAGTTCCTACTATATTTGTTATTTTCATTGGTCTGTTATTGTCTTGCTTTATCATGCTTTCTATCAATGGTTGGTTTCTTTGAAACTAAATCTTATTGGGAAGGTGGGTTCACGGAAGAACAAAAATATTATTATAAGGAACACCGCTTGTCACAAAAAGGGAAACACTTATGGGAACAAATTGATAAATTGTATACCATTGCTATAAACATGTGCTCTACTTATAATGTTATTTATTGCTTTGATAAATCTTGTTGTTGTAGGAGGTATAAACACCTCCCTTTTCAATGTGAGTATAATGATAATGTTACCATATCTTCTTATGTTAAAGGGAATTATGACTTTTATGATGTGGAACAAATTGAAGAATTTATTGCTTGGAAGGGTGCATTTGAACTTGCTAGTTTGCTTGAAAATACTAATGATTCACCTTATAAATATGAGGTTTATGATATACTTAAATTTTGCTTTGATAATTACAAGGTAGAAAATGGCTATATTTTTGAATATCTTAATAGATGCTCTCCACCAATGGAAGAGACTAATGCCTTGCATGAGCCTATGGAAGTGCTGAAACTGGAAGCTCATTGGATGAAAAAGAGGAGGAGAGTGATGATCAAGAGGAGGAAGAATGGATCTACCCATCCCTACCTTCTAATGAGAGTAACTCTTTACCCCTTACATTATTTGATTATCCCCCATGCTTACGAAAGGAGGACGAATGTCATGTTCCTGCGGATTCTTTTGAAAATGTTTATAATAAAGCTCTAGTGTTTGTAGATCATGAAAAGCATGCTTTATGTGATAGTTATATTGTTGAGTTTATTCATGAGGCTACTGAAAATTATTATGAGAGAGGAAAATATGGTTGTAGAAGTTTTCATGGTAATGAAACACCTCTCTATGTGTTGAAAGTTTTGAAGTTGCTCTTGTTTTATCTACCCATTCTTGTTACTATGTGCTTCTTTGATTTATTTTCATACAATATTCCTATGCATAGGAAGTGGGTTAGACTTAAATGTGTTTTGAATTTGCTTCTTGATGCTCTCTTTTACTTTAATTCATATTTCTTATGTGAGCATCTTCTCAAACTATCATGCCTAACTTAAAGGCGTTAAAAAAAGTACTTATTGGGATATAACCCAAAAGTTTTAGATGAGCCTTGGAAGTTATTACTTCAGTAATAACCTCTCCTTATCCTTTTTATTTGCTTTTTGTGCCAAGAGTAACCTCTAATGAGAGAGAAGTAATGATTGGGAAAGTTGTTGTCCCGAAACAGATTTCTATGCTTCACCGTAAAAATTCGTGTAAAATCTTTGTACGTCGTTTTGAGGCGTGAATTTTTGTGCTTCTGACCCAGGTTGTTATCTAACTTTATTTAGTTCAACACTTTTCGATTTGACCAACAGAAGATCTTCGAAAAAATTGGTTTTTACCTGCTGGTCTGTTTTGACAGATTTCTGCCATTATTTGCATTTGCTTCTTGTTGGTTCCTTTTTGAGTTCTTTTGGGGAATTGAGATTTTTGAGGGAAATGCTACAGTATATTGTGTTTTAATGGAAGTTTTATTTGTGTTGAAACTGAACCTAAAGACTTGTTATCTTGAGTGCACTAATGTTGCTAATAAAGATTGTGTGAAGTTTTGTATGAAGGAAAAATTTCAGGTGTATGGAAGGAATGAGTAATGAGATGAAGGATGGAGTAAAGCTCAAGCTTGGGGATGCCACGCGTGTCACCCCAAGAAATATCCAAGAAGTACAAGCGTCAAAGCTTGGGGATGCCCAAGGCATCCCCTTCTTCATCAATAAAAATTCTAGGTTTCTTCCAAACATTTCATTTTGTTTCATGCACAGTTGTGTTGTTCTTGGAGTGTCTTATTTTTTATTTTCGTTTTGGTTTTTCGTTTTTTTGGTTTTCTTAGTTTTCTTGAATAAATTGGTTGGACCCCCTCTTTCATACATTGGTTTTAAAATAGTTTGGTTTGGATTGGAAAAGAGTAGGAAAAGTTCATGCTTAAGTGGTAAAGGAGCTTGTTTTTGACTGTGGCCTATGCTTTGTCATGCCATGCTTGATATTGTTTTGGCTTTATGCTTAGTGATCTTTTCTGTAGCATGACATGTTATAAACAATTGAGATTGCTTAATGTGCCTTTGAAGAATCATGCATTGTTTTAGCATATTAAAGCATAGTATTGTGGTATTCTCCTTTGATGCTTTATTTGGGTTCACTTGACACATGCTCACACCATGTTATGACTATCCCAAGTCACCATAGCCTTTATGATCCTTTAGTTTTCGACTTGTAGTATCACTTTATGCTTTGATTAATGATGTTTTGTCGCTCTGCATGATTATGGCCATTATTGCTCTTTTAGTTAGTCGCTCCCAGTCTTTTGCTAGCCTCCGTAACCAAGTATGAGTTCCACTCATGCATCCAACTCCTAAAACCATGTTATTCCAAAGAGTCCACCATACCTACCTATTAGCATATGCTATTCCAAGTATATTCATGTTTTTATCTACCTTCCGAATTAAACTTGTTATGAGAAACTAGTGATTAAAGCTCTCACGAATTTGATGGCACACTTTACTTTTCTTGCCGTTAATAAACTTGAACCATTGTGTCGTCTGTGTTGTATATGCTTGCACTTATATGTTGGGGATTAGCAGAACCATGTTGTCATGGGGAACGCTTTCAATATTACACTTATACTTTGTACCTAGTTGATATCATGCTTTTTTGTCTATGTATGTCGTAAGTGTGAAATGAAAGGGGAGCTTGTAAGTCCATGGAGTTATGTATGTGTGTTAGAGAAACGCCTGGGCCGCTGGTCTAATCCATGCTGTCATGGTGGAAACCTGCAGCGTAACCATAATGAGCTGTCTATGAAGCATTCTTCTTATAAAAAAAGAGTCAGATATTGAGAAAAAAAGAGAAAAAGAGAAAAAAAGAGATATGAGAAAAAAGGATAGAGAGAAAAAAGCACCATTTTCCCATGGTAAATAAGAAGATTGCTGAGATGCTCGTTGTCTGCTTGCCTTGTCATTTTGATATGGGGATTCTTCCGTATCATCGGGCAAGGGGTACCCCGTTGGCGGTTCTCTATGATACACATGTACTTCTTATGACAAGAACTTAGCGGTAACTAAACTTGAGTTGCATGAGGAGCGTCCCTCCTATTCAAGGGACATGAGATTTCCAACTTATACTTTGTCAAGCATATACACCATAGTTTGTTCACTTTAACCTTAATCACTTCAAGATGCTTATGATAGGGGCAATGAGAGCTGAAAGCTAATAAGTACCATAATTTTTGGAAGCTCTTTATGAAACTTGAATCCCTACTTCCTTCTATGAAGGCCTTTCTTTTACTTTTATGTTGAGTCTCCATCTTCTATCTTTATGCACCTACTTTGAGAGCATAGTGGCCATTCTTAGTTCTATGTGCATTGTCCCAAGACTTGTTGATTGATGCATAGCTTTGATATTGCTTGTTTTAAACTATTTGTATCTAGTCACTCTTATGAACTTTGAAGGTGTCCTATGCATTTATGTTTGCTACTCTATGAGGGACAAGATGAATGCTACTATGCTATGTTTTCTTTATGTGAAACAAACAAACGTCTTGCAAAGCATTGTTATTCATCAATCTTTTGTTTATGCCTTTTCATGTTGCAATAATAGTTGCTTTGTCTTATTGTTAGAACTTTGTCCTTCATGTTATGATTGAAGTACTATGATCTCAGCTATCATTGTTTTACAAATACTTTGGTCAAGTTTATGATGGTGCATATCACCTCAAAAATTATTCTTTCTTTTTATCACTTACCTACTCGAGGACGAGCAAGAGTTAAGCTTGGGGATGTTGATACGTTGCTAACGTATCCATAATTTTTGATGTTCCATGCTTGATTTTTATCTACTTTCTTATGTTTTGTTCCAACTTTGGAGTACTTTCTATACACTTTGTTGGACTAACCTATTAACAAGAGCCACAGTGCCATCTGTCTGTTTTCTGCTGTTTTTGGTTTCAGGAAAGTCAGAAAATGAATATTCTCGGAATTGGACGGGACAAAAGCCAAAGTCAATTTTTCACCGAGGGACACAAGGAGCCAGAGTACGAGACAGAGAGGGGTCAGGGGGCCACCACACCACCTGGCCGGGCGGCCCAGCCTGGCTCGCGCCAAGGGGTGGTCTGGCCGCCTCCAGCACCCCCTCGGCCTCCCCTTTCGCCTATAAGATGCCTCCGATACAGAAACCCTAAGTACCCGATCAAAATTCCACGAAAGAGTTTGTAGCCACTATCATCTCCATCCCTAGATCGGGAGGGATCTGAAGCTCTTCCTGGCATCCTGCCAGAGGGGAGAATTCACCCTGGAGGCCTTCTTCATCACCATGCAAGCCTCTGGTGTGATGCATGAGTAGTTCATCCTTGGACTACAGGTCCATGTAGTAGCTAGATGGCTGGTTCTCCTCCTTTGTTCTCTCATGTTTAGATCTTGTGAGCTCCGTTCATGATCAAGATCATCTATTTGTAATTCTTACATGTTGTGTTTGCGGGGATCCGATGGATATTGAGATGCTATTTCAGATTGATTATTGATTCTATCATGTCTTTTTATTTGTGATCTTGCATGCTTTCCGTTGTTAGTAGCTATCTTGGCCAAGTAGATGCTAGCAACTCCAAGAGTTAGTATTTATGCTCGATAGTGGGTTCATGCCTCTAGTAATCTGGGGAAGTGACAGAAATCCCTAAGGTACTAGATGTGATGTTGCTACTAGGGAGAAAACAACAATCCTTTGTTCATAAAACAATCGTATTGTTTACTTTACACGCAATGCGTAATGCAATTATCTGTTGCTTGCAACTTAATACTGGAGGGGGTTCGGATGATAACTTGAAGGTGAATTATTAGTCATAGATGCAGTTAGATTACGGTCTATGTATAATGTTGTAATGCCCAATCAAATCTCAACGGAGTAAAGATGAGTAGTATATGCATATTGCTTTTCGATGTTTGTCAATTGCCCCGCTATAATTTGTTCACCCAACATGTTATCTATCTTAAGGAGAGCCACCACTAGTGAACTATGGACCCCGGTTCTTTCTTTTATCATCAATCTACAATCAACTGTTTACTGTTTTCTGTTTACGTTCTGTAAACTATTACTTTCTTCCACACAATACGTTTAATCCTTTGTTTTTAGCTAAACCGGTGAGATTGAAAACCTCACTGTAAGTTGGGGGCAAAGTTCTGTGGTTGTATTGTGCAGGTTTCCATGTTGCTGCTGGCACCGGTAGTGCGCTCTGCCAAAGTCTAGCTAGCAACACCTTGGAGGTGTTTCCTTGCTCCTACTGGATTGATAACCTTGGTTTCATAACTGAGGGAAAACTTGCTTATGTGATCATCATACCTTCCTCTTGGGGTTCCCCAACGAGCTCGATATATTTTGGGCCATCACATCGCCATGGAGGTTTCTATGCTCGAGGAGAGATCACTCGATAGGGACGACAACGACGCTGCACGAGTTGGTGATGGGTGTGCAATAGTGGCAACAACTACCGCCTACCCCTCCACAACAACCACTATCGTCGCTGCCACATCATGAGGCGTGACCTGTGTGGCCTGGCCAGCACTACCAGTAGCAGCCCGCACATGCATGACCTGGCCAGCAGGCGCAACAGTGGGACAAGAGGTGTGGCAATCCCGCAGCATGACAGTGCACCGCTGCCGCCGCAACACCGGCACATAGTGGTGGACCCAAACAAAAAAAAGTGGAGGCAATTCATGTGAGGAGGGCTTTTCAAGCACAAATTTAATTTTTGGAACGTTTCCTTCAAATATGATAGAACTGCAATTTTTCAAATGTGAGTGGCACCCACTCAGCTATATGTAGGTCCACCCCTGCCAGCACATGTTGGTGCACTACCCCCAGTGTCGTGGGAGCCACCGCGGTACATCGACCTCTCGCACGGCGACGAGTAGGCGGCTGAGCCTCCACTTCACCAAGATCGGGGTAGGGACGCCCGCGACGCCAGTGCTCATGGTGCTCGACACCGGTAGCGACATCGTCTGGCTGCAGTGCGTGCCGTGCAGGCGCTGCTACGAGCAGTCCGTCTAGGTGTTCGACGACACCGCCGCCCTGTCGCTTGCTCGCGTTATCCGACGCCAGCCCTGACTTCGTCGCCGACGAGACCCTCTTTGCGTCGCCAGGCGTTGTCCGATGCGGCAACGACGGCTCACATGCGGCCACAGCTCGTGCGTTGGGAACGACGAGTCCAAGGGCAAAAAATTAGCTCCATCCGGAGCTAAAATTTTCCCTCGGAACAAAAAACGAGCGGAGATGCTCTAACAGGATGGGCGAGGCAAGTCAGTACTCAGCGTGCCACGTACACACAGGATGGTAGATGGAAAAAAAAACATGAATGCAACCCACCCACGAGTCCACGACTGTGTACATTGTACTCGTGAAATGAGCCCTTGATGACGTCCTGATGGAGCTAGCTACACCATCTTAAATTAAGCATCCCTATGTGAGCATTAATTTTGTATTCAAACGTCCCGAGAAACATAGCCCTCACAGACCAACCCTCCAATTAAGCGCCACACCATCGCACCGAACAATTCAAATTGTCATGTCTCGTTACGTTAAGGATACCGTCCAATCTTCTCCAATTCTTCCCAAGGATGTCCAATCGCTTCTACTGATGCTCAAAGTAGACCATGATGATGCGATGCGCCATGTGGGTACACCTCGGTGTATGTATGTACGCCTCAGCGTACTCAATAATCGAACCTCAATTCTTTGCTCGTGGGCTCCACCGAGGGATCTGCTAACGGTCGGTGAGGGGGCCTTTTCAGTCCTTCACAATCATAGCACGAAATAGTAGGACCCCCCATGCTGACCAAAGAAGCTTTTAATTAATTCAGGAAAAGCATGTTTAGGAACATGGAATTTAGAAGCGGACCCACAATTTGACATGTAACTACATTTCCATATATCCGTAGATCCTCGACAAGTGTCAGCGCATCCATCAGATGTTCCACACAGCTTACAGTTACAACATTTTTTTTTTTGAAACGCACAGTTACAGCATCTATACTAAGAAGAACACAGAATACACAACTGCACAGCAGACGTACTATATTCAGAATAAAGAACTTAAAAGCATCTTGTTGTTTGTGGGAAGGAGCAATGGTGCAATATGAGGACGTGCCAACAACGACCACCTTATTGCTTCCTCCGCTAGCTAGTACTGTACGTGCACAAAAACATCGCAACCAGCCAACCATAGATAACGCCAGCCACAGGAGTAGGTGAACTAGGTACTGATCTGGAGTCACGTTGGAGGCACGTCCAGAGGGTGAGCTAATAAGCTCAAGCGCACCGGCTGAAAAGGCCAAGAGACCACACGTTTTATTACCAGAAATATGGATCAGTAGAACGCAAGAATGATGATGAGAAAGCAATGTTCCATTCACCTCCATTAGGGATGAACAGAGCAGAGCCGAGCCCTAGCCGTTTGAATCCGATCATGATGTGCAGCAGCAGCGGGGAACATGGAATAAAGGTAAAAAAACATTATGTTGCACATCAGATGGAGCAGCATGAGGCGCCATGCTAATCATTCCATCCATCCACCCTTTGGTTCCAAGTATACATGTTAGCTTCGAGACTACAGCAGCAGGGCAGTGACTCCCTAACCAGATCTCTCCGTCATCAACTTCCACTGCACACCTAAAATTTTGTCCCGCAAAGAAAATCCAATTAAAACGGTTTACATCTCAACAAGATTAGCTACAGTGTGGTTTCAAAGTTAGTATCATCGGGTAAGACGTTAGTGTCACAGCCAGAAGATTTGATCATAACTTTCCGGTAAACATTGTACGCTTGCAGTTGCAGCATAAGTTACTGCCAACTTTGGATAGCGATGTGCCTTATCAGGATGGATGAGACAAGAGGCATCCGGTGAAGAACCGAAGCTTTCGGTCTATGCAAAAGTTGAAACCTGTACTGATTTGGGGGGGGGGTAAGATATCTACATGCCACCAAAAAAAAGTACATAGCTGGAAGCTGAAACCTTCTGAAAGAGGATGCAGGCAGAGCAACTCTGCATCAGAGTGTGTCAAATAAGCTGCCACCCAAAGGACCATGGCTGTTTGTAGGCTGTAACGTTAAGAAACAACAACCATGTTATAAGGGACATGTCCTCTTATTATTTGGTAGACCAAACATTCTATGAAATCGACTCTCCGCAAATTATTACTCCCTCCGATCCAAATTACTGTTATTTGATTTGTCTAAATTCGGACGTATCTAGACTAAAAATATGACTTTATACAACCGAATATAGACAAATCTGAGAATATTAATTTGGATCGGAGGGAGTAACTCAGAGTGCAGTGCATCGGAAGGCGTCGAAGGATATTTAGACGCAGCCCAGTCAGGTTAAATGCACGGCGATTTCTGGTGTGGCCTTTGATATTATAGCTGCTGCTTGTTTACCTAACAGAATGTGAGGTGGTAGTAGTTAGATATAGTAGTCCTTACAGTAACCAAATTTCAACCTGCCAGCCTTGTAGATTAAACAAGAGACGCCTGTCGCATGTGCATACGCTTGTGGTCCATAACAAACCGAGTTAGATCTATCATCTTCTGTACTTTGTTTAGTAAAAGGTCAGCAATTCAGGAACATGATAGGATTAAACGCATTACTGTCTTGACAGAATTTTATTCAGTTGCAGTAAGATTTTAAGGTTAAGCGTTTTTATCAGAAGTAGACTGCGTTTCAAGAAAATCTCTACAACTGGTGAAGGTGTTTCTTGAATTTACTTAGCAGTTTGGTTGGCGAAATTTCAACATCATCTGAAGCTGTAGCTAGAACTGAACAGTAAATTTGTTTATATGTCAAATCATAAATAAATAGATAAATGGGCATGCAGTGAATTTCAGGCAGGACTGCATCAAGAGACAAAAACTTTATGCCAAAGATGTAGGGACAACGTTGGTGTCTACAGAAGATAATCATATACCATGAGCGGAGAAACACATGCCTGGACATCAAAAGCTGCAGTAACAGTATAAAACGTTTGTTACTCTTTACATGGATAGTATACAAATCTTTTTGTCGGTAAAAGGCAAAGAAGTTCAAGAAAACGGACAAGGTTAGTTGTTTTAGATGCAAGCAACATGGGCATGTGATCGAGGACTGTCCAGCACCCATCTGTGACATTTGTGAGTCTATCAACCATGTATCAGAAGCATGTCATTTGCTAAAGGCTCCAAAACCATCTGCCATGTTATATGGGCTAGCCAACGAGGGTCTCATGTTCTATGAGATGCCAACGACAGGGACTTTCTGCCCAAAGGTGGAAAATATTAAGTTAGTAAAGTTGACGGTCGAGGGTGATGCAATGTCGATTCCAGAGATTATTGAGCACCTGAAGCGCATTGTTCCAATTGCGAACTTCCAATGGGAGGTTTTCCAGGTCAGAGAAAATGTTTTTAGGGTCAAGTTTCCAAATAAAAATGAAGTGGATAGGGTTATTGCCTTTGGAGTTTACCAAGTGCGTACTCGTGCAACTGATTTTAATTTCGAGACTTGGTCGGCCGTGGAGGAGCCCATGTATATGTTACCCGAGGTTTGGGTGCAAGTTTCGGGTATACCTTCGGATGTCCGAGGTGATTTCTTTGCGCTCTGGGGACTCGGCACTCTCTTTGGAAAGACAATGGAGATAGATATGCCATTCACACGCAACAATAAGATTTTCAAAGTTTTAAATAGCCGGCTATAGCCCGGCTATAGCTGTGCTATAGCCTTTTGAGAAGCCTCCCGCTACGGCTATGACCTTCATAGGCTAAACGGAGAATAGCCGCTAATAGCCAGCTATAGCCTGATTTAGCCCTAAATTAGCCTCTAATTTAGCCGCTAAATTTCTGCTCTATGAATTTTTCTTATTTTTTTCCTTTTTGTTCTCCTTTTTTGAATTTATGTTGAATCTGATTCAATAAAACTTGTGAGTTAATTGGTTGAATACTTATTTGTGTTGAATAGTTGCATGACTTGTAGCTCAAATCTTGTTTGAATCATAGTTTTTCCTATCTTTTTAAAAGATTTGACTAAAATTTTCTCTATTTTTAAAAATACGCTAAAATGGAATAGCCCGCTATAGCTGCGATATAGCCTTTCGTAGCCTCTGTCGCGGCTTAATGGAATAGCCGGCTATTTAAAACTTTGGTTGGGAATCATAAAATGGGTCATGTTGACCCATACAATCATTTGGCCTTTTTCAGTGTGCCCTTTGCGTATGAGTTTATGCAACACTTTTATAGCATACTAAGCATATTTCTGGCATTTTCAGCACCACAATTTTGAACACTTGCATTTAAAGAACACTAAGTTTGACAAAAAACCAAAGTTTTAAATAGCGGCTATAGCCTGGCTATAGCCTTTCGAGAGGCCTCCCGCTACGGCTATGACGTTCATAGGGTAAATGGAGAATAGCCGCTAATAGCCAGTTATAGCCCGATTTAGCCATAAATTAGCCTCCAATTTAGCCGCTAAAAGTCATGCTTTATAGATTGCTCTTTTTTTAATCTTTGTTCAATCTGATTCAATAAAATATTGTGAGTTGAATAGTTAAATACTTATTTGCGTTGAATAGTTGAACGAGTTGTAGTTCGAATCATGTTTGTGTCATATTTTTTTTGTTTTTTGGTAAGATATGACTAAAATTTCCTCTTTTTTGAAAAACGGCTAAAATAGAATAGCCCACTATAGCCTCGCTATAGCCTTGTATAGCTGCTGAAAATGTTGCCGCTAAATGAAATAGCCGGCTATTTTAAACTTTGAAGATTTTGCGTTTTTGGATTGGTTGCACAAACTTCTCCCTTATACCGAAAACAATGGAGGTATACATTAAGAGAGGCTTTTATATGCTTGACATTGAAGTTGAGAAGGTGGTGGTGATGCAAGATGAGGAGATGTTCGATGATCAGCAGGGAAATGAACGAAGAGATGGTGCGGATGATGCAAATAAAGAAAAGGAAAATGCAATGGAATTGGACAATATGGCAGATCAAACCAAGAAACTCAACCTTGGTAAACAGTCCTCTTCTACAACAGCTGAACATGGTGGTGGTAGTAAAACTGATGTAAATCAGCTTGCTGAATCGCCGTCAATCAGTTCGGATATTTTGATTTTCCACATGCGAGTGAAGGTATGGAGAATACTACGTGGTCTGAATCAATTGATTTTTTACATATGTCAAAGTATGCTTTACATGAGTGCGGTTCTAGTGCTAAAAAATTATTTAATGTTGAACATTTTGAGGATAAGCAACAACCTTTTGACGACTTTTCTTATAACACAGGAACTGTTGAGATTCTAGCCTCCGGAAATTTCCCGGGCGCTGCCCAGGTGACCTTGGGACTGACCCCAGGCGCTGGCGCCGCGTTCTCAGGATCTAGCCATACTCCTGTTGATGTCGCAGTCATGGATGTTGCTCCGGACACGGCGGTCAAGGAAAATGGCGTGGCCACTAAGGACAATCTACCACTGGATGCTCGGAATGGAGTGGAGCCTGATACTTCACATTTTCATGTGCATGCACAAGTCAGTGGTGATACCGGCTTTCAGCTTACTCCCATGCTGAAACGAAATGAGGCTATAAAGGCATCGTCTTTGACTCAAGGATCACCAAACGTGGAAAAAGAAGGTACTGTTGAAACTAAAAAGAATGACTTCTTTTCATTTGCTACCCCGTTGGTGACTACAGATGACTTTTCAGGTGTAAAAAGTACATCTCGTATTATGACAGCAAATGAGACTGGACCTTTGGAGTTTTATTCTGATATTTCAACTGAGGAACGCAAAATAGCTGAACCAAATGGTATGGTTTTTACAAGTCAATACTTTCGGATTGTGCTGGTTTAAAGGTAGATAGTCCTAGCGATTCTAACTTCTGTTTGAAATATAATGTGGTTCACACCATAGAAACAGTGAAACCCTAGATGAGTGCACCGACTATGGAGGAGGTCGTTGCTTTTGGTAGTATACCCTTGACAGCAGCAACTCAGATACGGTACAGCTCACGCATTCAAGGACAGACCAATGCTGATGCTACGCAGATGGAGAGGGCTATGACCAATGCATCGTTTTGCCATAATTCAGTTGGCTCAGGTATAACATCACAACCAACACACTCTATTCTGGAAATTGATGACTCTGAAATTGTTATTAGAGCAAATGGAATTGGGGTTGCTTTGGGAGATTCAATGCACGAGTCTCTTAAATCCGTTAAAAATATTAAGAAATTGGAGGAGGAGCGAACTTTAATTATGTTACACAAAAATATTTCTAATTCCATCGACGGGGATATTGACCCATCAAACCTTGTGGTCTCAAAAGTATCAAGCTTATGTGAATACCTGGTTGATGACGAGGACGGTGAGGCTGTCTTAGATGATAGATTGGATCATCTAAAGACGAACGCCAACCCTACAAAAACTCGCCATAGGAAGGTTTATGATGTATCTAACGTACGAAGGAGTACTAGGAAAAGAACAAAAAAAATACGTTCCTAATGCAGAACTTAAAAGGTATGACATGAAACAGTGAGGGATTTAAAGATCCAACAAAACACCTGTTTGTAAAGGAATCAATAAGAGAACATCGACTTGATTTTATTGCCTTGCTGGAGACAGGAAGGTCTAATTTCACAGTTCCGTTTCTAAGACAACTTGTAGCGGATTTGAATTTTGTATGGTTTTGTTTACCGCCTCACGGGAGATCCGGTGGTATTTTGGTGGGTATTAATAATGATACTCTACAAGTGCTAAAGGTAAGCACAGGGGATTATTGTGTTAAATTGCAAATCAAATGTAAGAGAGATGGCTTTCAGTGGGTTTTTGTACCCGTTTATGGTGCTGCCCAGGAGTCGCATAAAGCGGACTTCCTTGCTGAAATGGTACGTATGTGTGAGTCAGAATCTCTACCAATGCTGGTTGGTGGCAATTTTAATATCATACGTTCTAAAGAGGAAAAAAATAATGAGAATTTCAATGCACATTGGCCCTTTGTTTTTAATGCCATTATTGAGAACCTGGACCTTAGAGAGATTGCTCTCTCGGGTAGGCAATTCACTTGGGCGAATCGTAGAGAAACGCTAACTTTTGAAAAACTTGACCGTATTTTGGCCAACGTTGATTGGGAACAGAAATTCCCACTAGTTTCGGTACGTGCTCTTACACGTACTGGGTCAGATCATACTCCGCTCCTTATTGATTCGGGAGTGAAAGCCCATATCGGGAACATACCACATTTCTCTTTCGAGTTGTATTGGTTACGACACGAAGGGTTTTATGAGATGGTAGCCAAAGAATGGTCTGCTATTACTGATGGTCGTAATCCTATGGAACGTTGGCAAAATAAGATACGTCATTTGAGGAGGTTCCTAAAAGGCTGGGCAAAAAACATGAGTGGGAAATACAAAAAAGAGAAAGAGAGGTTACTTTCTATCATTGATAATCTTGATTTAAAAGCCGAGAAAGAACCGTTGAGTGCATGTGAGCGTGAGGCTCTAAGAGATGCCAATGATCGCATTACCACCCTTAGAAGAGATGAGGAGAGTAAGTGGGCTCAACGAGCTAAAGTTAAACATGTTCAAGAAGGGGGGAATAACACAAAATACTTCCATTTGTTTGCAAATGGAAAACATAGGAAGAAAAAGATTTTTCAGCTTGAGCAAGATGAAGGAACCATTGTGGGTGAAGATAACCTAAAAGTGTACATTTCTGAGTATTATAAAAAACTTTTTGGGAAACCAATACGAACAAATATTGCGATGATGGAAGAATATACAAATGGCATACCACAGCTCACACCTGAGGAGAATAGTATTCTTACAGCTCCCTTCACTAAAGAGGAAGTGCATGAAGCTATCTCCCAAATGAAGCGCAATAAAGCTCCTGGTCCGGATGGGTTTCCGGCGTTTTATCAAAACTTTTGGGAGGTGATTAAAAGTGATCTCATGGCACTTTTTACTCAACTTTACACAGGGAATTTGCCCTTGTTTAAGTTAAATTTTGGTGTCATCACTTTATTACCCAAAAAGGAAAACACGGTACAAATACAACAATATCGACCCATATGCTTGTTGAATGTTATCTTCAATTTTTTTTACTAAATTAGGGACTAATCGTATCACGGGGATTGTTCCAAAGGTAATTAGACCTACTCAATCCGCTTTTATGCCTGGTCGACACATCCTTGAAGGGGTTGTTGTCCTTCATGAAACCATCCATGAGCTTCATCGGAAAAAAATGGATGGGGTCCTTTTTAAAATTGATTTCGAGAAGGCCTATGACAAAGTCAAATGGTCTTTTCTCCAACAAACATTGCGCATGAAAGGATTCGCGCCTGAGTGGTGCAATTTGATTACGCAATTTGTTCAGGGAGATAGTGTTGGAATAAGGGTCAATGACAATATTGGACATTTTTTTCAAACTAGAAAAGGGCTTCGGCAAGGTAATCCACTTTCCTCGATGCTTTTTAATATTGTTGTAGATATGTTGGCTATCCTTATTGCTAGAGCAAAGGAGGACGGTCAAATTGGTAGCCTCATTCCCCATCTTGTGGATGGGGGGGGGGGTTTCAATTCTACAATATGCGGATGATACTATTTTGTTTATGGAACATAATCTACAGAAGGCCGTAAACATAAAACTAATATTATGCATCTTTGAACAACTATCGGGGTTAAAAATTAACTTCCATAAAAGCGAGACTTTCTGTTTTGATAAAGCAAAAGATGAGGAGCAGCAATACAAACAAATATTTGGTTGTGAGGTTGGTTGTTTGCCTTTTAGATACCTAGGGGTACCCATCCACTACAGAAAACTTAAAAATTCAGATTGGTATCCAGTAGAAACTCGATGCGAAAGAAAATTGGGTTGCTGGAAAGGCAAGCTATTATCGTACGGAGACCGCTTGGTCCTAATCAATTCTGTATTAACAAGTTTACCTATGTTTATGTTATTGTTTCTTGAAATACCTAAGGGGGTAAGGAAACGACTAGATTTCTATAGGTCTCGTTTTTTTGGCAAAGTGATGAGAATAAAAAGAAATACAGATTAACAAAATGGAACATAATATGTAGACCAAAAGATTAAGGCGGGCTGGGTATTGAGGTGTTAGAAATCAAAAATAGATGTTTATTGAGCACATGGCTATATAAGTTAATGAATGAAGAAGGTGTGTGGCAAGAGCTGCTACATAATAAATATTTAAGTCAAAAAACGTTGTCTGAAGTCCAAGCAAAACCGACCGATTCTCCATTTTAGAAAGGACTTATGCGGGTAAAGAATGATTTCTTTGCTAGAGGTCATTCTAAAATTAGAAACGGTGCTACCACTAGGTTTTGGGAGGATACATGGTTAGGAGATACACCACTAGCGCAACAGTATTCATCATTATACAATATTGTGCAACGATATAATGTTACCGTCGCACAGGTACTAGCTCAAGTACCACTGAACATTGGCTTCAGGCAGGTACTTAATGGGAATAAGTGGACTGCTTGGTTACACTTATGCCAAAGACTTATGATGGTAGTTATCTGATGAACATGATAAGTTTGTATGGAACTTAACCTCATCTGGAGTGTTCTCGGTAAAATCCATGTACGAAGATCTGGTGAATGATCATACGGTCTTCCTTCGGAAATATCTTTAGAAATTAAAGATTCCTCTTAAGATAATTTTTTTATGTGGTTCCTTCAAAATAAAGTGCTTCTTACTAAGGATAACCTAGTTAAAAGGAATAGGGTAGGATGTACCAAATGTTGTTTCCGTGGGTCGCCGGAAACCATAGAACATTTGTTTATCTCATGCCCTTTTGCTCGTTTTTTGTGGCGTATTGTCAATTTTGCTTTCGATATACCCACTCCAACTAATATAACAAACATGTTTGAAAATTGGTTGAATGGAATGGACAAACCATCTAAGGATAGAATTCGCATAGGTGTTTCTGCCTTATGTTGGTCTGTTTGGAGATGCAGAAATGACTTTATCTTTAACAAAACAAATTCTTTCAATTTTTTACAGGTTATCCACAATATGGCACATTGGGTACAGCTCTGGGCACCCATATCTACACTCGACCAGCGGGATACTATGGCTACTAGGTGCAGCCATTTGCTGATGGTCGTCCACCATATATTCGGCCAGTCGTACTGCCAGCCGCTTAGTCGACTACGAGATGACTAGATTTTTTTTCCAATTTTTCGCTGGCTGATTCATGTATCAACTTTAAGCGACCCATGATTTGTATTCCTATTGGATGATAGATGGTGGTTAACTCTTTTTAATAAAAGGCTGTGTACATCAACCGATGCAGAGGCCAGGGTTATATCTCCTTTTCGGAAAAAAAAAGGACTGACAATGTTCCGATCTAAGAAACCACATGATGCTCGATCCAAGGATAGCATGTGCAAGCGAATGCTCAAAGAGGAGGAGATACCAACACATATTTTAACATTGTTCAAATGGTTAACAGTAGCTCGGTAAGCATAAGCATAACCAATGATTTGCTGGGATAAAAAAACATAACTCTGGTTTTATCTTTTCAAGGCGTGCCAACTTATCAACCCTCTGACATGGTGTACATCAACTATTCGGGCCATAATTATAGTATGGGCCTTTTTCAGATTTATGGCTTCCTCCAGCATCTAACTGGGCCAAATAAATATCCAAACACAACAATATATTGTGGCTAAATATTCCTATGGTCTATAATGGTTGGGCCAAAGCATTTACAACATGGGCAGTCTGCCTACCTGCCTGCCCGCCTAATGCCTACAGCCTTTAAAATTTACAACATGCACAATGTAGATACACCCTTAGCCAACACTAAATGGCTACCTGAGGATAATTTCTTTGGCTTAAATGTTTAACTTTTCTATCTGATTTATTTATTATAATTGTTTCTAGTGAGAACTGCTAACTACTTTGTTGTTGTAAGTCATAAGAGCATCTCCACGGGTCGACCCAACCCGTCCCGGCGTGTCCGAACCTGTTCGCGCGGACGCGCGCGACGTTCGCGGCCTCACAGTGGCACGACCCATCCGTCCCGACGCGTCCGGCTCGTCTCATCCATGCATCTAATTTGCGTGGCCACTGGGTCGGCCCGGACAGGGGCAGGTCGCGGGCGTGTCCTCCCCGTTGGTGCCTCTGGCCCACCCGTCAGCCACCGCGGCGTTGGTTTAGACGCGCGCAGCGGCATCGACTCAGACACAACCGGGGCATCGATTTAGAGTGGCAGAAGGCTCACCGGCGGCAGCCTGCACCATCAATAGCGACGAGATGGCACACTGACTGACTGGACGCGTCAATGCCGCCTCTTCGGCTTCCACGCCGACATCCGATGCTAGGCCTTTTTAACTGGCCGTCCGCGTCAAGTTTCTCCTACACCCCACCTTTCTCTCCTCTCCTCCTTTCCGTTCTCCAGTACCTGTAGCTAGCGATGGTCGACGGCCAGGGATCGACGAGAGGGCATGTCGGTCGTGGATGTCGAGGGGGGCGCCGAGGAGGGCGCCGAGGATGCGGCCAAGTAAGCGCGCACCACGCTCTCCCTCGACGCCGTCATCGCCCAACGAGGTCGACCCAGACATCCAGTTCGCCGTGGCCATCCACGCCAGCATGCCGAGTGACAGGCTACTCCTGCCCCGCACATTCGTGACCCTGGTCGGCGACCAGCCAACCCCGATTGTAATCCTACAGGCGAACGGTCTCAGGACCAGCAGGTACCCGGTCGCTCTGCAGTTCGACCACCTTGGCTAATTGTACCTCCGCAATGGTTGGGAGTGCTTCGCCCGCGCGCACAAGATCGAAGCGGGCAACATCCTCGTCTTCAAGTACGACGGCTAAGGAAGGCTCGGCGTCAGCGTCTTCGACGACAGCATGTGCCGGAGACGGTACCGTCTGATCTCCGACTCTGACTCCGACACCGACGAGTAGGTTTAGGCTGTGCGCGTGCCATGTACCATGTATTGATGTAGGCATTGGCCACACTTGCAATGAAAAGCTTTATTCAAGTCCTAAACTACATAACTAAATGAAGAACTTTTGTTAGGAGCATACCACAGGCACACCTAAACTACATAACTAAACGGATCAAAGACACCATTCATCATTAAGAGACCGGATGATCGCTTCCTGTATGTGCACCTCCTCTTCAGCTTGGGCGAGGCGGGCACGCAGGGAAGCGTCGTCGGGATTGGCCCGCACCGCTTCCCGGAGGTCGTCCTGCACCAATGCCAGCTAGTCCCATCGCCAGTGCTCTGGCAAGAAGACGCGTTCCGCCACATCCATCATGAAAGGCTCGCCGGTGATCACATGATGGTTGTAGAAAGGGCGACACGGCGGGGGGGGGGGGGGGCGCTCTGGGGGCGGTGGGATTTCTGGGCGATTGTCGCAGCCGCTAGATCGGCGACGAGGAGGCCAGGCATGGCGGCGTGGGGAGGTAGGGTTTCTGGTTTGTACTAGGCGGGGATCGGCGAGGAAGAGGCGGGAAACGACTGGAAGAAAGCCGGCAGGCGGAAACGAACTGGATATACACCGGTGCCGGCGTCGGTGACGGGCTCTTTTACAGGCGTGGACATTTGGATCGCGCTGTTGGACTTGGTCGTCCGGACAGGCCGAACCATGGCCCCAAAGTGACCGGGGCCGACCCAAATGGACAGAAACGGACCGTTTCGGTCGGGCGTTTGGGTAGGCCTGGTGGAGAAGTCCTAACGAACCCACCAAGGTAGCTTGTAGCAGAAAAGCTACTATAATAAAAAAAAACTAGAGTTTTCCAATTAGTAAACGTCAGCGGTATTGGTCTTGCTAACACAAAACATGGGGATTCTATCTATTTAGCGTTAGAAGTGTAGAACAATTAAGTGAATGGTGTGGTAGGAGATGGTAAACAAGTAAACACTAAGACACGACTAGCTTGCTACTCCAGCATAGAAGGAATAGCAACTCATTTAGGCATGTTGATGGAATAGCACGGTACTATTTCTACAACATTATCATAAAAAAAATCCTAGGCAAAGGCTTTGATCATGTAAGTCACCTTTTATCATGTTCACAAATTGATCTTTCAGGAGTTCTTACAACCAGCAGAAGGATGGGTACTATTACAGTTATTTTTACATCCAGTGTGTTCCTCTTCGATTATGTAAAACCAAGAAGGAAGTGGTGGCGCTAACGACGAGGTTTTAGGATAATATAGGTTCACCTCATCATAAACACACACCATCAAGCAATGCACGAGTTCGTGTATTTTAACTACTTTCACCAACAATCATGACTCTCAACATAATAATTACTCACACTTCCAAGTTTCTATGACCCTCAAAATATGATTATGTACTGTAGCAGGTACTGATTTTGGATGACAATATACATAACAACATTGTTCTTGAAGAATTCCAGGATGTCATATTGCTTGAGAATGGCCTTTTTATCTACTACTCCCTCCGTTCAGTTTAGATTTATGAAACGAATGTATCTAGATGTCTTTTAGTGTGTAGGTTCACTCCGAATCTATACACAAAAGTTGTCTAGATACATTGATTCACAAAGCTAAAATGTCTTATATTTCTAGGCGGAGCGAGTACTATATTGTGAGTTGTGACTGGTAATAGTAGTAGTTTTCAGTACCAAAAGTACATGGTCACATTTCATTAGGCTGGTCCTAGTGGGAGTATCATAGCTAGTATCATGCATGTCATGTTGGCAAAAATCTGATGTGACACAACAATTAATGAAGAAAGAGATGATTAGAGTATCATAGGTAGATACCGTATCATAGCACGTAAAACTAGAAAATCCTCATGCAAATAAATCTTGTACACAATTTTATATTCTACAAATCATTAAATATAGTACTAGTATGATACTATCATATGATACCATGCACTATAGAGATAGTATCATGCACTAGTATCATATGCATTATACTAGTAGTATGATACTACCACTATGACCAGCCTTAGCGGTATGACTCCACAGTAGCATCTGTAGTGCCAATTATGCCAAATAATAGCGCAATCCACAAATAAAGCATTCGGTCAAAACACAAGGATGCAACTAAGTGTTGGGAATATACTTTCCGGGTATCCTCACAGTTCCTCGCTGACCAGGGTGGCCCACTTCGGGTTAGAGCTTTACTTCACGGGCGGCCCAGTCAGAGAGAAGAGACGGAGTCCAATCCGGCTACGGGAAGGCCCAGAAGACTTACCGACATAGGCCCATAGTGTTACTTATAGTTCAAGATGTACTCTGTAACTGACTCTTAGTCATAGCCGGATAGATCTCTCCTGTAAACCCTAGGCCGGATATCTATATAATCCGACCTAGGGAGAGCCTTTAGGGCACCCAATAATCACAATCTCAACTCGCACAGGCGAACCCTTGTAACCAATATTCCGGCTCTGCCGTATTACTGAATTGCTAGCAGGAGTAGAATCCGTCCAAAGCCGGCGGATTCGAACCTGGGTAAACTTGTGTTCTCACCGTCCCAGAACACCGTACGTCTTACACCCCTCTCTTCTGCACACCTCGAGGACCCCCTCATGGCGTACTTGTCATCAATCCGACGACAGTTGGCGCCCACCGTGGGGCAAGTGAGCTTCGGATCTGCGTTCCGAGCGGAATCTGCAAGAATCAGAATCGACGAGAGACTATCGCCGTCGGTTGCATCCTCTACGCCAGCGACGTCCCTCTCATCGTTCTCGATGAGACCTGGATTCCGGCTAGGGAGGCTGTGACTGCCTACATCATCATGTCTTTTGGCGAGATCGATGTTTACATCGGTTTCGCTAGACCCGCCCCACCCACCCCAGCGGTGATGATGGAGGCGGAAGAAATTTCTGGATCCCCTTTGTCCGCGGAGGCGGCAGAGTTCCGGATCTCAGAAAACCCTAATCCCAACCAGCCCGCACCAGTTGCGGAGACAGTGGAGAAATTCGAGCCTGAAGCAGACCTGGCGGTCCAAGTTGAATCTAGAGTGGATGTCCCTGGAGAGATTGAATCCCAGATCGACCCGCCCGCTGAAGTTGAAATCCAGGAGGAGAATAGCAACAACGATGGTTCCGGATCTGACGACGCCGGAACAGACAGGCCTTTCCTGAGATACACACTAAGGCGCATGATGATGCAAAACTCAGGCGTAGACGAAATCCTCGAGACCATCAAACGTTTCGACGAAGCCTACTATGAAGACTGCAATTATCTCAGGAGGGGCGCATCGCACTTTATCGGATATGTAGGATCCGGATCCGGCTCTGCCGATGCTGGAGACAACACCGATTCTGTGCTAGAGGCGATCGGAACAAACGCCGACGTACCCGCATCCTCGGATGAGTCCATGACGTCAGCAGATTTCCGAAAGTTCTCCGCGGAATATGAAGAGGAGTATAACTCCAAAGCTGTAGAGGAAGAAGAAGCCATGGATGAAGGATCCGGGGAAAACTCTCCCAAAACGCAAGATGACATGGAAATCGGAGATAATCCCGAAGTCCAGATGTCCGAAAGTACTGATCAGAGCTTGACTCCGGGAAACGGACCCAAAGCCGTCTTTGCTACCGGCGCTGCCAAGAAGGCAAAGAAGAAGAACAAGAAGAACAAGACCCCGGCGAAAGACCCTCCGGCAGAGGAGATGATTGCCGAGGAATACAAGGAAGACTCAGATGGAGCACTTATCCTAGATGAGCCCAAAGAAGAGTCGGTGGATGGACACGTGATCACTGAAGGTGCGCGTAAACTCATCGATGCTGCATTAACCACACCTATTCCTACAGCTTCAGAACTTACTGCTGAAGATCTGGATGAGAGGGCATAGGCCCTAGAAGTGCGTCGCCAAGTACTCCTTGATGAAGCCAAAAACATTGAGGAGGAAAAGAAACGCATGGCATCTGCAGAGAAGTATAATTCCAGGCAACATCAGAAGATCAGGAAACGTCATACTCATGACGACCAGTTCCCGCAGATTCACAAAGTCCTTTTCGGAGGAGAACTTGGGATGCCTCGACGTGACAGCAACGGGGATTGGGTGTATCCAACGCCAGTACAGAACACCGTTGCGGCTCGGGAAATCCTATCGGCTAATCCAGGCCTGGAGCAGATCCGGTTGGGAATCAAACTACTCAACAAAGGACTGGAGCAACAAAAGGTCGCCCTGTCCGGAAGTCAAAAACTGGTCTCAGATTCTGACCAATGTCGCACAGATCCGGCATGGGCTGACGTAAGACGCCAACGTGTTCCGGAACAGCAACATCACTCCGACCGTCGGGAAGACAACTACTCAAGAACCGGATTTTCAGGACAGCACCACAAAGCTGCACCTGACTGGCGTAACGTTAACCCAGTTGCGGAGCAAGAGGCAATTGCTGCACTAAATCCGAGGAACCCTCCCCAGCGAGAGTCGAAAGACCGCATGGAAGAAGATAAAGAGAAACGTCGGGAGGATGGCCGACAAAGAATGCCACCTCCTAGACATGCAAGCCATCCGGATGACGGGCGAAGGAACGACGGACACCGTGCCGAGTCAAGCCAGCAGGGGGCTCGTCACAATGAAGACCCTCCCCGGAACCGGAATAATGACGCTCCGGACGGAGGCCGACGATCATCCGGAAATAATCCAGCTGCTCCACCCTCTCCGCCAAGTAGCCATCACAACGGCTCCCAAGGAGGCCAAGGAGGGTGTCGTGGTGGAGGAGGTGGTGGCAGAAGTCGAAGTCCGGCTCCAAGGCACCGCAGCCATAGCCGTCACTCGGGATGATCCTTATCCCCAAATGACGCAAGGCACAGGATCAACTCCAATATAGAGGCACGGTGCTATGAAAATGATGACATATACGTGCGCCCAGAGTGCTTCAGACCACGCATAAGAGCTACAAGATTCCCGGAAGGATTTGCTATCTCAAGACATATTCAAGCCTACGACGGCATAGCTCGGCCAGATACCTGGCTACAGGATTTCTTCCAAGCTTGCTGAATCGTGATACATTGCAAATGTATCTATAATTTTTGATGTTCCATGCTTGGTTTTATCCACTTTCTTGTGTTTTGTCCATACTTTGGAGTACTTTTCTTATGATTTCTTGGACTAACCTATTAACAAGAGCCACAGTGCCAGCTGCCTGTTTTCTGCTGTTTTTGGTTCCAGGAAAGTCAGAAAATGAATATTCTCGGAATTGGACGGGACAAAAGCCAAAGTTCCTATTTTACCAGAAGACTCACGGAGCCAGAATATGAGACGGAGGAGCTCCAGGGCCTAGCGACACCTCCTAGGCGCGGGTACCCCCAGGCCGCGCCAGGCCATGGTGTGGGCCCCTCCGGCACCCCCTCAGTCTCCCTCTTCGCCTATAAGTTGCCTTCTAACCTAAAAACTCAGGGGGGGTTCGACGTTTTTCCAGAAGGAGTTCCGCTCCATCGCCACCACCAGATTCCACGAAATAGCACCACAAACTCTGTTCTGAGACCCTGCCGGGACGGGGAATTGGAGGAGATCATCGCCATCATCATCACCATCGCTTCTCCATCGACCATCCATGTTTCCCCCATCTATGAGTGAGTAATCCCCCACTGTAGGCTATGGGGATGGTAGGGATTGAATGAGATCATTCATGTAATGGCATTAGATTGTTAGGGCATGGTTCCTAGTATCTTCTATTAGTGCTTTATGACTTTGTTGCGACTTGTTATGCTTAATGCTTGTCACTAGGGCACGAGTGCCATGATTTCAGATCTGAACATGTTATTGATTCATTATGCTAGCATTGTTTATGGTCTTATATGCAAGTTATATACACATGTTGTTGTCCGGAACCAATGGCCCCGAAGTGACAGAAATCAGGATAACCGGAGGGAATGGCTTTGATGTGAGGATCACATGTGTTCACGGAGTGTTAATGCTTTGCTCCGGTGCTCTATTAAAAGGAGCACCTTAATTGCCAGTAGTTCCCTTGAGGCTCCGCCGCAAACGGGCTGGTAGGACAAAAGATGTTGTGCAAGTTCTCATTGCGAGCACGTATGACTATATATGGAACACATGCCTAGGATTATCTAGAACTTGGATGCTCTATCTTATTTATCTGCAATTGCCCTATGTTCTGATTGCCATGTGAATTGTCTTTTCCATGTAACGCCCGTCCATCCATCCATATGCCTACCGCACTCGAATCCTACTATTTACTGCTATTGTTACTGCTGTCTTTACTTTACTACTGCTGCTACTTTACTATTCCTATTACAAAACTGTTGCTACTGATAAACTGCTGTGAGCAAGATTGTTTCCAGGTGCAGCTGAATTGACAACTCAGTTGTTAAGGCTTATAAATATTCTTTGGCTCCCCTTACGTCGAATCAATAAATTGGGTTTCACTTCCCTCGAAAATACTGCGATACACCCCCTATACTTGTGGGTCATCAAGACTATTTTCTGGCGCCATTGCCGGGGAGCATAGCTTTATTTATCAAGTCCACTTGGAATCACTATTGTTCAAGCTTAGTTTATTTCCTCCTTGTTTGCTTGTTTCTTTATCAAAAATACAAAAAATTAGTTCCTACTCTAGTTGTTATTTTCGATGGTCTATTATTGTCTTGCTTTATCATGCTTGTTGTCAATGGTTTGTTTCTTTGAAACTGAATCTTATTGGCAAGGTGGGTTCACGGAAGATCAAAAATATTATTATAAGAAACACCGCTTGTCACAAAAAGGGAAACACTTATGGGAACAAATTGATAAATTGTATACCATTGCTAGAAACGTGTGCTCTACATATAATGTTACTTATTGCTTTGATAAATCTTGTTGTTGTAAGAGGTATAAACACCTCACTTTTCAATGTGAGTATAATGATAATGTTACCATATCTTCTTATGTTAAAGGAATTTATGACTTTTATGATGCGGAACAAATTGAAGAATTTATTGCTTGGAAGGGTGCATTTGAACTTGCTAGTTTGCTTGAAAATATTGATGATTCACCTTATAAATATGAGGTTTATGGTATACTTAAATTTTGCTTTGATAATTACAAGGAAGAAAATGGCTACATTCTTGAATATATTAATAGATGTTTTCTACAAATGGAAGAGACTAATGGCTTGCAGGATCCTATGGAAGAAGAAATTGATGAACCTGAAATCTCATTAGATGAAAAATAGGAGGAGAGTGATGAACAAAAGGAGGACGAATGGATTAGCTACCCATGCCTACCTTCTAATGAGAGTAACTCTTTATCCCTTATATTATTTGATTGTCCCCCATGCTTACTAAAGGAGGATGAATGTTATGTTCCTGAGGATTCTTTTGAAAATGTTTATAATAAAGCTCTAGTGCTTGAAGATCATGAAAAGCATGCTTTATGTGATAGTTATATTGTTGAGTTTATTCATGAGGCTACTGAAAATTATTATGAGAGAGGAAAATATGGTTGTAAAAGTTTTCATGGTATTGAAACACCTCTCTATGTGCTGAAAGTTTTGAAGTTACTCTTATTTTATCTTCCTATGCATGTCACTTTGTTCTTTGTGAATTTATTTGCATACACGATTCCTATGCATAGGAAGTGGGTTAGACTTAAAGGTGTTTTGAATTTGCTTCTTGATGCTCTCTTCTACTTCAACTCATATTTCTTATGTGAGCATCCTCTCAAACTATTATGCCTGAAGATGATAATATGTCTATTATTCTTGGGAGACCTTTTCTTAAATACTGCAGGAGCTGTTATTAATTGTAATCAAGGGAAGGTGACCTTCAATGTTAATGACAAGGAACATACTGTCTATTTCCCCAAAAAGATTGATAGGACTTATGGTTTTGAATTCATTTGAACATGATGAGGGCATTCAAGTTGGAGAAATATATTGTCCCATACCAAGAGAAAAATTTGAAACTATTATGATTGGGACCATTGCTATCAAGGTTGAGGTAACATAATCATTAGTGGAATACAAAGTTTTGTCTCGTATGAAATTGTATTGGTAACAAGACCTGATCAACCTTGTTAACAAAAGGATTTCATTGAACAAACAATGTTTTCACCATGATTATCTCCGCTTACTTCTATTCTATCCATTTTAGTTTTTGCTTATGCCTAACTTAAGGCGTTAAAGAAAAGTACTTATTGGGAGATAACCCAAAAGTTTTAGATGAGACTTGGAAGTTATTACTTCAGTAATAACCGCTCCTTATCCTTTTTATTTGCTTTTTGTGCCAAGAGTAACATCTAATGAGAGAGAAGTAATAGTTGGGAAAGTTGCTGTCCCGAAACAGATTTATGTGCTTCACCGTACAAATTCGTGTAAAATCTCTGAACGTCTTTTTGAGGCGTGAATTTTTGTGCTGGCTACCCCAGGTTGTTATCTAACTTTCGTTAGTTCAACACGTTTTTATTTGAGCAACAGAAGGTCTTTGAAAAAAATCGTCTTTACCTGCTGGTCTGTTTTGACAGATTTCTGCCATTTTCTGCATTTGCTTCTTGTTGGTTCCTTTTTTAGTTCTTTTGGGGAATTGAGCTTTTTAAGGGAATTGCTACAGTAGCTAGTGTTTTAATGGAAGTTTATTTGGTGTTAGAACTGAACCTTAAGACTTATTTATCTTGAGTGCACTAATGTTGCTAATAAAGATTGTGTGAAGTTTTGTATGAAGGAAAAATTTCAGGTGTATGGAAGGAATGAGTAATAAGATGAAGGATGGACAAAAGCTCAAGCTTGGGGATGCCGCGCGTGTCACCCTAAGAAATATCCAAGAAGTACAAGCGTCAAAGCTTGGGGATGCCCAAGGCATCCCCCTCTTTATCAATAAAAATCTCAGGTTTCTTCCAAACACTTCATTTTTATTGTTTCATGCATAGTTGTGTTGTTCTTGGAGCGTCTTCTTTTTTGTTTTGTTTTGGTTTTTCGTTTGCTTGGTTTTCTTAGTTTTCTGAATAAATTGGTTGGACCCCCTCTTTCATGCATTGGTTTTCAAATAGTTTGGTTTGGATTGGAAAAGAGTAGGAAAAGTTTATGCTTAAGTGGTAAAGGAGCTTGTTTTTGACTGTGGCCTATGCTTTGTCATGCCATGCTTGATATTGTTTTGGCTTTATGCTTAGTATTCCTTGCTGTAGCATGGCTTGTTATAAACAATTGAGATTGCTTAATGTGCCTTGGAAGAATCATGCGTTGTTTTAGCATATTAAAGCATGGTATTGTGGTATTCTCCTTTGATGGTTTATTTGGGTTGACTTAGCACATGCTCACACCATGTTATGACTATTCCAAGTCACCATAAGACTTTATGATCCTTTAGTTTTCAACTTATAGTATCACTTTATGCTTTGATCAATGGTGTTTTGTCGCTCTACATGATTATGGCCATTATTGCTCTCTCGTTTGTCGCTCCCTTACTATTGCTAGCCTTCACTTTCACTGAGTATGTTTTACTCATGTTTCCAACTCCCTAAAACCAAATATTGCCAAAGTATCCACCATACCTACCTATTAGCATCATTTGCTACTTCTGTGCATATTCAATATGCCTTATTTTCTTCCGAATAAAATGTTTGCTTGTTATGAGAAAGTTAGATAGTAAAGCTCTCACGAACTTGATGGCACACTTTATTTTCTTGCATTTAATAAACCTGAACCATTGCGTCCTTCTTTGTTGCGTATATGCTTGCGTTTTATAAGTTGAAGTTAGCAGAACCATGTATCATGGGGAACGCTTTCAACATTGTATTGGTACTTAGTACCTCGTTGATATCATGTTCTTTTGCTTATGGATCCGGCGGTGTGAAATAAAAGTGGAACTTGTAAGATCATGGAGTTTGTATGTATGTTAGAGAAATGCCTGGACCGCTAGCCTAAGCCATGCCTTATCATGGTGGAAACTTGCAGCATAACCATAATGAGCATTCTATGAAGCATCCTCAATAAAAATCTATGCACATAGTAAATAAAAAGATCACTTAGATGCTCATTGTCTGCTTGCCTTGTCATTTTGATTATGGGATAGCTCATGTGTCATGTGCAAGGGGTACCCCGTTGGCGGTTCTCTATGATACGTATATACTTACAATGACAAGAGCTTACTTGTGACTGAAGTTGAGTAGCATGAGGATCGGTCTTCGTAAGTAAGGGGCATGAGACTTCGATTTATAACTTGTCAAGCATATCCTCTTAGTTGTATCACTTTAACCTTAACCATTTAAAGATGCCTATGATAGGGGCAATGAGAGCTCAAAGCTAATGAGTACCATACTTTCAGCATTTGGAAGCCTTTCAAACTTTTCAAAACCTGTTCATTTCCTTGTTGAGTCTCCACACATTCTATGAGCACTTTCTTGAGAGCATAGTGGCCATTCTTAGTTCTATGTGCATTGTCCCAAGACTTGTCGATTGATGCATACCTTGATATTGCTTGTTTTAAACTATTTGTATCTAGTCACTCTTGTAAACTTTGAAGGTGTCCTATGCATTTGTGTTTGCTACTCTATGAGGGACAAGCTGAATGCCACTATGCTATGTTTTCTTTATGTGAAACAAACAAATGTCTTGCAAAGCATTGTTATTCATGAATCTTTTGTTTGTGCCTTTTCATGTTGCAACATAGTTGCTATGTCTTATTGCTAGAACTTTGTCTTTCATGTTATGATTGAAGTACTATGATCCCAACTTTGAATGTTTTACAAATACTTTGATCAAGTTTATGATGGTGCATGTCACCTAAAAAATTATTCTTTCTTTTTATCACTTAGCTACTCGAGGACGAGCAGGAGTTAAGCTTGGGAATGTTGATACATTGCAAATGTATCTATAATTTTTGATGTTACATGCTTGGTTTTATCCACTTTCTTGTGTTTTTTCCACACTTTGGAGTACTTTTCTTATGATTTCTTAGACTAACCTATTAATAAGAGCCACAGTGCCAGCTACCTGTTTTCTGCTGTTTTTGTTCCAAGAAAGTCAGAAAATGAATATTCTCGGAATTGGACGGGACAAAAGCCAAAGTTCCTATTTTACCGGAATACTCACGGAGCCAGAATACGAGACGGAGGAGGGCCAGGGCCTGGCGACACCCCCCAGGCGCGGGTACCCCCAGGCCGCGCCAGGGCATGGTGTGGGCCCCTCCGGCACCCCCTCGGTCTCCCTCTTCGCTTATAAGTTGCCTTCTGACCTAAAAACTCAGGGGGGTTCGACGTTTTTCCAGAAGGAGTTCTGCTCCGCCGCCACCACCAGATTCCACGAAACAGCAGCAGAAACTCCGTTCTGGCACCCTGCCGGGACGGGGAATTGGAGGAGATCATCGCCATCATCATCACCATCGCTTCTCCATCGACCATCCATGTTTCCCCCATCTATGAGTGAGTAATCCCCCGTTGTAGGCTATGGGGACGGTAGGGCTTGGATGAGATCGTTCATGTAATGGCATCAGATTGTTAGGGCATGGTGCCTAGTATCTTCTATTAGTGCTTTATGACTTTGTTGCGACTTGTTATGCTTAATGCTTGTCACTAGGGCCCGAGTGCCATGATTTCAGATCTAAACATGTTATTGATTCATTATGATAGTATTGTTTATGGTCTTATATGCAAGTTATATACACACATTGTTGTCCGGAACCGATAGCCCCGAAGTGACAAAAATCGGGATAACCAGAGGGAATGGCTTTGATGTGAGGATCACATGTGTTCATGGAGTGTTAATGCTTTGCTCCGGTGCTCTATTAAAAGGATCACCTTAATTGCCAGTAGTTCCCGTGAGGCCCCGCTGCAAACGGGCTGGCAGGACAAAAGATGTGGTGCAAGTTCTCATTGCGAGCACGTATGACTATATATGGAACACATGCCTAGGATTATCTAGTACTTGGATGTTTTATCTTATTTATCTGCAATTGCCCTATGTTCTGATTGCCATGTGAATTGTCTTGTCCATGCAACGCCCGTCCATCCATCCCTATGCCTACCGCACTCGAATCCTACTGTTTACTGCTATTGTTACTGTTGTCTTTACTTTACTACTGCTGCTACTTTACTATTCCTATTACAAAACTGTTGCTACTGATAAACTGCTGTGAGCAAGATTGTTTCCAGGTGCAGCTGAATTGATAACTCGGTTGTTAAGGCTTATAAATATTCTTTGGCTCCCCTTGTGTCGAATCAATAAATTGGGTTTCACTTCCCTCGAAAATACTATGATACACCCCCTATACTTGTGGGTCATCACATCGCCAAAGGCGAAAACAGCCTGGTCGCAACCCGATATCTCCCACTTATGTTGCGGAAGACGACATGATCATGTCTCAATGAACTTCCGGAGAACACCATCCACAACTGGTATGACATGCAGAGTGCGTTCTTTCGGAATTTCGAAGACACATACCGGAGGCCCTATACGGTCGGAGACCTACAACATTGCACCCAGAAAGCCGGAGAAACTTGCCGGATTACCTCGGACGATGGATGGACACCAAGAACTCCTGTGAAGGAGTAAACGACCAAACTGCAATTGAAGCTTTCATTGCAGGTCTACCAATTGGTTTACTACGTCATCGCTTGAAGTGTGACAAAGTCACTGATTTGGGAGAGATGATAGAAACAACGAGCAAGTATGCAGATGGTGACGACGACGCATAGGGATTACTCAACGCCCTAGTTGTGCCACAGTCGGCAAAACAACCAAAGCAACAAGCTCAGAAGCGCAAGAATACCTCGGAAGAAAAACCCAACACGGAAACGGTAGTGGTTACTGCTACTTTCGGGTCTAGAGGACGAGGAGTACGTGGCGGTGGCTGCGGACGCGGTCGTGGGACGTCAAGAGTCCAAGGTAGAGGAGACCAGCAACCCGGAAAAACCTACTCTTAGGTCGACATTGCCAATAACCCATGTGTGCATCACTTAGACGCCAATGGGGGCTCATCCCACACAAACACCGAGTGTCGTTTCAATGACGACATTAAGAGAGATGATACCGCTGGCTACAAAGCTAAGCGGAAGAAGGGAAAGAAGAATCCCGAAAAGGATAAAGAGACCAAGGAAGATTCTGACATGGAGGAAGTTGATGCTTCAAATCCCAAGCCGGAAGGGAAGAAAAAATTCCGACCAAAAAAGACACTTACGTCACCTTCCTCGGATCTCAACCAGCAAAGGTCAAGAAAGCAGTTCTACATGAGCTCAACGCAACAGTTCCGGCTATCCCCCAATTCTTGGACTGGTCGGAAGTGGCAATCACATTTGACCGCGCTGATCATCCGCCTAAGTTACACATGCTAGGAAAATATGCCTTAATCGTCAATCCACTTATTGACGGTTATGGTTTCTCCAAAACTCGCATGGACGGTGGCAGCAGTATTAATATTCTGTATGTCAAAACGCTACGCCGGATGAAGGTCTCGGAGACCAGCTGAACCATAGCTCTGTGATCTTTCACGAAGTTATCCTAGGAAGACAAGCAAATTCCCTGGGAGAAATTATTTTGGATGTTACCTTTGGAACTCCAAAAAACTATCGGACGGAGGCACTTTCCTTCGAAGTGGTCCCGTTCAAGAGTGCGTACCACGCTATATTCGTACGTCCGACTTATTGGGATTTTATGGCTCGTCTGTGTTACATTTACAATATGATGAAAATTCCAGGCCCCAACGATGTGATCACCATCAGGGGAGACCCGAAGAAAGCGCGAGAGTGCGAGGATGGAAATGCCGCCTTTGCTGAAGCCGTGCTGCACGCCTAGGAGTACCAGGAGATCAAGAAGAGCATAGATCCGTTCGAGATGCCCGCAGCGAAGAAGGAGGTGACAAAGCCGAATCCGGAGATCAAGGCATCAGAAGAGACGAAGAAGACGCCGTTGAAGGATGATGACCCCTCCAAGGTGACCCAGATAGGCGTAGGCCTAGATAGCGCATAGGAAAGCGCGCTCGTCAAGTTCCTCAAAGCAAATCAAGATATCTTCGCATGGCAGCCATCTGACATGACCGGAGTACCTAGGGAACTTGCCGAGCACTCTTTAAATCTAAACCCAAACGCTAAACCCGTCAAATAGTCCTTACAACGTTTCGGCGATGAAAAGCGTAAGGCAATAGCTAAGGAACTAGCACGGCTCGAGTTAGCCGGATTCATAGAAGAGGTCATCCACACTGAGTGGTCGTCCAATCCTGTAATGGTCCCTAAAAAGGACACCACTGATTTAAGGATGTGTGTTGATTATACTGCCTTGAACAAGGCTTGCCCCAAAGATCTGTTTGCTCTGCCTAGGATTGATCAAGTTATTGATTCTACGACAAGCTCGGAATTACTCTATTTTCTCGACGCATATTCCGGTTATCACCAAATCCGGATGAAGGAATCTGACAAAGTCAAAACTTCATTCATAACCCCCTTCGGAACCTTCTGTTTTGTTACAATGCCTTTTGGGCTGAAGAACGCAGGAGCTACGTACCAACGCACAATGCAACGCTGCCTCCACTATCAAATCGGACGCAATGTACATGCATTTGTGGATGATATTGCGGTGATTTCCAAAAAGAAGGAAACATTGATTTCCGACTTGGAGGAAACATTCGCCAATCTACGAAAATACAACATCATGCTTAATCCGAAGAAATGCTTCTTTGGAATCCCAACCGGAAAATTGTTAGGTTTCATCGTGTCTCAAAGAGGCATAGAGGTGAACTGAGACAAAATCAAGGCTATAATTAATATTTCCATGCCAACTCGCCTGAAGGACGTACAAAGAGTAACTGGTTGCATTGCTGCAGTCAGTCGGTTTGTAAGCCGGCTCGGTGAAAGAGACGCACCATTATACAAACTCCTGAAAAAGACCAAGGATTTTGTGTGGACCGACGAAGCTGAAGCTGCGCTACAAGACCTAAAAAACTACTCTCATCTGCTCCTATCCTTGATGCATTAGAACCACAGGAACCGATGTTGCTTTATCTAGCCGCGACAAACAAAGTCGTCAGTATCGCCATGGTAGTGGAGAGACTGGAGGAAAATCGGGAACACTCAGTGCAGTGTCTGACTTACTTTGTCAGCGAGGTTCTAACAGAATGAAAACAGCGATATCCGCACTATCAAAAGCTAGCTTATGGTGTGTTCTTGGCATCTCGTAAGCTACGACACTATTTTCAGGAGCATCCAATTACCGTGGTAAGCATAGCTCCCATGAGAGATATAATCAACAACAGTGATGCCACAGGACGCGTCACCAAGTGAGGCATAGAGCTCTCAGCTTTTGATATTGAGTACAAACCTCAGACAACAATCAAATCCCAAATCCTTGCCGACTTTGTTGCTGATTGGACAGAGACAAAGGAAAATATGACCCTCCCTAAGTCAGAATATTGGACCCTATATTTTGATGGGTCTAAGGCTCGCGGGGGCTCGAGGGCTGGCGTGGTGCTCAAATCACCCCAAGGAGATAAACTGCTATACGTGTTGCAGATTCACTTCGCAGCAACAAATAATATTGCCGAGTATGAAGCACTGCTGCATGGAATCCGGATCGCTAAGGATATCGGCATCCGACGTTTGATGTGTTACGGAGATTCGGATCTTTTTGCTCAGCAAGTGTCGGATATTTGTAATACAAATAAACACATGGCAGCATATAAAGCTGCCGTGGATGATTTATCTAAATCGTTCGAAGGGTTTGAGGTTCAACACATCCCTCGAGCAGAAAATGAGGAAGCAGATGCATTATCTCGGATAGGCTTTGCATGGAAAGAGGTTCCGGATGGCACTTTTTTAGAGCACCTCAAAGTTCCCTCAATAAAGGGAGTGGACGAGGAATATCCGACCAAATCCGACTCACCTTTGATAGCAATTCTGGCTGTAATTCCCAGCTGGACTCAACCCTACCTTGATTATCTGGTAGATGGCAAATTACCCGAAGACGAAGTTCTGAGACGGCAGATCGTCCGACGAGCAAAACCCTATATTGTGGTTAGTGGTGAGCTCTATAAGCGGAGTGTGTCTGGGGTTTTTCAGCGCTGCGTATCTCCGGAAGAAGGAGTGGAAATCCCAAGAGAAATCCACGAAGGTGAGTGTGGTCACCAGGCTGCAGCCAAATCTTTATTGGCAAAAGCTTTCCGACACGGTTTTTTCTAGCTTACAACCAAGGCAGATGCCGAACGGCTGGTCAAGACGTGCAAGGGCTACCAAAAGTACGCCAAACAAGCTCATGTTCTGGCTGATCAGCTGCGAACAATATCTATAACATGGCCTTTCGCGGTCTGGGGGCTTGACATGGTAGGACCGGTTAAACGGGCTCCAAATGGATTTACTCACCTCTTAGTGATGGTGGATAAATTCACCAAATGGATTGAGGCTAAACCCGTCACTAGTTGTGATGGAGCAATAGCCAAGATTTCTCGAGGATGTTATAATCCGGTATGGTTATACGCATAGTATTATCACGGACAACGGGAGTAATTTCTCTATGGGAGAACTGGTCGGATTCTGCAACGAACAAAATATCCGGCTTGACATTGCGTCAGTCGCACATCCACAGGCTAATGGACAAGTCGAAAGGGCAAATGGTTTAATCCTACAAGGCCTAAAACCGAGACTCGAAGCACCACTACGACATGCTACGGGGGCTTGGGCGGAGGAATTACCCTCTGTAATATGGAGTTTACAAACAACTCCGAACAGGTCAACCGGATACACACCTTTCTTCTTGGTCTATGACGCAGAAGCAGTTCTTCCTAGTGATTTGATTCACACTTCTCCTAGAGTGGCCGCGTATATTGAAGAAGATGCCGAGATTTCTCGACAAAATGATCTTGACTTAGTCGAAGAAGTTCGCGTCATTGCTGGAATGAGATCAACAGCCTATCAGCAGAAGTTACACAAGTATCATAGCCAGAGAGTCAGAAACCTGTCTTTCAATAAGGGCGATTTGGTTCTCTGGCTTGTGCAGCAAAGAAAGCATAAACTTTTCCTAGTATGGGAAGGGCCATTTTTAGTTAGTCGAGTATTACACAATGGTTCATACTACCTAACTGATATGAGGCCAGTCAAAGAAATACCTGCTACTAAGAAGAGAAAGAGAGCTGGAGGTAGCACAAATCCGGATGAGTTAGATAGATCATGAAATATTGTTCAGCTACGTCCCTTTTATTCTTAGTTTATCATTCTTTGTAATCATATATGTGTACATGTTCTATGAGAAATAAAAGTTTTGGTTGCCTCAAGTTTTTTCCTGAGAAGTTTTTACCATCTTATTTCCGAATGATCATGTCACAGTCGAAAATTCTAGAATACTTGAAAGTACTTTATGCTCATGTTTATTCTAGTTTAGATTTCCAATTCTAAAAATGCTACCTTCGGGTTTAACTCTAAATTTCATAGTGTATACTTTGGTTATTTGTCTGATTGCTGGATGCGGGTATTTTCCGAGTAGTGAATTGTTGGTATTGGAAGCCGGCTTTGTTTCCGAGTTTAAACTGGTTTAGCAATTGAGCTTCATTGCTCGGCAAAGTTTCCGTGCAGAAAGTTTAGCCGGCTCATGAAAGGGACGAGGCGGAAAGCCAGATAAATGATAAGTATAGACAAAAAAGTACAAGTGCTTATGCAAACATTTCAGGCACACAAAATTTAAAGCCAAAAGTGCTGAATAGATAAAAACTTAGCACTAGCAAAAAAGAGTATCATACTACATATTTACATACCCATAATGTTTTCAGAATAACACATTTGTTTCTGATAATCTATGATGCAAGAGAGGAGGTAGGAGCTGCCGGCTCGCTGGACACATCAACCGCGCCCTGATAACGATCCGAGATGTCCAAATCCGATATGGTTTGTTCATTGTCGGAAACTTAGGCTGCTTCTTCTGGAGGCGGAGGTGGCGTGTTCACGCGGGTGAAGAAGGGAGTGTCATAGCTGGTTAAGTCAGCTACATGACACCCATATCTGGCGTAGGAGTCCATGATGGCCTTGATGTCTTGCTCATGTCCGTCTTCATCCACCTTGCAGTACCCTCTGGTCACTTGCCAGATTTCCATGCTTCCATGGTGGCTCATGACCATTGTGAGAGCGTTCTGCGCCACGGATCGCGCGTAGGACATGTTCCAGTCCCGGACGAGCTGCGGCACTTCCTTTGCCTTGTCCCACACCTGAAAGTCGGACATGCTATGCATGTCCGGAACCTTGAGAGCTTTGCCAATATCCTCAATGGATGGGCGGAAGTCATGAAGCAAGTCATCGACTTGGGTAAGCCGATGGGTGCGAGGCTCGGCAGAAGTAGAGTCCGTCAAGTTCAGAGGACCTGTGCATATAATTCAAAACGGTTAAACAAATCCGACATCGAAAGAGTCGAAGAATGTAGACAAGTCAGAAAGATGGAAACATACCAAAGATGACATCATCAACTTTGGTCTTCTCTTCACGAAGACTCCGGAGTTCAGCCCGGAGTGCCTCGGAAAGGTCCTTCTCTCTGCAAAGCTCGTCGTTGAGATCCGAGATTTTCTTCTCGTGGAGTGCAATCTTGCGATCACGCTCCACGGTGGCCATGGAGGAGGATTCGAGAACTTGAGCTATGCTCTTCTTATGATCCGCCTTAAGCTGATCTAGCTCTTGGCGGAGATCCTTGTTTTCCACCACCAAGGTCTTAAAATTCTCGGCCTCTTCGATCATGGCACAAGACTGCTTTATCAGTGCTGTAGATCAAAAAAGAACAACAGTTCAGCAAAATTATTCGACTATGAAAACACATGACAAAGTTTGAGTCCCGGAATGTTTACCTTCGGCCTCATCCTTGGAAACCTTCAGCTCAGCATTTTTAAGTCAGAGAGCTTTGATCTCTCTCCGCTTATTGCAGACATTCTTCAAGAATTCCTGGTTATATGAATTAACTTTCTGTAAGTCAGAATACACAGAGTCAGAAGTCTACTAAAGACTCGGGCTAATATTGTAGCTAATATCAGCACGAGCCTTGGGGGCTACACTAGTTCGTTCTTTAGCATCCTAAGGAAGCATAAACCCGGATTGTATATCCAACTTCATGCTCGGGGGCTAGAGGATATGATATAAAGTACAATAAAGAAAAATGTGAGTTGGAATTCCGACTTACATGATGTTCATGTGTGAGTTTGCTCAGGCACATGTTCACCTAAGTGGTAACCTTCTCGGCGAGGGTGAGTGGAATAACCGGAGGTGGTGGAAGCACACTAGCTCTTAGTCCCTCGTCGCGAAGGCGGACTTTTTCAAGAAGATCGGAGTACTTGACGTCCTTCGCTTCTTGTGCTTCTTCTTTGGCAGAGAGATTGCGACTTTCCAGGCATTGCTGCGCCAGCCGCTGGATTTCCTCCACAGATTTCCAAGACAAGCCAAATTTGGCAAGTCCCGGATTGTTCAGGAGATTTTCGGCGAAGGTCTCTGCCGAGGGACCATTACCCGAAGAGGGTTCACCCTTATCAAAACCTGAGCCACCCATGGTGGCATCAGTCCGCGACTCAAGGGTCACTGGCCCTGAGGGAGCCGGATCTTCTGCGATGACCGGGGAAGGAGTAATCACCGGCGTTGCGGAACGTTGAGGGGCAGGAGTGGGAGGAGCCGCGGCAGGAGAAGCCATAGTCACCTTCGTCTACGGCAGGGGCTTCGAAGAAGTTCCCTTCCCCTTGCCCTTGATGAGCTGTTTAGCTCTGAGAATGTAATAGAATAGAAAACATTACATCTCGGAAGAAATTACCGATAAAGTACAAAGGCGAAGTTGTATGGAAAGTTACCTCTTCACAACTGGCACTTCCTTTGTGCCGACGGCCACTATCGGAGCTTTGCGCTTCCTTGGCACAACGTCCGACGGTGGGACCAGTTCCTCCTCCTGAGAAAACTCCGGAGGATATCCCTCGATAGGAGCCAGTTCCGACTCGGGGAGGTCGGCAAGCTAAAAAGAAGATAAAATCTCAGTTGTATTGCTAAAGCTTACCGGCACTACAGGGTCTTCCGTTGTATGCATGTCCAATGACAAATCCGGGATCTTTCTCTCGATCTGCTCCTTTATCAGCCATTTGATCTGGCTTATGTAATCTTGTGGTTTTAAGGCTTTGGAGCTGATGCGGAGGGAGTCCTTTTTCGACGTCGTGATGGAATGCATCAGTTAGTCGTCATGGTACTAGAGGGGCTGGATCCGGCGTGCCACCCAGGACTGGACTAAGTCGGGCCCTCTCAGGCCTTTGTGTTTCATCAGATATTCGATCTGCCTCTTGGCAAGGATCAGACCGTCACTGAGAGCCGGAGGAGCTTCGTCCCAAGACGCTGGGGCTATGGCGGCTCCGTCGACGAAAGCCGGCAAAGCAGTAGCTTTGCCGGGAGCAGGGATATCCTTATGATAAAAGAAAGTAGCCGGCCAATGTTTGACCGACTCACTAGCTAAAATGCGAGGATAAACACGCTCGCGTCTAACTGAAAGGCTAATCGTCCCGGTAATATAAGGATTACCGGCAGTGATAGAGTTTCTCCGGACATGAAAATAGAATCGGAATAAAGTGAGACTCGGCCTAATGCCGAGATATCCCTCACACAAAGCCGCATAGGCGCTCATCTCTAAGATGGAGTTGGGGGGAAGATGGTGAAGTTGAAGGCCATAATGATCTATCACCTCGGAAAAGAAATTCCGAGGGAGGAAAAGACAAACCTCTGTCGATGTGGGTGCCGAAGTGTACCCGCTCATCGGCGTGCGGGTTGGGGATGATTTCGCCGAAACCGCTCCGCCACTCGCCGGCGCGGAGGAGCCCTTCATTATCCACGCCACAAAGCTTCTCGTCGTCGAGAAGACACGGGATCCAGACCCCGCGGTTGCTTTCTTTCTCCGCCGCCATCGTCGCCGCCGTTGCGGCCTCGGCCAAGCCGGACGATGAAGATGAAGCCATTCCTCCGGTGCGCCGGTGACCTTGGATGGGCGGCGCTAGGAATCTGGGAAGCAGGGGAGCTCTGTGCGCGAGGGAGAAGTGGAGGAGAGGAAACTGCAAGAGGAATAGGTGAAGATGAGGAAAAGAGAATCCTCACCCCTTATAACCACCTAACCACGCCAAGATTCGTGCAAAAGCCACAATAAATACGCCACGCGTCGTGGAAAGAACTGGAAAGGACCCATGCGATAATTACGTCGCCTCGATCTCCGCGTACGCATTGAAACGGCGCCTCGGTTCTACGAACGGAGGACCCACAAACGGTCGTGCTGACAGGATGTCTGTCTGTGACGTGACTTGACCATGACCAGTGTCAGATGACGTTAGAGACCAAGATCTGACTTAGTTTGAATATCAAGCTGGAAAATCCGAATAACGTACTAATAGGTCCGACTTACTTTTGAGACCCGGATCGTATCTTTTGTTTTGAAGTTTCAGAAACCCTTCAAGATTCTGCAAGCCGAAGATCAAGCCAGACGATGATGAATCCGACTTTGGATCTTGGAGACTTCCGGGGGCTGCTGTTGGGGATATACTTTCCGGGTATCCTCACAGTTCCTCGCTGACCAGGATGGCCCACTTCGGGTTAGAGCTTTGCTTCACGGGCGGTCCAGTCAGGGAGAAGAGACGAAGTCCAATCTAGCTACGGGAAGGCCCAGAAGACTTACCGACATAGGCCCATAGTGTTACTTGTAATTCAAGATGTACTATGTAACTGACTCTTAGTCGTAGCCGGATAGATCTCTCCTGTAAACCCTATGTCGGATATCTATATAAGTCGACCTAGGGAGAGCCTTTAGGGCACCCAATAATCACAATCTCAACTCGCATAAGCGAACCCTTGTAACCCATATTCCGGCTCTGCCGTATTACTGGATTGCTAGCAAGAGTAGGATCCGTCCAAAGCCGGCGGATTCAAAACTGGGTAAACTTGTGTGCTCACCGTCCCGGAACACCGTACGTCTTACACCCCTCTCTTCTGCACGCCTCGAGGACCCCCTCATGGCGTACTTGTCATCAATCCAATGGCACTAAGTGCGACCACGATTCACGAATATTCAAATGCAACAAGAATGGAAGACAAGACTGAAATTGTATATCATGTTTCATATGTGCTACTTAAATAACACACATGCTCTAGACTGTCTAGAGAACGGTGATGCAGTTTTCAGTCAGGGGTACATCGAGGAAGGAACAAAGTCAACAAACATGAGCCGGACAAGTGTGGAATTCGGGGAGACCTGACCGCCGTGACGTGTCATTCTGCCTCGGCTTTGGCTGCAGCGGCCGGCGAGCTCCTTGGAGGCGCTCGAGGGCCTTGTGGAGTTGTGGTGCGCCCAGGTCTCGAGGGGAGGTCAGGCTTGGCGTTGACGCCGACGCCGAGGATGACAACTACGGTGAGAAATGACGTGGTGTAGCATGGCAGTTCGCAGTCCTCTTACTTGTGGCCTCTTACTCGTAATACTTTTTTTTTTCAAGGATACGTTCTGAAAGACGTATCGGTTTCATAGAAGGAGAGCCGAGAGGCCAAAGCTTTACAACACGCCTCTCACTCGCAATACTCAAAACAAGATTTAGAGAGAAGGCAATTGATTTGTGCTGCAGCTTTTCTGCGTTCTTTCCATCCCTTTTAGTTCTTTCCATTCCTTTTATTCATGCAAGATCGATCATGTCTAGCTACACCATGCCCACAAGCGAACGTGCCATCCCACCTCTGGGCGATCGGGATACAAACACGATGACCGGGTCAAGCAAACGACCAAATCCGTGCGATCCAAAACCCTGAAATCTAGCTGCTGACGCGCTGATTGAATTTGATATATCTATACCTAATAATAAATAATAAAGTACGAAGTGTTTCTTACGGGTTTCGTTTTTTTAGACCAATTTGCCCTCTTACCAAAGCACGTATTACCACTAATGCCACCGGAAGAAACGTTCCCTTCGGTAGTTTTTTGCTTTAGCAGGCTTGTAATTTTTTCTCGAGCGCTCGATTCGGTGTGCCCCGCTCGGGCCTGTATTCTACTGTGTCCCGCTCGGCTCGGGCCATGGTAAGTAGACCTGCTCTATCTTGTTGGCTTGTCCCACATGAAACGGAGAACGAACGAATCCAAACAGAAAGAATACGGACGCTTGATGGACGTCAACTCCATGTTGATTAGAAAAGAAAAACTTCAGGGTGATCGATTCCTTTCTAGCCGGCCTGTTTCCTAGCTGCTACCGGTGATTCCCTATAAATACACATGAGATCGAGGAATTGAGATCGACCACAACGAAGCCCTAAACCATGACCACCGATCAACCACATCTACTCCACCCGACTCCGCCAACGGCGAGATCCGTACGTGCTCGAGCCAAGAACACCGCCACACCAGGCGCCCGGTGGTGTGAAGATGCATAAGGCGGAGCACTTGGTGTAGCCGGACTGGATGGAGAAGGTAGGGGGCGGCGTTGAGGAGGGAGAGAGAGGGTTGTAGGGAAAATAGGAGATCGACGGAGGAATAAGGCGTGGTCTGTGGCATGTCTTACAGAAATTGAGAGAAGAGATGAGACAGATAGAAGATGTGACTCTTGTGCTTGCTACCACGCCCGCGTCTTTGGCTCTCAACTGCTAAATGTCCGTGTGCTTTGTTTCTTTTGTTTGAGAATGAGTCTGTACCGGGGAGAATACAGGATCCCGGCCTGTCAGCTGTTCTATTGCTGAGAAAAAATTGATCCATGAGCTTTGGAGCACATGAGTGGATGAGGATAGTCCATGGCTGAGTTTGATCGGATACAAAAGCTTGCAATTCTTTGCTACGTGCAGCCGAAAGCTGCAGTGATGGTTTTTTCTTGGTTTTATTTACTCGGTACACTGAATAATAACGTTGACAAGAAGAGTGCATATTAGGTTCGAAGCAGCCTGGACTTGCGTGTCATAATCATGTATATACAGGGTGCTAGGTAGTGCAGTGTCAACCTGGCGAGTGAACTTCACTTGGCCGGCGTGTCTGCTAGCTCTACGTGACTACGACTTATGGATCGCTAGCTCTTCGTGTGTAGTAACTGCGAGTGTGTTCCATGGACTATTATATGTTTGAGGTGTTTTCTTCAGAGTTGCAAGTGTAGAAGTTAGCTAGCTTTGGTTTCAAAATTAGATGACACGTTGCTTATTTCAGAGCATTACAGAATACTCATGTGCATATCATGAAGGTTTATGATTAGCTTAGATTTTGGACCTTAATCTATTTTCTCCGAGTGATGGTGACATGAAAGTTCATAATCAAGTTCACTGAATCATTGACGGGATATGCCTAATTGTCGTGGTGGCATAGCTGAAAAGCTAGAGACAAATAAGGATGGAGCTAGCAAAGTTGATGAAAGATGATTTTATGATTTTTTCGTTTATAGATTTTATTTTTCCGTTGCAACGTACGGATATGCTTCCTAGTCTCTAGCTATAAACCTGTACTTATGGACACCTATACTGAAACTGACGAAACTGAACTGGATTAACCAACACCCACTTACGAGACTCCCCGGGTAGAGGCGGAGTCCGGCTGAAGGCGTGCCCCGGTGTCCTGCACCGCCCCGGCCATGCCATCCGCGCCCCCTACCCTAGGCGCACGCGAGATGCCGCGCGGTCCTCAGCATGCACCCCCTGCAGCCGCGGCCGGCGAGATCGCCGCAGCAGGGTCTCCGATGAGATTTCGAGATTGGACAGTCTGTGTTTTTTGTTTTTTTTAGACAATGGACAGTCTGTGGTACACTGAAAAGCATCACAACATGGGCTTATTTTTTTAGAATGGGAAACATGGGCTCCGGGAAATAAAACGGGTTACTAACTTTACCAGGCCTGATTGATAATAAGGAGCTGCATTTGATGGGCTGGTATGGCAGAGAATAAGATTTTTTTTATTAGGCCGGCTTTTTTTTTTGACAGTATTAGGCCTGCTGGGACCTCAATGAGTCGATGTGCAAACGGTATGTTCAAAGATGCTTTCTCTGGGGAAAAAATGTTATCAAGATTTTTTGCTTTCTTATCTGCACAATTTTCCCCTAAATGAAAGGTACTCGCTCAACTTTATACCGAGAGCCAAAGTTTTATTAGGGCATGTACAATAGGGTAACGGTCAGCATTCTCTTACTGTTGCGATGTCGGATATTTATTCATTTGGCGGGAAGAGAATAAAATAAGAGAATATTGTCTTCTCTTGTCTAAGAGATGATAGGTTAGAAAACAGAAGAATATTATTTTCTCCCTTATACCATATGTTTTTCCTTATTAACATAATTTCTTACTAAAACTTAGTTGTTCATCATCAATTGCTACAGATGACAATAGTGACCCATTGTCTGACTTGTTTTTTTTTTGTCTTCTCTAGACAAAGTGATCCACTACTTGGAATGCTCGATCTTGTACATGCCCTTACATCATCCACTACTTGAAATACAAACCTAGTTTCCAACAAGCTTTTCAAATGGCTCCCAGCCAGAACCAAAACATAAGATAACGAACTCCCACGTTTGTAATACGAAACAAAGTACACAAAAGCACAGGGTTAACACCCTGGTAACTAGTGCACTAAGAAAAACTACTCCCACACTATCCCACAAATACCACCTCCATCACTCTGTGAAAAAGAAGGCATCATCTCTTCCGCAGAAACTTTATCTTCTTTTGACACTTACTAATCACCGAGTCGAGAATTCCTTGCGTCTTGAGTCGCTCGACGTCTCAAATAATACGCCACTGATGTAGAAAAGAAATTATGCGAAATAGAGCTCTTACCTACAGAATCAAAAGGCACAGAAATTGAAGGCCAATGTGGCACAAATTTCCGATACATTTGCAAGCACGGCCATTGCTAAGATCCCGAGCTGGTGATAAGGAGCAGTAGTACCAAACGATAAGCTGTCAAAGTTCATGAAGGAAAAGCCCTGCATGTGCATATGTCCGTCTGTCGCCTAGAATAGTGTTCGGGTGCAGTATTTTCATGTGTTCGTGGAACACGACAGGATCAGCACTTAACAACATGCTAGTAACGAGCAGCTGCACTAATTACCGTGCAGTGTTGTTTAAGGAATAGGACAACCGACCAGGAAACAGGCCTAGGTAACTGGTGGAAGTAAGGACAGAGGGCCAAGATTACACTCCGGTGATTATGCAGGTTATAACTTTTTATATTTTTTTGGCGGGATAATATTTCTATATCATGTGTTTGTTTGAGTAAATTTCGCTTTAGAGCTCGAGCCACATGGAGCCTGATTTGTTTTCAAATTTTGAAAACCACATTTGGAAGTTTTAAAAAAATTGAGAAAAAAATCCTAGATATGGATAATAATGTACTCTACCAACATACAAACTATCAAAACCTGAAATACCTTACATTTCAGGCCTTAACAACAATGGTAAAATCTTACAGAATTTAGAGGATTGACATTTTTGCATTGTTGGCTGCGCATAAAGGTGCAAACATAGTCTGAGTGTTTGGCCAGACCTGAATAGACGCAAACATCAGGTATCAGAGCCAGCATCGACATGCCCTTGTGAGGAGCTTCTTGTAGGCTAGTGAGGCTGATCAGTGTTTAGTCCCACCTCGTTTACGGGAAGAGGTTGAGAGTTTCCCTCCTCCCTTCAATCCAGACTTTTTGGATGGAATGGGCTCTCTGATTGAGACTGGGTCTCTTGGAATTTAAAGTATTTTAGTGTTGGGCCTTTGGCCCACAACAAATACAGATTCTAAAATTATCTTTGCCTCATTAGTACATTGACAACATGTGGCTTTGTAGTGGTGCTAAAAGTTTAATCTCACATTGCTAGTTAAGAGGAGAGTTGCACCACCTTATATAGGAAGATGTTCTAATACTACTAAGTGAGTGAGAAGAGAAGCAGTTCTCGCGCACTCCTCCTCCGACGCCACGCCACGTATCGTCACGACACACCGCGCCGCGCCGTGGGTTGCGGGAATCTCGTCGAGCCGAGCTTTATTTTGATTCTCGGGAAAATTAACTATGAGTCATTAACGAATGCATTAATTAGCCAAATCTTTTGAATGTGGGTTGCGCTCAAGACCTATCCGACTGGCACTATATAGACTACCCGCAAACCCTACGCGACCACGACTCAACACGCGCACTCCTTCCAATCCATTACGTCGCCGCCTTCCAATTCATTGCTTCGCCGCCTTCGTCTTCTCCATCCCAACTTGTGAACCTGTACGAGTGAGGGGTGATCATGTTTTTAGGGAGAGCTCAAGCGCGACTACTGGCATCCACGACATCGTCCGACATCGAGTTCTTGAGCAAAGGCTTCTTCCAGGACGTCACAGATCTATTCGATAATCTCAACATGAGCGACAACGTTGTTACCGTTGCGGCTACTGCTGCTGCTGCCACCGCTGCTGCTCAGCCTTCACTATACATGATCATAAACTCTCTCTTTCTGATTTTGCTAGAGTTTCTTATTCTAGCGTTTGGAGTAGATGTGATTTGTCTATCCTATTTAGTTGCAATCATTCATCTACTCTGTTAGTTTGCGTGATCTTTTTAATTGCTATATATAATCATGCTTTATCGATTATTTGTTCGGATTAAATCATATGGATTATTGTTTATATTTTCAACAATCCAAAAAAGTAATTGTAGGCAACTGAATTTCATTGGTGTAGCTGTGGCTACTAGGCCGCCTCCTTTTGATGGTATGCACTATAACATATGGCGCACGAGAGCAGTTCTTTGTTTCGAAACCCTAACCAGCTATAGTGTCATTCTTGGCAAACCTGAAGAAGATCTTTCTGCTGAGCAGGAAGCGACCTTTAAGAAATACGTACCATGTTTTTGGCGGCTCTTTTCAATGTTCGTGGGGACAACATTGTTGACCCATACATGTCATTTGATAATGGCAAGAACGCTTGGGATGAGCTTGAGGCCAAGTTTGAGGTCTTGGATGCTGACACTGAGTTGTATGTCATGGAGCAATTCTATGACTACAAGATGGTTGATTAGCGTTGCGTCATTGAGCAAGCTCATGAGATACAATCACGTGCCAAAGAACTTGAGCAATTCAAGTGTACCTTACTAGAAAAGTTTGTGGCCGGCGGCATTATTGCCAAGAGTCCTCCCTTGTGGAGGAATTTTGCTACTTCTCTGAAACACAAGAGACAAGAGTTTTCTGTACGAATCTCATTGGTTCTATTCATGTGGAAGATAAGGCGAGAGCAAAGGATACACATGCTCGAAAATTTGAGGGAGCTTCTAGTGCCAACTTGGTACAGAAGAAAAGCTTCCCATCCCACAAGTTCAAGAATAAGATCAAATCTGAATTTAAATGGAAGTTTGATGGCAAGAATAAGAACACACACTCAACCAACTTCAATAATAAAAGTGATAAGAAGAAAGAATCTTGCCACATCTGTGGCGATCCTGATCATTGGGCTCCTAGCTTTCCTAATCGCTTTAACAAGCGTCAACATAGAAAGAGCGGAAAGACCTCTAATGTTGTGATTAGCGACACTGAGATGAAGGATGTTGGGTACGGTATTTTGCCTACTATTCTTTCAATATGTCATTCTCCTAAATGGTGGATAGACACGGGCGCTAATACACATATATGTTCTGATATTTCCATGTTTTCTTCTTATCAGGTGTTAAGAACTTCTTCTGTGCTGATGGGAAATAGATCACGTGCTTCTGTTCATGGTGTTGGTACGGTAAATCTGAAGTTTATTTCGGGGAAGACCATATAGCTGAAGAATGTGCATCATGTTCCCTCTATTAATAAGAATCTGGTCAGGGGATCGCTTCTATGTCGAGATTGTTTTAAATTGGTTTTTGAATCCAGTAAAGTTGTAATTTCTAAGTATATACAATTTGTTAGAAAGGGTTATGAGTACGGAGGTCTGTTCCACTTATTTTTATTAGACTCATGTACTGAAGTTACTAATCATGTTTGCAATAATAATGAGTTCAATATTTGGTATTCACGACTCTGTCATATTAACTTTGGTTGCATGACGCGGCTAACCAATATGAGTTTAATTCCGAAACTCACCACTGCCAATGGTTCTAAGTGCCAAGTTTGTGTTCAAGCAAAGCAACCCTCCAAGTCTCATATGGCTGCGGAATCGAGAAACTTAGCACTGCTAGAACTTATACATTTAGATCTATGTGAGATGAATAGTTTTTTAACAAAAGGTGAAAAAAGATACTTTATGGCGTTGATAGATGACTCCACTAGATACTGCTATGTTTATCTTCTGAAATTTAAAGGTGAAGTTTTGAGCTACTTCAAAATCTATAAAGCCGAAGCAGAAAACCAACTTACTCTTAAAATCAAGTGGCTAAGGTCGGATCATGGTGGAGAGTACTTTCAAACAAATTTGATTTATTCTATACAGAACATGGTATTATACATGAGAGGAATCCTCCCTACTCACCTCAGTCAAATGGGGTGACCGAAAGAAATAACCGCACTCTAACTTATTTGGTTAACGCCATGTTAGATACATCGGGTATTTCCAAGGAATGGTGGGGGAGGCACTAATGACAGAGTGTCATGTCCTAAACCGTGTTTCCGTAAATGATAAAACCATGACTCCATTTGATGAATGGGAGAAGAAAAGGATTAAACTCTCTTACTTACAAACATGGGGATATTTGCCGGAAGTCAATATTCTAACACACAAGAAGCGAAAGCTTGGACCAAAAATTGTGGATTATGTTTTTATGGTATATGCTTTTCATAGCATTGGATATAGATTTCTGATAGTAAAATCGGAGGTATCCGACATGCATGTTGGTACAATTATGGAGTCGAATGATGTGACTTTCTTTTAGGACATCTTTCATGAAAGGTATGTTTAGATATTTAAATCACGAGATGACTAGTTCATCTAGTCAGGAATTTGCTATAATTCATGAACCCACTATGCCGACAAAACACTATGATGATCCTGTGGAGGAAAAAAATGAAGCTCTCAAAAGGAGCAAGAGACAAATGACTGCAAAGTCATTTGGTGATGATTTCGTTGTGTACCATATGGATGATACTCCCACTTCTATTTCAGAAGCCTATGCATCTCAAGGTGGCGACTACTGGAAGAAAGTTGTTCGAAGCGAGATGGACTCCATCTTAGCTAATGGAACTTGGGAGGTCACTGATCATCCTTATGGGTGCAAACCTGTATGATGTAAGTGGGTGTTCAAGAAAAATCTTAGACCTGATGGTACTATTGAAAAGTACAAGGCACATCTTGTGGCCAAGGGGTATACCCAGAAAGAGGTGAAGACTTTTTCAATACATACTCACCTATAGCCAGGTTGACCACTATTCGAGTACTACTATCCTTGGCTGCCTCACATGGTCTTCTCGTTCATCAAATGAACGTTAAGACAACTTCTTAATGGAGAGCTAGATTAGGAAATTTATATGGAGCAGCCTGATGGATTTATAGTAGATGGTCAAGAAGGAAAGATGTGTAAGTTAGTGAAGTCTTTGTATGGTCTTAAGCAAGCTCCTAAGTAGTGGCATGAGAAGTTTGAAACTTTAACCACTGAAGACTTTGTTGTAAACGAAGCTGATAAGTGTGTATACTATCGCCATGGTGGGGGCGAGTGAGTTATTATGTGTCTCTATGTCGATAACATATTGATATTGAGGACCAACCTCGCTGTTATTAAGGAGGTCAAAGAGTTCTTATCTCGCTGCTTTGAGATGAAGGACTTGGGAGTGGCTGATGTAATCTTAAATATCAAGCTACTGAAGGATGAGAATGGTGGGATTACACTGCTTCGGTCCCACTATGTGGAAAATATATTGAGTCGCTTCGGGTATAGTGACTACAAGTCTTCTCCAACGCCTTATGATCCGAGTGTGCTACTTCGAAAGAATTGAATGAATCCTAAAGATCAATTTATATATTCTCAAATCATTGGCTCACTCATGTATTTAGCCACCCCTATGAGGCCTAACATCTCCTTTGCTGTAAACAAACTAAGTCGATTTGTGTTAAATTCTGGAGATGATCATTGGAATGCTCTTAAGAGAGTTTTTCACTATTTGAAAGGCACTACGAGTTATGATATTCACTATACTAGGTATCCACGGGTACTTGAGGGCTATAGTTATTCAAACTAGATATCTGATGTTGATGTTAAGGCCACACGTGGTTATTTGTTTACACTTGGTGGTGATGCTATTTCCTAGAAGTCTTGCAAGCAGACTATCTTAACAAGGTCAACAATGGAAGCAGAACTCACAACATTAGATACAGCCACTATTGAAGCAGAGTGCTTCATGAGCTCTTGATGGACTTACTTGTGGTTAAAAAACCAATACTCGCTATCCCAATGAACTATGATCATAAAGTAAATAGTTCTAAGGATAATATGAAGTCATCAAGGAATATGAAGAGGAGATTGAAATCTATCAGGAAACTGAGAAACTATAGAGTTATTGCGTTGAATTATATCCAAACATCTAAGAACCTGGCAGATCCCTTCACAAAGGGTTTATCACATAATGTGATAGATAATGCATCGAAGGAGATGGGCTTGAGACTCACACTATGAGTTGCTCGTAGTGGTAACCCACTCTATGTGATCGGAGATCACGTGAATTAGAGTTGGGAGACAAGTTGTTGATCAACTGAGGGGAGAGTATCCTCACATTATATTTACATCTCCATAAAGATGCAATACTCTCTTATTATGCATGGCAGGTTGATATTTATCATGTGTTCCAAGTGACTTTTCTAAGTAGAGATGTTTTCCTGCAGAACATCTATTGAGGAACACATATATATGAGTCTTACTATTAAACGACAAAGTCCACGAGTGTTCTAATAAACTCATGAAAGGCCCTGGAGTATGACGCATAAGCTCCAAACCACGGAAAAGCCAACGGCTTCCTAGTATCGGTTTAGGCTTTGTGTGAAACTAGTGTGTAGAAAACTTGTAGTTCAAGACATAGTCCACTATTCAAGTGCAACCTAATGTAGCACGAAGTTTAAAGTGAATTAAGTTCAACTTAACAGTCTCGACAAAACACCGGTATATAAAACAATGTGCTGGAATAAAAGTGATATGTTGTGCCAATGAGACTTTGCAGTGAATTGTTGGAATTTGAGGTATTTTAGTGTTGGGTCTTTGGCCCATAACATATACATATTCTGAAAATCCCTTTGGCCCATTAGTACATGACAACATGTGGCTGTGTAGTGGAGCTAAAAGTTTATCCCACATTGCTAACTAAGAGGGAGTTGCACCACCTTATATAGGAGGCTGCTCTAACACTACTAAGTGAGTGAGAAGATAAGAAATTCTCGCGCACTCCTCCCTCAATGCCACGACATGTCTCATCACGATGCGTCATGGGTTGCGGGAATCTCGTCGAGCTGAGCTTTGTTTTGATGTTTGGGAAAATTAACTATGAGTCATTAATGGGCGCGTCAATTAGCTAGATCTTTTGTGCCACCGCCTACCCAACCTGCAATATATAAACTACCTGCAAACCCTAGGCGACCACGACTCAACACACACACACCACCTTCCAGTCCATTGTGCCACCGCCTTCATCTACATAGTAGGCCTCCGGAACCCCGCCTCTTGTGAACCTGTACGGGTGAATGGCGATCAGGTTTTTGGGGAGCGCTCAAGAGCGACTACAAGCATCCACGACGTCATCTGACATCATGTTCCCGAATGACGACTTCTTCTCGGACTTCACTGATCTATTCTGCAAACTCAACATGGGCGACAACGTTGTTGCTACTGCTGTGGCTATTACTCCTGCCACCGCCGCCGCTGCTCAACCTTCACTGTACGTGATCCTGAACTCTCTCTTTCTGATTTTGCTAGGGTTCCTTATTCTAGCGTTTGGAGTAGATGTCATTAGTCTATCATGTTTAGTTGCAATCTGTTCATCTACTCTGTTAGTTTGCGTGATCTTTTTAATTGCTATTTATATGATCATGCTTTAGCGATTATTTATTCAGATTAAATCATAGGGATTATTGCTTATATTTTCAACAGAGTCATATGTGCAAAACGTCCGAACATATGTCGAGTGTTGGGCTAGACTAGATTATACGCTAACAATTTTTATATTTGTAGAGTACATTATTTTCTACATCAAGAATTTGTTGCTTTAAAACTTTCTATATTCCGGTGATTATGCAGGTTATAACTTTTATATTCTTTTGGCCGGATAATATTTCTATATTCATGTGTTTGTTTGAGTAAATTTCGCTTTAGGGCTCGAGCCACATGGAGCCTGATTTGTTTTCAAATTTTGAAAACCACATTTGGAATTTTTTAAAAAATGGAGAAAAAAATCCTAGATATGGATAATAATGTACTTTACCAACATACAAAAAATCTAAACCTCAAATACCATACATTTCAGGCCTAAACAACAATGATAAAATCTTACAAAATTTATAGGATTGACATTTTGCATTGCTCGCTACTTTAGATGTAACTAGACAAGTTGCACATAAAGGTGCAAACATAGTTGTAGGGTTCCGTAGCAGAAAACAAAAAAATTCTATCTACTCAAACACTAATACCAAGATCTATACTATGTAGACATAAGCAACGGAGAAGGGATACGGTATTCATATATTTGAAGACCGAGGCACGCCTTACGCATGAAGGCGTATATTGATGAATACGAGCAGCACCCCAAGTGTGGTGCCTCCGAAGTTCGTCACACGTCCGGTGTAGGAGACGTCAACCGGACTCCGATCCATCCGAGCAGCGGAAGAAGTAGATGTCGGATCGCAGATCACACGACGGTGGTGTGAAGGTGGAGAACTCGCCCACAGGTCCTCCCCAATATTACGGATAAGTCCTCAATGGATGAGAGAGAGAATGAGAGGGAATGGTATGATTCCAAAGGGGGATGAGAGACCCCTATATATAGTGGGAGGGGGAGGCGCACCACCCTAGGGCCAGGCGGTGTGGGACTAACCCCCACACCCTCCGACCACCTAGGGGCAGCCGCCAGCCCTAGGTAGGCCCCATTGGGGCGGCCCACCAAGCCTAGGCCGGCTAGCCCCCTCTCCCTAGGCGCCATGCCTTGTTGGGCCTTCCTTCGGGTGAGGCCCATTAGTATTATGATTCCTTTAATAATAAAATAAAATATATATTTAATATTAATTCTCCAATTAATATTCAAATACACATATTGTATTATTCCTTCACTCCGGAACACCTTCCGGACCCCTTCTGATCTCCATCGGATGTTATTCGGAACTATTCTGGTTTCTCTTTCTCTATTTCTCCTATGATACCTCATCTACCCTAAGCGTCCCTACCCTTAAGCGTGACATCCTTCAGTTCGTAAACACTCCGGACATGATTGAGACTACTCTCACATCAATTATCAACAGAGGGACCTGGATGGCCATGTGACCCCCGTGCGTTTCACGAATACAATCGCTCGAACCATGAGATAGTCGTTTCCCGTTCCCTTTGTCATATGATACCTAATTCATTCGAGACTTGATCTTCAGTATCCCCGTACCTTAGTTCGGTCTCGTTACCAATGAATTTGTTTACTCGTTCTTATGTCGTTGCATTCCGTGACCAAGTCACATGCTTGCAAGCTTCATTAATGCAACGTCACGGAGATGGTCACATGTATCTGTCCGTTACATGGACTAGACAAATCCTGGTCTTGATATGTACTCCTCTATGCATCCCTTTGGAAAACCTGAGTGGCACCTTTTTGATCACCCTTTTATGAGATGATTCTTGATAACCATCAAAGCTTCCTCCGGAATGGTGATTTGCATTACCTCACAGTCAAAGGATCAGGTTGCGAGGTTCTCTGTGTTTTATCATCAATGGTGAACTTTGTAACTAGATCTCATTCAAGATATAACGGTCGGATGTTTGTCTATCATGTTATTCAACTAATAACATGACCCCATTTTCAATTGGCATAAATGCCAATGATCTTGAAACCCAGACCATCCTCATGAACAATGAACTAGTTCGCTAGAGGTAACTAGAGACACGGTTTGTTTACATACCACACATGTATTAACGTTTCATATTAACATAGTTATACCACGGTATGAAATGTATTATGAACATATAGGAGTCATATCAAATAATACACTTTATTATTTTTCTCTAGGGCGTAACTCCTTCAGTCGCCCACTTGCACTAGAGTACAAACAAAACTAGTTTACAATAGGCAGGAACCTAACACCAATGGAATCTCGTTGTTATTCGTGCTTTTCCTGATGGAGAGCTTTAGTCAAAGGATCAGCCATATTCAGTTCCGCATCTACTTTGCAAATCTTGACATCACCTTCGTCAATGTTCTATCGGATGATGTGAAATCTAAGCTTGATGTGTTTGGCTGTGGAATGAGTCCTTGGTTCCTTTGCGTTTACAATAGCCCCCGTGTTATCACAATAGATCGTCATGGGGTCATACACATTTGGAAAAACTACCAGTTCGATGACGAAATTCCTTAGCCAAACAGCTTCATTTGCTGCATCAGCCGCAACAATGTATTCAGACTCCATTGAAGATTGCGCACCATCGGCTGCTTCTTACTCTTCCAGCTTACCGCCCCACCATTCACTAGGAACACAAATCCTGTTTGAGACTTCGAGTCATCATGATCTGAGTTCCAGCTCACATCCATGCAACTCGTTACGTTTAGAGCTTCATCACTTCCTCCATATGTTAGGAACATATCCTTTGTTCTTTTCAGATACTTTAGGATATTCTTTACAGCTGTCCAGTGATCCGGTCCTGGATTACTTTGATATCGGCTCGTCAAACTAAGAGCCAATGCCACATCAGGTCACGTACTTAACATTGCATACATGATAGATCCTATGGCTGAGGCATAGGGTGTAAGACATCTTCTCTCTATCATCATCTGTTACAGGACATTGAGTCATACTCATTTTGCAATTCTTCATCATTGGTACAAAACCCCTTTTGGTGTTTTCCATTTTGAACCTCTTCAAAATCTTTTTGATGTAAGTACTTTGACTTAATGCAATTAGGTACCTTGATCTATCTCTATAGATCTTGATTCCTAATATGTATGCAGCTTCACCTAGATCCTTCATGGAAAATTGGTTACTCAAATATGCTTTCACGCTTTTCATAAGACCCACATCGTTTCCCATGAGTAATATGTCATCCACATATACTACTAAGAAAACAACTGTGCTCCCACTCGCTTTCTTGTAAACACAAAACTCTTGTTGATTTTGGACAAATCCAAAACTATTGATCACTTGATCAAAACATTGGTTCTATCTCCGAGATGCTTGCTTCAATCCATAAATGGACCGTTGAAGCTTGCATACCTTTCCAGCATCCTTAGGATCATATAAAACTCTTCATCAATGTGACCATTGAGGAATGCGGTCTTGACATCCATCTGCCAAATTTCATAGTTGAAATGTGCAGCAATTGCTATTAAAATCCGGACAGCCTTAAGCATCACTACAGGAGAGTAAGTCTCGTCATAATGAACTCCTTGCATTTTTCGAAACCCCTTTGCGACAATTCGAGCTTTGTAAACGGTCACATTACCATTCGCATCTGTCTTTCTCTTAAAGATCCATTTATTTTCCACGGTCTTGTGGCCTTCTGGAAGGTCTACCAAGGTCCAAACTTGGTTCTCATGCATGGATCCTATTTCGGATTTCATGGCTTCTAGCCATTTTTCAGAGTCAGCACTATCCATAGCTTCTTTGTAGTTTGTAGGTTCTTCCTGTTCATCTAGGATGACAAACATTACAAGGCTGCTGTACCAATCAGGAGTGGCACAAATTCTTGTAGACCTGCGAACCTCAGGAGAATTGATGTTGTTGCTTTGATCATCATCATTGGGCTCTTCCTCCATGTTGGAGAGCGGTCTCGGAACAGCTTCCGTTGCGCTACTCGGAATTTGGAGAGAAGGGTCAACAACTTCGTTCAACTCAATTTTCCTTCCACTAACTCCTTTAGCAAGAAACTCTTTCTTGATAAAGGTGCCGGTTTTTGCGACAAACGGTTTGCCTTCGGCTTGGTTGTAGAAATTATACCCAATGGTTTCCCTTGGATATCCTACAAAGATACATTTTTCTAATTTGGGTTCGAGTTTTTCAGGTTGTAGTTTATTGACGTAAGCCTCATGATGGCCCAAAATATATCGAGCTCGTTGGGGAACCCCAAGAGGAAGGTATGATGAGCACAACATCAAGTTTTCCCTCAGTACAAAACCAAGGTTATCAATCCAGTAGGAGCAAGGAAACACCCAAAGGTGTTGCTAGCTGAACGTCTGCAGGGCGCACTACCGGTGCCAGCAGCAACGTGGAGACATGCACAACACAACCACAGAACTTTGACCCCAACTTGCGATGAGGTTGTCAACCTCACCGGTTTTGCCGAAAACAAAGGATTAAACGTATCGAATGGAAGGAAGTAATAGTTTGTAGAAAGTAAACACAAAGTAGTAAACAATTTGTAGATTGTATGTAAAAGGAAGGACCGGGGTCCATAGTTCACTAGAGGTGGCTCTCCTTAAGATAGATAACATGCTAGGGGAACAAATTACAGCGGGGAAATTGACAAACATCGAGAAAGCATACAAGCATATACTAATCATCCTGACTCCTTTGAGACTTGATTGGGCATTACAACATTATACATAGACCACCATCCAATTGCATCTATGACTAATAATCCACCTTCAGGTTATCATCCGAACCCCCTCCAGTATTAAGTTGCAAGCAACAGATTATTGCTTTACGAATTGCGTGTAAATTGTTCTATGAACAACGGATTGTTGTTTTCTCCCTAGTAGCAACAGCACATCTAGTACCTTAGAGATTTGTGTCACTTCCCCAGATTACCAGAGGCATGAACCCACTATCGAACATAAATACTAACTCTTAGAGTTGCTAGCATCTACTTGGCCAAGATAGCTACTAACAACGGAAAGCATGCAAGATCACAAATAACAAAGACATGATAGAATCAATAATCAATCTGAAATAGCATCTCAATATCCATCGGATCCCCGCAAACACAACATGCAGAATTACAAATAAATGAACTTGATCATGAACAGAGCTCACAAGATCTAGACATGATAACACAAAGGAGGAGAACCAACCATCTAGCTACTACATGGACCCGTAGTCTAGAGATAATGGCACCAACATAAGAAGTAAGAAAAAGGATCAAGTGTTCTCAAATGAAGAAGCGTTAAGAGAAAATTTTGTTTTCATAGGAGAGGCAAAAGAAATCTTCTCTCCCTTCTTAGGGAAGTGTTCTATACCTTTCTTGAGTGGGAGTTGATATTTGATGGTGCCTTCTTTCATATCAATAATGGCACCAACATTTCTAAGAAAAGGTCTTCTCAAAGTAATAGGACAAAAAGCATTGCATGCAACATCCAAAACATAGAAATCAACGGGGAAATAGGCATTGTTAACCATAATAAGAACATCATTAATAATCCCCATGAGTTTGTTTTTAGCATTATCATCAAGTGGGACATTTAAATAACAATCTTCAAGAAGAGGCAAATCAAGCATATCATAAATCCTTCTAGGCATGATAGAAACAATACTATCAACATCACATAAAGTCTTGAAATCAAAGTCATTCACTTTCATATTAATGATGGGTTCCCAACCATCTTCTTGTTTTATAGGAATAGAATCTTTATGTTTCATCTTTTCTTCTTTAATCTTTATGAGAGCATCAGTAATGTGTTTTGTAAAGGCCATGTTCATAGCATTAGCATTAGGAATTTTATCAAGCTTTTGTAGGAACTTAATAACTTCAGAGATATTACAACCATCAAGATCAAAATCAAAATTATCATCTAGAGTAGTAGAGTTATTACTATCCTCAGCACTAGTGGTAGTGATAGTAGAAACACTAATGTTTCTAGAAATTTCATCTTCTCTTTCCCACTTAGCATGTAATTCAGCTAATAGTCTAACATTTTCATCAATACTTACCTATATGGCATTAGTAGCTGCAAAGGGATTATCATTAGTTTCAGGTTTAGCATCCATTTTATTAATCAAAGAGGATTGAGCTTCAGACAAAGATGCTATATTTTTTTCAGCATTGGAGAGTTTTTCCTCAATAGTTCTATTGAAAGCAGTTTGTTTACTAATAAAGTCCTTAAGCATAACTTCAAGTTACGAGGGAGCACTCCTATTGTTGTTGTAGGAATTTCCATAAGCATTACCATTGTTGGGAGGATATGACTTATAATTGTTGTTACCAAAATTATTCCTATAAGCATTGTTGCTAAAATTGTTATTTCTTATGAAGTTCACATCAACTTGCTCTTCTTGAGCAACCAAAGAGGCTAAAGGAACATTGTTTGGGTCAATATGGGCTTTCCCATTAACAAGCATAGACATAATAATATCAATCTTATCACTCAAGGAGGAGATTTCCTCAACAGAATTTACCTTCTTACCTTGTGGAGCTCTCTCCGTATGCCAATCAGAGTAGTTAACCATCATATTATCCAGAAGCTTTGTTGCAGCACCCAAAGTGATGGTCATAAAGGTACCTCCAGCAGCAGAATCCAATAGGTTCCTTGAAGAATAGTTCAATCTTGCATAATTTTTTTGGATGATCATCCAAGCAGTCAGTCCATGAGTGGGACAATTCTTTACCAAAGATTTCATTCTTTGCCAAGCTTGAGCAACATGTTCATTATCAGATTGTTTAAACTTCATTATTTCACTTCTCATAGATATAATCTTAGCAGGAGGATAGTATTTTCCAATGAAAGCATTTTTGCACTTAGTCAAAGAATCAATACTATTCCTAGTTAGGGAATTAAACCATTCTTTAGCTTTTCCTCTCAAAGAGAAAGGAAACAATTTAAGCTGAATAATATCTCCGTCTATATCCCTATGCTTTTGCATCTCACAAAGTTCAACAATGTTATTTAGATGGGCATCAACATCTTCATTACCAATACCAGAAAATTGTTCTCTCATAACAAGATTGAGTAGAGCAGGTTTAATCTCATAGAATGTAGCTTCAGGAACATGTGGAGCAATAGGTGTGCTCATAAAATCATTGTTGTTGGTGCTAGTGAAGTCACACAACTTAGTGTTTTCAAGAGAAGTCATTTTTTTTGTGTTTTTGATAAAGAAAGCAAACTTGTAAAACTATTTTTTTGTGTTTTTTGATAAAGAAGCAAGCAAACAAAACAAAAGGAAACTAAGCAAAACAAAAATAACAAAGTAAAGAGATTGGTTATGAGGGACTCCCTTGTGAAGATGTCCTTGACTCCCCGGCAACGGCGCCAGAAAAAGAGCTTGATGGACCAAAATATATCAAGCTCGTTGGGGAACCCCAAGAGGAAGGTATGATGAGCACATCAGCAAGTTTTCCCTCAGTATGAAACCAAGGTTATCAATCCAGTAGGAGCAAGGAAACACCCCAAAAGTGTTGCTAGCTGGACATTGGCAGGGCGCACTACCGGTGCCAGCAGCAACGTGGAGACATGCACAACACAACCATAGAACTTTGCCCCCAACTTAGGATGAGGTTGTCAATCTCACCGGTTTTTCTAAAAACAAAGGATTAAACGTATCGAATGGAAGGAAGTAATAGTTTGCAGAAAGTAAACACAAAGCAGTAAACAGTTTGTGGATTGTATGTAAAAGAAAGGACTGGGGTCCATAGTTCACTAGAGGTGGCTCTCCTTAAGATAGATAACATTCTAGGTGAACAAATTACAGCGGGGCAATTGACAAACATCGAGAAAGCATACAAGCATATACTAATCATCTTGACTCCTTTGAGACTTGATTGGGCATTACAACATTATACATAGACCGCCATCCAACTGCATCTATGACTAATAATCCACCTTCAGGTTATCATCTGAACCCCCTCCAGTATTAAGTTGCAAGCAACAGATTATTGCTTTACGAATTGCGTGTAAAGTAAACAATACGATTGTTCTATGAACAAAGGACTGTTGTTTTCTCCCTAGTAGCAACATCACATCTAGTACCTTAGAGATTTCTGTCACTTCCCCAGATTACCAGAGGCATGAACCCACTATCGAACATAAATACTAACTCTTAGAGTTGCTAGCATCTACTTGGCCAAGATAGCTACTAACAACGGAAAGCATGCAAGATCACAAATAACAAAGACATGATAGAATCAATAATCAATCTGAAATAGCATCTCAATATCCATCGGATCCCCACAAACACAACATGTAGAATTAAAAATAGATGATCTTGATCATGAACGGAGATCACAAGATCTAGACATGATAGCACAAAGGAGGATAACTAGCCATCCAGGTACTACATGGACCCGTAGTCTAGAGATGAACTACTCACGCATCACACCGGAGGCTTGCATGGTGATGAAGAAGGCCTCCAGGGTGAATTCCCCTCTCTGGCAGGGTGCCGGGAAGAGCTTTAGATCCCTCCCGATCTTGGGATGGAGATGACGGCAGCTACAGACTCTTTCGTGGATTTTTGATCGGCTACTTAGGGTTTCCGTATCAGAGGCAATATATATGCGGAAGGAGAGGCCGAGGGGGTGCTGGAGGCGGCCAGACCACCCCCTGGCGCGGGCCAGGCCTAGCCGCGCGGCCAGGTGGTGTGCCTAGGCCCCAACCCCTCCCCGTCTCATATTCTGGCTCCAGATGTCTCCCGGTAAAATAATAACTTTGGCTTTTGTCCCGTCCAATTCCGAGAATGTTCATTTTCTGACTTCCTGGAACCAAAAACAGCAGAAAACAGGCAGCTGGCATTGTAGCTCTTGTTAATAGGTTAGTCCAAGAAATCATATGAAAAGTACTCCAAAGTGTGGACAAAACACAAGAAAGTATATAACACCAAGCATGGAACATCTACGGATTTAGATGGTGTTCGGTTCAAAATAAAAGCGGCGGTCTCTAACGCGTATCCCCAAAAAGACACAGAGAAATCAGTTAAAGACATCATAGACCGCACACTATCTAATAGGGTTCAGTTACGACGTTCCGACACAACATTATGCTGTGGTGTTTCGGTTGGCGTAAGCTATGGGATAATTGATACGTTACAAACGTGTCTATAATTTTTGATGTTCCATGCTTGTTTTATATATACTTTCTTATGTTTTGTCCACACTTTGGAGTATTTTTATACATTTCTGGGACTAACCTATTAACAAGATGCCACAGTGCCAGTTGCCAGTTTTCTGCTGTTTTTGGTTCCAGAAAAGCCAGAAAATGAATATTCTTGGAATTGGACCGGACAAAAGCCAAAGTCGATATTTTACCGGAAGACTCACGGAGCCAGAAGACGAGACGGAGAGGGGCCAGGGGCTGGCCACACCATGTGGTGGCGCGGGTCCCCTGGTCGCGCCACCAGGTGGTGTGAGCCCCTGGTCCACCCTCTGACATCGCCCTTTCGCATATAAGAAGCCTCCGATGAGAAAACCCTAAATAATCCAGCCTCTAGCCATGAAAAGTTCCACAGTGCCGCCACCACCAAAGGGGAGATTCAGGGGACACAAAGTCTCTATTCCGGCACCCTACCGAGACGGGTAAGTGCCCCTGGAGCTTGATACGTCCAAAACGTATCTACTTTCCTGAACACCTTTGCTATTGTTTTTCCTCTAAACTTGTGTGATTTGGATACAACTAACACGGAGTGACGCTGTTTTTAGCAGAATTACCTTGGTGTCTAATTTTTGTGCAGAAAATCAACTATCAGGAAAAATCCCGAAAAATATGCCAAAAATCCTATTTCACCAGATGATTCACGGAGCTAGAAGACGAGACAGAGTAGGGCCACAAGGGGCCCACACCACCTGGTCGCGCGGGCTAGGCCAGGCCATGCCTGGGGGTGGTGTGGCTGCCCAAGGCGCACCCCCTCGGCCTTCTTCTTCGCCTATAAGTCACATCTTGACCTAAAAACCAAGAGGGGTTCGACGTTTTTCCATAAAGAGTTCCGATGCACCGCCACCACTAGATTCCGTGATTCGGAAGCATAAACTATGTTCTGGCACCCTGCCGGGATGGGGGAATTGGAGGAGATCATCGCCATCATCATCACCATCGCTTCTCCATCGACCATCCATGTTTCCCCCATCTATGAGTGAGTAATCCTCCGCTGTAGGCTATGGGGATGGTAGGGATTGGATGAGATCGTTCATATAATGGCATTGGATTGTTAGGGCATGGTGCCTAGTATCTACTATTAGGGCTTTCTGACTTTGTTGCAGCTTGTTATGCTTAATGCTTGTCATTAGGTCCTGAGGGCCATGATTTCAGATCTGAACATGTTATTGATTCATTATGATAGTATTGTTTATGGTCTTACCTGCAAGTTGTATACACATATTGTTGTCCGGAACTAAAGGCCCCGAAGTGACAGCAATCGGGATAACAGGAGGGAATGGCTTTGATGTGAGGATCACATGTGTTCACGGAGTGTTAATGTTTTGCTCCGGTGCTCTATTAAAAGGAGCACCTTAATTGCCAGTAGTTCCCTTGAGGCCCCGCTGCAAACGGGCTGCCAGGACAAAAGATGTTGTGCAAGTTCTCATTGCGAGCACGTATGACTATATATGGAACACATGCCTATGATTATTTAGTACTTTGATGCTTTATCTTATTTATCTGGAAATGCCCTATGTTCTGATTGCCATATGAATTATCTTGTCCATGCAACGCCCGTCCATCCATCCCTATGCCTACCGCGCTCTAATCCTACTGTTTACTGCAATTGTTACTATTGTCTTTACTTTTACTACTGCTATTACTTTACTATTGCTACTACAAAACTGTTGCTACTAATAAACTGTTGTGAGCAAGATTGTTTCCAGGTGCAGCTAAATTGACAAGTCAGTTGTTAAGGCTTATAAGTATTCTTTTGCTCCCCTTGTGTTGAATCAATAAATTGGGTTTCACTTCCCTCGAAAATACTGCGATACACCCCCTATACTTTTGGGTCATCAAGACTATTTTCTGGCGCCGTTGCCGGGGAGCATAGCGTTATTTATCAAGTTCACTTGGAATCACTATTGTTCGCTACCATCCATCCATCATGGGTAAGTCACGTGATGGCGAGGTTCCTATTTTACCATCCACTACAAGGAGAGGTACGGTTCTGAACACCTCTATTGCTCTTGATTCACCATCTGTTATGAGTAAGCTCCTTACACCACCACATACACATGCTACACAAACTGCTACTACTACTGAATCTGAAACTTCTGATACTTATGATGCTGCTTCTACTGTGCTTGATAAGAGTGGTCCATTAGGTCCTTTCATGCTACGATTGCTAGAACTATAGCTGGAAATACTGAAACTCCTAATGAAGACACTACTACACCTGTTAGTTTACCTGAGTCTAGAGAGAGTTATGGTATTGAAGACGGTTATATTGAGATGACCGTTGAATTTATTAAAGAATGTCAAAACACCCATGATAGGAGTGCTATTAAGAGTCTCCTTGGGAGGCGTACTATAAAACCCAAATTGTCTCCTAATGCTAAGTTTGCTGCATCTCCCATAAACATTAAAGATAAGGATTATGATTTCTCTCTTGATTTATCTTACATAGCTATTGTTGAGAAAGTACCTTTTTGTGGGACTAAGAATGAAAGTGCAGTAGCACATATGACTGAGCTTTCTACCATGAGTGGCATGTTTTCTGATGATATTAAGATGCACACCTACTTTGTTGCTAAAATTTTCCCTTTTTCCCTGAAAGGAGAAGCTAAAACTTGGTTTAATAATTTACCTCCTGGATCTATTGATAGCCCTGATTGCTTTATTAGTACTTTCCTACAAAAATATTTTCCTCCTAGTGCTAGACACGCTATTTTGCAGGAACTTTTTGATTTTAAACAGGGAGAAAAAGAGATATTGCCTAAATCATGGGCAAGGTTTTGTGCTTTGATTCATGCACAAGCTGGATGTCCATTACCTAAGAATGAGCTTCTTGATATATTTTATAATGGACTAAATGAAGAATCTAGGACATACCTGGATAGTTGTGCTGATTTTATTTTTAGGAATAGGACTCCAAAGGAAGCTGAGGAATTAATGGCTAAAATAAGCAAGAATTATGAAGACTGGTCTCCTCCTAAACCAGCTATACCTGAAACAATTATACCTAAACCAGCTATACATGCGCCTATACCAACATCGCAGAAGAGGGGAGTTATTGAACTAAATGATGAAGTGATGAAGGAAGCTAAGAAATGTCTTAAGGAGAAGGGAATTAAAGCTGCTGATGTCAAGAATTTACCTCCTATAGAAGAATTATGTAAGCCAATTCCCCACTCATCCACTATTGAGGTACACTCTCTCCAACATTTTGATGAAGGTGATATCCCTTACTCTAAACCTCCTGATCAATGCTTAGAAGAATTTGATATTTTTATTGTTAAGCAAGATAATTTCAATAAAAGGGCGCAAAATCATTTGATGGAAAACAATTGTTGAGTTGAAGGATATTGTGGAAAGAACCTCTAATGATGTTAAAATGCTTCTTAAACATTTTCAAATGGTACAAACTCAAATTGATCAACTTATTAAAGTACAAAAGACTTGCTAGTTAATGTTGCTAAAGAAAAACATGATTATGAAATTAGAACTAGAAGTGGTGCTGCTACCCAGGATCCTCTATATCCTGAGGGGCATCCCAAAAGAATTGAGCAGGATTCCCAACAAGCTAAAAATAGTGGCTCTACTCGTAAGAAAAGGAAAAAGAAACATAAAACTATTGTAGAACCCTCTGAACCTGTTATAGATCCTAATAGTATATCTGTTTCTGATGTTGAAACTGAAAGTGGTAATGAACAAAATGAAGCTTTAAATGAAGAAAAAGTTGAAGAAGAACTTGAAAAGCACACTAAGAATACTAAAAAGATTTTATTGCTAAGAAACATGGTAGTGAAAGAGAACCTTGGGTCCAAAAACATATGCCTTTCCCTGATAAGAAACACAAGTCAAAGGAAGATGAACACTATAATAAGTTTTGTGAGTGGATGAAACCTTTATTCTTGCAAATTCCTTTGACTGATGCTATTAAATTGCCTCCTTACTCAAAGTATATGAAGGATATTGTCTCGAATAAAAGGAAGACCCCTAATGAAGAAATTTCTACTTTGCTTGCTAATTATTCCTTTAATGGTAAGGTTCCTAAGAAACTTGGAGACCTAGGGATTCCAACTATCCCTTGCTCTATTAAGAATAGTTATGTTAGAACTGCTTTGTGTGATTTGGGAGCTGGAGTTAGTGTTATGCCTTTCTCTCTCTATAAGAGGCTTCAACTAGAAAAATTAATACCAGCTGATATATCTTTGCAAATGGCTGATAAATCTACCACTATTCATGTTGGTATATGTGAGGATGTACTTGTTCAAGTGGCTCATAATTGCTTGATATTAACTGATTTTGTTGTGCTTGAAATGCCTGAAGATGATAATATGTCTATTATTCTTGGGAGACCTTTTCTTAATACTGCAGGAGTTGTTATTAATTGTAATCAAGGAAATGTGACTTTCAATGTTAATGACAAGGAACATACTGTCTATTTATCCAAGAAGATTGATAGGACTTATGGTTTGAATTCAATTGAACATGTTGAGGGCATTCAAGTTGGAGAAATATATTGTCCAATACCACGAGAAAAATATGAAATTATTATGATTGGGACCATTGTTATCAAGGTTGAGGTAACATAATCATTAGTGGAATACAAAGTTTTGTTTCATATAAAATTGTTTTGGTAACAAGACCTGATCAACCTTGTTAACAAAAGGATTTCATTGAACAAAACAATGTTTTCACCATGATTATCTCCGCTTAGTTCTATTCTGTCCATTTTAGTTTTTTGCTTTCGTTTAGTTTACTTTTCTGTTGTTAGTTGCTTGCATGTTAGAGTGTCTTAGAACTTCTGAAGTTCTAGCTTTGTTTTGTCATTGTATTCATTCCAGAAACCTCTTTCTGTCAGAAAATCATTCATCTATGCCTGAAAATTGCTCAAAAATAAAGTGTCTCGAAAAATTCCAAAATTCATATTAAATTTTTACGTGAAAAAAGGGGCAGAGGAGTGCCTGGATAGTACAAGGGGCCCCACCAGGCAGGCACACCACCTAGTGGCACGGCCAGCCCAGGGGCGCGCCTGGCCATGGTGTGGGCCATCCCTAGCCCTCCACTTACTCTCTCACTTCCCACTTTCTTCTCTCTCCCAAGAAAACATCAGTTCTTTGCTCGAAATCGCGTTGTTGCTGTTCTTGCCCACAATTTTTCGATCTCCTTGCTCAGACCATCTTTGATGCTGAAATTTGGAGCATTTGTTCTCCGGTATGTGACTCCTCCGCTTGTCCAAGCCGATTTGTGTTTAGTGGTTTATATCTTGAGTATTTTGCTGATGTAGGTGACAGGTTATGAGAGCTTGTAAGCTTGTTCAATGCTTAGAGATATTGTTTTGGTGCATGTTTAGGCCTCTTACAAGTCCCCATGAGTAGTTCTCTTCATTATGTATTCACTTTGCAATCACTTGTTTAATGGATGTTTAAATTTCAGAATAGAAGATGAATGAGCATCAACTCAGCCAACATGAACTGAGGGTGCCTGAGGTTATGAAGGTTCACCGAGAGGAGGAAGTTTTTCCCTCCATCTATCCATGCTTCGAATTCATGAGGGCTGTAGGAATTTCCCAGGACTTCCACAGCTTAGTTGCTAATGCAGGATTGGAGCGCTTTGTGGAAGATGAACCTTGTCAATTTGTGAAACTAACTATGTCCGTAGTGCAGGACTTTCGATTTAGTTACTCTTTGCCTAACCCCATGGTTCACTACAAAATTTACAATATAGTTTTCGACCTTCCTCTTGATGACTTTTGTGCAGCTATTAAGGTACCACAGTAGGGATCGTATGGAAGGATTAAAGAGCGACCTGCACCACTCATGGACTTGTATGCGGAGATTTGCTAAGGGAGCAACTTCTCGAAGGAGAGCAGGAAAATCCGTAACATTCATCTCTCGTCTATTCGCTACTTTGCTTACTTTATTGCCAAGTGTGTTCTTGCTAGGAAAACTGCCAATAAGTTATGTTCGTATGATCTAGCATTCATCTTAGCTGCTCTTAAAAGAGATAGGACTTATAATTTGGGTGCCTTGATAGCTTTCCGTCTTGCTGCTAACCGCGAGAAAGGTGGAATTTGTGGAGGCCTCATTGCTTCTCGTTTATTAGCGTTGCATGGTTTAATGCCTCATCATCTAGACCTACAGTTGTCCATAGAAATGCTTGACCTTAATTCCATGATACATCATAATTTTTTTATTTCTTGGGCTAATTTGAGTGAGTTGTCTTATGAAATAACCTTTCTCAAGGCTAGTTGGAGAAGGAGTAAGTCCGAGCGATTTGTTCTTTTGCCTGCACCTGTTTTGTTTAACCTTGATACCAGGGTAGGTGGTCACTCACTGAGGAGGAGCTTGATACGTACTTGGGAGAGCTCTCCCAACAGGAGCAGGATACTAGAAGGGAGGTTACAGATGATTTGGTCCAGCCCTCATATAGGGGGAGTCTTCATACTAGCAGCCTACCTATGATTGGGGAGCTTCTTCTTCTTCCCAAGGGCCTAACCATGATCATTCTTATAATGACCCGCCTGCTTGGAACCCTTACTCGCATTTGGATTGATACCCACTTAGGCCAAAAGCCTAAGCTTGGGGGGAGGTACACTAACATCACTGATGACCCACAAGTATAGGGGGTGTATCGTAGTATTTTCGATAAGTAAGAGTGTCGAACCCAACGAGGAGCAGAAGGTGCTGGCTAGTGGTATGGATCAGGAATTCTCTGCAAATACTTAGCAAACGGATTTTTAGGGGTTTTTGATAATGCAAGTAAATAAAGTACGAGTAAGCAAAAGACAATAAGAATAAGTGCAGCAAGTGGCCCAATCCTTTATGCGGCAAAGGACAAGCCGGTTGTATTTCTTAAGATGGCCAAACATTCTCGAGGACACATGGGAAGACTGTCAAGTGCTTTCGCTTCATATAGTTGATTAATCTTCTTTAGCTTGCTAAGTGTTGTGTGGGTGAACCTGTGCTAATGTACCGACCTTCCTAGGACTAATACATACTTGTGATTATACCCCTTGCAAACATCCGTAAGTACAAGGAAGTAATTAAGGTAGAAACCTAACCACGGCTTTAAACTCTAAGACCCTTACATCCCTTGTGCAATGGTTTCCTAACAGGGGTTCAAGTTTCTGTCACTCCGGCAACCCCTACGATTAGTAGCCAAATACACAATGCATTCCCCTTGGTCCATATACGTGAAGTGCCATGTAGTCGATGTTCACATGACACCACTAGAATAAGTACACCACAACTTAAATATCAAACTATTGAATCTTTATCAATATAACTCCACTACTAACAACATGACTTATCCCATGTCCTCAAGAACAAAACGAACTACTCACAAGACATCATATGGATCATGATAAGAGATGGAATAATGATGTATAAAAATCCGAACATAAACAATAATTCAATGGTTCTACTCAATAGCATCAACTACAAAGAGTAATCAACACCGGGAAAGTTTCCCCTAAGAACTATGCAAGATTCAACCCAATTGTTATAGCAATATGGAGATGGTGATGAGGGTGCTGATGGTAATGATGGTGGTGATGATGATGATGATCCCGATTAAGTCCAGCTTGATGGTGGTGTTGATGGCGACGATCTCCCCTCTTCGGGAAGGAATTCCCCCAGCAGAAATCTGTCTGCTGGAGAGATCTTTCTCTCTCGGTGTTTTCCACCCCGCAGAGGCGATGGAATCTTTTTGTGGTCGCTCCCCGAGTCTTAGGGTTTCGGGAGGAATATATACGCCAGAGAGGAGAGCTAGATGTGGGCCAGGGCGGCCACACCACCTGGTGGCGCGACCTAGGGTGGCCTGTGCCAGGGGATGGTGTGGGCCCCCTGTGTTCCATCTCCACTCCTCCTTCTGGTAGCCTTTGTCTTCTGGAAAAATAGGATTTTCCGTATATTTTCCCGGATTTTCTGATCTTCGCGAATTCTGCCTCCAAACATCACCTTTTCCATCAGAATCCTGACTGCAGCGGTCCATGCTCCAAAAGTCATCAACCATGCAAAAATAGATGAAATAACATAAGTATCACTTCTTAATATGAAATATATCAATGAATAACAGTGAATTATGGCATAGAATAGTGATGCAAAATGGACGTATCAATCACACTCATCTCCATATCATGTTTTGTCGGTACTTTGTATATTCATGTTTCGTTCTATTTTTAGTTTTCGTTCTCTCTTTGTTTTTGCTTTACAAAACACAACAAGACCAAAAATATTTCTGTTGTTTCTCTTTGTTTGCTTCTTCTACTTTTTGCCTTGGTTTGTTTTTCCCTTTTTGCTTTGTTTAAACTATTCGAAAAACCCAAAAATATTTTGCTTTGCTTGTTTTTCCTTTTGGTTCTTGCCTTTAAAAAATCAAAAATACCAAAAATATTTGTTGTTCTTCTTTGGTTTTGTGAGTTTGTTGCAGGGTTCAGCAGTCCTCAGTGGAATTTTGTCTCATGTTATTATTCAAGCCACGCAAGTCAAGGGCAATAATGAGGATTAATGACAACTTGAGGTGTGGTAAGAGGCTGGTAACAAACTCTATTTGTTTTCATTTTTGTACATATACTCATCATTGTGGGCATGCTTAGTCTGTTCATATAGGGTGTATGTTATTTATGGATACTTAGTAGTTCTTGTTTTCTTATGATTAGCTCTAGCTCGCTAATAATTTGTAGCATGTCATATGAATGTTCGCTTGCATTTCTCTATTCATAACTTGGTATGATATTGTGGTACCCTCCTCTGAGTGATTCACTTGAATTGACTTGGCACATGCTCATGCATGCATATGGCTGAAACATAATCAGTTAAGCCTCGATGAATTATTTTGCCTCAGGGGTCTTGAATCACTTTCATGCCATGTTTAGTCATGTTTTTTTGCAAGCATGATTATGACAGTTACTGCTCTCTTGTTTGTCGCTCCCTTACTATTGCTAGCCTTCACCTGCACTGAGTATAAGCTTTACTCATGTTTCCAACTCCATAAACCAAATATTGCCAAAAGTGTCCACCATACCTACCTATTAGCATCATTTGCTATTCCGTGCATGCTTAGTATGCCTTGTTTTCTTCCGAATAAAATGTTTGCTTGTTATGAGAAAGTTAGTTAGTAAAGCTCTCACGAACTTGATGGCACACTTTACTTTCTTGCACTTAATAATCTTGAACCATTGCGTCTATCTTTGTTGCGTATATGCTTGCGCTTTATAAGTTGAAGTTAGCAGAACCATGTATCATGGGGAACTCTTTCAACATTGCACGGGTACTTTGTACCTCATCGATGTCATGATTCTTTTGCTTATGGATCCCGGCGATGTGAAATAAAAGGGGAACTTGTAAGATCATGGAGTTTGTCTATGTGTTAGAGAAACGCCTGAGCCACTAGCCTAAGCCATGCCTAATCATGGTGGAAACTTGCATCATAACCATAATGAGCATTCTATGAAGCATCCTCAATAAAAACCTATGCAAATAGCAAATAAAGAGATCGCTGAGATGCTCATTGTCTGCTTGCCTTGTCATTTTGATTATGGGATAGCTCCTGTATCATGTGCCAGGGGTACCTCGTTGGCGGTTCTCTATGATACATATGTACTTACAATGACAAGAGCTTACTTGTGACTAAAGTTGAGTAGCATGAGGTTCGGTCTTCGTAAGTAAGGGGCATGAGATTTCAGCTTATAACTTGTCAAGCATATCCTCTTAGTTGTGTTACTTTAACCTTAACCATTTAAAGATGCTTATAATAGAGGCAATGAGAGCTCAAAGCTAACGAGTACCACACTTTCAGCATTTGGAAGCCTTTCAAACTCTTCAAAACTTTTTCATTTCCTTGTTGAGTCACCACCCATTCTATGAGAACTTTCTTGAGAGCATAGTTGTCATTCTTAGTGTAATGTGCTTGTCTCAAAACTTGATTAATTGTGTTATGACTTTGATGCTTGTATCTTTGATATCTTTAATTCTAGTATTCACTTGAACTTCAGAGGTGCCTTGGCATTTATGTTTGCTCTACAATCAAAGGCAAGAGAGATACCACTCTATCATACCTTTTTATGAGCATTACAATTTTGTGTATGTTTTGTTTCATGCTACTTATTATTTTTGAGTTGGGATCTCTTCATAGCTTGCAATGACTATTAAGTAAACTTAGTTGCATACTCCTTACTATGAATTTCCTGAGTAGTTGATCATATGCTGAGAATATATACATCTTATGAAGCAAATGTGTTCGTGAAAGTTTCTTTTATCGCACTCAGTTTTCAACTGAATTGCTTGAGGACAAGCAATAAGCTAAGCTTGGGGGAGTTGATACGTCCAGAACGTTCTACTTTCCCGAATACCTTTCCTATTTTTTCCCTCTAAACTTGTGTGATTTGGATACAACTAACACGGACTGACGTTTTTTTCACCAGAATTACCTTGGTGTCTAGTTTTTGTGCAGAAAATCAACTATCAGGAAAAATCCCGGAAAATATCCCAAAATCCTATTTCACCAGAAGATTCACGGAGCCAGAAGACGAGACGGAGTAGGTCCACGAGGGGCCCATACTACCTGGCCACGCGGGCTGGGCCAGGTCACGCCTGGGGGTGGTGTGGCCGCCCCAGGCACCCCCTCGGCCTCCCTCTTCGCCTATAAGTCGCCTCTTGACCTAAAAACCAAGGTGGGTTCGACATTTTTCCAGAAAGAGTTCCGTTGTGCCGCCACCACCAGATTCCGTGATTCGGAATGAGAAACTCCATTCTGGCACCCTGCCGGGATGGGGAATTGGAGGATATCATCGCCATCATCATCACCATCGCTTCTCCATCAATAATCCATGGCCCCCCATCTATGAGTGAGTAATCCCCCGTTGTAGGCTATGGGGATGGTAGGGATTGGATGAGATCATTCATGTAATAGCATCGGATTGTTAGGGCATGGTGCCTAGTATCTACTATTAGTGCTTTTTGACTTTGTTGCAACTTGTTATGCTTAATGCTTGTCACTAGGGCTTGAGTGCCATGATTTCAGATCAGAACATGTTATTGATTCATTGTGATAGTATTATTTATGGTCTTACCTACAAGTTGTATACACATATTGTTGTCCGGAACCAAAGGCCCCGAAGTGACAACAATTGGGATAACCGGAGAGAATGGCTTTGATGTGAGGATCACATGTGTTCACGGACTGTTAATGCTTTGCTCCGGTGCTCTATTAAAAGGAGCACCTTAATTGCTAGTAGCTCCCTTGAGGCCCCACTGCAAACGGGCTAGCAGGACAAAAGATGTTGTGCAAGTTCTCATTGCGAGCACGTATGACTATATATGGAACACATGCCTATGATTATTTAGTACTTGGATGCTTTATCTTATTTATCTGCAAATGCCCTATGTTCTGATTGCCATATGAATTGCCTTGTCCATGCAACGCACGTCCATCCATCCCTATGCCTACCGCGCTCTAATCCTACTATTTACTGCAATTGTTACTATTGTCTTTACTTGTACTACTGCTATTACTTTACTATTGCTACTACAAAACTATTGCTACTGATAAACTACTGTGAGCAAGATTGTTTCCAGGTGCAGCTGAATTGACAACTCAGTTGTTAAGGCTTATAAGTATTCTTTGGCTCCCCTTGTGTCGAATCAATAAATTGGGTTTCACTTCCCTCGAAAATACTGCGATACACCCCCTATACTTGTGGGTCATCAGAGCCATCTCCATCGATCTCCACCACCATCTCCATCGCCGTTGCTGATTCCCATGATGACGAGGGAGTAGTTCTTCCTCGAGGCTAAGGGTTCTACCGGTAATTATGTGTTCATCTCTCTCTCTCTATGCATGATCATATTGTGATCATGAGCTTTGTAAATCAAGTAGATCTACTTTGCTACTCAAGTGCTTTAATAGATCTCTGCTCTCCCCATGTGTGTGAAAGTGACAGCGTGCACACCATGGTGGCACTTAGGCTAGAGATTACAAATACTTGTTATGAGTTATATTTGGATTTGGATGTTTCTATGAAATTGTGGTGTTTGTTGGAACCATCCAGAGCTCAAGGTGACAGTGTGGGGTTATCTAGATGGGGAAAGCAAACTTTGAGGTGTGCTGTTATAGCCCTACCATGGATTGGAGTGTCCAACTAGAGAGTAGTTCAGCGTATTATCATAAAGAGATGATATTTATATGAGAGTGTTCACTAGTGAAACTATGATCCCTAGGCCTTGTTTCTAAACATTAAAACACCGTTTGCAACTAGATCTGTTACATGTTTGCTTGCTTCCATCTTTACTTCAGTTTGCCTTTAGTCTCTTCCACGCCATCAAGGTATTTTCTGGCACCGTTGTCTTTTATCCATACCACTTGTATTTCACTATCTCTTCGCCAAACTAGTGCACCTATACACCTGACAAGTGTATTGGGTGTGTTGGGGACACAAGAGACTTCTTATATCTTGATTGCAGGGTTGCTTGAGAGGGATACCTTTGACCACTTCCTCCCTGAGTTCGATAAACCTTGGGTGATCCACTTAAGGGAAACTTGTTGTTGTTCTACAAATCTCTGCACTTGGAGGCCCAACAACTGCCTACAAGAATAGAAGTGCGTAGACACCAATAATCCCACAGTCCTTCAAGTGCATGTTAAACTCATAACTCAAATACTCGCCTCCTCGATCCGATCGAAGATGCTTGATTCTCTTGTTAAGTTGATTCTCTACTTCTTTCTGAAATTCCTTGAACTTTTCAAAGGTTTCAGACTTGTGCTTCATTAAGTAGATATATCCATATCTTCTTATGTCGTCAGTAAAGGTAACAAAGTAGCGATAACCATTGCACGTTGAGACGCTCATTGGTCCACATACATCCGTATGTATGATTCCTAGTAGGTCTACAGCTCTCTCTATTGTCCCGGAGAACGGTGTCCTAGCCATCTTGCCCATGAGGCATGGCTCACATGTATCAAGGGATTTGAAATCCAATGATCCAAGAAGCCCTTACGAATGAAGCTTCTTCATGTGTTTTATGCCAATGTGACCAAGACGGCAATGCCACATAAACATGGAATTATCATCGCTATGCTTACAACGTTTAGCATCAACACTATGGATGTGTGTATTACAATCAAGATCAAGTAAGAATAAACCATCACACACAGGAGCATGAACATAGAAAATATCATTCATATAAATTGAACAACCATGTGTTCCTGATTTAAACGAATAATGGTCTTGCAACAAGCAAGACCCACTCACAATATTCATACTCAATGCGGGTACATAGTAGCATTTATTCAAAACCAACAGTAATCTTGACGGTAGACGGAGATGCAGGGTGCCGATGGCCATCACTTCGACTCTCGAACCATTGCCGACGCGCATCGTCACCTCGTCCTTCCTTAGGCGCCTCGTACTCTGCAGATCCTGTTGAGAGTTACAAGTATGAGCAACATATCCGGTATCAAATACCCAGGTGTTACTCCTGGCGCTTGTAAGGAATACATCAATAACATGTATATCATATATACCTTTGTCCTTGGCGGTTATCTTGCCGGCTCGCTTGTCTTCAAGGTACTTGGGGCAGTTGCATTTCAAGTGCCCATCCCCTTTTCAGTAGTAGCACATAGTGTCGTGCTTAGGGCCAGGTTTGGCAGTCTTTGGGGTACCGGCAACGATCTTGCCATCCCTCTTGGACTTCTTGCCCTTGCCTTTTCCCTTTTGCCCTGGCTTCTTGAAGTTGCTGGTCTTATTTACCATCAACACCGTGTGCTCCTTCTTGATTTCTACCTCAACAGTTTTGAGCATGGTGAACACCTCAGCAAGGGTCTTAGTGATCCCTTGCATGTTGTAGTTCATCACAAAGCTCTTATAGCTAGGGGCCGCGAGTGCAGCACCCTATCAATTGAGAGCTCCTCCGGGATTTTGCAACCCAGGGCGTTCAAATGCTTAACGTAGCCAAACATTTTGACCACGTGCTCACTAATACTGTTGTGATCTTCCATTTTAGCAGAGAAGAAGAGCTCAGAAGCATCATACCTCTCTGCACGGGCCTGTGGAGCAAATACGACCTTGAGATCCTCAATGATCTCAAAAGCATTCATCTTCTCAAAATGCTTTTGAAGCTCCGGCTCCATGGCATAGAGCATTCCACTCTGTATGAGGGAGAAATCGTCCGCCTTGGATTGCCAGACATTCTTTTCGTCCTAGGAGGCGGAATCTGCAGGCTTAGCCGGAAGCTCAGCCTCGATGACATAAGTCAACTTGTAGGGGACTAGGAGGATCCTAAGATTGCGGAACCATGCGGTGAAGTTGGTTCCATCAGCTTTCAGCTTGTCCTTCTCGAGGAAAGTGCTAAGGTTGAAGGTGGGTGGGCGAGACATCTACAATGGATTTGCAAAGTGTTTAGACCATGTCCATAATAATGAGTTCAAGTTTTAATTATGTTTTTGAACTTAAAACAAAAGAACTCCCACTCAAACGAACATCCCTCTACTCGTTTAGTGATCACATGATCCCAATCCCCTGCACCTCCTCCGATCGTCACGGCCATCAGTGCAGTATCAAAGCTGGACATTCCCTAATGTCGATCACGTCAACTATGTGATTCATGCTCGACCTTTCGGTCTCCTGTATTCTGTGGCCATGTCTGCACATGCTAGGCTCACTAGTTCTAACTTGTGTGTATCTGCAGTGCAACATGGCTTGCACCCACTGTATGCGAACGTAGATATGTCTGACCCCTACTCACCGCAGGGCGCCTCATACCAAAGAACTTTCTTGGTGGTGCACACACAAGGGGAATACGATAACTAGAATACTGTGAGGGATTATCTTATTATGCTACCGTCGAATAAAAATACCAGCACAATAAGTAATACTTCAAAAGTAAAGTGTTATGACATGGATATAGTATTATGATCATCATCAATAGCTTCAATGAAAGTTTCATAAACTTTTCATTGCCACGTTATAATACTTTCCCCTATGCAATAATAAAAATAGATGCTTCTATATTATCTATTGCAAGTTTTACGCGGCTTTAGGGCTTTCGCAGTAGAACCCCTTCCCACCTACAAACGTGGAGCCACAATTTGGATTCAATGATTTCCGTTCTTCTTCCCTTTTTAGGGACCTCCAATGTCAATGCCATATCAACTACTGTAGAGAGACAGACACCCCTCTTAAGACACTTTGATTCGTGGACCAGTCTCGTGAATCACCACGTGAGGTTGGTTGGGGGGCACTTCATCAGACAGTGCCACGATATGAACAATAACATTAAAGAGGGTAGCAACTAGAGAATCAATGCCCACATATCACTATGTGTTCTATCCGTACGACATGTCTACCCATAGACCCGCTCTTAACCACTGTAGGGTTCCGTAGCAGAAAACAAAAATGTTCTATCTACTCGAACACTAATACCAGGATCTATACTATGTAGACATAAGCAACAGAGAAGGGATATGGTATTCATACCTTTGAAGACCGAGGCACGCCTTACGCAGGAAGGCGTATATTGATGAAGATGAGCAGCACCCCAAGTGTGGTGCCTCCGAAGTTCGTCACACATCCGGTGTAGGAGACGTCAACCGGACTCCGATCCAGCCGAGCAGCGGAAGAAGTAGATGCCGGATCGTAGATCACACGACGATGGTGTGAAGGTGGAGAACTCACCCACGAGGTCCTCCCCAATATTACGGAGAAGTCCTCAATGGATGAGAGAGAGAGAATGAGAGGCAATGGGATGATTCCAAAGGGGGAGGGAGACCCCTATATATAGTGGGAGGGGGAGGTGCACTACCCTAGGGCCAGGCGGTGTGGGACTACCCCGCACACCCGCCGGCCACCTAGGGCAGCCGTCGGCCCTAGGTGGGCCCCATTGGGGCGACCCACCAAGCCTAGGCCGGCTGGCCCCCTCTCCCTAGGCGCCATGCCCTATTAGGCCTCCGTTCGAGTGAGGCCCATTAGTATTATGATGCCTTTAATAATAAAATAAAATATATATTTAATATTAATTCTCCAATTAATATTCAGATACACATATTGTATTATTCCTTCACTCCGGAACACCTTCCGGACCCCTTTCTGTCTCCATCGGATGTTACCCGGAACTATTCCGGTTTCTCTTTCTCTATTTCTCCTACGATACCTCATCTACCCTAAGCGTCCCTACCCTTAAGCGTGACATCCTTTGGTTCAGAAACACTCCGGATATGATTGAGATTATTCTCACATTAATGATCAGGTTGCGAGGTTCTCTATGTTTTATCATCAATGGTGAACTTTGTAACTAGATCTCATTCAAGATATAATGGTCGGATGTTTGTCTATCATGTTATTCAACTAATAACATGGCCCCATTGTCAATTGACATAAATGCCCATGATCTTGAAACCCAGACCATCCTCATGACCAATGAACTAGTTCGCTAGAGGTAACTAGAGACACGGTTGTTTACATACCACTCGTGTATTAACGTTTCGTATTAACACAGTTATAACACAGTATGAAACGTATTATGAACATATAGGAGTCATATCAAATAATACATTTTATTATTTGCCCCTAGGGCATAACTCCTTCAATAGTCTGAGTGTTTGGCCAGACCTGAACAGACACAAACATCAGGTATCCGACCCAACATCGACATGCCCACGTGAGGAGCTTCTTAGGTGTGGATCTTAGGGTTAGGCTAGTGAGGCTCATTAGTGTTTAGTCCCACCTCGCTTACGGGAAGAGGATCATAGTTTCCCTCCTCCCTTCAATCCAGACTTTTTCGATGGAATGGGCTCTCCGTTTGTAGCTGAGATATACGTGCAAAACGTCCGAACATAGGTTGAGTGTTGGGCTAGGCTAGATTAGACGCTAATAATTTTTATGTTTGTAGAGTACGCTATTTTCTAAATCAAGAATTTGTTGCTCCAAAACATCAGAGTGTCGTTTTTGAATTGTTCAATAAACGGGTTGGCGTAATCCATGACTCAAACGTCCGCACTCTTGGGGCGTGTTTGGTTGCTCGGCTCAAGATTTCCGGTTTTTGCCATTTTCCCACTGGGTGCTGCATGGTGGGGGATCGGGCTTGGACCAAGTTGGGCAAGTTGTTTGGACTCGTGTATCTTTGTTTCCTGCAAATAGGCCTAGTTGTTTGGTTGCCCAGATTTTTGTGTTTTTCCCTGCTGATGCATTTCACAGCTGTTTGGTGTGGTGCTTTGCATCTGATCACATGGGTTATGATCACCCATTTCAAATTCGATGATCTTATCACCCCAGTACACACACATGATGACATGCTCACAAGAACATTCATACGCACACACAGCATCACCATAACATCGACATATAGACATAAACATTGCTAGCTACAGAAGAATTGTCTTAACTGTCACTAGCAGGTAGCAATCAGGGGTTCTAAACTTCACCCCTGATCAAAAGAACCATCAGCAGGGGCATCACCTGCCCCTCAAGCACCAGGGGCTTAACCCCTGATGAAACAAACCATCAACATGGGCATTACATGCCCCTGAACCACCACCAGGGGTGAAACCCCTTATCAAAAGTACCATCAGCCTACTTAGTTTAGCATCACAAGTTGTCCATCATCAACTACCACCACTACTTACAAACTTACAGAAGCATTGGCATGAAGGCCATCGCCGGCTAGCCGTGGTCTGGGCTGGTGTACCACCTGGCGCTGGAGGAGCCGACCTTGTAGATCGTCATCTTGATGACGACGGCCTTCAGCTTGAACTCCCGGATGTCGTCGTGCGCCAGGTCATACTTGTAGACCAGCTCTGGCCAGTTCTTCCTGAAGGCAACTGGCCAGCGAACCATTCGACCTGCATGAACTCGGCGCACCATCGGCAGGCTGTGACCTGCACGACGCGCGATAGAGGTTGCATGATCTAGGTCCTCAGGCCGAACTAGAACGCGGGCGGGATCACCAACATGTACAGGTCGGCCTCATCTAGCTGGATGATGAAGCGCCGAGGGACCTCGACGATTGGGTAATGGCCAAGCTCCGGCTAGATTCCCTTCTTGCTATGCGCCTGCATAGCCTCCTCCACCCTGCTAATGACCACGGGTTTCATTTGCCAACGGTTGGTGGGGAGCACATCGGCAAAACCTGGTGGGGGGTGCCAGCCCCTCCCGACAGCTTCGCATTCGAACTTAAGCACCTTGCCATCAAGTAAAACAAGATCAGCAAGTAGAATTTCCTAATTTGGTAGTACAAACATGGAGTACAATTCCTAATCTGGCAACCCACATGCTACAAACATGGAGTACAATGCCTAATCTGGCAATGCACACAGGACAAACATCGAGTACAACTAACCTAGTATCCCAAATCCGGCAATGCCACAGGACAACAATCAATTTGAGGATTCCGTTGTGAATCCCCAACCGGGCAATGCCCTAGGACAACACCAAACCGGACAATCCGCTCAATTAAATCCAAAAAAATGGATGCACATTATCAAATTTGTTGCTACGTACTGCGAAAAAACGCAAATCGTTCTACAACTACCGAAGATCAAGTATTAACTATTTGGGGCCAAACCCTAACCGCAATGTAGATCCGGGACTTACCCTAGTCGGCGGTGGCACCATCCATGCTGATGGTGCAGTCGAAGGCGGCGCTGGAGCGAGAGAAGAAGCTCCGGCCGTGAAGGTTGGGGCCGTCGACACCGGCGAAAAAACCCTATCTGAGTAGTCGGGGGTAGCCCCGACTATGACGGGGGCTTTTTCGGCCTGCTTGGCCGCAGATGCAGCGTCTTGCGCCGGTGTAGGCGACGCAGCAGCAGCCGCGGCTGCCGTCGATGACGCCCGAGTTGCGCGTGCGGAGAAGGGTATGGGAGCCTTGAGCACCCTCTCGAGGTCTGCCTCGCCGACGACGACAACCTTCTCCAGCTGAATAGCTGCCCAGAGGTTGTGCATGCTCACCTCGCCGATGCGGGGCTTGCCGAACGGGGGAGGAGGAGGAGGAGCGGTAGCCATGATTGGGAATTGTGGTGACAGGGACAGGGCTAGGCGGTGAGCGAAGTGGCCTGAAAGTTAAAGCGAAAATGTTCTGTCTCCCGCGCTTCCCCATGCGTGCAAAAATGCACGTGGCGCTCGCCAGGGCCTGGCCCCGTGGAAATGGCCGAAATCTACGTTTCCATCACGTCAAGTTTGAGCCTGCTTTAAGACCCGTGCGTGCAGAGATTTCATACAGCCCAGCTCTCCAGACGTGTTTATTTCTTACCGCGCCCGCCGAACGAAACATCCATCGGGCCAACCAAACCCGCCCTTGTTTGATGTCTACGTGTGCTAACTTATGCACAAGCAAAGCGTGCAAGAAGTAACGACGAACAATCCATGGCCAGAGGCAACACTGTATACAATATCCAACATCTCAGAAGCTTGTACAGGAGTAGTACATTTCAAAGGTCAAAGTAAGAGCACGATCTAGAAGTAACCAAGTAAATCATCAGCAAAAGAAGAAAAATAAAAGCGGAAGGGAGGAAAGGACCAGAGGATTCTCCTTTTCCTGGCCGCTTCTTGCTCACACACCATTGGCAGTACAGTATTTATCTACCCGACTTCTTCTATATAACCAACCTACAGTCCAGATTGACACGTACGCCCGCACGGTCATACAGTTGGTACCCTGTTACGGTACATCACACACGCACGCATGCGCACCACGGTAGTAGTAGTGCAGTAAAAATCATCCAAAGTCGGGTCGACGCGATCGGACGGCTACGGCCATGGGCCACGGTGACCGCTTGTCACGTACGTTCACGTGCACTTGCCGAGCGGGGCCCCACAGAGGCAGCTGTTGCTGGAGAAGGATTCGGCGTCGAGGTGGTCGAACGGCGGGCCGGTCGGGATGGTTCCGCACAGCCGGTTGTGGCTGAGGTCGAGGTGGCCCACGTACGTCGCGGACGCGAGCGACCGCGGCACGCCGCCGGTGAGCCGGTTCCGCGACAGGTCCAGCACCATGAAGTAGGAGTTCCCCGTGAACACGTCCGGGATGGGGCCCTCCATGGCGTTCCGGCTCAGGTTGACGATCCCGAGCCCCTTGGTCGCGAGCAGCTTCGCCGGGATCCGCCCGGAGATGCGGTTGCTGCCGAGGTGCAGCGTGGTGAGCACGCCGCCGTACGACGAGCCGAGGCTGTCCGGGATGGCGCCGCTGAGATGGTTCTCGGAGAGGTCGAGGTCGGCGAGCCGGCCCAGGGAGCCGACGGACGGGGGGATGGGGCCGGAGAGCCGGTTCCGGCCGAGCAGCGCGCGGCTGAGCGTGGCGAGGTTGCCGATGCTGGCCGGGATGCGGCCGGTGAGCTGGTTGTTGGCGAGGTCGAGGTGTTTGAGGGAAGCGAGGGAGGAGATGGAGTCGGGGATGGCGCCGGAGATGAGGTTGTCGGCGAGGTTGAGCACGGCGAGGCGGGAGAGGCTGCCGATGGAGCGCGGGATCTCGCCGGTGAGACGGTTGGCTGGGAGCTCGAGGATGCGGAGGGAAGGGAGGGACGTGGCGATGCAGGACGGGATGGGCCCAGATATCTGCTTCCAGTCGGCCAGGATGAGGGAGGAGAGAGCGTCGAGGTGGCAGACGTGGTCGGAGATGTAGCCGGACATGACTCCGGAGGCGGGGTGGCCTTCGGGGGCCACGACGGCGTCGTCCGCCTCGCCGCGGAGGGACAGGTCGGCGACGCGGCCGTTCGTGGGGTCGCAGCTCACGCCGTACCAGTTGGCGCAGCAGTCGTCCCCCTTCCACGTGGAGAACACGCCCAGGCGCGCCTCCGACAGCGCCGCGCGGATGGAGAGCAGCGCATCCCGGTCGGACTCCGAGCACGCCGCGGAGGCTGCGGCTGCGGAGACAAGCACCGCGAGAGCGGCGAGCGCGAGGAGCGGCGTGGCGGGGCTTGGAGCGGGAGATGCCATTGCTTTGTCTCGAGTGAGTGGACACTGCTGAGTGGAGTGAGCCTGCAGAGCTAAACTTTTAGTAGAGGCTTGGAGAGTGATCAAATGGCCGTTTTACCCTTGAGCAAGCGCGTTCGTTGTGGATTCTTCGGTTACAAGTTACTCCAGCTTATTTCTAGCTACTCCTACAGTCCTACACTAGCTAGTCAGACAAGCATCATATAGGCTGGTCGACGGAGTAGTAACAATGAAGAATGTTTCGTTGACGTGTAACCTTAAATAAATACAACGGTCAGCGAGGTTAGGCCCACAACGGAGAGTCTCACGTTTTAATACGAGCACTTGAAACTTAAGAAACAACTGACAATGAAGTGTTTCTTAGTTGGTGTTTCTTAGAAGGGTTGCATTTAATGATTCTAATCTCATGCATGTGTGTGATTGGTCTAGCCAAGTTTTTTAATATCGTGCAAGAAGTGTAGCTTAGCTAAGATACAACAACACTCTTTTTCTTCATTAAATGACATGCCACATAGTCAAAGCACCTAGGATACTGCACTAAGAAACACAATATGAAAGGCCTTAATCAGTTGGGCTATGTACCGCGGGAAGTACGGTGAATTTCAAATTCTGCTGCATGTTCCCGTCTCGGCAGTGTTTTTTCCTTTTGAGGGGATCGTCTCGGCAGTGTTGTACTCGAGGATAGCCCCATTCCGTTGTGCCTTGTGGAAAATAAGAGAAGTCACAAGGGCATAAAGGTAATACAAGGGGTTGGGACACAATCAAGCCTCTGCGGGGCACGTGCAGTGCCGGTGAGGGGCATTTACAGCACCTTTAAATCTGCTCTCGCCAAACAGGTTTGTCTGCACCACACTCCACACATCGTCAGTACGTTTAGCAGTATTGCATTGTCAGTGAGCGCGCTACTGGTGCTGCGTGTGCGTCTCAGGCCATCTCCACCGGGCCGTCTAGAGCGTGTGATCGAAACTGTTCAGTTCTGTCTCGAATCGGCCCATAATTTTTTAGGGTCACGGTCCAAGCGGCGCGACTCAAATATCCGCGTCTGATGTCCGCGCCTGACATTTCTTGACGCCATCGCTGATCAATGTTGAATTCACAGGCAATAGCACACAAAATGACTAGCAGATAAATTGGCATACATGTGCCATCGCCTTTTAGGCATCGCCAACTAGTGGTCAGTGGTTCTGAAATGTACAAAAAGAAGCAATATCATACACAATATCTAAAAGAATGTCGGCTTCTATGTCCAAAAGGTTGCAGCCATCGTTGCCATTGTCATTCAAGCATCGTGAGCACGGATGGCCTGCTGCCTGTGAGCGATCCAGACCCTGCGATCGGGGTCGGCGATGGTATCCAGGTCGGTGAGCATGATGGAAGTCTCCTCGGCCATGATCTTGGCTTCGGCTTCCTTGGCCTTGGCCTCTGCCTCCAACACCCTAGACCTGGCCTCGGCCTCCTTGGCCTTGGCATCGGCCTCCCTCGCCTTTGCCTTCGCCTCGATCTTGATCAGCCTGGCCTTGGCGTAGGCCTCCTCCGCCTCGATTGACCTCGTCTGGAGCTCGACAAATGCCTTGGTGATGGCCTCTTTCTCTTTACGCCGCCTCTCTTCCCTCTCGGCGATGGCCTCTTTCTTCTTCTCCATGATCTTCGTCAGCGTCTCCTGGAATGCCAACGAATCATCCTGGCAGGCGATGTCGGCCTTCGTAGCCTTGTGGCCTCCAAGCCGGTGGGCACGGGCGCCTACATGGTTGGCGAAGCCTTCGTCATTGCCGCCGTTGTCTAGGTCGATGACACCGCCCGTAGAAGCATTGCTCTTGCCCTTCTTCTTGTTGTCGAGTTCTTTCTAAAGGGCAAAGCTAGTCTCCCATTTTTTGCAATCTTTGATCAACGTCCAACAATGCGTCAACGTGAAGGCCTTGTTGTCATTCACCGTCTTGAAGTGCTCCATTGCTTTCATGACCTACACATATGGATGCCGACAATGGCTCAATACATATGCAAGACATCGACAAGAAGAGGAAGGGGTTTTACCATGTCAACCGACAACATACAGCTTATTTTCCTTTTCGTCACCATCTCGTAAGATCCTTGTAACTTGCTGCACTCGGCATGGATGGTGCCCTATCGCTTGGAGACAGGGAGAGATCATTTCGATCGCTGTTGAAAGCATCCTTGCCGAATTTGCGGGCCTCATGGAAGAACTTTCCCACCTTTTTCCAATAGACAAAGCCCTTTTGCTCGGCGCCGTATAGTGGAACTTGTGAAACTTCCATCCATGCCTTGCATAGGACCTTGTCCTCCTCGGTGGTGTAGCTCGCGGTTCATTGGCTCAACTTCTTGGTGTCGACGAGCGACACCGCAAGTGAAGCGGCCAACGAGGCGACAGTGGCCCCCAAGCCCATGGAAGTGCCATTGTTTCCGAACAATGGCTCGTTTGTAATGTTGTAGGCATCTTACTGTGTCTCCTACTGCTGTGTATCTGCCTGCGTCTGTCACTGCGTCGCCTCCATAGCCGTCGCCATAGTCGCAGCCACCCTCGTTGATCATGTTGTTCATGGCGTCGTCGGTATCGTTGGCCACGAAATCCTGCACCAAATTTGGCCTGGGTGAAGAGACGGGAGCGGTGTGCTGGCAAAGGTGAAGAGATGGCGCGATCATATCGTGCTGTCGTCGGTCGGCAGTGCGTCTGACATTCCGCCGAATAGGTTGACTGGCGCTGGCATGTCCGCGGCGGAGATGGATCGCTGCTTCTTCGATGCCTCCGGGGTTGTGTTCGCAGTCGTTGGAGTGCGGTTGAGGTCGATGGCGAGCTCTCCCGCCTCCGACGACGCCGTGCGGGGGTGGACGAACTGGGAGAGCGAGGTGGCGATCCTAGTGTGGCCTTCGACCAAAGGTGTGCGCGGGCATGGCGTCCTAGGCTGGCCGCAAGGGTGGACGTGACGGAGCTGGTAGAGGACGCGTCGGCCATGGACAAGCCGCCGGCGCCGAAGGCCAACGTGCCACCAAACGCGGCGGTCATCGTCTCCTGCTTTATCATGTGCACGACGTGCTTGGCGGCATCCACTGCTAGCTCCTTTTGGTTAGCCCTGTTCTGCGCGGCGCGGATGCGCTCGTTCTCCTCCCGGTGCTCCTTCTCGAGCTTGGCTAGGGCGAGTCGACCTCGCGCCACGAGCCGCCGGCCAGCGCGCTTATCCGTCTCAATTTTCCGCTCCGCCGGCGTCATGCCGATCGCCGGGCTCTTCGGCCGGCCGCGCTTCTTGGCGACGGGAACGCCGGAGGGCGTTGCGTCGACCATGGCGACATGATCCATCGCCTTTCCCGCCGCTCCCGCCAGTGAGAATTTAGATTTTTTGGAGGGAGAAGGGGAGTGGCATGAGTGCCACTGGCGGGAGGGACCGCCAAAAGATATGGTCGGACACACGTCAGGGCCGACCCAGTGGTCACGCAAATTAGATGCACAGATGGGGTCAAGCCGAACGCGTCGGGACAGATGGATCGTGCCGCTGCGACGCCGCGCACGTCCGCGTGGACGAGTTCGGACACACCCGTGCTGGCTGGGTCGGCCCGGGTGGAGATGCACTCGGTTATCTGTGCTCAACGAGGCAAAGGTCCGGGACCAAACCTATTCAGTGCCACACACCACATGGCTCTCCTTCCTTCCCCACCTTCGGATCCTGGTGACAGAGTCCCGGCCTGACCAGCCCGGACGGGACCAGAGAAGCTACCGTCTCTTTCGCCGATCTCGCCAAGGAATCGAGTGCCGCGGCGCTAGCGTGAGATTAGCATGGAGATGATGATGATTAACGAGACGTGCGAGCTGTATTGGCATGTGCATGTGCATGTGCGTTCCTCGTCGCTGTGCACGGGTCGATCGATGATGGATATATGTTGCATTCTATCGGAGATTCCGTGTGGCCAGGAGGGGACCTTCTCACGTGGATGGGCTCGCTTCACGTACGTCCCGATTCATGCATGGCCGGCCGGCCGGCCGGCTTGCAGCGTGAAGGGACGCGACACGCGCGCGGCTGGCTCAACGACACATGGGTAGGTATGTGCGGCTAACGTTGACACGGCGTCATGGGGAGGCCGTGGCCGGTGAGAGATTATGGGTTTCGTTGAACTCGCATCATTGCAACAACAAGCTACTTCCTCGGTTCCTAAATATAAGATGTTTGGGCACAAACCTAACGCTGAAAAATATCTAGATACATTTGTTTTGTACACACATAGACATAGGCGAAACTAACCATCCCTAACCCTCAGCACGTGCCTAACCTTCCGATCGGCCGACAAGGCTAATTTAATGGCTATTTGATAAAAAGTAGAATCACTAGAATTGAAGTACACTGTTTTCCCAGACTTTAAATACTTTTTAGATCCGCCACTACACATAGGACATCTCCAATGGCATGTCCCGTCTTGAACACCAAAAGCGTCTCATCTGGTTGCCATGCTCCGTGGACAGTTCGGAGGCATGTGTACGTTTAGGATCGACAAGCGCGTCCAACGATCTCGGCGTTTGTATTTTGCACATTTCACACGCATAAATAGTCTTAATTTCATGAAAATGGTAATGTAGCAAATTTAGTAGCACAAAAAGGTAAATTTACCTAGCATGCATGTTTTATCACATGAAATGTTTTAGTTCGTATCATTGCATTTCAATTTGACTCAAATTGATGAAACTTAATGAAACTTGATGAAATTGTGGAACACGAATCCTAAAGCAATAGATCATGACAGAGACATGTACGTTATCTAATGTGCACGCTAGAAAAACCAGTCTCGGTAGTTTAATCGAACTTTGCCGGCATACCCCAAAGTACTAAAAGGATAAGACACATAGTTCATGAAACACACAAATTGAATTGATCGAGTGAATCATACATCTCGATCATGGATCATCATCTTCTTCTTCTTCGACCATGCCTGCTGAGTTGGATCCATGTCGCCGGTCATGGGGGCTGTCATAATCTTGGCATCGTCGGTGAGTAGGGTGAGCTCCAGTTCCTTTTGCTTGTTGTCTACTTCTTTGGCCAGCTCTTGCACAAACATTGATCTCTTAAATTTCGATCTTGTTGTTTTGCATGTCATAGAAGCTTTTCACGACCTCTTCTTTTTCCCAACAATTACTCTATCTTCCCTCTTCTCACTTGACACCTCATTCTCGGCTAGCATTGTTTTGATCGTCCATTGCAATGCACACGAGGAAGCCTTCACGCTTTGCATCCACCTTGGCGTCGGTCCTTCCCCCGGACTCTTTGATTGACTGGACACACTTGGGTGAAAAACCATCAAGATCGGTGACATTGAATTGCGTCCCTTGATTTGCATTGGAGCTTCCATTGTTGGTCACATAGAGATCTTGCCACTTGGGACAATGTTTGATTTCCGTCCAATACACATAGACCGATTTTTCACATATTTTGAGTTCAAAGGAATATGCCATGTCTCACACGCCAATGCCACTATTTTTTCGCTTCTTCACCGTGTCATATGAAGTGTTGAACATTGTGCACTGCTCTTGGCTAAACAACCCCTTTTGGTGAGAGAGTTTTCATTTTGATCACTCTCAAACGAGTGCTCACCCAAGTGCCTGTGCTCATGGAAGTAGTTGAAATTGTTCTTCCAGAATGTCCTCCTCCTTTTGTTTGGCACCATAAAGTGGATCTTGTCCAATTTCCATCCAAGCCTGGCAAACCACCACGTCCTCAAGGTATGTGTATGCTCTGGTTCTTTTGGACTATCCTTTTGCTTCGACTTGGCAAGCAAGCTCATCCTCGAATAATTGTTCACCATCGACAGAGATCCGGTCTTGTTGTGTGTGTCGTGTTGGAGGTCTCACATTGGGTGGTTTGTTGGGTCTCATGTTGGGTGGTATGTTGGGTCTCATGTTGGGTGGTATGTTGGGTCTCGAAGCCTCCTCCCTTATTGATCATGGTCACCATGGTCACATCCCCATCATCGAAGAAGGTCTGCTACATATGTCGTCGGGTCAAATGCATTCATAGTAAATAAATGGTCACATAACGAAGCAAAATGGATTCATACCGGATTGGATGGTGAATCGGGTGGTGTCAACATTTCGACGAACAAGTGGCGAGTATCGGAGACCGTGTCGAGTGCCAAACGCGTTGGGATCTTCTTTTGCATGGCCCCTGACGAGTCGGTCACCGGAGTGGTGTTCAAGTCGATGTTGGTACCTGCCGGCATGGTGGGGAAAGACCTGCCAACCTCTGGCGACGTGTACCTCGAGCAAGAGAATGGTGATAGAGCCATTGTGTTCCCTTGAGCATGAGCAGAGCATGTGGCTTGTTCGCGGATGAGCTAGATCTCGTCGCACTTGTCAGGGCATTAGTCAGCGTCTGGTGCTTAAGCATGAGCACAATGTGGGGACGATGGCCCCAACGTTGGCGCGGCCTGAATGGCAGCGGTGTGTTCCAAGGCCTTTGCCCTTTCCTAGGTAGCATCCACAATGGCTAGCCAGGTTCTTGGTGTTGTCTCTACGGCAGGCTCGCTTCCTTGACTCTAACTCTCTCTGCTCTGGCATGCTCTCCTTCTTCGACTTGACCACACTGAGCACTATGACCTTTCTTGGGCAGTCGCAGGCGGCAAAAGCCTCGACAACGGGAGCGCAGGCATGGTGGCGGGCATGGCGAGGGGTGGCGTGGCGTGGCCTCCATGGATCACACCAGGGCTTGACAACTACGGGTGGTGACTGGATGAGAGTGGAGAGAGAGTGTGTGTGTTGTGGTTGGCTAGAGGACATGTGCTAGACAAAGGGATGCGCCAGGTGGAAGTGCGAGCTGTTCACCAGCCTGCAAAGGAAGCCCAAATTTGGGCTAAAAATGCGGCCAATAGAGCGAATCGCGACGCACGGTCATTTGCGGGGCATTGTCGAGCCCTGCCCTCTGTCGGAGCGGATAGTTTCGAATGGCCTCCATCCGTTTGCGGGAGACCGTAGAGTTACCCTTAACACTTGTCTAATTCTTGTCCGATGTAAGCGAGTCTCCATATTCACCTCGCCTTCCTCACAGCTGCTTTGAGAGTCGTGTGGATAAGGTCAGGTCTCTCCCGAGCCCTACTCTGGCGAGAGGCGGCGGAGGAGGGGCACCGAAGTATCTTTAGGTCGTAGGTGTTGTAGGTTTGGTTGTATGCCAGTAGTGGGCGTTATGCCCGGATGTGGAGCTGCAGATCGCTGCGACCCGATTTGGGCTCTAGGGTTTGTCTTCCTCGCCTTCTTATTCCTCTGGCTGGAACTACGGGCAGCGGCGACGACCACCGCATCTTTGAATAAGGTAGGGGTTGCTTGCTGCTTCCCTCCCTGCATCGCTCCTATGCTCTCCTTTCTTCCTCTGTCTGGCCATGGTGGGAGGGGAGGAAGATGGAGACATGGCAATGGTGTGGGTTCAGAGGTGACGAGGGAGTCTTTGCTCTGGCGCGTGTGCATGGCGTCGGGCGTCGGCCTGTCTAGTCCTCTTCGTCGATTCATCTTCCTCCGGCCGGCCGTGGAGGCAAGGGGATGGAGATGACGATGGCGAGGCATGCGGCCTGCTCTCTCTCTTTCTAGCGCGGTCATCAGTGCTTTCCTGGCCCTGGTGTGCCACCCAACCTCCTGGCCGGCCATGGTGGCGAGGGGGAGGTGGGAGTTGGCATGGCGGGACCTCGATAGTTTTGGTGGCCTTATCTCCCGCAAGGAGCTCATCACGCGGGAGACGTCTTCTTGGTCGCCGCTATCTTCGGTCGACATGTCGGCTTTGTTCCAACCTCCATCTTGGAGGCCCTGAAGAGAATCCTCCGCCGGAGCTTGACACTTCTTCGTCGCCAAGTGGTTTGTCCCCGGAGGCAAAAAAAAAAGTGGCCGGGGGCAGTGGTTCATCGCCGTAAGAGAGATATTGAGCGCCTTCCTCTCGGATCTCGGTGAAAACACCTTAAGGTCACTGATGGTGGGTGGTGGAGACACTGAGGCACCTGATTGCTTTTTTACTTTTTGTGCTAGGGTGCTTTTTGTTATTTGGAAGGCCCTATTTTTGAATTCTAGGTTCTTCAGTGCGAGTGTTGTAAAAGGCCTTCTGCAAATCTGTACCCACCACGTGTTGTCTAATGCAGGTTCGTGGGGTGCATTGCACCCTATCCTCTTTTTTTTTAATAAAAAACTTGTCCGATGTCATTCAACCTTTGTTGCAACCTCGCTTACAATTAGGGATATCTCAGTTGCTACTCTACTTGTAACTATACAAAATCGTAATGGCAACTATACTTGCAACTCAAAATTCGCGACCCTACTTACAACTCAGAGATAGATGCATGAATAGCCAAACCGGATAATGATTAAGAGAGACTCAAATGCATGCATATGAATAGTTGCGGTGATAATTGACCGGTATTGACCAGGAGGCAGCGACGTCAATGCGGCGGTGCACCGGGTCACGCGGTGACTGAAACCGGCAACACGACAGGACTGCTGGGTGCTGGGTGCTGGGTCCCTTCGCTCATGTGATATGTGGGCCCAGATTTAAGAAGGGCAGAACCTAAACTAGCCGACTGATACGGAGACGTCCTCCTCCTGAATGGTACATCCATCCGTATCTCTCCGGGTATAGCGCCGTATCATTATTCGTGTACCACATGGTACATGCATGCATCTGCTTCGTGCACCGCAGCTAGACAGGCAGATTGTACATGAACGAATTTCCTCTGACGTGGCAGTGGCAGCATTTCTGTCAAATTGCTGGCCTGTCAAAGATAATAGAGGACCACGCTTTGCAAAGAAGTATGGCAAAAGAGGTTGCTAGCTTTTAAATGCATTTCTTTATAATGATGTAGGCACGTGAAAGTGTAAATGCATGAGATCCTGTTTGGAACTTGCATCGTGGAGTAGTAGTACATACCTTATTCTGGGTATCAAAAGCATGTTACCGTGTTGCATGTGGTGTGCCATGCACGCGAACGTAAGCCTAGAAGATTTTCAGGCCTGTTCATGCATGTGTTTGGACAGGTGCCATCTGAAGTTCGAATGGACTGGAGGTCTCGACCGGTACCATCAAAGAAAGTCGAGGCCATTCCACGACGTTGCGCGCAATGATTGGTTTCGTGAAGAGTGCTTGAATCATCTAATGACAAAGGTGTGTAAGTTCGTTTGGATGAAACATCAAACATGGTTACGCAAGTAGAAGCGCCCAGCGAATGTCATGTGTGGCGATATTACCGAAATTCGATATCTTCATAAAGCAACGAGATCATGCAGAAAGATCAGGCTGAACGATTGTACTCCCTCCATTTTAAAATATAAAATATTTTAGCTTAATGTATCTAAACCTCTTTTTTGTGTTAGGTTCACTTTAAACCTCTCCAAACCAACTACGCTATAAAAATGATCTAGATACAATAACTTCACAAAGCTAAAACATCTTATATTTTAAAACAGAGGGAGTAGAAAAGAGGACTAGATTGAGAGAATATTTTAGGGCACAAAAGAAGTTTCTGTGTAGCAGCTGACATAAAATAGAGCACCCAACATCAATCAGGTGGTGCGGAGAGGCTGGATGGCGGTTGAGCCGGCAATTGGGCTATATGCAGCCGGAGATTGAAAATGGGTCAGCAACCTCGTGTGCCTCAAATATGCAGCACGACAAAGCGGTGCCCTAAAAAGTATGGGGCAACAAAACCGGATGGAACATTAGAGGCTGTTTTTAGCCCCAAATGTCCCATTTGATAGTGTAGTTTTTATGGGGCATACCCCAAAATGGAACAACTTTTAGGTTAGAGATGGTCTAATGCTACAAATCAATCCCCTCTCAATTGCATCTTTTTTATTTGAGCATTCCCTGTTCACTGCACATATTTTTAGGATACCGAACTGTACATTGAAGGTCCATGGGCTATATGTATATATCTGAAACCCGAATCCTCGAAGCTTGACAAGCCATCCGACCTATAAGCCCATCCATGCCTTTCATCATGGTCCTGCTGGTTCTCGTATCATCTCTAGCCTGGGAAATCCGGGTTGTCCGCTTCCTGCCTGCAGCTCCATTCCCCTCTCCCTTCTCCTCCCGCCGCCATTATTCGGGCTCGAAGTAAAACCTGCTTTGGTTTGTTGCGCTGCCTAAGCGCTTCCCCCTTTCACCTCTCTCTCACTTTTCCTCACCACCCAAGGAAGAGGAAGGCATATCTTAGGCAGTAGTTAGGCTAGCCCGAGTGGGAGTACCATACCTACTATCATTCATGGCAAAAATCTGATATGGCATAATAATTAATTATCATATCACGTAAAACTAGAAATTCTAATACATGTAAATCTTATACACAATATTACATTGAGATTCTATCATTAAATATACTACTATGATACTATCACATGATACCATGCACTATAGAAATATTATCATAAACTAGTATCATATACATGATACTAGTAGTATGATACTCCCACCATTATCATCCTTATAAATCCGACCGTCCTCGCTCCTTCCCTTTCCCCTCGTCGTTAGCAATCCTCTCTTCCTAGAATTCGCCCATCTCGGTGGTTATGAACAATTTTATCTTGCCTGCCTTACTGCCTTACTGTACGCATCATTTTGTAAGAAGTTTGTTTGATCTTTGGTGCGATGTTATTTAAAAGCAATTTTACCTAGCGTTGTTCGTAATTTTGTGAGAATAGCTAAAATGCCACCGGTCAAAACTGAAAGAGCCAAAATACCACTAGTGAAAACCAGCTAGTCGATGGTCAAACATATCCGGTTAGTCAACACAGGCATAACTGTCAGATTGTTATGCCATACCCAAAATGCCCTCCTTGAGTTCATCTAAGAAAAAATAAAAAGGAAAAACACCCTTGGTCCCCGCATCTTCTCTGTACCACACTGCCGCTCCGCTGTGGCTCCCCGCCGCTACGCTGTTGTCCCTCCTCCGCTTTCTCATCCGCGTCGCCGTGACCCTGCTCGGTCAGCCCAGCGGCCACCGAGCGGCCTCTCTGCTCGCCCCAGTTGTGTAGCCGCCGCTGCTCACTCCTAATAGTGCGACCACTGCTGCTCATTCTCGCCGGCGGCGCCGCCTCGCGCTGCTCTACCGGCGCCGCAGTCCCCCTCTGGTCGCCGCGCGGCATGCAGTGCGTTCATGCGTTTGGTGCGGACCTTGATATCTCCGGAACCGGGCCCCGCGGGATTTGCAGCTATCTCTGATAGACGATCCGTATTCTCAGATGGGCATTGCTCCACTAACGAAAAATTCCCACTCGATGAATTGAGGTTCAGTTTCATACTTAGCAGATTATATAAATTAGCAGCTCTAAACTCCTGAGTAAGTACATGTACATACTGTTGACCTTTCGATAATGAGTTATTGATTTCGATTTCATCTTCATCTTAGTTTCCATTATTTGAAGAATTAACTTCGGTTTAGCCTCTCAAGTACCCACAGAAAAGTAGTCCGATTTCCCCCTAAAAATTAACTAGTTGCCAACCACAATCTCAGGAACTCACGACTGAATAAGTTCAATTATTTCCTAGCTTAGTTTGGCTCTTGAAATGGTGCTGAATTGAGAGTGTTGGCATATGAAGAGGAAAGGCCATTTGTGTCTTTCTTTGGAAATGTTAGTCTCAGTTAGTCACTAGTGGCATTTTGGAATGAAAAAAGCAAAATAAGTGGTATTTTGGCACTTTGGTTCTGACTAGTGGTATTTTGGCATTCTCGGTTTTCACTAGTGGTATTTTGGCTATTCACTCTACTTCTGTTTACTGCATTTCATTTGTGAGTAGAGCTGCGGGGCGCTCTAGCCCCAGTTCTGGGCGCGTTTCTTGTTGCCCGCATATATTTAGCCGAGGATAATTCGAGAATGTGATAACGTCTGAATATCAGGTAGCACTCTTACCGACAATCCTTTACTTTCCATGTTAAAATATCCCGGGGGGTGGGTGGTACAATGTAAATTTTCTTGTTTTGTCAAGACGATGTTAGTTTTAATTATCTGCACCAAACAAATAATACCACGTTTTTGTTGTTTACTCGGCGATCAAGACATGTCTAGTCCACAAATTTAGTACGCAAATATTTGTAGTACATATGTGCGGTTATCTTAAATACCTGTTGTGGATAGTGTATGACCGAATATATTGTTAGTTCCTGTTTGCTTAATTACTAGATGTAGATGTACTAGGATTGATCTACTTAGTCTACCATGCTCTTAATTTAATTTTAAGTTGATAGGCAGCTGATACGATTGAACTGGATGCGGCTCTTTTCAATCGGTTCACTGCGATCTGTCTCAAGTAGCATGTATTCCCATTCCAACCAGTTTCAAGGAGGGCTCACACAGAGTATGGCCTTATGGAAGTGCTGGCGGCTGTAGACTGTAACTACCTCGGTGAATTACGCTCTTAGTTAATGCCTGGATGAACGAAAGTGGTTAAAATAGTACGGTGGGGCCCAGAACCATTCACGGTAGACCTTTCGGCCGTCCTAACCACTTTCAGACAACGGAACAAGAACGAACGGCGTAATCGGTAGGCGAAGGGATCAACTACATACACAAATGAGTATGTATGCAAACCACATACAACAGTCCTCAGAGCCATTCCATCTAAAAGAAATAGAAATATTGCAACGCCATACGGCAAGATCCAAATATCCTAGATAGATATAATAATTTAGGATAGCTCCTCATACATCACACATCAGAGTATCAGGCGGAAGCGGAAAACAAGATCCGAGTACGGATAAGAAGCAAATCGGCATAAGATGCCCATAAATAAACACATCCCGCCCACAGATCACACGGATCCCCGTTCCCGGAATCTCTACACCGAATGATCGTTGCCAACATCATCTGTCTCTTCCACCCAGTATCCATCTTGCGGGTACACCTGTTTATCTGAATCAAACAATTTATCGTGTGAGACCCTAGGGGTACTCGGCAAGTCTTTATGCCGCTAAAGGGGACACAACCTGGGGTGACGCAATTGCAGCAAAAGATAATACCTAACAATTCTACACATACTCGCTAACCTTCCGCCTAACCAATGATAGATGGAAGTCCGTGAATTAAGAACAACAGTTATAACAGTATAATTAACAGATCCATCCTCCTCCTCGCTTACCAACGAGGAAGCGAACGAACAACCCCCATCATCCGTTGACAGTTTTATTAACCATTCCATGAGTATTACACTATTTACTAATCAAGTACTTAGTCAAATTCAAAGCGGTACTTTAATTATACTTGTCTATGATCGAGAAACTGTGCTCCAAGTCGTCCATAACCGCGGACACGGCTTTCAGAAAGATTTACCCTGCAGGGGTGCACGAATAGCAACACACACTCGATCAACCTCGGAAAAAGCAAATCAAAACCCAACGAGGCATTCACGACAAAGCAATCACAGGATTCAGAAGTATTTCAGGGGGCCACCCCGTTAAGCTACCCGCAACAAAGTTGGCCGGCTCCGAGACGGACCCAAGGTTTGTGTCAATGGCTCTAAACGACTGGGAACCCGAAAATGTGACTGGGCTTGTCGATACCGCGAAAACATTCCACGATCCAAAACAGTACAGGTGCTCCACGCACAATCTTATTAAAGCAGTAACATGGCATAAGTACAGGATAGTAATAAAGCCCCAAACTAATTGTGGCCCCAAGAAATAAGAATGAATCAAGCTCTGGCTCAGGAGGGTCCATAAGGCCTCCCGGATGTGGATAGTGCGAATAGTCAAGGAACAGGAATCAAGTACTCGGGGTCCTACGGGACACAAGTGAGCATGAAAAATCAAATAGCAGATATTGCTCACCGGTGCCTCTTTCATTAGTTATCCCATTACTACTCAGGTTATGTTGTTTAGGTACCTCGTTATTCCTCAGACACTCACATACCCTACACATGCTTTTCTACGACTCGCATGGCTCAAACAACTCCTGTAGTAATGGCTCCTGGGATGGAGGAACAAGCTTCGGTGGGGTTTAAAAGTAAAGGCTATGCAGTACTTGGGATTCAATTTAATGCAATCGCGACTCAATGATGCAAGAATAAGATAGAGGCAATAGGTACTGTATGTATGCAAGCATGTGGTAGTGCTTGCCTGGCAGCTCAGTTGAAGCGAGAGATGGATCTGGGTAATACTCCTGTGAATCTTGGTAATTCTCCTGCTGGGCGTCTATTCAAATAAGAACCAAACAAACAAGGCCAACATAAATGAAGTGCATAGGCATATGAATTAAAATGCGACAAGCAATCAAGCATGCCATGATGAATGATGCACAATTTGCATGGCATTAAAGTAGCATGGCAAAGGTGAGGTGTGGATACAAGAAATAAAGCTTTTTGTTATTTAATTAACCAAGTTTTATTGTCATAAACAGTTCAGATTTTAAATAACAACATGATGCATGCTTCAACTCATAACAAGGACTGCATAGATAGAACGGGCTCGTCGCGCTGATCGATTTAGACATATTATTTGTTAAATTTGGATTTATAAAACAAAAGTTATTATTTAATTAAGGATAAGGGCATTTTATTGTAATTTTAATCATCTCGAAAATTTCAAGTGTTCAAAACATATGTTGAAGGGCATATTTGAATTCCTCACATTTTTCTGATTCCAAAACATATATTACTTGTATTATTTGGATTTGTATTTTAAAAATTATTTAAAACTGATTTGAATTTGAATTTAAATCAATTTGGAAAAGGTTTAAATTAAAACAGACAGCCGGAAATACTTTTCTTACCCAGTCAGATCCAGCCACAGCCACTGACAGGTGGGCCTTGCGCTGACAGGGGCCACGCGCGCGAAATCATTTTTCCACCGCGGGCTGGGCTAGCCACTGAGACTGCGGGGTGGGCCAACTGGCGCAGGCCCGCGTGTCAGCGGTGGGGAAGGCAGGGGCTGACAGGTGGGGCTGAGGCTGGAGTGCGGGTTACGTCGTAAAAATCAGAGGGGCTTTCCTGCAAAAGTGCTAGCGCGGCTGACTGGTGGGGTCGCTAGGAGCGCGGGTTGCAGGAATCAAAAAGGTGGGAGGTTATGTGCAAAGTTCCAACGCGTGCACTGTTTCTCTTCCTCTCTCTGATGAAACTGACGGCGGCAACGCGCGCGCGGGGTGGGGACTCGATCCCGGGTCGCGGGCGTGCGCGCGGAGGGGCTAACCGGTGTGGCTGGCTTGGGTAGCTGTCAGGAGGGTGGCGGGGGCCTAGTTAGGGTTCTGCGCGGCGCGGGGAGGCTGCAGACTCCGGCGAGCGGCGTGCACTGAGAGCGCTCGGCAAAAGTAACGGCGGGGCTAGGGCGGTACGGCGAGGCGGAGCATGTCAGAGGGGAAGAGATGCTCACCGCGGGCTCGCCGGCGGGCTCGGATCGGAGCGAGGAGCGGCGGAGCGTCGAGATCGCTGGCGCCCCAGATCTAGGGTTTGCTGCAGTGCGGCGAGGTACTGGCGGTGCTGGGGAGCTCCTCGTCCAAGTCAGCGTGTACGGAGTGATGCAGAGGGACGTCCACGATCTTCCAGGCCTCTTCCACGACGAGCACGATGGCTGGAACGAAGAGGAGCAGAGGGTGCTGGTGGCGACCGGCGGCAGGAGCTGTTGTCGGGGAGGAAGAAGGAGAAGAGGAGGGGCAGCTCGGGGCAGATCTGGGAGAGGCCAGAGAGGCGTGTGGGCGAGGGAAAACGAGAGGAAGAGAGGAGGAAGGCAGGCGGGGCACGGCAGAGATAAAGGTGGCCTCGGTGCCACCTTTCTCTCCTTTTCTTCCTCGAGCACGTGCTCGGCCGGGCTGGGGCTTGACCTGGGGCTGCAGGTGGACCAGGGCCGGGAGAGAGGGACAGGCAGGGAGGCTCGGCTGGAGGGGGGGCCCTCGGGTCAGGAAGAGAGAAGAGAGGGAGGGGTAGCTCGGCTAGGGTTAGATGGGGCATGGCTCGGGTTTGGGTTTTGTCTAGGTTTGGGGTAGGTAGCTGGGGTGTTGCTCAGCAGGTTAGAGAGAGAGGGAGAGTAAGTGAGAGAGATAGGAGAAGGTTAGGGTTTAGTAGAATTAGGGTTAGGAGAAATTAGAGAGAGAGAGAGAAAAATAGCTAGGTTAGGTGGTTTTAGGTATTTAGATTTTAATTTTGTTTAAGAGGCCATACCAAGAAGAACCATAGGGCTTGATCTTGCATGAGCTAATGTGGATGAGAAACAAGAACGAAAGAGGAAGAAAAGAATTAGGTGGAAAAAGTCACATATGATCATGCTTGAAGAAAATAAATAAAAGAAAGAGATATGGTTGAGACTATGGAGAGGTGGAATGGTAGGGGATGGTTTTCCTAGATAGGATCCACCAACTCCAAAGAAAAACGAATGAAGGGAAAAGGTGGTGGAGAAGCTTGCATGGCCCATGCAAAAATAATAATGCCATGATTTATTTTGTGACAACAATAGTAATATTATGGCATTGTTCTCATGCATTTCTAAGAAGTGGAATAGAGCCAAGCAAAGGAGAATTAAGGACTAGATCCACCCTATTGCCCATGAGCTAGATAAAACCAAAATAAATACAACAAGCTCATGAACTAGTAGGATGGTGGAATTATAAAGTGGTGGAAAAGAAAGGTGGTGGAATTGAAATAAAAGATATGCCCCCAACTCAACTTGGGCATTTAGACAATATATCAATAGCCAAATACAATATCAAGAGGCAATGCAATTAATAATGCATGTGAGAGAAGAACCAAAGAAAAAGGGGTTTTATATGATGCTCAAATGCAATGTGGCATGATGACATGAGCATGATATAATTATGATGCAACAATAATATATATGAAGTAGCCAATATCTTACTAGGACAAGTAGCATTACAATTGTTAGACAATTGGGATGCTACATAGACAAGCAGTTCTCGTATGACGTCAGGATTATTCAATTTTTATCCTAATAAGAATTTACGATCTTCTAAACCACAGAGTCTAAAGTACTTTGTCAGCTTAATGGGCTGACGATTGTGTTGCGGGTTAGCAACGAGAGACAGTAGTCTAAGTGCAAAGCTCGATATGCTTTCACGTGAAATAATTTTGGGTATTAGTTGGAATTGGAGAGGCATGCATCAAAAACTAGGAGCTACAGCCGGTTGGCTTTGCTTTGGATATTCAGTCACTGGGATTGCAGAAGCTGAGATGCCAGTTGACTTGACAGGAATATTAACTGTTCAGAAACATCAGCATCATCTCTCATGGGAAGAAAGTCTACATGGATTATTCTGGTACCAGTGAGAAATGCATTTGTGTTGGGCTTAATAATTGCTTTTGTTCAGAAAACACACTCCTTTATCATATTTATATTTGTGGATATGTCAGCATGGCATCAAGTTGACTACTTGTGCCTGTTTTACCTGGATTGGCCAGGCATTCCAGGAGATAGAAGATGCTTATTCCTCTCCGCGGTTCATGGTGCATGCGTCCGGTCGTCGAAAGCTGTACCAAAAGAAGATCTTCAGAGAAAGCTAGCTGATGAATTGAGATCAATGGTATGTCTCGAATGATTGTAGGTGTTCTGGTTTTTAGTGCTACTACCTTTCATTCTCTAAATATTCTATATAAATTCATTATTGTACAGATTGCAGATGAACTTGTCACCAGACGGGAATAGACTTAATGGTTAGTTGATGCACATTTCTACCGTTATGTTTGTTCTTCTGACTCTAAAATAAAATTGTTACATGAATGGTCTAATATTAATACATTTTAAACCGTTGCATTTTCTTGCAACAACAATTGGCAGGTTTGTTGGAGGCAATTTCGATACATACGTTTCTCAGATTAGGCAGCCACATGTGTGGGGTGGTGAGCCAGAACTGTTTGTGGCTTCACATGTTCTTCAGTAAGTAATTGGACCTGTTATGCATTTTTCATGGGTACAAAAAGTGTCTACCAGAAATAAAACATCAAGGTTTACTTATGTTTTACTAGCTACTATCTATATCCCCATAAGCTATATAGCTTTACGGAAAAAGCATGGGTGATGAAAAGAATGGACTTCTTTTTTTGATTTTGTCTGACTTATTCCTACTATGCTTATGTGAAACCATTACAAGCCACAGATGCCAGTAGGGATAATGTTCAATTTTTATTTCTAGAAATGTGCAAAATAGATTAAGTGGACAACATTCAATCAAGTTGACTAAATTCTGGTCATAGTTATAATTAGAGAACTAAGAAGTTCTATGAAGAAGTAAGAATGGCTCGCTTGTCAGGACAGATGCTGGACGGGTGAGAGGCTGGAGCGTCGGGGACTTCCCCACCGGTCGCTCTGCGCGCTATGCGACCAGTCTACAGAATCCATGTCATACCTCCTCACCGGATGCCCGTTCTCGCGGACTATCTGGCATGAGGTCCTGTCATGGATCCGATCTACCACTGGACCTCCGGTTGCTGAAGGCCCCTTCGCGGAGTGGTGGGAGCTGGTGGTGTGCTCCAACCCACGTCATATGTGCAAAGGAACCTCGTCTGTGATCATGCTTACGGCGTGGAGGATTTGGAAGCATAGGAACGTGATCGTCTTGAACAACGAGTCCCCCTCGGTGGCTCCCCTGGTTGACACGATCAAGGCTGAGGCTAAGTCGTGGGCCGAGGCTGGGGCGCGAGGGCTGCGCCAAATACTCCCTTAGACTAGCTTGGCTTAGCTTTGCTCTGCCTCCTTGGGTTGAGTTGTATGGCGCGGGTGTTGGTCCTTTCTGGACTTGTATATTGACTCTTTCTTGATCTATCAATGCATCGAAACGCAAAGCTTTTGCGTTTTCGCAAAAAAAGAAGAAGTAAGAATGCCTTTACTTACGTTTACACAGGATGCCAATAACTGTGTACATGCGTGATGAAAATGCTGGTGGTTTGATAAATATTGCTGAATATGGCCAAGAGCACGGCAAAGAAGATCCAATACAAGTTGTGTATCATGGTTTTGGCCATTATGATTCCCTACAGATTCCAGCACATGGGGGCGCAAATAAGGATGGCAATGGGTAGGGTATGGGCAGGGTAGAGCAATACCATACCCATACCCGTATAGTCAATGGGTACAAAAGTTTACCCATACATGTACCCGCGGGTATAAAGCTTTACCCATATCCATACCCATTGGGTACCCGGTGTGTGGATCTAATAGTACACAAGTTATACACAATTTTCCGTCCATCAATAACATATATTTTAAAAAAGACAATTATCTCTACTTAATAATAGGTAGACGAGTACATGAAAGTATCAAAGTTTAGAATTTGCAATCGCATACTTGTCCCTAGACTTCTTGGCACATAGGTTGACACTCTGCAGCTAAGTTTGACATGTCAGTTTAAGCAGGCAGGTTATGGGTATACCCATGGGTACAAGTTTATACCCGTGCCCATACCTGTAACTTAACGGGTAGGGTATGGATATTACCCGTGGGTATAAGTATGCCCATACCCTACCCATGCAGGTACGGTACCCGCGGGTATCCGTACCCATGGGTAAAATTGCCATCCTTAGGCGCAAAGACAAGAATGTAGAAATGTGGAGTTCGAGATTCAGAAGGTATGGTCAACTGGTCTTTGTCTTTCATTACAAATATATTGGGGAGATATTGATGAGTTATAAAAGTTTGAGTCAGTGATTAATTGTTTATATGGCCTCGGTGCGCAGCAGTACCTATGTTGAAAAACCCACATTACATTAGGTTTCCTATAATAATGTAGTGACAAGAAATCACGAGTCAGAGTAGGGAGTAGTTATTCTTCCCTCGCAAAAGAGGGAGCATGCATTATTATTTTTGTTCCCTTCCTGTATAAGCTGTTATTCCTTGATCATTCGGGAAGTTGGAAATCTACCACATGACTGTTACATCCATATCCGCCCCCTTTTCAGACAATCTAGTGCGATCTACCACATGACTGTTACATCCATATCCACCCCCTTTTCAGACAATCTAGTGCATGAATAAATAGTCATATGTAAAAAGTTATGAATCCTGAACTTCTTATGTAGATACCATTTCCTTAAAAAGTATCCATGACTCTAAACTTTGCTGGTAAGTACTGTTGCAAAAGCATTGATCTGTCGATAGCCTCGATGTCAACATCTGTAGGTACATGATGAGAGAAGATGAGTAAGAGATGGAAGACACTCCATTCTCTGGTATGAAGTTGCGGAAGGAGCAAAATTTGGAGCGATCCATTGCTTCGATTCTTCTGAAGGTATGGGTAGGAACTCAACAAGGTAACATCATGGTTCATTTTTTTTCTGTTTAAAGAAGTACTTGACATAACGTTTGCTACCGTAACTCCTTTTCTATGAGTAATACTGTAAAGAAATGGGTATTGCTCAGCTAACGACTAATCCCCTAGCCAAGTATCTTCCCAAAATCTAGTATTCTCCCCGTTGCCAGTTTGAAAGGAGCCTATTGTTATATGTTGATCCAAATTCTACAAAGTAGAGGCCAACTTCTGACGGAGCGGAGCGAGGCCCGTCGCCGGAGGCTTGGGCCGGTACGGATCGTTGCTGACCTAGGTTACCACCGCTATAATTCTTGTAAGCCGCCGGCTGGGATAAGTTGCATCTGTGAAATCCCTGATGTTGTGTAAACACTCTCCGTTATAGTGAAGTTTCGCTGGCTGGCGCCCGTGGTTTTTCCCCTCTCTTTGTTGGAGAGGGTTTTCCACGTTAAATCTGTGTCCCCTTGCTGTGATTTTGTTTTCGTTCTTCGTTATTTACTTGTCGCAAATCTAACACCTATTTTGAAAAAATCACTTTAACATGCATTAGGACTTTCTAGAATGGAGAATCGGTTGGTTTTGCTGAAACCTGAGATAAAATTTTCGAATGTAGGTACTTATTTTGCAGAAGCTCTTGCCACACCCCATTCTCATTAAAAGTTTAAAAAGCCACTTGCTAAGTAAACATCTATTTTTATTTCCAAAACTTGAACTCCCAATCCTCCTTGATCTTTGGGTCTACAAATTATATTCCATTTGGTTAGTATATATTTGTTTGTCTGCCCATCACTTTGCCAAAAAAATCATGACCTACTCTTTCGTTATTTCTAGGAAGGACAACATAAACATGGGCAAACTTATAAGGACGGAATTAATCAAAACCAAGTGGTCTCCATAAGATAGCATCTTGCCTATCCAACTACTTATTTTTCTTTCAAAACGGTCTTCAACAGGTTTCCACTCTCCATTCTTGAGTTTTCTAAAATGAATTGGTATTCCTAAATATCTAAACGGTAGTGAGCCTGATTCACAGCCGAAAAGAATTTTATAATCTTCCTTTCTTTCTTCAGTCTTTCCAAAATAGAATATTTCACTCTTGTGAAAATTAATCTTCAAACCTGAAAGTTGTTCAAAAATACATAAGATGAGTTTCATATTAAGATCCTTTTATAAGCCGTGTTCCATAAAATGTGTCTCCCCGGTATTAAAGCTGTTTGAGTCGGTCTAACAACAGTCTCAGCAATTTTAGTTATTCGGCTCATCCCCACCTTGGTAAAAAATTTAAAGCTCACATTAAGTAAACAAATAGTGCGGTATTGTTGTATTTGAATAGCATTTTTCTTTCTTGGGTAGTAGGATAATGGTTCCAAAATTTAAATGAAAAAGTGGCAGCTCTCCCTTATGGAAGCTGACAAACATTTCCATCAGGTCATTTTTTACAATCTCTCAATTTTTTGATAAAACTCAGCTGGAATTCCGTCTGGTCCCGACGCTTTGTTCAACTCCATTTGCATAATAGCGTCATGCACTTCCTTTTCAGTGAGTTCGGCTACTAGAATATCATTCTCTTTTGCAGACAATTGTTTGATGGCGTGGACCATTGTTTCTTGCATAACCACATTACTTGGTGTTGGTGGCACGAATAGTTTTTTATAATAATCTGAAACATATACTTTTAAATTATCCTAGCCTACAATTGTCCCTTCATCTTTCTCTAGTTAGTAAATCTTTTTTGCCTATGTTTGCCGTTTGCAACTAGGTGAAAATATTTAATATTGTTGCCATCCTCTTGGATATGCTTTATCTTTGCCCTTTGAGCCCATTTAGATTCTTCATCTCGCATTACATTTGCTACTTCATTTTTTGCCTCTCGCATAGCTTCTCGTTCAGAATTATCTAGAGGTATATTTTTGGCCTTACGATCCAGAAAATCAATGATCTGAAAAGACGTTCTTTTTCTTTTTTGTAAGCACCACTATTGTTGCGAGTCCAACCATGAAGAAATTGACAGAGGTGGCGTATCTTATTCTGCCATTTTTCCATCGGGGTGTTGCCTAATTGGATAGAAGCCTACTCTTGTGCTACCATCTCGAAGAAAGCTTCCTTTTTAAGCCAAGATAAATTCAAAAGAAAAAACCGCTTTGTTACCCAAAAAGACTTGCTCTCCGGAATCTAAAAGGAGATGTGTATGATCTGATCCTGACCGAGGTAAGGCCCTTACCAAAACTAAGGGAAACTTCTGTTCCCATTCAATGCTTGCCAAAACTCTATCCAGCTTCTCATACATTGACGTATCTCTATGATTCGCCCACGTAAATTTCCTTCCTGATAGAACTATTTCCAAGGCTCTCGATAATCATGAACGGGAATTAACGTTTTCATGGTCTTTTCTTCCTGCAGTCTAATTATATTGAAGTCCCCACCGACTAGTATAGGAAGAGGCTCATCCTCACAAATCCTAACCAGCTCGGCTAAAAACTCTGGTTTCTGCTCATCTTGAGCAGCTCTGTAAATAGGTGCCAAAACCCACTAAAAATTATCCGCTCTAGGAGAAATATAAAATTTAACGCATCGATCACCAACCACTACATTCTGAAGATACATCAATACCAACCAGCATCCCTCCAGACCTCCAAATGGGGGGTAAAAAGTACCATTGATAATCACTCCCCCGGCTAAATAATTCAGAAAAGGAGCGGAAAAACTAAATCTTCCGGTAAGATTCCAAAGAAATCCAACTTAAAATATTTTATTGTTTCACGAACAAAAATATGTTTTTCCAAATCCCCAAACCCATCACTATTCCAAAAAATTCCTCTCATTTTGAAATAAGATTTTTATTAATTCGTACACTACGACGAAAAACAGTATGTATCACCTTCTCTTTCTTTTTACGACCTGTAGGAAATTTCAAATCTCGGATAAGAAGATCCTCATGAACCTCCGAGCCTTGTTGCTCATTTTATCCAAGATCCATAGAGAGGTTAGTAGCTTTCTCAATAATCACATTTTTCTGTTTATCCGATTCTAAACGTGACTTCTCTTTAGTTTTTGGCAGTATGATCATAGCACGTGGCTTATCATTATCTTTAATGTAATTAATCGTTTCTGAAGTTTTATCCTTTGAAAAACCCAACGAAACCCCCATAGTATCAGCTCTAGCTAAAATAGCATCATTTGGTAAGGAGCTTAAAGAAAACTTGGAACACGAGGACGTACCTTGAATGGATACCAAGTCCTTGGAGTTGGCAATCTGTTGAGCGCGTTCCATCTTGAGTTGCATCGGCATTGGGCTGAGCCCTGATGCGGTCGCTCGATCGAAGAGTAGCGGATGGAGCCGACAGCCCTCCGAAAGCCTCCACGTCCGCTTGTGAGCACCGTCCGCCAAGAAAAACGCCAGTCCCCACCTCGTGTCCTCCTGACATGATATGCGAGGTGCCAAGTGTAATTTTGTTAAGGCGTATATTACCTCCTTGGAGGCCGCCGTTCCATGTTAAATACCCGGTTAACCAACAACCACCGGAAGGGATTTACATGAGTTTGTTACAAACTGTTTTATCTCTATCTATCTCTATCTAACCGATGCTCACATCTGGCTCGGTTACAACGTGTTACACAAGAGTCGGAACAGCTACAACTAATCAACTCCGCTAACACACCCCCTCAATCATAACTTATCTAAGTTAAGATTGTTCCTGAACTGTTGTAGCTGGCGCACTGACAATGGTTTGGTAAATCCATCTGCAACTTGATCCCCTATAGGAATAAATTGGATATCCAATAATTTTTGTGCCACTCGTTCTCTAACAAAGTGGTAATCAACTTCAATATGCTTAGTTCTAGCATGAAATACAGGATTGGCTGACAGATATGTTGCTCCCAAATTATCACACCATAGTTGAGCAGTTTGAGGATGTTGTATTTTTAATTCAGTCAAGAGAGTTTGTACCCACATCACTTCTGCTATGGCATTTGCCAGAGACTTGTACTCTGCCTCAGTATTTGATCTTGAAACAGTTTCTTGCTTTCTTGCACTCCAATTTATCAAGTTTGGATCAAGATAGACTGCAAATCCTCTTGTAGACCTTCTATCATCCGGGCATCCTGCCCAATCTGCATCAGAAAAGGCACTGACTAGCATAGAGGAAGCCTTGTTAATTTTTAACCCAATATTGGTTGTCTCCTTGAGATATCTCAATATCCTTTTAACATCAGTCCAATGTATCATAGTTGGCGAATGCAAGAATTGGCAAACTTTGTTGACAACAAAGGATATATCTGGGCGAGTAAGAGTCAAATACTGTAATGCTCCTACTACACTTCTATACCTTGTTGCATCTTCATTAGTGAGAGATTCACCTTCATGTGCTGACAATTTCTCACTTGTCGACATAGGAGTGTTAGTAGATTTACACAATGTCATACCTACTCTCTTGAGTATATCCTTGGCATATTTTTCTTGTGTCAACATTATTCCACTTCCTGTTTTTTTCACTTCAATACCTAGGAAGTAGTGCAATTCTCCCAAATCTTTGAGAGCAAAGTCCTTCTTGAGATCTCTAAGAATGGCTGCAGTTGCATCATAACAAAAGCTTGCAACGATTATGTCATCAACATAAATTAGTGCAAAAACTGAAATATTTCCCTTGCAATAATAAAATAGTGATGTGTCAGCTTTTGATGGACAAAAACCAAGGTCTTGCAGCTTCATGCTCAGCCGTGAAACCAAGCCCTTGGAGCTTGTTTGAGCCCATATAGAGCTTTATCAAGTTTGCAGATGTAGTGTGACTTCCCTTTCTCCTCATAGCCTGGAGGTTGTCTCATATAGACCGTTTCTTCTAGAACACCATGAAGGAACGCGTTCTTCACATCTAGTTGACGAAGGCTCCACCCCTGGATACTACAATGGATAGTACAAGACGAATAGTTGCTGCCTTGACCACGGGACTAAAGGTGTCCTCGTAGTCAATGCCATATCTTTGTTTAAACCCTTTAGCTACCAATCTAGCTTTGTGTCTATCTATGCTACCATCAGCATTATGTTTGATCTTGTACACCCACTTACAATCTATAACATTCTTTCCTGCTTCTTGTGGAGGTACTAAATGCCAAGTTTTATTTTCCATAAGGGCTAAATATTCATCATCCATTGCTTGTTTCCATTTTTTATCTTTTAAAGCCTCCTGTAAATCATGTGGTTCTCTAGTATTTGCGAAATAAGCATACCTGACCGCAATTTCAGCGGTATACTTTTTCCTTTCGAGCTTTCCTGTTTGCAGCCTTGTAGCCATCCTTGGCATAGGTGAAGCTACACCATCCTCCGGCACAGCGGATCCTGTGCCTGACGCTGATCTGCCTGGCACTGGCGAGTCCTCCTTGGGATCTCCGCATCTATCCAAGCTGTCAGCACCTGGTGCCACAGCTGATCTGGGCGATGCCGTGTGGTCGGTCGACGATGAAGAAGTGGTCGCAGAGGATCCACCTGACGGGGACAGTGCAGTCCCGCGCCCACGTGGGAGTCCGGCTAGTCCCTCTGGTTGGTGCCGCGTGGCGGTGCGTGGTTCGCTGCCTTCTGACGTGGTCGATGAAGAGCCCGGCATGTCGGATTGACCATTGGTCTCCGTGCCAAGTGCGTCGCGTCGCGTACGACGCCGTTGGTAGACATGCGATATCGGAAGCTTACTTCCATATTGTGACCGATTTTCTCGATCATTTTGAGCGCGACTTTCTCCGTTTGATTCCTGGTGAGTTGCATCATCTGTTGCTGCATGCTCATGGACGGGGTTAGCAGGATTTAACAGAGCATTAGTCACAATTGGATCATTACTAAATTCGCCCCCATGATCAAATTGGCTAGAATTAAGAAGATGATCTGGTAGAATTTAAGGAGGAAAGAGGGAAAAGTGTTTCATCAAACACTACATCACGGGAGATATATATTCGGCTAGAGGAGATATCTAGGCATTTAAATCCTTTGTGAATATTGCTATAACCAAGAAAGGTGCACTGCTTTGAGCGAAATTCAACTTGTTTTGCATTGAAGGGACGAAGGTTTGGATAGCACGCACATCCAAACGTGCGCAAGGATAAATAATCCGGCTGGATGTTTTCAAGGATTTCTAGCGGAGTAGAAAATTTTAGGAGTTTAGTTGGTAGGCGGTTGATTAAGTAAACCGCAGCAATGAAAGCCTCGTCCCAATATTTTAAGGGCATGGAGGCATGAGCAAGAAGAGATAATCCTACTTCTACAATGTGTCTGTGTTTCCTTTCGGCTGCTCCATTCCGTTGATGGGCGTGAGGGCATGAGACATGATGTGTAATGCCTATTTGTTTAAAGAAGGAATTTAGACGTTCATATTCACCACCCCAATCTGATTGGATGGTAATGATTTTTCTCTTAAATCGTCGTTCAACAAGAGCTTCGAATTCATGAAAGATGCTAAAAACTTCAGAACGATGCTTGATCAAGTAGATCCAATTGAATTTGCTAAAATCATCAATGAAACTCACATAATAATTTTTCCGACCAAAGGAATCTAGGGCAGGACCCCATACATCGGAGTGAATCAATTCTAGAGGGTAATGCGAAACACTAGTAGATCTAGAGTATGGCAATTGATGACTTTTTGCCTTTTGACACGCATCACAAATATATTCATTATTCTTGAAACTAGAACAAGGAAGTTTATTTTTGCTAATAACTTGTTGAACTAAAGAAGATGCCGGATGTCCTAAACGGGAATGCCATCTGTCATGAGACAGCTTGAAAGCACCAAAAACTTGTTTATTCGATGATGATGAAGATGAAGTAGGGAGAGGATAAAGACCATCCCTACATGGACCATCAACCAGTCTCCTCGTGGCCTGATCCTTGATACAAAATAAATTTGGATGAATTTCAATAAAGACATCATTATCATGAGTCAAACGATGAGCGGAAATTAAATTTTTGCTTGTATTAGGAACATGAAGTATGTTTTGTAAGTGCAGATTTTGATCATGAGTTGGAATTGTAGTATGCCCAGTGTGAGCAATGTTCATACCTGCACCATTTGCGGCGTGGATCTGATCATGTCCATGGTACTGATCATGGATATGGAGGCGTTCTAGCTCTCCGGTGACGTGGTCGGTGACGCCGGTGTCAATGACCCAATTACCATTGGCACCGTGATTGTTGTTGTAGTTGACGGAGTTGGCTGTCCTCTCTCTGGGTACGAAGTCTTCGTCATAGCGGTACTAGCAGTCCTTGACTACGTGGCCCGTCACGTTGCAGAGATGGCAACGAGGGCGATCACCGGTGTTGTTGTTGCCACCACGACCACGGCCATTGTTGGTGTTGTTGCCGCGGCCGTAGCCTCCGCCATTGTTGTTCTGGCCGCCGTTGGGGTTGTTGTGGCGACCGTTAGGATGGCCACGGCCGAAGCCGCCGCGTTCCCCACGGCCGCGCCCACCGAAGCGCCCACGGCCACCGCGCATGGCCATGTTTGTTGAAGATTGTGATGCTCCTAGGCGCAGGGTCTGACGACGTTCATAAAACATTAGTTGCGAATACAACTCGCTTACTGTAGCATTTCATCTGTCTAACATCTGTAATGCTACATGGTCTAATAATAAAATGCTACTTCCTACATATAATTGTTGCATCATAACTATATCATGCTTATGTCATCATGCCACCTTGCATTTGAGCATCATATAAAACCCTTTTAATTTGGTTCTTATCTCATATGCACTATTAATTGTATTTGCCTCTTGATACATTGTATTTGGTTCTTGATAAATGCTTGATGCTCAAGTTGAGTTGGGGGTATATCTTTTATAACTCCACCACCTTTAATTGTCACCACCTTATAATTCCACCATCCCAAAATACTTGTGGGCTTTTGCATCTTCTCTTTTGGGTTTTGTCAAGCTCACATATATAAAGATGGATTCCCTTCTATACCACATGCCCCAATGGTGTTTACTATTGTTTTCACAATAGAAATGATATGGGTCTACATGTGGGGGTACTTCTACATCCTCATATGGTTTACTTCTAAATGAGTGTGCATATCTAAATATAAATGGGACCATATAATTATCTAGTGGCATACACACTAGCATATCCATTATATTTATTCATGCTTATTTCATCAATCCTTGGACATATGGGTTTAATTTCAACCATGTGTTAATTCCTTTTGCATGTATGCTATGTGTGGCCCCATTATTTCATGTCTCATGAAATATAAGCCCCACAACCCCATCTTATTCTAGTTCTTCTATTTGATGTTTTTATTCTACATCTTCAAACCTTTTTGCTTGGGCATTATTCAAATTTGAATGCATGGGGCTAAATGGGGTCATTTGAGCTTGTATTTGTTTTCACAAATATAATGTGGCCTATTAAGAAATCATGCATGGCCCATGCAAGACCTCTCTCTTGTTCTTATAACATGGTTTCTTTTGAATGTTGGGTGGAGTTTGTTTGAAACCAATTGAAACACATGAACCAAATAATACTTCTTTTCCACTTGTCTTCCACCTTGCCCCTCTTTTAGTGGTTTCCTCTTTGTCAAGTATACATGGGATATATTTTGTTTTCACAAAATATTATCATGTGCATGAGCCATGCAAGATCATTTTTCTTCCACCTCTCTCTCTCTTTGGTCCTATTGGTTTCTTCCTTGTCTTAGGTTAAACCTCTTGGGTGTTTCTTAGCTACTCTAAAACCTAGCTCATCCATCAAGTTGTTTTTCCCTCTCTCTTCTTCTAGCTAAACATAGCCATCTTCTCTCTCTCTCTAAACCTAGCTATTCTTTTTCCTCTCTCTCTTTTTCTAGCTAAACCCTAGCTACACTCACCTCACCCCTCCCCTCTCCCCAAACCGAATCCACCACCAGCCTTGTGGCTTGGTTCGGCCCCCAACCCCAGCCCTTCTACCTGACCCGACCCAAACCCCCAACCTAGCTACCCCTTGGCTAGACCAAACCCTAGCCGAGACATCACCTCCCCTCTCTATTCTTCTCTCTCGCCACCAAGCAAGCCCCACCCGAGCCTGCGTCTACCTCTCTGGCCCCAGCTGCAGGCACCCCGGCCCCTCCCGAGCCGTGCCAGCACGTGAGCAGAGGGAGAAGAGAGGGTGGCCACCACCACCTTTCCACCCGAGCCACCCATGTCTATCTCCCCTCCCGTCCCTATCTACTCCCTCTCGTACCTGGCATCGCCCCAGATCCACCCAGGGCCTTGCCCTTGTACTCCTCCTTCACCACCTACCGCTACCCCCTCTCTCTTCCATCTCCGTTCGTCCACCCTCGGCATCGGCTCGCCACAGTAGCTAGGAGGCGGGCGTGGTGTTGAGGTGTCGAGGAAGACCGAGTAGATCCCCAGGAAGCTGCCTGTACCCGGAGACGAGGAGGAGGAGATGGCCAACCCCGCTGCACGCCGTGGAGCCGAAGAAAACCCTAGCCTCGGGTCGCCTGCAACGCCGCCGATCCGCCGCGCTCTAGGCCGATCCGCCACCACTAGCACATCTGCGGTGAGCTACTGCGCCTCCTGACATCATCCCCTTGCTCGTCACTTCCTGTACGCGTCGGTCATTCCGTCGAGCACCCTCTGTGCACGGCGCTCGCAGTCGCATCTCCGTCGTTGCGCCGCAGATACATCACCTGGCTGTGCCGTCGAATCCCATCACTAACCCGAGCTAGTTCCAGCGGTAGCCGCCGCCTCGCGCGCGCGCCGCGTCGCAAGTTCGATCCCCCGCCGCGCCTGTTTCCTCGTTGTCCGTCAGTTTCGTCAGAAACGGGGAAGAAAAACAGTAGCTGAGGCCGTTTCCGAATACCCCCTGCCTTTTGTTTTCCTCAACCCGCGCTCCAGCCCAGACCCACCGCTCAGCCGCTCTTGGAATTTTGTAAAAAGGTACCCAGGTTGTTGGTTCCTCAACCCGCAGTCCCCGTCTCGGCCACGTGGCTGCGCCCTGTTCGCGCACCCGCGTGTGGGTCCGCACAGACGCGGGTCCCGCTTGTCATCCTCCATGGCTGGCTGAGCGCCCGGTGAGAAAAGCCGCTGCGTCGTTTTCCCGCCAGCTCAGCAGACGACCCCACCTGTCTGTGACTCGGGCTAGCTTCCTCTGTGTACAAAAAGTGTCTGATCTTTTTCTGTTTAATAAAAATGATTTCAGAAATTGTTCAATATGTTTTAAATCTAGAAAATAATATCTTTTAGTTGACTTATCCAAATAATACAAATGATATATGTTGTTAAATCAGAAAAATGTGAGGAATTAAAATATGCCATCCAAAATAATGTTTGTCTATTTTAAATTTTCGAAATTGTTTAATTGCAATAAAAATGCCTTTTCTTAATTAATTAATAACTTTAAATCTATAACTCCAAATTTGGCAAATAATATGTCTTAATCAATCAGCGCGACGAGCCCGTTCTATTTATGCATTCCATGTTCTGAATTGAAGCATACATCATGTCATTATTAAAAATCAGAACTGTTTATGGCAATAAAACTTGACCAAATAATTAATAAAATGATTTATTCTTGTCCCCACACCTCACCCTTGCCATGCTACTTTATTGCCATGTAAATTGTGCATCATTCATCATGGCATGCTTGTTTGCTTGTCGCATTTTATTTATATGCTTGTGCACTTTATTTATGTTGGCCCTTGTTTGTTTGGTTCTTCTTTCGAATAGACGCCAAGCAGGAGAAATATCAGGAATCCCAGGAGTACTACCCAGATCCACCTCTCGCTTCAACTGAGCTACCAGGAAAGCACTACCACATGCTTGCATACATATAGTACCTATTGCTTCTATCTTATTCTTGCATCATTGAGTCGCGAATGCATTAAATTGAATCCCAAGTACGGCATAGCCTTTATTTTAAACTCCACCGAAGCTTGTTCCTCCATCCTATGAGCCATTACTACATGAGTTGTTTGAGCCATGCGAGTCGTAGAACAGCATGTGTAGGGTATGTGAGTGTCTGATGGATAACGAGGTACCTAAACAACTTAACCTGAGTAGTAATGGGATAACTAATAAAAGAGGCACCGGTGGGCAATATTTGTTATTTGGTTTTTCATGCTCACTTGTGTCCCGTAGGACCCCGAGTACTTGATTCCTGTTCCTTGACTATTCGCACTATCCACATCTGGGAGGCCTTATGGACCCCCCTGAGCCAGAGCTTGATTCATTTCTATTTCTTGGGGCCACAAAGTAGTTTGAGGCTTTATTACTATCCTGTACTTATGCCATGCCTTACAGTTTTATTTAAGATTGTGCGTGGAGCACCTGTACTGTTTTGGATCGTGCTACGTTTTCGCGGTATCGACAAGCCCAGTCACATTTTCGGGTTCCCAGTCGTTTACAGCCGTTGTCACAAACCCTAGGTCCGTTCCGGAGCCGGCCAACTTTGTTGCGGGTAGCTTAGTGGGGTGGCCCCCTGAAATATTTTATGAATCCTATGATCGCTTTGTCGTGAATGCCTCGTTGGGTTTTGAGTTGGTTTTTTCGAGGTTGATCGAGTGTGTGTTGCTATTTGTGCACCCCTGCAGGGTAAATCTTTCTGAAAGCCGTGTCCGTGGTTATGGACGACTTGGAGCACAGTTTCTCGATCATAGACAAGTATAACTAAAGTACCGCTTTTAATTTGACTAAAGACCTGACTAGTAAATAGTGCAATACTCATGGAATGGTTAATAAAACTGCCAACGGATGGGTTGTTCATCCGCTTTCTCGTTGGTAAGCGAGAAGGAGGATGGGTCTGTTAATTTATGCTGTTATAACTGTTGTTACTAATTAACGGACATCCACCTATCTTTGGTTAGGGGGATGGTTAGCGAGTATCTATAGGCTTGTTAGTTATTATCTTTTGCTGCAATTGCGTCACCCCAGGTATATGTCCCCTTTAGAGGCATAAAGACTTGCTGAGTACCCCTAGGGTCTGATACGATAAATTGTTTGATTCAGATGAATAGGTGTATTCGCAAGATGGATATTGGGTGGAGGAGACAGATGATGCTGGCAACGATCACTTGGTGTAGAGATTCCGGGGATGGGGATCCGTGAGATCTGTGGGCGGGATGTGCTTATTTATGTGGCATCTTATGTCGATTTGCTTCTTATCCGTACTCGGATCTTGTTTCCTGCTTCCGCTTGATACTCTGATGTTTGATGTATGAGGAGCTATCCTACACTATTATCTCTATCTAGGATATTTGGATCTTGCCGTATGGCGTTGTAATATTTCTATTTCTTTTAGATGGTATGGCTCTGAGAACTGTTGTAAGGTAGCTTGCATACATACTCACTTGTGTATGTATTTGATCTCTTCGCCTGTTGCCTACGCCGCTCGCTCTTGCCCCGATGTTCTTGGAAGTGGTTAGGGCGGCCGACGGGTCTACACGTGGGTGGCCCCTGGGCCCCCGCTGTACTACTTTAACCACTTTTGGTTCATCCAGGCTTGAACTTAAAGCGTAGGGTCCGAGGTTGTTACAATTGGTATCAGAGCCATCCCGCCCTTCAGGGTCTCAGCCAAATGGTCGTTGTCAGTCTAGCAAATATTTTGGTAGCTATGTATACTAGGGAAAAACAAAAATGCGAGAGTAGGACTGCTTCCACTTTTCTTCTTACCCACCCACCCATCCTTTTCTGGAAAGGAAGTGTAACGTTTTCAATCCTCTTCTAAAATTCAAACTAGGATTCACGTGTTCGGGGTTCCGTAGTACCATAGGTTGTGTGAGTGTGTGTGTGTCTGTGTAATTCCTTGTCTATCTGTTGCATCCAACTTGTTATCGCTATCTGTCTTTTGGTTATCAACTGTTGGTACATTCCATACCGACAGGCTTTTGTAAACCGACGCGATCTATCTGATTCGTTGTAAACCGACGCGATCTGTCTTACTCTTTGTTATCCGACGCTATCTTGTTTAGGGTGTTTGTTTTCCATAGTTTCTAATCTTTAGGTTCATCTCAAAGAAGGATGGGGGTTGGGATATGTGTTTTACTTATTCTTGTGCGGAGTAATAATCTGAGTGTGGGATGGAGTCGCGACCATACCACTACTTTTATCATTTGCTCTTGTATATTGAATTGTTAGATTTACTAATCTTGATTCGTCAAGTGGTTTTGCGCATATAGTGGTATTTAATGCCTAAATTTGCGAATTTTTTTTCTTTGATAGTTTTGTGTACCACACTCCTTGTTCAGTCGTGTGTGATACGCTTAATATCTCTAGGTGCTTCGAACTTTGTTGATATTTTAATATCATCTTAGTGATTTGTATCCTTTAATCTTGGTTAATTACATTTTGGTACTATTTTGGATTATTATTATTCTCCATTATGGTACTGACTTGAGTTTTATATCAATCCCAGGATGGCACCACCACGCCGCAATGAGGAGGACATACCACCTGAACTGGGGGCTGCGTTGGCAAGTATTGCTAATGCGTTGGGAACAATGCAACAGAACCAGCAACGCTTTGAAGAAAGTATCAGGAGGAATGAGTTTGTTCCGCTACCTCCACCTCCCAAACGAGGAGACATCAAGGGTTTTCTGAAGTTCAACCCGCGCCACTTTGAGGTGTCTGATCAGCCACTGGACGTTGATGATTGGCTGCGTGAGATGTCAAGTTTGCTGATGACTGCCGATGTTCCTGAGCAAAAATGGGTAAAATGTGCCACTCACCTTCTGAAGGGAGACGCAACTCTATGGTGGGAGAATTACCTAAAGGAAAACCACTCTGGTTTTCAGCCTACTTGGGAGCAGTTCACTGGGGCTTTCAAAGAGCAATATCTGTCAGAAATTGTCATGGAAAGGATGAAGGAAGTGTTTCTCAACCTCAAGCAGCGCAATGACAATGTCAATACCTATATCAGAAACTTCATGAATCTTTCTTGGTATGGTGGCGATGAGATCTCTGATGACAAGAAGAAGCAAAAGAGGTTCAGGCAAGGGCTCAATGCATCTATCAAATATGCAATCACTCATGCAAGACCGGGGTCTTTTCTGGAACTCCAACATACAACTCTATAGGAAGAAGCCAGTAGGCAAGTGTTCGAGGAGTCCAAGAAACACAGCCGTGACGCAGCAAGCTCTTCAGCTAAGTGCCGCGTGTGGGTTCCTAATACCGCACCGCCGCTCCCGGCTCCACCAAGACCTTCAAGCTACGCGGCAAGGCCACCAAACTCCTTCACCGCGGCTCCTAGGGGCTACAACCACAACTACCCTGGAGCGCCTAGCAGAGTCCCTGGCTACGCTGCTCCACGTCCACCTGGTGCTTGTTACACTTGTGGGAACACTGGGCATCAACACTGGAGTTGTCCCATGAACAACAAAGCTCTTCCTCCACCACCTCCAAGACCTGCAACAAGTTCTTCTATGGTTCGTGCACCTCCACCTCGGGCTCTCAACATCAACACCAAGCCCGGGTCCACTGTTGCTCATGCTAACTGTGTCAACGTCGCTCAAGCCGAGCATGCACCTGGAGTTGTGATGGGTATGCTTCTTGTTAACTCAGTTCCTGCACGAGTTTTATTTGATTCCGATGCATCACATTCATTCGTGTCATACAAGTTTGCGGAGAGTAATGGGTTACCTTCTGATGCTTTACCAACTCGCCTCATGGTGCAATCTCCTGGATCAAACATGAGGGCTTCTAAAATCAGCCACGGCAATCAAATTGAGATTGGTGGTCTTCGTTCCCGGCTTCCTTAATTATTCTAGGCAATTCTGACATTGATGTTATCTTGGGCATGGATTGATTAACTCAGTTCCTGCACGAGTTTTATTTGATTCTGATGCATCACATTCATTCATGTCATACAAGTTTGCGCAGAGTAATGGGTTACCTTCTGATGCTTTACCAACTCGCCTCATGGTGCAATCTCCTGGATCAAATATGAGGGCTTCTAAAATCAGCCACGGCAATCAAATTGAGATTGGTGGTTCTTCGTTCCCGGCTTCCTTAATTATTATAGGCAATTTTGACATTGATGTTATCTTGGGCATGGATTGGTTAACAGCAAATGCAGCTGTGATTGATTGTGCTGAACGCTCGGTCTCTCTGAAAATTCCTGAAGGCCATATAGTCTATTCTCCAAGTCTGACTCCTGCAATTCAGCTTTTCTCTTTGGCGGCTCTGAATGATGATGCTATGGATGCTATTCAGAGTATTCTGGTGGTCTGTGAGTTCCCAGATGTTTTTCCTGAAGAGTTACCAGGTATGCCTCCTGACCGAGAGGTCGAGTTTGTGATTGAGCTTGAACCTGGTACCACTCCTATCTCCAAGCGGCCTTATAAAATGGGTCCTACTGAGTTGGCTGAACTCAAACGTCAGCTTGATGAACAAGAGAAGTTGGGTTTCATTCAGCACAGTACTTCTTCTTGGGGTAGCCCAACCATCTTTGTGAAGAAGCGAGACCGCACTAACAGACTTTGTGTTGACTATCGAGCTCTCAATGCTAAAACCATCAAGAATAAATATCCCCTTCCGCGGATTAATGATCTCTTCGATCAGCTAGCCGGAGCTGTGGTATTCTCTAAGCTTGACTTGAGAAGTGGATACCATCAAATCAAGATTCGCAAGGAAGATGGTCTCAAAACAGCTTTCACCACCCGCTATGGCCTGTATGAGTACACGGTCATGTCTTTCGGTCTCACCAATGCACCTGCCACCTTCTCGAGGCTTATGAACTAGGTTTTCATGGAGTATCTTGATAAGTTCGTCGTGGTCTATCTGGATGATATTCTAGTCTATTCTAAGTCAAAGGAAGAACATGAAGAACACCTTCGGTGTGTCCTAAACAAGCTTCGTGAGAACCGCCTGTATGCAAAGTTCTCCAAGTGTGAATTTTGGCTTCCCGAAGTCACCTATCTTGGTCACGTCATCTCTGCCAAGGGCATTGCTGTCAACCCAGAAACTGTTCGGACAATTGTTGAGTGGCTTCCACCCAAAAATATCAAAGAAGTCCGAAGTTTCCTTGGTTTGGCTAGTTACTGCCGTCGCTTCGTTCAGAACTTCTCGAAGATTGCGAAGCCTCTTACCGATCTCCTCAAGAAAGGCAAGACATACCTTTGGTCTCCTGCATGTCAAGCTAGCTTTGAAACAATCAAAGAGAAGCTCACTTCCACTCCAGTCTTGATTCCTCCAGATACATCAAAGCCTTTCCAGATATTCTGTGACGCATCCTTGCAAGGATTGGGTGCGGTCCTCATGCAACAAGTTGTTGCTTATGCCTCTCGATAGTTGAAGACGCATGAGCTCAACTATCCTACACATGACCTCGAACTCGCAATAGTTGTCTTTGCTTTGAAAGTATGGAGGCACTACTTGCTTGGCAACCGTTGTGAGATCTTTTCTGATCACAAGAGTCTGAAGTATATATTCACACAACCTGATCTCAACCTTCGTCAGAGGAGGTGGATTGAAGCAATTAATGATTTCGATCTGACCATCAACTACACTCCGGTCAAAGCTAATGTCATGGCCGATGCTCTCAGCCAAAAAGCTTATGTCAACAACCTCATGGTGGAAGAAGAACAACCTCTCTTGTGCGAGGAATTCCGCCAGCTCAACCTTGAAATTGTGGATCAAGGGTATCTTCTGAATCTTCTGGCAACCCCTCTCTTGGAAGAAAAAGTTCGCTCCATTCAACTTGGTGATCCTTACACCAAAAAGATCATCTCCAACATTCAGCTTACGAAGTATGAGTCCTTCCACGTCGACGACCAAGACGCTCTATTCTTTGAACACCGGATGTTTGTTCCGAACTACCCGGGTTTGAGAGAGCAAGTTCTTAAAGATGCTCATGATTCTGTTCTTTCTATCCACCCTAGCAACACTAAGATGTACATGGACTTGAAAACACAGTATTGGTGGCCTGGGTTGAAACGATATTGTGCCAAGTATGTCTCGGAGTGTGATGTCTGCCGCAGAGTTAAAGCTGTTCATCAGAAACCTTCCGGTCTTCTACAGCCATTGAAGCCTCCGGAGTGGAAATGGGAGAAAGTAGAGATGGACTTCATAACTGGTTTTCCAAGGTCGCAGAAGGGCAACAATGCAATCTTTTTTGTCATCGATAGGCTTTCTAAAGTGGCTCACTTCTTTCCCGTCAAGGAAACAATTTCTGCAATTCAGTTGGCTGAGCTCTATATCAACAGAATTGTCTCTCTGTATGGGGTTCCTCTTGAGATCAGCTCAGACCGTGGAAGCATCTTCACTTCCAAGTTCTGGGGAAGTTTCCAAAATGCTTTGGGAACAAAGTTGAACTTCAGCACAGCTTACCACCCTCACTCGCAAGGACAAGTTGAAAGGATCAATCAAATTCTGGAAGATATGCTCCGTGCTTGCGTCATATCTTTCGGCATGAAGTGGGAAGAATGCCTTCCTTATGCTGAGTTCTCTTACAACAATAGCTTCCAGAAGAGTCTAAAGATGGTACCATTTGAGGTTCTCTATGGCCGCAAATGCAGAACTCCGATTGGTTGGTCGGGCGCAGGTGAAAGAACATTGTTTGGCCCTGACATTGTAACTCAAGCGGAGGAGAAGGTTCACATCATTCTTGAAAACCTGAAGGTTGCTCAAAGTCGCCAGAAGACCAACTACGACAGAAAGCACACGGACATGGAGTATGTCCCTGGTGATCTCGTTTACCTTCGTGTCACTCCCATGAGAGGCACACACCGGTTTGGTATCAAAGGAAAGCTGGCTCCTAGATACATCGGTCCTTTCAAAGTTCGTGGAAGAAGAGGAGAAGTTGCTTATGCTCTTGAGCTCCCTGAAAAACTCAAGGTCCATGATGTTATCCATATCTCTCAACTCAAGAAGTGCTTCAAGGATCCCAGTAGGACCGTCGACCACGAGCTCATCAATCTCAAAGAAGATCTGTCTTATCAAGAACACCCCACAAAAATCCTAGAAGTCGCAGAAAGAAAGACTTGCAACAAGTCTATAAAGTTCTGCAAGGTGAAGTGGTCGCACCATTCCGTTGATGAAGCCACTTGGGAACGCGAGGATGAGCTCCGTGCCAAGTACCCTACCCTCTTCGTGTCTTTTTTGTCTTCCTAGAATCTCGGGGCGAGATTCCTGTTTACTGGGGGAGATTTGTAGCATCCCATCTTTCTAACATCTGTAATGCTACATGGTCTAATAATAAAATGCTACTTCCTACATATAATTATTGCATCATAACTATATCATGCTCATGTCATCATGCCACCTTGCATTTGAGCATCATATGAAACCCTTTTAATTTGGTCCTTATCTCATATGCACTATTAATTGTATTTGCCTCTTGATACATTGTATTTGGTTCTTGATAAATGCTTGATGCCCAAGTTGAGTTGGAGGTATATCTTTTATAACTCCACCACCTTTAATTGTCACCACCTTATAATTTCACCATCCCAAAATACTTGTGGGATTTTGCGTCTTCTCTTTTGGGTTTTGTCAAGCTCACATATATAAAGATGGATTCCCTTCTATACCACATGCCCTAATGGTGTTTACTATTGTTTTCACAATAGAAATGATGTGGGTCTACCTGTGGGGGTACTTCTACATCCTCATATGGTCTACTTCTAAATGAGTGGGCATATATAAATATAAATGGGACCATATAATTATCTAGTGGCATACACACACTAGCATATCCATTATATTTATTCATGCTTATTTCATCAATCCTTGGACATATGGGTTTAATTTTAACCATGTGTTAATTCCTTTTGCATGTATGCTATGTGTGGCCCCATTATTTCATGTCGCATGAAATATAAGCCCCACATCCCCATCTTATTCTAGTTCTTCTATTTGATGTTTTTATTCTACCTCTTCAAACCTTTTTGCTTGGGCATTATTCAAATTTGAATGCATGGGGCTAAATGGGGTCATTTGAGCTTGTATTTGTTTTCAAAAATATAATGTGGCCTATTAAGAGATCATGGCCCATGCAAGACCTCTCTCTTGTTCTTCTAACTCGGTTTCTTTTGAATGTTGGGTGGAGTTTGTTTGAAACCAATTGAAACACATGAACCAAATAATACTTCTTTTCCACTTGTCTTCCACCTTGCCCCTCTTTTAGTGGTTTCCTCTTTGTCAAGTATACATGGGATATATTTTGTTTTCACAAAATATTATCATGTGCATGAGCCATGCAAGATCATTTTTCTTCCACCTCTCTCTCTCTTTGGTCCTATTGGTTTCTTCCTTGTCTTAGGTTAAACCTCTTGGGTGTTTCTTAGCTACTCTAAAACCTAGCTCATCCATCAAGTTGTTTTTCCCTCTCTCTTCTTCTAGCTAAACATAGCCATCTTCTCTCTCTCTAAACCTAGCTATTCTTTTTCCTCTCTCTCTTTTTCTAGCTAAACCCTAGCTACACTCACCTCACCCCTCCCCTCTCCCCAAACCGAATCCACCACCAGCCTTGTGGCTTGGTTCAGCCCCCAACCCCAGCCCTTCTACCTGACCCGACCCAAACCCCCAACCTAGCTACCCCTTGGCTAGACCAAACCCTAGCCGAGCCATCACCTCCCCTCTCTATTCTTCTCTCTCGCCACCAAGCAAGCCCCACCCGAGCCTGCGTCTACCTCTCTGGCCCCAGCTGCAGGCACCCCAGCCCCTCCCGAGCCGTGCCAGCACGTGAGCAGAGGGAGAAGAGAGAGTGGCCACCACCACCTTTCCACCCGAGCCACCCATGTGTATCTCCCCTCCCGTCCCTATCTACTCCCTCTCATACCTGGCGTCGCCCCAGATCCACCCAGGGCCTTGCCCTTCTACTCCTCCTTCACCACCTACCGCTACCCCCTCTCTCTTCCATCTCCGTTCGGCCACCGTCGGCATCAGCTCGCCATAGTAGCTAGGAGGAGGCGGGTGTGGTCTTGAGGTGTCGAGGAAGACCGAGTAGATCCCCAAGAAGCTGCCTGTACCCGGAGACGAGGAGGAGGAGACGGCCAACCCCGCTGCACGCCGTCGAGCCGAAGAAAATCCTAACCTCGGGTCGCCTGCAACGCCGCCGATCCGCCACGCTCTAGGCCGATCCGCCACCACTAGCACATCCGCGGTGAGCTACTGCGCCCCCTGACATCATCCCCTCGCTCGTCACTTCCTGTACGCGTCGGTCATTCCGTCAAGCACCCTCTGTGCACGGCGCTCGCAGTCGCATCCCCGTCGTTGCGCCGCAGATACATCACCTGGCTGTGCCGTCGAATCCCATCACTAACCCGAGCCAGTCCAAGCGGTAGCCGCCGCCGCGCGCGCGCTGCGTCGCAAGTTCGATCCCCCGTCGCGCCTGTTTCCTCGCTGTCTGTCAGTTTCGTCAGAACCGGGGAAGAAAAACAGTAGCTGAGGCCTTTTGCGGATACCCCTGCCTTTTGTTTTCCTTAACCCGCGCTCCAGCCCGGACCCACCGGTCAGCCGCTGTTGGACTTTTGTAAAAAGGTACCCAGGTTGTTGGTTCCTCAACCCGTAGTCCCCGTCTCGGCCACGTGGCTGCGCCTTGTTCGCGCACCCGCTCGTGGGTCCGCACAGACGCGGGTCCCGCTTGTCATCCTCCGTGGCTGGCTGAGCGCCCGGTGAGAAAAGCCGCTGCGTCGTTTTCCCGCCAGCTCAGCAGACGACCCCACCTGTCCGTGACTCGGGCTAGCTTCCTCTGTGTACAAAAAGTGTCTAATCTTTTTCTGTTTAATAAAAATGATTTCAGAAATTGTTCAATATGTTTTAAATCTAGAAAATAATATCTTTTAGTTGACTTATCCAAATAATACAAATGATATATGTTTTTGAATCAGAAAAATGTGAGGAATTAAAATCTGCCATCCAAAATAATGTTTGTCTATTTTAAATTTTCGAAATTGTTTAATTGCAATAAAAATGCCTTTTCTTAATTAATTAATAACTTTAAATCTATAACTCCAAATTTGGCAAATAATATGTCTTAATCGATCAGCGCGACGAGCCCGTTCTATTTATGCATTCCATGTTCTGAATTGAAGCATGCATCATGTCATTATTAAAAATCAGAACTGTTTATGGCAATAAAACTTGACCAAATAATTAATAAAATGATTTATTCTTGTCCCCACACCTCACCCTTGCCATGCTACTTTATTGCCATGTAAAGTGTGCATCATTCATCATGGCATGCTTGTTTGCTTGTCGCATTTTATTTATATGCTTGTGCACTTTATTTATGTTGGCCCTTGTTTGTTTGGTTCTTCTTTCGAATAGACGCCGAGTAGGGAAAATATCAGGAATCCCAGGAGTACTACCCAGATCCACCTCTCGCTTCAACTGAGCTGCCAGGGAAGCACTACCACATGCTTGCATACATATAGTACCTATTGCTTCTATCTTATTCTTGCATCATTGAGTCGCGAATGCATTAAATTGAATCCCAAGTACTGCATAGCCTTTATTTTAAACCCCACCGAAGCTTGTTCCTCCATCCTATGAGCCATTACTACATGAGTTGTTTGAGCCATGCGAGTCGTAGAACAGCATGTGTAGGGTATGTGAGTGTCTGATGGATAACGAGGTACCTAAACAACTTAACCTAAGTAGTAATGGGATAACTAATGAAAGAGGCACCGGTGGGCAATATCTGTTATTTGGTTTTTCATGCTCACTTGTGTCCCGTAGGACCCCGAGTACTTGATCCTGTTCCTTGACTATTCGCTCTATCCACATCCGGGAGGCCTTATGGACCCCCCTGAGCCAGAGCTTGATTCATTTCTATTTCTTGGGGCCACAAAGTAGTTTGAGGCTTTATTACTATCCTGTACTTATGCCATGCCTTATAGTTTTATTTAAGATTGTGCGTGGAGCACCTGTACTGTTTTGGATCGTGCTACATTTTCGCGGTATCGACAAGCCTAGTAACATTTTCGGGTTCCCAGTCGTTTACAGCCGTCGTCACAAATCCTAGGTCCGTTCCGGAGCCGGACAACTTCGTTGCGGGTAGCTTTGTGGGGTGGCCCCCTGAAATATTTTATGAATCCTGTGATCGCTTTGTCGTGAATGCCTCGTTGGGTTTTGAGTTGGTTTTTCCGAGGTTGATCGAGTGTGTGTTGCTATTTGTGCACCCCTGCAGGGTAAATCTTTCTGAAAGCCGTGTCCGTGGTTATGGACGACTTGGAGCACAGTTTCTCGATCATAGACAAGTATAACTAAAGTACCGCTTTTAATTTGACTAAATACCTGACTAGTAAATTGTGCAATACTCATGGAATGGTTAATAAAACTGTCAACGGATGGTTTGTTCGTTCGCTTTCTCGTTGGTAAGCGAGAAGGAGGATGGGTCTGTTAATTTATGCTGTTATAACTGTTGTTACTAATTAACGGACATCCGCCTATCTTTGGTTAGGCGGATGGTTAGCGAGTATCTATAGGCTTGTTAGTTATTATCTTTTGCTGCAATTGCGTCACCCCAGGTATATGTCCCCTTTAGAGGCATAAAGACTTGCTGAGTACCCCTAGGGTCTCACACGATAAATTGTTTGATTCGCAAGATGGATACTAGGTGGAGGAGACAGATGATGTTGGCAACGATCACTCGGTGTAGAGATTCCGGGGATGGGGATCCGTGAGATCCGTGGGCGGGATGTGCTTATTTATGTGGCATCTTATGTCGATTTGCTTCTTATCCGTACTCGGATCTTGTTTCCCGCTTCCGCTTGATACTCTGATGTTTGATGTATGAGGAGCTATCCTACACTATTATCTCTATCTAGGATATTTGGATCTTGTCGTATGGCGTTGCAATATTTCTATTCTTTTAGATGGTATGGCTCTGAGAACTGTTGTAAGGTAGCTTGCATACATACTCACTTGTGTATGTATTTGATCTCTTCGCCTGTTGCCTACGCCGCTCGCTCTTGCCCCGATGTTCTTGGAAGTGGTTAGGGCGGCCGACGGGTCTACACGTGGGTGGCCCCTGGGCCCCCGCTGTACTACTTTAACCACTTTTGGTTCATCCAGGCTTGAACTTAAAGCGTAGGGTCCGAGGTTGTTACAATTGGTATCAGAGCCATCCCGCCCTTCAGGGTCTCAGCCAAATGGTCGTTGTCAGTCTAGCAAATATTTTGGTAGCTATGTATACTAGGGAAAAACAAAAACACGAGAGTAGGACTGCTTCCACTTTTCTTCTTACCCACCCACCCACTATTTTCTAATAAGGAAGTGTAACGTTTTCAACCCTCTTCTAAAATTCAAACTAGGATTCACGTGTTCGGGGTTCCGTAGTACCATAGGTTGTGTGAGTGTGTGTAATTCCTTGTCTATCTGTTGCATCCAACTTGTTATCGCTATCTGTCTTTTGGTTATCAACTGTTGGTACATTTCATACCGACAGGCTTTTATAAACCGACGCGATCTATCTGATTCGTTGTAAACCTGCCATTCCTCCTGCGACGTCTTGGCGTTGACGACGTGTGGCAGAATCTCCCTTGATAGGGAGGTGACGAGAAAACTCAGGACCTGCTGGTCCTGAGCCACCCAGGGACCGTACCCCGGATTGATCTTCTCGACGTCCTTCTCGTTCTCCTTGATGGTGATCTTCTTGGGTGGTGCAGCATAGGACCTGTGCCTGCCACAGCACGGCGTTGCTCCGAGTCAGCTTTTTGGTGATGTTTACTCCGGCGAAGGGGTTGCTGGTGCCGGAGTTTGATGACGAGCCGGAGGTGGACATCGTTGCTGTCGACGCTTGACTAGATGTATTTGTAGAAGGGTAGCTCTGATACCATGTAATTTTGTTAAGGCGTATATTACCTCGTTGGAGGCCGTCGTTCCATGTTAAATACCCGGTTAACCAACAACCACCGGAAGGGATTTACATGAGTTTGTTACAAACTGTTTTATCTCTATCTATCTCTATCTAACCGATGCTCACATCTGGCTTGGTTACAACGTGTTACACAAGAGTCGGAACAGCTACAACTAATCAACTCCGCTAACACCAAGGTCACCTCCTGGGTATAACTCGAGCACGACCCCCCTCCTGGGGTTCGTGGCGAGACACTCAGAGGTGGCAAAGGGGAAGGTGCACGAGGCGCATTAGAGAGAGGCGTCGAAAAACCGGAGTGTGCCTCGTGTACACTAAAGTCTGATCATGCCGACGAAGTAATCGTGCTAGGGGGTGAGGCCGATGCCGTCAGCTTAACGGAGGGCGTCACACAAGCAGTAGTAGAAATGGACCGGGGCGAGACCACGGCGGAAGGTGTTCAGTTCACTAGCGGTCAGATCACATACAACCGACACTGACTGCTGGTCTTCATATTTCTGCTGATTTTTAACCTTTATTATACTCTCCTCGGTAGCCCTGATTTCAAACTGACGAGAAACTGGTGTCAGCTGAACCACACCTTGAACAGCAAGAGATGACGCTGCAGCAACTTGTACTGAACCTGCTGCCACGGCAACGAAACTTTCTGCAGTAACCTGAGCTTGGACCAGAGATGCATTACAAACAGAAGGGAACGTAGGAGCAGACAGAGCTAGCGGAGATAGGCTCTCTTCCTCCTGTTCCACTGGATCTCCCCAAGGCACACGGGGCAGTTTGCACCGAAGACCGAAGTTTGGTATCTGAGAATGACAAACCAGAGATTTAATACCAAGAGTTCCAAACTGAACGTGTTGAACCTGTTTTCCCACTTGAGAATCATTCCCACCTGTAGATGGATTTGGCTCCGGTGCAGTTCTGTTTTTTGGGCGTTTTGGTCTGGTAAGTTTTCCTTCCGATGATCCTCCTACCTCGGGTCCCCATGAGGCCCAAGTGAAGCATCTATCATGTTTGTATCAGCACCATCTGCGGACTTCTCTCCCTCGACTTCGAAGGTGATGCCATTCCCTTCACCGTCATACACGTGATCTATCCCTTTTGGAATGTAAGAAATACTAGTAGCCTTAACAAACATCCTCACAACATTATGTTTCCTGGTATAAGCCATATCAATTTTCTTCGCATTGCTGATAAGAGAGCTGACGGCGAAAAGAGGCAAGTAATCGCACCTCAACTTTTAGGGACAACCTGACACCTTAACCCACGTTTCCTCTAACCGGTATTTATTCACCAGTGCTGAAGACCATTCCTCAAAGTGCAAAGATGAATTGTGTATCGGAATGTCAGGGAGTTTGTTGAGTCTGGTAAGATCCTCTTTCGATGGGAAGTGCGTCCGAAAACAATTATCCCCCTTCTGCAAGAGATCCCATTGATGTTCACCGGGAACAATCCACTCGAGCTCCTTGATAATTTGGTGCGCCGTCCTTGGATCACCTGACACTGTTATCTGACCCACTTTACCACTGTTGTGCTTAAACTTGAGATCACCAGAAGCAGGCACTTCATTAAACATAATCTCACTGCGACATAGCCCATAAGTGATGACCGTTGGTGTTGGCATAGATAGAAGAGGGGCAATTTTTTGCCTAATGCGATGCCCTCTCACAATATATGCACAGAACAGCGGTGCAAGCAGTGGCAAAATTTAGACAAATCTGGGACGTCCTTTTCAGGATGGAGGGAGTACTATATTCAATCAGGTTTTGAGTGCTTGCTTATTCTTAGTAGGAGTGCTTGCGAAACTAGAATACCATATGGGAACAGATCAAGTAAATCGTCGATTGCCAAGTGGCAGAAAATATGGTGCCTACTGCCTGGTGTGATTTCCTGGGCACCGAGAGTTCGACATACATTATAAGGATTTACATTGCAGCGCGCAGAAAACATTTTGACTATTAAGAACTGAATGAACGTAAATGCAACGAGTCGAGAATCGACGACCTAGCTCACATAAGATCAGCCAGTAAATACAACAGGTACTAGTCCTTATGATAACCCTTCTCGCAGACCATATAATCTTCCAGCTCCCAATGGCAAGCACAAGGATAAAACCTGCTACTTCGACCCTTGGGGGCTCTTGGCTGCGTAGCCGTCCGATCCTCGAAGTGGTAGGCCCCGAAATGACCACGTTGTCGCAGATAATAGTTGAGGTACACTGAATTGCCGGCGATCTTGGGGAACTTCTTGGTCGAGACCATGACAGTGTGTGCCGCCCCGATGAAGGCTGCGTGGCCGTCGCCGACGCCCCTCTGGGAGACCAGCCGCCTCCCCACGACGTCCACCTCGAACACCTCCATGCGGGATGGGCATCCGTGCCACATGAATATCTCTGTCTCGTCGTAGCCACCTCCCAGCACCAGGTTGGCACCGAACATGTAGCGTACCATGAGCATCCGGCCTTGGGACCGGACAAGGAAGGAGAAGATTTCTGTGTTCACGGGCGGGTCCTCATCAAGGAGGAACGTCAGCAGAGGCCATCGAGCCCCCGGGCTCAGATCCAATGCCATTACCGCGCCGGCTAGCGTCGTGAAGTAGCAGCGCCCACCAAAGGTCACCGGTGACTGGACTAATGTGACCTTTTCGGCGGTGCGTTGCTTGGCGACGCGCCCATACGCCCAGTTCTCGTCGCCGGGCTTGGCGCAGACGATCAGATGCCACCCGGGTCGGAGGCAGAGCACGAGCGTGCTCGGGGACGTCGAGTCGTCGATGCCCGCGCCGGTGATCGCGGTTGGGTCCACCGGGCGCCAACCCGTCGGGAAGGATGAGGAGTCATAGACCGAGGGCAGATTCACGGCCGCGTTGATGGTGAGGGACGGGAACCGGATGAGCGCGCCGGTGAGCGGGTTGAGGAGACTGACGTCGTTGCCTCCCTTGTTGATGAGGACGAGGAGGCCATCGGTAGTGCCTAGTTGGTGGTGGGTGGCGAGCTCCGGGAAGTCGACGTAGGCGCGGGCGCCGGTGGTGATGTTCACGAGGGTGCGGCCCGACGGGTCGTTGCAGCGGTAGAGAACGATCCAGTCGCGCGGGCGAAAGCGGGCGTCCATCTCGTCGCCCATGCGGGGGTTGTCAGTGCAGTCACGCCAGGGCTTGCACGCGGCCCGGAAGCGGAGGTACTCTGCAACGTCGAAGGTGAGCAGTCGGCCGGCGATGTCCTCGACGAGATCGGTTGGTAGGTTCTTCCAGTCCCTCCATTTTGTAGCAGCGCGTGTCCGATTTGCCACGGGCTGATCAAGGCCCCTAGTCGGCTGCGACGTCATCTCACTGATCGACACTTGTTCAAAGTATGTTCTTCACGGTCCACGATATTGCAGAATGTTGGCCCACCAAACACTGTACACATATGGAAACACGTTCATACGAAAAATTATAGTATACATCGACACTAAGTTTTGGGATTGGGTCAGCAAGGAGCATATTGATAGATCTACCCCTCGAGGAATTTAATGATCTAAACTACCAAAAACACGCCAATTAGATCTAGAATCTAGAAAATTACCAAATATGGAACAATAAATATATCCTCGTATCCATACCTTTTGATATACGATCTATGTTTTGTGTTCGTGTTCTTCTCCTTCCCGAAAGCAACAGTCCTGAAATCGGCAAATTTGAAGAACAGTGATGGAGTGGCTCGATTGTTAGGGGTGGGCGTAGAGGAATTGGGCAAACCTGTTTAGGATCAAGTCAACAGGGAAGAGGGATGGAGCGATGGAGGCGGCAGGAGGGAGAGGGGAGGAGGTTGGAGCGATGGCGGCGGGAGGAGGGAGAGGATGAGGAGGCCGATGGAGGATATAATTTGTTAGGGTTTGAGATGGTTTGGAGTGTGGACAGGGGATATGTAGGTAAATGGGTGGGGTCTGGATGGTTCACAATTTAAGGAGATCAATGAGGTAATTAATATTTACCCGCAAAAAATAAGGTAATTTATATTAGATTCGATGGGTGGGGGTCCGGTTGGTTTGTTAGGGTTTGAAATGGATTCTGCCTCCACCGGTGGTGGTGGATAGAGACAATGAGCCCATCACCAATGCTTGGAGAGAGCGCACACACCCCCTACCTAGCACGCCAGCTGTTCGGGTTTCGATTCACTATGAGTAAATTTGTACGTAGGAAGGGTGTGGTCACGATCCGACGGGTTAACAACTTTAGGCACAAGAATTTGTATAGCTTCAGTCCCTGTACTTTTGTTTACTGCATTTCATTTGTGAGTAGAGCTGCGGGGCGCTCTAGCCCCAGTTCTGGGTGTGGTTCTTGTTGCCTGCATATATTTTAGCGGAGGATAATTCGAGAATGTGATAACATCTGAATATCAGGAAGCACTCTTACCGACAATCCTTTGCTTTCCATGTTAAAAATATTGTTGTGTGTGTGTGTGTGTGTGCGTGTGTGTGTGTGTGTGTGTGTGGGGGGGGGGGGGGGGTATAATGTAAATTTTCCTATTTTGTGAAGATGATGTTAGTTTGAATTATGTACACCAAGCAAGTAATACCACATTTTTGTTGTTTACTCGGTGATCAAGACATGTCTAGTCCACAAATTTAGTAGGCAAATATTTGTAGTACATATTTGCGGTTATCTTAAATACCTGTTGTGGATAGTGTATGACCAAATATATTGTTAGTTCCTGTTTGCATAATTACTAGATGTGGATGTACTAGGATTGATCTACTTAGTCTAGCATGCTCTTATTTTATTTTTAAGTTGAAGGCAGCTGATATGATTGAGCTGGATGTGGCTCGTTTCACGTGCAATCGGTTCACCGCGATCTGTCTCAAGTAGCATGTATTCCCATTCCATCCAGTTTCAAGGAGGACTCAAACAGAGTATGGTATATGGAAGTGCTCGCGGCCGCAAACGAGCAGTCTCATATGACGTCAGGATTAGTCAATCTTTATCCTAATAAGAATATAAGATCTTCTGAATCGCAGAGTCTGAAGTACTTTGTCAGCTTAATGGGCCGACGATTGCGTTGCGGGTTATCAACCAGATATAGTAGTTATTAGGGGTGACCCCTTAGGGTTTTCCGATCTTTCACGAATCCCCGTGGAAATTAAAATGAAGGCAAGTCGGTTTGAGGGGGAGGATGAAATCCACGAACACACACACGAAGAACTCGATGAACACACACACACACGAAACACGACACAAGCCAATAGCTCATGCCGGCGGCAACTGGTCCTACAGAATCCCTAGGATCGTTGGCGGGCAAGGACACTCTCTCTAACCTACACGACGAGCGGGAGGGTTGGCGAGATTTTGACAACTTGGAGAAGGAACACCGACTCCAAGGCCTTGTACAACTTGAACGCACTATGCAAAGCTCAAGAGGTGGGGGATAATTGGTGCTCCTTATCAAGGAGCATGAGACTAGAATTAGGTAGATCAATAAGGTTTTTAAAATTCAATTATCCAAGTCTAGGGTTTACAATAGAGGGGTAGGGCTATATATAGGCCAGCCACATAAATAAGGGTAGTTTAGGGATAAAGGATAAGTTCTGGGCGAATTTGGGTGTTACATGGGCTAGACCTAAAAGGCCTTAACATGCCTGGCGATACTTAGGCCGGAGACTCGGTGTGGCCGGAGACTCCGGTCTAGACTCCGGGGTGGACTCCAGGGTTTCGGCTGGAGCTTCTGTTAATTTGGCCGGAGACTAGGCCGGAGACCTTTTCCACAGACTCCGGGGTGCGCCGACCGGAGACTCTAGGGTGTGCAGGCCAGAGACTCTGGTCTCCTGCTGCTGCCTCTTCCTCTATAGCTTGACGATGATCTGTGGCTTCATACGTGAGGATGCATAGCATAGAGGCATGAAGTAGCAAGCCATTCCAGGGTGCATCAAAGTCACACGAGGAGAGGAGCGAGTTAACCTTATCGTGTAGGAGTTTGGCTTGGCGGCGAGTCATTGGTCCACTTGGGGGACTAGGTGGTGAGGATGTGGGGACGTCCGTATGACGGGTTGCATCAATAGTCTAAGTGCAAAGTTCGATATGCTTTCACATGAATGAATTTCCGGTATTAGATGGAATTGGAGAGGCATGCATCAAAAACTAGGAGCTACAGCCGGTGGGCTTTGCTTTGGATATTCAGTTACTGTGATTGCAAAAGTTGAGATGGCGGTTTACAGGAAAATTAACTGTTCAGAAACATCAGCATCATCTACTTATGGGAAGAAAGTCTACATGGATTATTCTGTTACCGGTGAGAAATGCATTTGTGTTAGGCTTAATAATTGCTTTTTTTTCCAGAAAACACACTCCTTTATCATATTTATATTTGTGGATATGTCAGCATGGCATCAAGCTGATTACTTGTGCCTGTTTTACCTGGATTTGCCAGGCATTCCAGGAGATGGAATATGCTTATGCCGATATGTGGTTCATGGTGCATATGTCTGGTCGGGGAAAGCTTTACCTAATAAAGATCTTCAGAGAAAGCTAGCTGATGAATTGGGATCAATGGTATGTCTGGAGTGATTGTAGGTATTCTGGTTTTTAGTGCTATTGCCTTTCATTCTCTAAAGCTGCTATATCAATTCATTATTGTACAGGTTGGCGATGAATTTGTCACTAGACAGGAAGAGACTGAATGGTTAGTTGATGCACGTTTCTACTGTAACGTTTGTTCTTCTGGTTTTAAAATAAAATTGATACATGACTGGTTTATTTTTAATACGTTTTAAAACTGTTGCATTTTCTTGCAAAAACAATTGACAGTTTGTTAAAGGCCATTTCGATACATATGTTTCTCAGATTAGCTAGCCACATGTGTGGGGTGGTGAGCCAGAACTGTTCATGGCTCCACATGTTCTTCTGTAAGTAATTGAGCCTGTTAATATGCATTCTTCATGGGTACCAAAAAAACATCAAGGTTTGCTTATGTTTTGCTAGCAGAGTAGACCACTCCCAGAGTAAGTGTGCACAGTGATACAAAACCTGCATAGGTGAAGACAACTTAGCATCAAAAACCTTATTATTTCTACATAGCCACAGCGACCAAATTAATGTAATCTCTCCCACCCGTAAGTGTATTTTATCCTTGTTATCTATACCATGCAACCAGTTACCAAAAATATTGGCTAGTGAGCATGGAGGAGACAAACTTGAGGCTACTTGGATGACTGACCATATAGACCACGCAAACTGACACTAAAAGAACAAGTGTTCGATTGTTTCATCATGATGGCAGAAACAACACATTGTACTCCCCTGCCAATTGCGTCTAACCAGATTATCTTTTGTCAAAATCACACCCCGATGTAGATACCAAGTAAAGACTTTAATATTCAGTGGTATCTTCATCTTCCAAATGTGTTTGTTGTTTTGCACTGGAATTTCGGAATGTACTAATGCTTTATACATGGAATCAACTGAAAATTTACCATTTTCTGTCAAATTTCAACGAAACTCGTCATGCTCATCTGTTAGCTGTATTGTTGCCAACCACTCTTGTAGAGCGTGCCATGAGGCAAGACGTGCTCCAATGAGGTCTTGTCTAAAAGTCATGTTAGGAGGAGAAGTGCTTAACATTTCGTTTAACGTATCACTCTTATTACGTGCTATGCTGTACAGAGCCGGGTACTAATCCTTGAGAGGCACGTTCCCTAACCACGTATCCTCTCAGAACCTTATCTCTGATCCGTCGTTAATAAGGAACGATCCATGGTGGAAGAAGGAATTCTTCGCATGCATCAGACCAGCCCAAAAGTGTGAATCCCCTGGTTTCCAGTATATTTGGGATAACGCTTTCGAGCCGATGTATTTCCTTCTCAAGAGGTTCTGCCACACTCCCTCCTCGGTTAATAGCTTAAATAGCCATTTTCCAAGTAGAGTAGTATTTTTTGCCTCGAGATCATGTATCCCAAGCCCACCTTGGTCCTTTGGATAGCATACGACATTCCATTTTGCCAGTCTATATTTCTTCTTTTCCAAATCTCCTTGCCAAAAGAATCTTGAGCGATAATAATCTAAACGTTGCAATACTCCTTTTGGCACATGGAAGAAAGATAGCATATATAAGACCATGTTAGTCTCCCAGCAACTGATAGGAGTTTTCCTTTCCAGCTGCTTAGACGTTTTTGTAATCGTTCCTCCACCTCTTTCCATTCCGTATTACTAAGTCTCCGATAATGAATCGGGATTCCTAAATACGTCATTATAAATTGGCCTTGTTCGCACGAAATAATTCGGTATATTGAGCCATTGACTCCTTTGCTTCCCCAAAGCAAAATAATTCATTCTTATGGAAGTTTATTTTTAGACCCGATAATTTCTTAAATACTGATAGTATTAACTTCAGGTTCTTAGCCATTTCGATGTCATGCTCCATAAAAAGAATTGTGTCATCGGCATATTGGAGTATCGAAAGACCTCCATCAACTAAATGAGGTACGGTACTGATGACCCACAAGTATAGGGGGTGTATCGCAATATTTTCGAGGGAAGTGAAACCCAATTTATTGATTCGACACAAGGGGAGCCAAAGAATATTTATAAGCCTTAACAACTGAGTTGTCAATTCAGCTGCACCTGGAAACAATCTTGCTCACAACAGTTTATCAATAGCAACAGTTTTGTAGTAGAAATAGCAAAGTAGCAGCAGCAGTAAAGCAAAGACAGTAGTAACAATAGCAGCAAACAGTAGGATTCTAGTGCGGTAGGCATAGGGATGGATGGACGGGCGTTGCATGGACAAGACAATTCACATAGCAATCAGAACATAGGGCAATTGCAGATAAATAAGATAAAGCATCCAAGTACTAGGTAATCCTAGGCATGTGTTTCATATATAGTCATACGTGCTCGCAATGAGAACTTGCACAACATCTTTTGTCCTGCCAGCCCGTTTGTAGCGGGGCCTCAAGGAAACTACTGGCAATTAAGGTTCTCCTTTTAATAGAGCACCGGAGCAAAGCATTAACACTCCGTGAACACATGTGATCCTCACATCAAAGCCATTCGCTCCGGTTATCCCGATTTCTGTCACTTCAGGGCCATTGGTTCCAAACAACAATATGTGTATACAACTTGCAGATAAGACCAAAAACAATACTATCATAATGAATCAATAACATATTTAGATCTGAAATCATGGCACTCGGGCCCTAGTGACAAGCATTAAGCATAAAAAGTCGCAACAAAGTCATAAAGTACTAATAGAAGATACTAGGCACCATGCCCTAACAATCCGATGCCATTCCATGAACGATCTCATCCAATCCCTACCATCCCCATAGCCTACAACAGAGGATTACTCACTCATAGATGGGGGAAACATGGATGGTCGATGGAGAAGCGATGGTGATGATGATGGCGATGATCTCCTCCAATTCCCCGTCCTAGCAGGGTGCCAGAACGAAGTTTCTGGTGCTGTTTCGTGGAATCTGGTGGTGGCGGCAGAGCGAAACTCCTTCTGGAAAAACGTCGAACCCCCAGAGTTTTTAGGTCAGAAGGCTTCTTATAGGCGAAGAGGGAGACCGAGGGGGAGTTTGGGAGGCCAGACCACCCCCTGGCGTGGCCTGGGCTAGCCCGCGCGGCCAGGGGGTGTGTCCTGGGCCCAGCCCCCTCCGTCTCATATTCTGGCTCCGGGAGTCTTCTGATGAAATAGGATTTTTGGCATATTTTCTGGGATTTTTCCTGATAGTTGATTTTCTGCACAAAAAGTAGACACCAGGGCAATTCTGCTGAAAACAGCGTCAGGCCGCGCTAGTTGTATCCAAATCACACAAGTTTAGAGGAGAAACAATAACAAAAGTGTTCGTGAAAGTAGATACGTTTTGGACATATCAACTCCCCCAAGCTTAGCTTATTGCTTGTGCTCAAGCAATTTAGTTGAAAACTGAGTGCGATAAAAGAACTTTCACGAACACATTTGCTTCATATGATGTATATAATCTTAGCATGTGATCAACTACTTAGACAATTCATAATAAAGAGTATGCAACTAAGTTCACTTAATAGGCAATGCAAGCTATGAAGAGATTCCAACTTAAAAAATAATAAGTAGCAAGAAACATAAACATAAGCAACATTACAATGCTCATAACAAGGTATGATAGAGTGGTATCTCGCTTGCCTTTGATCCAAGGCACCTCTGAAGTTCAGGTGAAGACTAGAAGTAAAGATGTTAAAGATACAAGCATCAAAGTCATAACACAAATAATCAAGTTTTGAGGCAAGCACATTACACTAAGAATGACAACTATGCTCTCAAGAAGGTGCTCATAGAATATGTGGAGACTCAACAAGGAAACGAAAAAGGTTTTGAATAGTTTGAAAGGCTTCCAAATGCTGAAAGTATGGTACTCGTTAGCTTTGAGCTCTCATTGCCCCTATCATAAGCATCTTTGAATGGTTAAGGTTAAAGTGACACAACTAAGAGGATATGCTTGACAAGTTATAAATCGAAGTCTCATGCCCCTTACTTATGAAGACCGATCCTCATGCTACTCAACTTCAGTCACAAGTAAGCTCTTGTCATTGTAAGTACATATGTATCATAGAGAACCGCCAACGGGGTACCCCTTGCACATGATACATGAGCTATCCCATAATCAAAATGACAAGGCAAGCAGACAATGAGCATCTCAACGATCTTTTTATTTACTATGTGCATAGATTTTATTGAGGATGCTTCATAGAATGCTCATTATGGTTATGCTGCAAGTTTCCACCATGATTAGGCATGGCTTAGGCTAGCGGCCCAGGCGTTTCCCTAACACATATACAAACTCCATGATCTTACAAGTTCCACTTTTATTTCACACCGCCGGGATCCATAAGCAAAAGAATCATGATATCAACGGGGTACAAAGTACCCGTGGAATGTTGAAAGTGTTCCCCATGATACATGGTTCTGCTAACTTCAACTTATAAAGCGCAAGCATATACGCAACAAAGAAGGACACAATGGTTCAGGTTTATTAAGTGCAAGAAAATAAAGTGTGCCATCAAGTTCGTGAGAGCTTTACTAACTAACTTTCCCAAAACAAACAACCATTTTATTCAGAAGAAAACAAGGCATATTGAATATGCACGGAACAACAAATGATGCTAATAGGTAGGTATGATGGACACTTTGGCAATATTTGGTTTTAGGGAGTTGGAAACATGAGTAAAATACTCAATGAAAGTGAAAGCTAGCAATAGTAAGGGAGCGACAAACGAGAGAGCAATAGCTGTCATAATCATGCTTACAACAAAGAAGGACTAATCATGGCACGAAAGTGATTCAAGATCCTCAAGGCAAAATAATTCATCGAGGCTTAACTGATTATTTCAGTCATATGCATGCATGAGCATGTGCCAAGTCAATTCAAATGAAACATTCAGAGGAGGATACCATGGTGTCATACCAAAGTTATGAATAGCGTAATGTAAGCAAACATTCATATGACATGTTACAAACTATTAGCAAGCTGGAACTAATCATACGAAAGCAAGAACTACTAAGCATCCAAAGATAACATACACCCTACACGAACAGACTAAGCATGCCCACAATGATGAGAATATGTACAAAAATGAAAACAAATAGAGTTCGTTACCAACCTCATACCACATCTCAAGTTTTCATTAATCCTCATTATTGCTCTTCACTTGTGTGGCCTGAATAATAATAATATGAAACTAATATCCACTAAGGAGTGCTGAACCCTGCAACAAACTCACAAAGCCAAAGAAGAACAACAAATATTTTTGGTGTTTTTGATTTTTTATAGCAAGAACCAAAAAGGAAAAGCAAGCAAAGCAAAATCTTTTTAGGATTTTCAAATAGTTCAAACAAAGCAAAAAGGGAAAAGCAAACCAAGGAAAAAGGAAGAAGAAACAAACCAAAGAGAAACAACAGAAATATTTTTGGTCTTTTGTGTTTTTAGAAAGCAAAGGCAAAGAAAGAACGAAAACTAAAAAGAGAACGAAACATGAATATACAAAGTACCGACGCAAAATGATATGGAGATGAGTGCGATGTCGGCGTACCTCCCCCCAAGCTTAGGCTTTTAGCCTAAGTGGGTGTCAATCCAGGTACGGGTAAGGGTTCCAAGCAGGAGGATCATGATAAGAATGGTCGTAGTTGGGCCCTTGGGAGGAAGAAGAAGCTCCCCAATCATAGATAGGCTGCTGATATAAAGACTCCCCCTCATTCGAGGGCTGGACCGAATCATCCGTGACCTCCCTTCTAGTATCCTGCTCCTGTTGGGAGAGCTCTCCCAAGTACGTGTCAAGCTCCTCCTCAGTGAGGGACCATCCTACCCTGTTATCAAGGTTAAAGAAAATAGGTGCAGGCAAAATAACAACACGCTCGGACTTGCTCTTTCTCCAACCAGCTTTGAGAAAGGTTATTTCATAAGACAACTCGCTCAAACTAGCCCACGAGGAAACAAATTTATGCTGTATCATGGAATTAAGATCAAGCCTTTCTATGGGAAACTGTAGGTCTAGATGATGAGGCACTAAACCATGCAATGCTAGTAAACGAGAAGCAATGAGGCCCCCACAAATTCCACCTTTCTCGTGGTTAGCAGCAAGACAGAAAGCTATCCAAGCACCCAAGTTGTAAGACCTATCTCGTTTAAGAGCAGCAGAGATGAATGCTAGATCATATGAAGATAACTTATTGGCAGTTTTCCTAGCAAGAACACACTTGGCAATAAAGTAGGCAAAGTAGCGAATGGAGGAGAGATGAATGTTACGGATTTTCCCACTCTCCTTCGAGAAGCTGCTCCCTTGGCAAATTTCTGCGTATAAATTCATGAGTGATTCAGGTCGCTCTTTAATCCTTCTACATGATCCCCACTGAGGTACCTTAATAGCTGCACATAAGTCATCGAGAGAAAGGTCGACAGCAATATTGTAAATTTTGTAGTGGACCCTGGGGTTAGGCAGAGAGTAACTAAATTGAAAGTCCTGACCACAGACATGGTTAGCTTCACAAATTGACAAGGTTCATCTTCCAAAAAGTGCTCCAATCCTGCATTAGAAACCAAAGTGTGGAAATCTTGGAGAATTCCTGCAGCTCTCATGAACTCAGAGCATGGATAAATGGAAGGAAAAACTTCCTCCTCCCGGTGGACCTTCATAACCTTAGGCACCCATAGTTCATGTTGGTTTAGTTGGTGCTCATTCATCTTCTATTCTGAAATTTAAACACCTATTAAACAAGTGATTGCAAAGTGAATATAATGAAGGGTACTACTCATAGGTACTTGTAAGAGGCCTAAACATGCATCAAAACTATATCTCTAAGCATCAAACAAGCTTAAAGCTCTCATAACTTGTCACCTACAGCAGCAAAATACTCAAGATATAATCCACTAAACACAAATCTACTTGGACAAGGGGAGGAGTCACATACTCGAGAACAAATGCTCCAAATTTCAGCAACAAAGATGGGCTGAGCAAGGAGATCTAAAAAATCGAGAGCAAACACAGAAAGAACACGATTTTGAGCAATGAACTGGAGTTTACTCGGGAGAGAGAAGAAAGTGGCAAGTGAGAGAGTGAGTGGAGGGCCAAGGGTGGCCCACACCATGGCATGGCACCACCTAGGGCAAGCCGCGCCACCAGGTGGTGTGCCTGCCTGGTGGGTCCCCCTGGTACCTTCTAGGCACTCCTCTGCCCCTTTTTTCACGTAAAAATTTAATATGAATTTTCTGGAATTTTCCGAGACACTTTATTTTTGGGCATTTTTCAGGTATAGAAGAATGATTTTCTGACAGACAGATTTTTTTGATTGATGCAAGGACAAAACAAAGCTAGAACTACATAAGTTCTAACACACTAACATGCAAGCAACTAACAACAAAGAAAACTAAATGAAACTAAAATGGATAGAATAGAAGTAAGCGGAGATAATCATAGTGAAAACATTGTTTTTGTTCAACGAAATCCTTTTGTTAACAAGGTTGATCAGATCTTGTTACCAAAAAATTTCATATGAGACAAAACTTTGTATTCCACTAATGATTATGTTACCTCAACCTTGATAGCAATGGTCCCAATCATGATAGTTTCAAATTTCTCTTGGTATGGGACAATATATCTCCAACTTGAATGCCCTCAACATGTTCAATTGAATTCAAACCATAAGTACTTTCAATCTTCTTGGAAAAATAGACGGTATGTTCCTTGTCATTAACATTAAAGGTCACCTTTTCTTGATTACAATTAATAACAGCTCCTGTAGTATTAAGAAAAGATCTCCCAAGAATAATAGACATATTATCATCTTCAGGCATTTCAAGCACAACAAAAGCAGTTAATATCAAGCAATTATGAGCCACTTGAACAGGTACATCCTCACATATACCAACATGAATAGTGGTAGATTTATCAGTCATTTGCAAAGATATATCAGTTGGTATTAATTTTTCTAGTTGAAGCCTCTTATAGAGAGAGAAAGGCATAACACTAACTCCAGCTCCCAAATCACACAAAGCAGTTCTAACATAACTATTCTTAATAGAGCAAGGGATAGTTGGAATCCCTGGGTCTCCAAGTGTCTTAGGAACCTTACCATTAAAGGAATAATTAGCAAGCAAAGTAGAAATTTCTTCATTAGGGGTCTTCCTTTTATTCGAGACAATATCCTTCATATACTTTGAGTAAGGAGGCAATTTAATAGCATCAGTCAAAGGAATTTGCAAGAATAAAGGTTTCGTCCACTCACAAAACTTATTATAGTGTTCATCTTCCTTTGACTTGTGTTTCTTATCAGGGAAAGGCATAGGTTTTTGGACCCAAGGTTCTCTTTCACTACCATGTTTCTTAGCAATAAAATCTTTTTAGTGTATTTAGTATTCTTAGTGTGCTTTTCAGGTTCTTCTTCAACTTTTTCTTCATTTGGATCTTCATTTTCTTCATTACCACTTTCAGTTTCAGCATCAGAAACAGATATACTATTAGGATCTATAATAGGTTCAGAGGGTTCTACAATAGTTTTATGTTTATTTTTCCTTTTCTTACGAGTAGAGCCACTATTTTTAGCTTGTTGGAAATCCTGCTCAATTCTTTTGGGATGCCCCTCAGAATATAGAGGATCCTGGGTAGCAGCACCACTTCTAGTTCTAATTTCATAATCATGTTTTTATTTAGCAGCATTAACTAGCAATTATTTTTGCTATTTAATGAGTTGATCTATTTGAGTTTGAATCATTTGAAAGTGTTTAACAATCCTTTTAACATCATTAGAGGTTCTTTCCACAATATCTTTCAATTAAACAATAGCTCTAGTATTTTCCATTAGATGATTTTGCACCTTTTTATTAAAATTATCTTGCTTAATAATAAAGATATCAAATTCTTCTAAGCATTGATCAGGAGGTTTAGAGTAGGGGATATCACCTTCATCAAAGTGTTGGAGAGAGTGTACCTCAATAGTGGATGAGTAGGGAATTGGTTTACACAATTCTTCTATAGGAGGTAAATTCTTGACATCTGTAGCTTTAATTCCCTTCTCCTTAAGATATTTCTTAGCTTCCTTCATCACTTCAACATTTAATTCAATAACTCCCCTCTACTTTGATGTTGGAATAGGCACTGGAGTAGTTGGAATCAGCACAACTATCTAGGTATGTCCTAGATTCTTCAGTTAGTCCATTATAAAATATATCAAGAAGCTCATTCTTTGGTAATGGACTTTCAGCCTGTGCATGAATCAAAGCACAAAACCTTGCCCATGATTCAGGCAATATCTCTTTTTCTCCCTGTTTAAAATCAAAAAGTTCCTACAAAATAGCATGTCTAGCACTTGGAGGAAAATATTTCTGTAGGAAAGTACTAATCAAGCAATCATGGCTATCAATAGATCCAGGAGGTAATTACTAAACCAAGTTTTAGCTTCTCCTTTTAGTGAAAAGGGGAAAATCTTAGCAACAAAGTAAGTACACATCTTAATATCATCAGAAAACAGGCCACTCATGGTAGAAAGCTCAGTCATATGTGCTACCGCACTTTCATTCTTAGTCCCACAAAAAGGTTCTTTCTCAACAATAGCTATGTAAGATAGATCGAGAGAGAAATCATAATCTTTATCTTTAATATTTATGGGAGAAGCAGCAAACTTAGCAATAGGAGACAATTTGGGTCTAATAGTACGCCTCTCAAGGAGACTCTTAGCAACGCTCCTATCATGGGTGTTTTTACATTCTTTAATAAATTCATCGGTCATCTCAACATAACCATCTTTAATATCATAACTTTCACTAGACTCAGGTGAACTAACAGGTGTAGTATTGTCTTCATTAGGAGTTTCAGTATTTCCAGCTATAGTTCTAGCAATCGTAGCATCTAGGAAAGGACCTAATGAACCACTCTTATCAAGCACAGTAGAAGTAGCATCATAAGTATCAGAAGTTTCAGATTCAGCAGTAGTAGCAGTGTGTGTAGCATGTGTATGTGGTGGTGTAACGAGCTTACTCATAACAGATGGTGAATCAAGAGCAACATAGGTGTTCAGAATCATACCTCTTCTTGTAGTGGATGGTAAAATAGGAACCTTGCCATCACGAGACTTACACATGATGGATGGATAACAACGAACAATAGAGAATCCAAGTGAACTTGATAAATAAAGCTATGCTCCCCGGCAACGGCGCCCGAAATAGTCTTGATGACCCACAAGTATAGGGGGCGTATCGCAGTATTTTCGAGGGAAGTGAAACCCAATTTATTGATTCGACACAAGGGGAGCCAAAGAATATTTATAAGGCTTAACAATTGAGTTGTCCATTCAGCTGCACCTGGAAACAATCTTGCTCACAATAGTTTATCAGTAGCAACAGTTTTGTAGTAGGAATAGCAAAGTAGCAGCAGCAGCAAAGCAAAGACAGTAGTAACAATAGCAGCAAATAGCAGGATTCGAGTGCGGTAGGCATAGGGATGGATGGACGGGCGGTGCATGGACAAGACAATTCACATAGCAATCAGAACATAGGGCAATTGCAGATAAATATGATAAAGCATCCAAGTACTAGATAATCCTAGGCATGTGTTCCATATATAGTCATACGTACTCGCATTGAGAACTTGCACAACATCTTTTGTCCTTCGAACCCGTTTGCAGCGGGGCCTCAAGGGGACTACGGACAATTAAGATGCTCCTTTTAATAGAGCACCGGAGCAAAGCATTAACACTCTGTGAACAGATGTGATCCTCACATTAAAGCCATTCCCTCCGGTTATCCTGATTTCTTTCACTTCAGGGCCATTGGTTCCGGACAACAATATGTGTATACAACTTGCAGATAAGACCAAAAATAATACTATCATAATGAATCAATAACATGTTCAGATCTGAAATCATGGCACTCGGGCCCTAGTGACAAGCATTAAGCATAACAAGTCGCAACAAAGTCATAAATCACTAATAGAAGATACTAGGCACCATGCCCTAACAATCTGATGCCATTACATGAACGATCTCATCCAATCCCTACCATCCCTATAGCCTACAGCGGGGGATTACCCACTCATAGATGGGGGAAACATGGATGGTCGATGGAGAAGCGATGGTGATGATGATGGCGATGATCTCCTCCAATTTCCCCGTCCCGGCAGGGCGCCAAAACAGAGTTTCTGGTGCTGTTTCGTGGAATCTGGTGGTGGCGGCGGAGCGGAACTCCTTCTGAAAAAACGTCGACCCCCCTAGAGTTTTTAGGTCAGAAGGCTTCTTATAGGCGAAGAGGGAGACCGAGGGAGGGGTCTGGGGCGGCCAGACCACCCCCTGACGTGGCCTGGGCTAGCCCGTGCGGCCAGGTGGTGTGGCTTGGGCCCAACCCCCCTCCATCTCGTATTCTGGCTCCGGGATTCTTCTGGTGAAATAGGATTTTTGGCATATTTTCCGGGATTTTTCCTGATAGTTGCTTTTCTGCACAAAAAGTAGACACCAGGGCAATTCTGCTGAAAACAACGTCAGTCCGCGTTAGTTGCATCCAAATCACACAAGTTTAGAGGAGAAACAATAGCAAAAGTGTTCGGAAAAGTAGATACGTTTTGGACGTATCAGGTACCAGCAATTTTCCCATCATTTTTGGCTCGCTCTATCAAGATCGCCAACATATCAACCATGATATTAAATAACATTGGGGATAATGGGTCACCTTGACGTAATCCTTTCTTTGTTTAGAAATAGTGACCAGTGTCATCATTGACTTTTATGTCAACACTACCTCCTTGTACAAAGTTTCTGATTAAAGCTCGCCATTCCGGGGAGAAGCCTTTCATTTTAAGAACTTGAAATAGAAAAGGCCATTTGACTTTATCGTAAGCCTTTCGAAATCTATCTTAAAAATCACTCTGCTCATATTTTTACGGTGTAGCTCATGAACTGTCTCATGAAGGGTCACAACTCCATCGAGAATGTATCGCCCTTGCATAAAGGCAGTTTGTGTTGGATGAACCACACTGTCTACCACCGAGTTAAGGCATATAGTCGCCACTTTGGTGAATATTTTGAAGCTAACATTAAGGAGACATATCGGTCTATATTGTTGGATCTGTTCCGCATCCTTAATCTTTGGTAACAAAATAATATCGCCAAAGTTAAGTTTGAAAAGATCGAGTTGTCCTTTGTGAAGATCATTGAACAATTCCATCAGATCATCCTTAACAATTTCCCAAAAGGTTTGATAAAACTCTGCTGGAAAACCATCTGGCCCAGGGGCTTTATTATGTTCCATCTCAAAGATTGCATTTCTTACTCCTCAATACAGAAATGAGCCTTTAAGAAAGCATTCTCTTCAGTGGATACTTGAGGGATAGCTCCTATGCGTGACTCGTCCAAAGAAAAATTTGCTTCCTCTGGTGGCCCAAACAGGGTTTTGTAGTATTTTGTAATATACTTATTTAATTCATCTTGGCCCTCGATCACCCCTTCATCTTGGCTAAGCGTATGTAGACATTTCTTTCTATGACGACCATTAGCCACCATATGAAAGTATATCGTATTACTATCGCCTTCCAGGATGAATTGGTTTAGATCTTTGATACCATTTTAACTCTTCTTCTCTTAGCAGCCAGGCTATTTCTTCATTCGCTTAATTTTTCATTTCAAGCTCCTGTTGTGATAGCACTCGCAATTAAGCCAGAGATTCAAGTGTGTCAATTATTCTGGATAGCCTTTTTTTATAGGCCTGTTACATGCCTTGCCCATCCTTTTAGGTGTTTCCGTAATGCATGGATTTTATTATTCCACCTAAGGATGGCTGAGTTGCCATTCACCGGTCTATTTCATACTTCTTTGACCATATCCTCAAAACCATCTCGGGAAAGCCATCCCAATTCAAATTTGAATGATGGTTTATTTCCTTTTAGTTCATCGGAACCAGTGTCCAGAAGTAGTGGGGCATGATCAGAAAGTTTTTCAATACGCTCTGTGGCCCGTACTGACACCATAGGATATTTTGACTCCCATTCAGAATTCATTCGTACTCGGTCCAGTTTTTCGTATGTAGGTACTAGTCTATTATTAGCCCATGTGTATTGCCTTCTGGTCATACTCACCTCCCTTAAGTTCAAGCTATCAATGACGACATTGAATAAGAAAGGCCAGTATCCGTTGAAGCAGTCATTGTTCTTATCTTGCCTAAATCTTAGGATATTGAAGTCCCCCTATTAATATAGAGTGTGGGTTATCCTTGGCGAGATTGACCACCTCGCAGAGGAAAGCAGCTTTGTGCTCGTCCTGGGCCGCTCCATACACGGCAACTAAGCTCCAAATTATTTATTAGACTTATTTTGTAGATGGAATTTAATATGGAATCCCCCCACCAAATAGTCCAATAATTCCAAAGATGAAGCCCGTACACCAAGCAAAATCCCCCCACACCTGCCGTGCGGAGGTATCCATTTCCAGATGAATTCAATGCCACCTGATAAGTGATCTAGAATATGCATCTGAAAATCTCTTTTACTAGATTCTGTGATTGCGACAAAGACTAGATCATGATCCTTAATATAGTCAGCAATATGAAGATGTTTAGCCAAGTCACGTAGACCTCTGCTATTCCATATTTTTCCTCTCATGAGGAAACATTGGGAGATTTATTTGCTCTCGCCCTTTTGGACGGTGGTTTAGTTTTTACAATTCTGTGAGATTTAGATTTGCGAGTAGTTGCTGTAAGATCACAAATGGATCCCAACCTCACATCATCCAATCTCACCTCTGACACCGTACCAACTAGATGCGAGAGGAGCTTACCATCATAGGTAGCATTATCCTCCTCGTCATCAAGTTCATCATCAGTCGGGTAATCATTTACTTTTGGTGAAACTTTGCTCCTATCAAATTCTACACGCCTCAAAGCATTAATCGAGATGTTAACTTCACTACCTTCAGACCCTAAACTAACTCCTAGCGCATTCATATTAGATGAAATACGTACACCAGGAAACGAAAGAAAGGATTTGGTCGTGGATATACCTTGGGAGAAGTCTAAGTTGCATATAGCTTGAAGGCGCATCGCCTTCGTGAGGGAGTCCACATCCATAGGCGTAGCTCCATCCTCCGCCATGGGATGCCTCCCGCTGCACCGCAGCGGGGTGGTGGCTCGCCACCACAACCTCCGTAACCAGAGTGCGTTGTGACGGTGAAAATACCTCGTCGACAGGGGGCAGCAAAGCTGAAGAAGACCTGCCCCTGGATGCAAGCGATCGCCGACGAACCCTCCTGGATCGCTGCCTGGAGGCCATATGTTGCCTCTGAAACTGACCCAGCCTGACCCGAGCTTGGCCTTGGAACCACCCCCGCGTGGCGAGTAACGCCCGACGAGGAGCCCTTCTGGGCCGGTGCACGTCGCTCACCAGCAGCCCTCCTTGAGTAGACCAGCTGGCGACCCATCTACTCTAGGAGATGCTGACCTACGCGGTGGAGACTAGGAGACAAGCCTCTTGCCCAGGATGCCGATGTAGCTAGAGCCATGTACAGTAGTAGGAATGCCCACCACTGCCAAGTTCATAGGGACTGGCCCACCCTGTTGCACCTAATGCGAAGACGATGCCGACCCAGCTCTAGAACCCTTTGACCTGTTATTAGTACCCGAATTATCATTTCCAGAACCCTCGTTACCATGGTCCTCAAAGTCATCATTTGGCTTATTCCACCTAGAAAGGTCTAAACTCCGCTTCAGGAACATAATTATCATCTTCCAAAGTAAAATTGAATTCATAATCTTTCATCTTGATAACGAGGTTGGAAGCGAAAGATAAGTACCCCCCGATGTCATCTATGTAAGCTGTAGTGTCAATCATGCCCACGAGGATGCGGACTTGCACACGACGTCTCAAAGAAGACATATAAACATCAAGAGTCTGTCCGATGAGAGAGCCCACTCCCCAAATGCCAAGAAAATGACGCAGCTCGTGCGGCACCCCTGTGACGTGTACCCAAACCTGCTCCAACTCAAAGGATGGAGTGATCTGATCCATGTTCCTGGTACTAATAGACAACATCACCTTGTTGGACCTCACCATGAACTCCATACCATTGCACCAGATCATATCCTCCTTAGATGGCATCGTACTTTTGAAGGAGTTGTCCCCAAAAGGCACTACATCCCATGTCAACTTCTTGTGTGTTGGGCATAACCGAACAATTTGGTCTTGAATTTCAGCAGCGGAGATCTTCCCTTCACCAGATACAGTCACTAGAGCAGTGTTTGAGGGACCTTGAGCAAGATTTTCCTTAAAAAGCGAATTAGGCAACTGATAGAACACCACACTAGAATGACTAGAGCCCATCATCGACACCACTGGCCTTGGTTGCTTCAACACTTGGCACCGCCATGAGTCGTGGTTTTCTTTGTCGCAAACCACACAATAGTGTGGAGTAGAACAATCATTTGTCATGTGAGAATTAACCTGACATCTTGAACACCAAATTTTGGTTGAGTTGGAAGAGGCGTCACCGATGCCCGATGGTGCCACCGCTTGAAGCTCGGGAGCTACAGCCGGTGTTGAGGATGACGAAGCAGCATCGGCAGACACGGGGGAAAGCCGCAGTAGTAGGAGCAGCAGGGGCTTGCGCCAATACAGAAGGGAAAGCTGCTTTCGCCGCAATCCCTGCCCCTGCCACCGTCGTCTACTTTCCCCGTTCCTTCTTCTTCGCCAAGCGCCACGGCGCTCCAGCTGCAGGTTGGCCTTGGCCTTGCCCGGGGATTGGGAACATCGGTGGCACAGGCACCCCACCTCCCAATGGTCTGCTGACACCGAAGACAGGTCCTGATGCCGGTCGAAACGGGAAGCCAGCGATCGGTGACATCGAAGCAAGCGGGGTGTAGGCCGTGGCTCCACCCTACAGCGCAATATTCGCACTTGACCTCCTTGACGGGGGTGCGACATGCCAGGTGGGGGACCTGCCATCACCGGCGAGCGGGCGGAGGAGGAGGAGTGTCGAGGCGGTGGCGATCGGAGCACGTCGGCGAACGATCGTGGACGGGCCTCAGGGATCTCATGCGATACGGTTTGGAAAAACCGTGAATGACGCGGTATGTGGGCCTGGAGGAGACGCCTTCCTCGGCGTTGATGCAGCCTGGGCCTGCGAGCCAGCGTGGCGACAGTTTGAACTGGGTCCTGATTTACAATAAACGCATCAGTTGCAGATCGTCGAGAATGACCAGGAAGTGGCAGAAAGGAATCCTTCCCAAGGCCATCGACCACCGGCAGCGAGCTCAAAGATTGTGGCTGCAGTAGCGGCATACCCGCCTCTGCCGCCCGATCTCCTTGAAAACTCAGCGGCAAGAACATGCCAAGAATAGCCGACGGCGTGATCCTTGGTCTCGGTAGCGGGCCACACCATTTGCGAACCTTCACACCCTTGCCCTTCTTCTCCCAACCGATGACGCGCCGCAAGACATCGACGGCGAGTCCATCAAGTTGGCCTTGTAGATCGCTGACCCCTCCGGTCTCACCGTCCCTACACACTCCACGGCATCCCCAGTCAACCTGCACACAGAAGGAGAAAAACCTTGCTCACCTGACAAATACGACATCCTCTCCTAGAATCTTGATTCTTTCGTCGGGAATCCAGCCTCCTCCCAGAAATTTTGGATGATTTCCTCCTCTATCAACCTCCGCGATGGCCATGGCTGCGAAAGGGAATGATGTCTACGCACTTCTATTCTTGTAGACAGTTGTTGGGCCTCCAAGTGCAGAGGTTTGTAGAACAGCAGCAAGTTTTCCCTTAAATGGATCACCCAAGGTTTATCGAACTCAGGGAGGAAGTGGTCAAAGGTATCCCCTCTCAAGCAATCCTGCAATCAAGATACAAGAAGTCTCTTGTGTCCCCAACACACCCAATACACTTGTCAGGTGTATAGGTGCACTAGTTCGGCGAAGAGATAGTGAAATACAAGTGGTATAAATAATTATAAGTGGCAACGGTGGTGGAAAATAACTTGATGGCGTGGAAAAGACTGAAGTAAAACTGAAATAAAGATAGCAACAAGCAAACATGTAACAGATCTAGTAGCAAACGGTGTTTCAGTGCTTAGAAACAAGGCCTAGGGATCATACTTTCACTAGTGAACACTCTCATATAAATATCTTCTCTTTATGATACTACTCTTAACTACTCTCTGGTTGGACACTCTAATCGATGGTAGGGCTATAACATCACACCTCAAAGTAAGCCTTTCCCATCTAGATAACCCCACACTGTCACCTTGAGTACTAGATGAGTCCAACAAACACCACAATTTCATAAAGACATCCAACTCCAACTATAACTCATAACAAGTATTTGTAATCTCTAGCCTAAGTGCCACCATGGTGAGCACGCTGTCACTTTCACACACATGGGGAGAGCAGAGATCTAATAAAGCACTTGAGTAGCAAGGTAGATCTACTTGATTACAAAGCTCATGACCACAACAAGATCATGCATAGATAGAGAGATGAACACATAGCTACCGGTAGAACCCTTAGCCTCGAGAGAGAACTACTCCCTCCTCAGCATGGGAATCAGCAATGGTGATGGAGATGGCGGTAGAGATCGATGGAGATGGCTCCGGGGGCAATTCCCCGTCTCGGCAGGTTGCCGAAACATAGACTTTCTGTTCCCCGAATCTCCCCTTCAGTGGCGGCGGCGCAGCGGAACTTTTCGTGGATTTCTGATTGACGTTTTAGGGTTTTGGTATCAGGAGGCTCTTATAGGCGAGAGGGGAGACCGAGGGGGTGCCAGGGGGCCCCACACCACCTGGTGGCGCGGGTAAGGCTAGCCCGCGCCTGGGGGGGGTGTGTGGCCAGGCCCTGGCCCTCCTCCATCTTGTATTCTGGCTCCGTGAGTCTTCCGGTAAAATAGGAACTTTGGCTTTTGTCCCGTCCAATTCCGAGAATATTCATTTTCTGACTTCCTGGAACCAAAAACAGCAGAAAACAGGCAACTGGCACTGTGGCATCTTGTTAATAGGTTAGTCCAAGAAATCATATGAAAAGTACTCCAAAGTTGGAACAAAACACAAGAAAGTAGATAAAACCAAGCATGGAACATCAAAAATTATAGATACATTTGCCATGTATCAACATCCCCAAGCTTAACTCCTGCTCGTCCTCGAGTAGGTAAGTGATAAAAAGAAAGAATAATTTTTGAGGTGACATGCACCATCAAAGACTTGATCAAAGTATTTGCAAAACATTCAAAGCTGGGATCATATTACTTCAATCATAACATGAAAGACAAAGTTCTAGCAATAAGACAAAGAAACTATGATGTAACATGAAAAGGCACAAACAAAAGATTCATGAATAACAATGCTTTGCAAGACGTTTGTTTGTTTCACATAAAGAAAACATAGCATAATAGTATTCAGCTTGTCCCTCATAGAGTAGCAAATATAAATGCATATGACACCTTCAAAGTTCATAGGAGTGACTAGATACAAATAGTTTGAAACAAGCAATATCAAATTATGCATCAATCAACTAGTCTTGGCACAATGCACATAGAACTAAGAATGGCCACTATGCTCTCAAAGTAAGTGCATAAAGATAGAAGGTGGAGACTCAATGTAATGGTGGAAGAAAGGCCTTTGTAAAAGGAAGTAGGGATTCAAGTATCATAAAGAGCTTCCAAAAATTATGGTACTTATAGCTTTCAGCTCTCATTGCCCCTATCATAAGCATCTTGAAGTGATTAAGGTTAAAGTGAACAAACTATGGTGTATATGCTTGACGAAGTATAAGTCAGAAATCTCATGTCCCTTGTATACGAGGGCCACTCCTCATGCTACTCAAGTTTAGTCACCGGTAAGTTCTTGTCATCGTAAGTATATGTGTATCATAGAGAACCGCCAACGGGGTACCCCTTGCCCGATGATACAGAAGAATCCCCATATCAAAATGACAAGGCAAGCAGACAACAAGCATCTCAGCATTCTTCTTATTTACCATGGGAATATGGTGCTTTTTTCTCTCTTTCCTCTTTTCATAGTATCTCTTTTTTTCTCTTTTTTCTCAATATAGGACTCTTTTTTATAAGAAGAATGCTTCATAGACAGCTCATTATGGTTACGCTGCAGGTTTCCACCATGTCAGCATGGATTAGACCAGCGGCCCAGGCGTTTCTCTAACACATATACATAACTCCATGGACTTACAAGCTCACCTTTCATTTCACAACCGACGACATCCATATACAAAAGAGCATGATATCAACTAGGTACAAGTACCAAGTGCAATGTTGAAAGCGTTCCCCATGAAAGCATGGTTCTGCTAATTCCCGACAAATAAGTGCAAGCATATACAACATAGAAGACACAATGGTTCAAGTTTATTAAGGGCAAGAAAAGTAAAGTGTGCCATCAAGTTCGTGAGAGCTTTAATCACTAGTTTTCTCATAACAATTTTAATTTCGAAGGTAAACAAAAAGCATGAATATACTTGGAATAGCATAAGCTAGTAGGTATGTATGGTGTACTCTTTGGAATAACTTGGTTTAGGGAGTTGGATGCATGAGTGGAACTCATACTTTGTTGTGGAGGCTAGCAAAAGACTAGGAGCAACAAACTAAGAGAGCAATAATGGCCATAATCATGCAAAGCGACAAAACATCATTGATCAAAGCATAAAGTGATAGTACAAGTTGAAAACTAAAGGATCATAAAGGCTATAGTGACTTGATATAGTCATAACATGGTGTGAGCATGTGCCAAGTCAACCCAAATAAAGCATCAAAGGAGAATACCAATATACTATGCTTTAATATGCTAAACAACGCATGATTCATCCAAGGCACATTAAGCAATATCAATTGTTTACAACAAGTTATGCTACATCAAAGAATACTAAGCTAAAGCCAAAACAATATCAAGCATGGCATGACAAAGCATAGGCCACAGTCAAAAACAAGCTCTTTACCACTTAAGCATGAACTTTCCTACTCTTTTCCAAACCAAACTAAACTCTTTGAAAACCAAAGTATGAAAGAGGGGGTCCAACCAATTTATTCAGCAAACTAATCAAACCAAGAAAACTAAAAACCAAAACGAAAACAAAAAAGAAGACGCTCCAAGAACAACACAACTGTGCATGAAACAATAAAAATGAAGTGTTTGGAAGAAACCTGAGATTTTTATTGATGAAGAAGGGATGCCTTGGGCATCCCCAAGCTTTGACGCTTGTACTTCTTGGATATTTCTTGGGGTGACACGCATGGCATCCCCAAGCTTGAGCTTTAGTCCATCCTTCATCTCATTACTCATTCCTTCCATACACCTGAAATTTTTCCTTCATACAAAACTTCACACAATCTTTATTAGCAACATTAGTGCACTCAAGATAAATAAGTCTCAAGGTTCAGTTCTAACACCAATAAACTTCCATTAGAACACTAGCTACTGTAGCACTTCCCTCAAAAATCTCAATTCCCCAAAGGAACTCAAGAAGGAACTAACAAGAAGCAAATGCAGAAAATGGCAGAAATCTGTCAAAACAGATCAGCAGGTAAAAACGAATTTTTTCGAAGACCTTCTGTTGCTCAAATCAAAAAGTGTTGAAGTAACGAAAGTTAGATAACAACCTGGGGCATAAGCACAAAACATTACAGCTCAATCCGACGTACAGAGCTCTCTCAGGAATTTTTACGGTGAAGCACAAAAATCTGTTTCGGGACAGCAACTTTCCCAATCATTACTTCTCTCTCATTAGAGGTTACTATTGGCACAAAAAGGAAATAAAAAGGATAAGGAGAGGTTATTACAGAGGTAATAACTTCCAAGTCTCATCTAAAACTTTTGGGTTATCTCCCAATAAGTACTTTTTCTTTAACGCCTTTAAGTTAGGCATGATAGTTTGAGAAGATGCTCACATAAGAAATATGAATTGAAGTAAAAGAGAGCATCAAGAAGCAAATTCAAAGCACATTTAAGTCTAACCCACTTCCTATGCTTAGGAATCTTGTAAAGAAACAAGTCATGAAAGCACAAAGCAACAAGCATAGGAAAGCAAAACAAGTGCAACTTCAAAATTTTCAACATAAAGAGGGGAAACTTAATATTATTGAGATGCATAGAACCATGTTTCCCTCTCTAATAATAACTTTCAGTAGCATCATGAATAAAAGTAACAATATAACTATTACAAGAAACATTCTTATCATGAGCCACATGCATAAAAGAATTAATACTCCCCATATAAAAATAGTCATTCTTGTGGATTGTAGTGGGAGCAAATTCAACAAAATAACTATCATTATTATTTTCATAACCATAATCATCAAATATAGGAGGCATATTGTAATCATAATTAATTTCCTCCCCAATAGTAGGTGGTCTGAAAATATCATTATCATCATTGCAATCATCATATATTGGAGGTATAGCATCCTCATAAGCAATAGAATAGTTATCTTCCCAAGTGTGTTCATTTGTAAACATATCATCACTGGAAGGATCATGGATAGCACTAATAGTATAGCAATTATTAATATCATCATTTTCAGAATTGGTACCAAAGAGATTTTCAATATCAAAAGAAGTGTGCTTTTCCCAATCATGATCACTACTATAGGTAACAGGCATAGGAACATCATCGAGTTTAGACTCATCAAAAACTATAATAGGAGCAACATGCTTAGGGGAAATACCGTTTCCTCTCTCCTTTTACTCCTCCTTTTCTTCTTTATCTTCTTCTCTTTAGGAGGGAGAGGCTTGAAAGGAAGCTTCTCCATATACCCTGGTTCATTGTTAGAGACAATAGAAGAAACTTTGGAGGATTCCTTCTTTTCATTAATAAGATCAAAACACATATTAGTCCTATCATATTTTGGTAAAATCTCATCTTCTATAATATTTTGTATGTAAGTATTTGTGTGACAATTATCAACACAATAAAGATGACAACCATGCAGGACACTATTCATATCAAAAGCATCCATATCTACCAAAGAGGTTTTTCTTGATAACTCTTCACACCCCAAAAATAATGTAAGTTCATCATGCTGATTAGGAGTGATCATGTCATCACAATACAAACTTGCAGTACTCATTGGATTAGAAGGGCTATTATTATGGCCTGAGCATTGGAAATTGAAATGACCCACTTCAAAGCAAAGTTCACAAATAAAAGGATAGAGGGCACAAACTTTTTTACCAAGATCATTTAGAGCCCTATACCACGTTCTAGTTTTTTCATTCCTGTGGGTGATACAATATTCTTCTTCAACTTGATTCCTCTCACAAGGTCTATGTATCCCACACAAATTAACATGCTTATAAGAAATAGTGCTTTCAGAGGTTTGAGCATGTTTATTGCTATCATTAACAACAATTTCATTTTCCATGCAAGTGTCTTTAAAAGGCTCATGATACATGTCCCACTTTTCTTTAGGAGCATTAATATGAGAAGTAAAGGATCTAAATCAATAAGAATTTGAGGATCAAGACCATATTTAGCACTAAGCTCTTGAAATTCAGTAGTTTCAGCGAAAGACTTAATGCAATCATACTCATAGTTTATACCTGGTTCTTTACCTTTATTGTTATCCCAATCTTCGGTATTGCTTTGAATTGTTTCAAGAAGATCCCACTTAGCTTTGACCTCCTTACTCGTGAAGGATCCCTCTAAACAAGTATCTAGATAGTCCTTGTAATGTCCTGAAAGCCTTGCATAGAAATTATTAATAACAATATTACGGGGGAGCTCATGAATGGGACATTTGAGCATTAATGACTTCAATCTCCCCCATGCTTGGGCAATACTTTCTCCATCATGAGGATGAAAATTATAAATGTAATTCCTATCTTTATGAATTTCATGAGGAGGATAAAATTTAGAGTAAAAGAGAGATTCAAGTTCCTTCCACTCCAAATGATGAGGATAATCTAGTGGCTCATACCACTCCCTTGCTTTGCCCTTAAGTGAAAAAGAGAATAACTTCTTCTTGACGTGATCTGTTGTAATACCTGCACACTTGAACAACCCGCATAATTCATGTATAAAGAGCAAATGATCACCGGGATGGACAGTTCCATCTCCAAAATAGTAGTTATCCATAACACGATCAATAATTTTTGTAGGTATTTTAAAAGGGATGCTTTCAGTGTGTGGATTTAAAATATCACAAGTATCATTAGAATTACCACATATGGGAGATAAAGTATCATCAGAGCAAATTTTCTTCCTTAAAACTGGGGAACTCAAGAGATCATTTTCATAAGAACCAACTTCCCCAAGCTTAGACGTTTCCATAGAATTAGTAACAAAGGTGTTCAAAAGATTCATACTAATAACATTGCTATTAGCATGCAAAGAAAGTTCCATGGGTTTTTTAATTTTCTCTTCAAACACTTCATGTCCTAACTCAAGATAAATACTATAAAGCTCTCTAATTTTGTTGTTGTTTTCCATTAAGCCTAACTAATGAAAACAAGAAAAAAAAGACAAAATTGCAGAATCTAAAGGAAATAACTTCGAGTACTCACACCGGAGGATGTGAGTACCTTTTACCTTACCTCCCCGGCAACGGCGCCAAAAAATAGCTTGATGTCTACGCACTTCTATTCTTGTAGACAGTTGTTGGGCCTCCAAGTGCCGATGTTTGTAGAACAGCAGCAAGTTTTCCCTTAAGTGGATCACCCAAGGTTTATCGAACTCAGGGAGGAAGTGGTCAAAGGTATTCCCTCTCAAGCAATCCTGCAATCAAGATACAAGAAGTCTCTTGTGTCCCCAACCCACCCAATACACTTTTCAGGTGTATAGGTGCACTAGTTCGGCGAAGAGATAGTGAAATACAAGTGGTATAAATAATTATAAGTGGCAACGGTGGTGGAAAATAAGTTGATGGCGTGGAAAAGACTAAAGTAAAACTGAAATAAAGATAGCAACAAGCAAACATGTAACAGATCTAGTAGCAAACGGTATTTCAGTGCTTAGAAACAAGGCCTAGGGATCATACTTTCACTAGTGAACACTCTCATATAAATATCTTCTCTTTATGATACTACTCTTAACTACTCTCTGGTTGGACACTCTAATCGATGGTAGGGCTATAACAGCACACCTCAAAGTAAGCCTTTCCCATCTAGATAACCCCACACTGTCACCTTGAGTACTAGATGAGTCCAACAAACACCACAATTTCATAAAGACACCCAACTCCAAATATAACAAATAACAAGTATTTGTAATCTCTAGCCTAAGTGCCACCATGGTGAGCACGCTGTCACTTTCACACACATGGGGAGAGCAGAGATCTAATAAAGCACTTGAGTAGCAAGGTAGATCTACTTGATTACAAAGCTCATGACCACAACAAGATCATGCATAGATAGAGAGATGAACACATAGCTACCGGTAGAACCCTTAGCCTCGAGAGAGAACTACTCCCTCCTCAGCATGGGAATCAGCATTGGCGATGGAGATGGCGGTGGAGATCGATGGAGATGGCTCCGGGGGCAATTCCCCGTCTCAACAGGTTGCCAAAACAGAGACTTTATGTTCCCCGAATCTCCCCTTCAGTGGCGGCGGCGCAGCGGAACTTTTTGTGGATTTCTGATTGATGTTTTAGGGTTTTGGTATCAGGAGGCTCTTATAGGCGAGAGGGGAGACCGAGGGGGTGCCAGGAGGCCCCACACCACCTGGTGGCGCGGGTAAGGCTAGCCCGCGCCTGGGGGGGGGGGGTGGCCAGGCCCTGGCCCTCCTCCGTCTCGTATTCTGGCTCCGTGAGTCTTCCGGTAAAATAGGAACTTTGGCTTTTGTCCCGTCCAATTCCGAGAATATTCATTTTCTGACTTCCTGGAACCAAAAACAGCAGAAAACAGGCAACTGGCACTATGGCATCTTGTTAATAGGTTAGTCCAAGAAATCATATGAAAAGTACTCCAAAGTTGGAACAAAACACAAGAAAGTAGATAAAACCAAGCATGGAACATCAAAAATTATAGATACATTTGCAATGTATTAGGGAACCAAACTCGTCATTGAGGACGCTACTCGCCTCACTGACCAGCAGCATGCCAACACGAACACACCTGAAAGAAGCTGCGGCTCCCAATACTGAACATGCAGGGAACCTGACATGCCAACTTGCCCCTGGTGGAATGCGCACAGGGCGAAAACAGATGGAGGTCACGGACGAACGCTGGGTCGCCGAGCTTGTAGAGGAGGGCTCGCTGGAGACGAGGTCGGGGAGCACGATGGTCGTAGGAGAGCGTCGGGCTTGGAGTAGCATTGACAAGGGTGGCGCGGTGGAGCAAGTGCGGGCACGAGGCCGAGGAGGATGGCGCATGTGACGGCGGCGCTCGCGACGGGGAGGCGGGATGCCGAGGAAGGCAGGGCACTGAGGCGGTGAGGCGGAGGGTTGCAGCTCCGGCGAGGAGGGTCATTGCTGGGGCAGGGGGCGCAAGGCAGCGGCAGAGGGGTGTGGTGGTATTGGTCGGGTTAGGGTAGGGTTTTTGCGGGGTGATAGTTGGCTAGCTGCTGGGCTTTTGGGCCTAGCGGCTGGCTGACTCCCCCACTAAAACAAAAAAAGTTTATTTATTTTATTTTTAGAAAGATTTTTTTAAATAGTTTTAGACAAATAAAATATCTGAAAAATACTGGGGTTTATATTTGAAATAAAGAGGGGGTTATTTAGAAAACAAAGCTAGGCTTTTAGGAAATAGTTTTAGACAAACATGTGCATGATGATGATGATGCTCAAATGCAATGTGGCATGATGACATGATCATGATATCATGAAGATGCACAAAAATAAAACAACAAACGATTTTCTAGTAGTGATTTTACCGGGTGCTACACTTGAGCAAGATTTTCCTTTTAAAGCGAATTAGGCAACTGATAGAACACCGCACTAGAATGCCCGGAGCTCATCATCGGCACCATTGGCCTTGGTTGCTTCAACACTTGGCACCGCCATGAGTCGTGGTTGTCTTTGTCGCAAACCACACAATAGTGTGGAGTAGAACAATCTTTTGTCATGTGAGAATTAACCTGACATCTTGAACACCAAATTTTGGTTGAGTTGGAAGAGGCGTCACCGACGCCTGAAGGTGCCACCGCTTGAACCTCGGGAGCTGCAGCCGGCGTTGAGGACGACGAAGTAGCAGCGGCGGACGCGGGGGAAAGCTGGAGCAGCAGAGGCTTGCGCCAATACAGAAGGGAAACCTGCCCGCGCTGCAATCCTCGGCCCCGCCACCATCGTCTGCTTTCCCCGTCCCTTCTTCTTCACCAAGCGCCGCGGCGCTCTAGTTGCAGGTTGGCCTTTTTTCTTGCCCGGGGATCGGGAACATTGATGGCATAGGCACCCCACCTCCCAATGGTCTGCTGACACCGAAGACAGGTCCGGATGCCGGTCCAAATGGGAAGCTAGCGACTGGCGGCATCGAAGCGAGCGGGGTGTAGGTCGCGGCTCCACCCTGCAACGCAACATTCACACTTGGACCTCCTTGACAGGGGTGTGGCGTGCCAGGTGGGGGACCTGCCATCACCGGCGAGCAGGCGGAGGAGGAGTGTCGAGGCGGTGGCGATCGGAGCGCGTCGGCAAACGATCGTGGATGGGCCTCAGGGATCTCACGCGATACGGTTTGGAAAAACCGTGAACGACGCGGTATGTGAGCCTGGAGGAGACGCCTTCCTCGGCGTTGATGCAGCGTGGGCCCGCGAGCAAGCGTGGCGGCAGTTTGAACTGGGTCTTGATCCACAATCAACGCATCGGCTGCAGATCGTCGAGAATGACCGGGCAGTGGTGGAAAGGAATCCTTCCCAAGGCCATCGACCACCGGCGGTGAGCTCAAAGATTGTGGCTGCTGCATCGGGATACCCACCTCTGCCGCCTGATCTCCTTGAAAACTCAGCGGCAAGAACATGCCGAGAATAGCTGACGGCGTGATCCTTGGTCTCGGTAGCGGGCCACACCATTTGCGAATCTTCACACCCCTGCCCTTCTTCCTCCCACCTGATGACGCGCCGCAAGACGTTGATGGCGAGTCCAACGAGTTGGCCTGGCAGATCGCCGACCCCTCCGGTCTCACCGTCCCTGCACACTCCACGGCATCCCCGGTCAACCTGCACACAGAAGGAGAAAAACCTTGCTCACCTGACAAAGACGACGTCCTCTCCCAGAATCTTGATTCTTTCATCGGGAATCCAGCCTCCTCCGAGAAATTTTGGAGGGTTTCCTCCTCTGCCAACCTCCCCGACGGCCATGGCTGTGAAAGGGAACCAAACTCGTCATTGAGGAAGCTGCTCGACGACTGATTGCCACCTCTCGCGTGCAATCCTCCGGATCCTCCACTTCACTACCATCCTCGGTAGCTAGATACGAGAATCTGCTTCCCGTAGACCTCGCTGGAGAGGAGGGGAAGGGGGCGAGGTGCCAGTGCAAGATTTAGCCGGTGGCGACGCCGCGTCGCCAGCGAGAGCTCGGGCGGTTCCACGGCTCTCTCATTTCCTATCCTTTTAAAATGAAGGGAGTTAAAATGGAGGTATTGGTGAGTTATACAATTTGAGTGAGTGATTAAATGTTTATATGGCCTCAATGCGCATTACAAGCTTCACAGCAGTACCTATGTTGAGAAATCCACATGACATTAGGTTTCCTATAATAATGTAATTATAGTGACAAGTAATCACGAGTCAGAGTAGGGAGTAATTATTCTTCCCTCACAAAAGGAGTAGGCATTACTATTTTTGTTCCCTTCCTATATAAGCCGTTATTCCTTGATCATCGGGAAGCTGGAGATCTACCACATGACTGTTACGTCCATATCCACCCCCTTTTCAGACAATCTAGTGCATGAATAAACAGTATACGTAACAAGTTATGAATCCTGGACTTCTTATGTACTCCCTCCGTTTTAAAATATAAGATGTTTTAGGTTTGTGAAGGCAGTGTATCTAGACCATTTTTAGTCTGTAGGTTCATCAAGATTTAGATTGAACCTACACACTAAAAAGGATCTAGATACACTCATTTCATAAATGTAAAACATCTTATATTTTGAAACGAGGAAGTAGATACCATTTTCTTAAAAAATATCCGTGACTCTAAACTTTGCTGGTAAGTACTCTTGCAAAAGCATTGATCTGTCGATAGCCTCGATGTCAACATCCGTAGGTACATGATCATAGAAGATGAGTAAGAGATGGAAGACATTCCATTCTCTGATATGAAGATGCGGAAGGAGCAAAATTTGGAGCGATCCATTGCCTACGATTCTTCTGAAGAAATGGGCGGGAACTCAACAAGGTAACATCATTAGCGGAGAGAACTGAATCCTCCAGTTGGTTCATTTTTTCTGTTTAAAGAAGTACTTGACATAACGTTTGCTACAGTGACTCCTTTTTCTGTGAGTAATACTATACAGAAATGGGTCAGCTAACGACTAATCCTCTAGCCAAGTATCTTTCCAAAATTTAGTATTCTCCCGTTGCCAATTTGAAAGGAGCCTCTTTAAATTTTTTTTTTTTAACATTCTCCCCTTTGCTGAAACATGAGATAACATTTTAGAATGTAGGTACTTATTTTCAGCAGCTCTTGCCACACCCCATTCTCATTAAGAAGTTTAAAAAGCCACTTGCTAAGTAAACATCTATATTTATTTCCAAAACTTCAACTCTCAGTCCTCCTTGATCTTTGGATCTAAAAATTATATTACACGTGATTAGTATATTTCTTTGCATGACCATCACTTTTCCAAAAAGATATCTTGACCTAAAGAAATCAAGTCTCTCCCTTACCCCTTTTGTTATTTCTAAGAAGGACAACATAAACATGGGCAAACTTGTAAGGATGGAATTAGCTAAAACCAAGCGGTCTCCATAAGATAGCACCTTGCCTATCCAACTACTCAATTTTCTTTCAAAATGGTCTTCAACAAGTTTCCGCCCTCCATTCTTGAGTTTTCTAAAATGAATTGGTATTGCTAAATATCTAAACGCTAGCTTGATTCATAGCTGAAAAGAATTTTATAATCTTCCTCTCTTTCTTTATCCTTTCCAAAACAGAATATTTCACTCTTGTGAAAATTAATCTTCAAACCCAAAAGTTGTCCAAAATACATAAGATGAGTTTCATATTAAGATCCTTTTCTAAGTGGTGTTCCATAAAAATAATAGTATCATCAGCGTACCACAGTATAGAAACTCCTCCTTCAACTATACGAGTCCCTCAACTTGACCATATTCCTTCGCACGGGCAATCAAGATAGCCAACATGTCTGCAATGAGATTAAAATGAATAGCAGACAACGGGTCTCCTTAGCGCAATCCTTTTTGGGGTTGAAAATAATGACCTATGTCATCATTTACACGGATACCTACACTCCCTCTATTTACAAAGTTATGTATCCATTCACACCATTTGGGATCAAAACCTTTCGTACGAAGCACTTGCGGTAGGAAAGGCCATCTAATTTTATCATAAGATTTTTTAAAATCGATTTTAAAAAGAACATCATCCATTTTATTTCTATGAAGTTTGTGAATGGTTTCATTTAAAATCATCACCCCTTGTAAAATGTGTCTCCCTGTTATTAAAGCTGTTTTAGTCGGTCTAACAACAGTCTCAGCAATTTTAGTTATTCGGTTCATCCTCACCTTGGTAAAACAAATTTAATCTCACATTAAGTAAACAAATAGTGCGGTATTTTTGTATTTGAATAGCATTTTATTTCTTGGGTAGTAGGATCATGGTTCCAAAATTTAAATGAAAAGTGGTAGCTCCCCCTTATGGAAGCTAACAAATATTTTCATCAAGTCATTTTTTATATTCTCCTTTTTTTTATATAACTCATCAGGAAACCCGCCTAGTCCCAACGCTTTGTTCAACTCCATTTGCATAATAGCGTCATGCACTTCCTTTTCAGTGAATTTGGCTACTAGAATATCATTCTCCGCTATGGACGATTGTTTGATGTCGTGGATCATTGTTTCTTGCATAACCACATTATTACTTGGTGTTGGTGACACGAGTAGTTTTTTATAATATTTCGAAATATATACTTTTAAATTATCCTGGCCTATAATTGACCCTTCATCTTGCTCTAGTTGATAAATATTGTTTCTCCTATGTTTGCCGTTTGCAACTATGTGAAAATATTTAGTATTGTTGCCACCTTTTTGGATATGCTTTACCTTTGCCCTTTGAGCCCATTTAGATTATTCATCTCGCATTAGATTTGCAACTTCATTTTTTGCCTCTCCCATAGCTTCTCGTTTAGAATTATCTAGAGGTATATCTTCGGCCTTACGATCCAGAAAATCAATGATCTGAAAAGACGTTCTTTTCCTTTTTTGTAAGCACCACTATTGTTGCGAGCCCAACCACGAAGAAATTGGTGGAGGTGGTGTATCTTATTCTGCCATGTTTCCATCGGGGTGTTGCCTAATTGGATAGAAGCCCACTCTTGTGCTACCATCTCAAAGAAACCTTCTTTTTTAAGCCAAGATAATTCAAAAGAAAAATTCGCTTTATTACCCAAAAAGACTATCTAAAAGGAGATGTGCATGATCTGATCCTGACCAAGGTAACACCCTTACCGAAACTAAGGGGAACTTCTGTTCGCATTCATTTCTTGCCAAAACTCTATCCAGCTTCTCATACGTTGGCATATCTCTATGATTCGCCCACGTAAATTGCTTTCCTGATAGAACTATTTCTTTCATATCAAGGCTGTCGATAATCGCGTTGAAAATAAAAAGCCAACGGGAATTAAAGTTTTATTTTTCTTTTCTTCCCGCCGTCTAATTATATTGAAGTCCCCACCGACTAATATAGGAGGAGGCTCATCCAGACAAATCATAACCAGCTCAGCTAAAAACTCTGGTTTCTGCTCATATTGAGCAGTTCCAACAGGTACCAAAACCCACTTAAAATTATCCGCTCTAGGAGAAATATAAAATTTGAGTACATCGCTATATTCTGAACATGCAATGAAGATGCATCAAGACCAACCAGCATCCCTCTAGACCTCCCAATTGGGGGTAAACAATACCATTGATAATCACCCCCCTGGCTAAGTGATTTAGAAAAGGAGTGGAAAAACTAGATCTCCAGGTCTCCAAGATTGCAAAGAAATCCAACTTAAAATCTCTTATTGTTTCATGAACAAAAAAATGTTTTGCCAAATCCCCAAACCCATCACTACTGCAAAAAAATTCTCTCATTTCGAAATAAGATTTTTATTAATTCTTTCACTACGACGAAGAATAGTATGTACCACCTTCTCTTTCTTTTTCTGACCCCTAGGAAATTTCAAATCTCGGATAAGATGAAACAGTGCTAGGAGAAACTAGACACTTTTTTTGATATAGTAGAAGCGAGTCGGCATGAGAATTCTGGAAATTCGTCCCGAACAGGGATCAAACTGCGGTCGTTGGAATGTGCCAACTGCGACCCAACCACTAAGCTATTGCCTCGTTTTCAAATCTCGGATAAGAAAATCCTTATGATCCTCCGAGCCTTGTTGCTCATTTTCTCCAAGATCCATAGAGAGGAGAGTACGTGCCTTATCGTTATCTTTAATGTAAATAATCGTTTCTGAAATTTTATCCTTTGAAAAACCCAACGAAACCCCCATAGCATCAGCTCTAGCTAAAATAGCATCATTTGGTAAGGAGCTTAAAGAAAACTTGGAACACGAGGACTTACCTTGAATGGATGCCTAAGTCATCTGTTGAGCGCGTTCCATCCGAGTTGCATCAGCATTGGGCTGAGCCCTGATGCGGTCGCTCTCGATCGAAGAGTAGTGGATGGAGCCGACAGCCCTCTGAAAGGCTCCACCTGCGCTTGTGAGTACAGGCCACCAGGAAAAACGCCGGTCCCCACCTCGTGTCCTCCTGACACGATATGCTAGGTCACCTTCTGGGTATAACTCGAGCCGACCCCCTTCCTGGGGTTCGTGGCGAGACACTCAGAGGTGGTGAAGGGAAGGTGAACGAGGCGCATAAGAGAGAGGCGTCGAAAAACCGCTTAACGGAGGGCGTCACACAAACAGTAGTAGAAACGGACCGGGTCGAGCCCACAACGGAAGGCCTGTTCAGTTTACTAGCGGTCAGATCACATACAACCGAGACCGACTGCTCGTCTTCATATTTCTGCCGATTTTTAACCTTTATACTCTCCTCGGTAGCCTTGATTTCAAACTGACGAGAAACTGGTGTCAGCTGAGCCACACCTTGAACAGCAAGAGATGACGCTGCAGCAACTTGTACTGAACCTGCTGCCACGGCTTGAACCGGAGATGCATTACAAACAGAAGGGAACGTAGGAGCAGACAGGAGCTAGCGGAGATAGGCTCTATTCCTCCTGTTCCACTCAATCTCCCTAGGGGACACGGGGCACTTTGCACCGAAGTTTGGTATCTGAGAATCACAAACCAGATTTAATACCAAGAGTTCCAAACTGGGCGTGTTGAACCTGTTTTCCCACTCGAGAATCATTCTGTCACGTCCCAAATTTTAGATTTGGCACTGCATACATATATGTCATTGCATCATGAGCATCTTTGCAAAAAGTTTCAGTTTTAAAGTTTTTGCCAAAACATCTCCTTTTGCTAGTTCATCCCATTTGCAAGCCTACTAGGACTTTTGTCTTGCATTTGCAAGAGAGACCCCTTTTGGGCATTCCAGTTGCATGGTTGCGTAGAGCTCGTCTCTACAAACCCGTAGAAATTTGTTTCACTCAATTTAAAGTTAAGGATCAAAAGTTAGACCAGTTCTGGTCTTTGTTGAATTTTCAGTTTCAGAAAAACTGTTCTGGCAGTTTTAGTACAGAGAAGAAAAAAAAAAGATTTTTCGGCCGCCAGCCGCAGCGGCCCATCAAGCAGCCGCCTACCCGCCGCTCGCCCCTCCCCGCGCAGCGCGTAGTTACCCGCCGCCGCCTCGCACAGTGCCGCCGACAGGTGGGCCCCACCTGTCAGCGCGCCGCCCACCGCCGGCCGGGTCCGACACAGACTCCAACCGCCGCCGTCGGCATCCCGTTTTCCGCGGGATACACTCCGCCCCACGACCTCTCTCCGCCACCCCCTTTTAGCCCACGACTTCCTCGTCGAATCCCCCTGAAAACCCTACCTAAGCCGCCGCCAAGCCCCGGCAATTTCTCGCCGGAGTTTCCGCCGCCGTCGCCGCCATTAACACCGGTGAGCCGCGCCGCCACCCCCGAGCTCCCTCTTTCGCCCCGCCGAGCAACCGCCGCCTCGTGCCGCGCCTCCCTGACCCCTCTCTCTCTTCCGCGCAGGCCGCCGGAGCACCGACGGGGAGCGCCGCCGGAGACCGACACCGGCCACCGCTCCAGCCGCCGCCCCGGAGTCCCCCGTCCCGCGCCGACCACGCCCCGATGACCGCCGCACGCCGCCGATCCCCGTACGCCACTCCGCCGCACCGAACCTCGCCGGAGCGTCGCCCTCGCCGCCGCCGACCGCCGCCGCCGCCAGGTAAGCCGCCGCCAGACCTGCTCCCGGCCGTCGATCTGGCCGTGAACGGCCCAGACCCCCCCTTGACCGTGGGCTGACCGGTCAACCGCCGGTCCACTGGGTCCCGCTCGTCAGCGGGAATATTCCGGGAATATTCCCACGTCGTTTTTCAGAGTTTAATTATTTTCCACAAAATATGTCTAACTTCAAAAATTCATAGGAAAAGATTTACTTGGCCAAAAATTGCAAATAAGGTATCGTTGGATTCGCAAAATTGTGTAGAATTGTATTCTGCAATAATATCCCAGGTTTACTGTATATATTTTCCTGAGATTATAGAAAGTCCTAAAGTAGTATTTAATTCGCAGAAAAGGTTCTGTAAACCTTTTTGACGTAATTCCTTTTGGTCTAGGCTCTATTTGGAGTTACCTATTCAGTTGTATTTTTGTCAAACTTGTACTGCACTGTTTATAGCCTTGGTGCAATGTTTTGACTAAAGACCTATTAACTAGACCTCTTTTATGCATAAATTGTTTTCTTTGCATTAAATGTTTTCTCATGCATCATCTAGTAGTAGAATTGATCAGAGAAGTTGAGCCAGCTACTAAAGCTTTGTTAAAGTACCATGCATGCATTGTGTTGCATCTGTTGATCTCTATGTGTGGTTTGTTTATTGTTTGAATTGCCTTCGTGTAGATTGTGAGGATTGTAACCCGTGTGACTGTCCGGACTGTGCTTTTGACTCCAGCAACTACCAAGGCAAGTGGAGCTTCATAAATGTCCTATTTAATTTCTATATGCATTGTAGCTTGTTTTGTTTTACAAGTTTTATCTATTGCTATGCTATATCCTACTATGCCGTAGTCTATCTTGTTAGGTGAGCCGTCGTAAGTAGTTGTGCTTAGCTGTGCTTATGTAGACGAGGGTGGGATACACCATGGCAAAACTTGTTTTGAAAGAACATGTTTGGAAGGTGAAAACAACTTAATTAATGAACTATCTGGGTGGATTGGTAATTGCTTGGTTCGTGAATGTCGGGCCCATGTCTATGGTTTACCCAAGTAGCTCACTTGTGGATAGCCACCCAGGTTTCTGAGAAATGATTAGTGCCTTGAGTTGGTAGCTTCCGTGTGCAACCATATGCCAGTGAGTTATGGGTGGCTGGATGGACTTAGTAGGTTGTGGCGACCCGAGCTCTTCGTATCCAGAGATGTAGTGAATGTGATAGGTTGGTACGGTGCGTGGATGGGCTTGGGGAGCTACTTACCGAATTGTCTCTTCTTAGGCTTCTCCCTATCATGACTCAATATGCGTGTCGTGGTACGAGCGGGTCGACCAAGTCATATGGGTAAAGTGTGCAACCCCTGCAGGGTGTAGAACTAAGTGCTTAGCCGTGTCCCCGGTAATGGACGATTGAGTTGCTGAATTGTGGGTGCTATGACATGTTCTTATTTATTCTAACTTGTAATTGCTAAAACTTGTGGTTGAAACTTAATTGGGTTGTTTGTTGAAGATTAAATGCTTTACAAAAGATTTACAAATGTTAGGATAAAGTATTTTACTGCTGCAACTAAGCCTGAACCCCACAAGCGAGATATGCATATAGCTATTAGTCTTGTTGTCTCTCTCATTGTTCCACTTGCCAGTGCATTCCAAGTGTTGACCCTTCGGGGCTGTTACGTTTCATGTTGCAGGTTACTCTAAGTAGTAGTGTTGGTTGCGACCCTTCACTCAACATTTTGTTCGCCTGTGGCGTCTAATGGAGACTGGAGCTACTTTATTTATGCTATCTATTTGCTACTTGTTTATTTGTGCGAGCATTATGCTTTGCAAACCTTGTAATAAATGCAATATTCTGGATCATACCGCTGTAATAATGATGCACTATTAATTCTTTGATGTCTATCGATACTATGTATGCCAATGAACCGATCCATGGATTGGCGTGATACATAGAGGTGCAATCCTTGCGGGTTGTACCGTTTCAGATGGTATCCGAGCAGTGTGTTGACTGTAGGATCGTGACCTAGGATTGAATAGGAAAGCCTTATGTTTACTTAAGCCTATTTTAAATTCTGTCTTTATTCTTATGCCATTCACTCTAGTAAATTCTTTTCTTTTGCTATTCTCACTCTTTCCTCTTTACAATTGATAGATGGGAGATGCCACCAGAGTTGAGTATGTTGAGCTCCAATCACCAAGGCCCTTCGCAAGACAGCTGGCGGAGCTTTGCCAGACACTGGGCATGCTAATGCCGATGTTCAAAGGGAAAAGGATGAACACCTATGTGCCTGGAGATCGCGTGTGGGAGATCACCGCGATTGTTCTTGCAAACCCCACTATGCCTGGTATTGAGAACCTGAACCTCACCAAGAAGTACCTTACCTGGGAGCAAGGATTAGAGTCGGCCATGCACGAGACCCTGTCACGCCTGTGCTATCTCCACCGACACCGACTACCAGCAGGTTCACCCTTCCTTGCATTTGGAGGTCGGAATGAGCAAGGGCTTGTGATGATTACCATAGGTGATCGGAACAACATGCCACTCCAAGTGAAGCAGTTAGAAGACTTGGAGATCAAAGCTTGGGAGAGGGAAGAGAAGTTGATGCAGCAAAGAGAGGAGCTGGACTACTTTCAGGGCACTGTGCATCTGCAAGGGTATGAGATGGAAACCTTGCACACTGCTGTGAATACAATGGAGCAAGCCCTCATTGGAAGAGATGCCACAATTGCAGCGCTGAACCAAACCATTGAGCAGAGGAATCAAGTTGTGGCTGAACGTGATCAAACCATTGTGGACATGGCTGCCCAGATTGGTGCCTTCAAGCACAACAGAATCCTCCACCAAACAATGGTAACGGTGATGATGGGAACGATGATGATGATGATAGTGATGATGATGATGCGGACAATGGTGGAGGAGGTAACAATGATGATGGTGGAGGCAGTGATGGTGGAGGAAGCGATGACGATGATGGAGGAGATGCAGCGGGAGCTTTTGTTGAAGGAAGTGATGAGGAGGACCCCGAAGAGGTGGAATTCGAGGACTCAAGTGAAGAGGACTCGGGAGAGGTGTACACACCACCACCGTGGCATGCACCAGGAGCGAAGCGTCGGCGCATGGACTCCAGAACCTACTGCAACCTATTCATCAAATAGCTAGAGATGGTCCTCCAAAAATTAGTCTTCGTTAGGGATATTCGTTAGTCTTAGACATCGATCAATGTAAACTTCTGCACTATTAGCTTATTGTGTTTAGATTGCTCAGTTAGGTACCTTGAAGTTCCAGGAATTTTCGTGAGATTTATTAAATGATTTTAGAACAAGTTTGGGTAATTTTCGTGTTTTTACTGCTGCTGTTTTCTACCTGACCAGTTTTACCGTGCGATTTTTAGTTCCTTACTGGTAACTCGGATTGCGCTCATATTTTAGGATCTAGAGCATAATTACCTGTAGCATCTGTAAAAAAATTGTCTAAAATTCCTGATGAGTTTAAGGTGCCAGAAAAATTCGTGAACAGGACATAACTGTTCTGCCAGATTTTCTGGTTTTGCTTATTTTGCTGTTCTACTTTGCCAAACGTTGTTGCCAGCATTCCTAAACTATTTTTGTAGCTATATACTGTTAGTGAAAACCTGGAACGATGTTTGTGAGTGTGTTTGATCATGTGGAGATTGCTTATGATTGTTGTGGCTGAGCTTGTTGCATGGGTAGAGGGCTATCGCTTATCTGTAGTTGATTCTCTCTAATCTTACCTATGCTAAACCGCAGATGTCACGCCGCCGATCTGATGAGATGGCTCAGCTCATGGCTGCTCAAGCACAGCTGACCCAAGTGATGACACAATTCATGGCAACTCAGAACAACAACAACAACAATAACAACAAAAACAACGGGAACAATCCGCCGCAGGGGGATGCTCTCACTAGGTTCTTGAGGCTGAGGCCAGCTAAGTTCTCCTCTGCACCCGAGCCCATGATTTCTCTCGACTGGCTTCGTTCTGTGAACAAGGACCTGGTGACCGTTGGATGCACTGATGCTGAGAAGGTGAGGTTTGCTGCCCACTTGCTGGAGGGATCAGCTGCCTCATGGTGGGATGCTTTCTAGATTACCCACCCGCTGGAGACAGTTACCTGGGCTATGTTTGAGGAAGGATTCAGGACAAACCACGTATCTGCCGGGACCATGAGCCTGAAGAGGAAGGAGTTCCGCAACCTGCGCCAGACCAACCGCACTGTGGCGGATTACATAGAGGAATTCAACGATCTCTCTCGCTATGCCCTTGAGGATGTGGACACTGATGCCAAGAGGAGGGAGAGGTTCCTGGATGGTCTTAGTGATGAGCTCTCACTTCAGCTATCTGTGGTTTACTGTCCGACATTTCAGGAGCTGATGGACAAGGCTAGAATTCTGGAAGGAAAACAACAGCAGATGGAAAGGCGTAAGAGGAAGAGCAGCCATCACTCCTCAGGATCACACCACCATGCTCGCACCTCTTATGATGGACACTCTAGATACTCTAAGCATGGCGGAGATGACCGTAACCACCGTGGAAGTAGTGGACATCGCCACGTGGGTCACAGGAGTGACAACCGCCACCGTGGAGGAAATGGTCACCACCATAATGGCCACCACCACAATGGCCACAAGAGCTACAACAGCAACTCTGGAAGGAACAATGGACACAACCGCTCTGGCAGGAGGGATCTCAATGAAGTGGAATGCTTCAAGTGCAAGAAGATGGGGCACTACGCTAATAATTGCCCAGAGAAGAGGATTGAAGCAGGAAGCAAGCCTAATGCAAACCCGAAGGCGACGGTCAACCATGTGAACGTCGAGGAGATTCAGAATGAACCAGAGCTAGTGGTTGGTAAGTTTCCAATCAATACCCACATCGCATTTGTTCTTTTCGATACTGGTGCATCGCATACATTCATATCAAGGGCATTTGTGGATAAGTATAAGCTACCTACCGAGGCTCTTAGAGGATCTATTAGAGTAAGTTCCCCTGGGGAGAGATGATAGCTAGTGCAGCATGTCGAGGATTGACACTAGAAATTGGTGCTTATGCATTTCCTGCACACCCGGTTATACTAGAATCCAAGGGTCTAGATGTCATATTGGGCATGGATTGGATGTCGGAACATCAGGGTCAGATAGATTGTGCTCAGCGAGCAATTTCACTCACCACACCAAAGGGAGTAAGGATCAGATATAAGTTGCCTTTCAGTACTGGAGTGGCCGAGTTGAATTCTCTTAAGGGGGTTAGCCTAGAGGATGTGGCCGTAGTAAAGGAGTACCCGATGTGTTTCCGGATGAGCTGCCAGGGATGCCACCTGACAGGGACGTGGAGTTTCTTATTGACTTGATGCCGGGAACAGGACCGATAGCCAAGAGGCCATATAAGATGGATGTGGAGGAACTAAAGGAGTTAAAGAAGTAGCTTAGGGAGCAATTGGACAAGGGATTTATTCAGCCCAGTTCATCATCTTGGGGCGCGCCTATTCTATTCGTGGAGAAGAAGGACAGTAGTAAGAGATTGATGGTTGACTACCGCTTGCTAAATGAAGTGACTATCAAGAATAAATACCCATTGCCCAATATAAATGACTTGTTTGATCAGTTGGAAGGAGCGAAGGTGTTTTCCAAGATTGACTTAAGGTCGGGGTATTTCCAATTGAAGATCCATGAGGAAGACATACCCAAGACCACCTTCACCACTAGGTATGGGTTATATGAGTATACAGTTATGTCTTTTGGACTAACAAATGCCCCGGCATATTTTATGACCATGATGAACAAGGTATTCATGGAGTACTTGGATAAATTCGTGGTGGTATTCATTGATGACATATTGATATACTCCAAGGATGATGCTGAACATGAGAAACACCTGCGACTAATTATGGAAAAGCTTAGGGAGCATAATTATATGCCAAGTTTAGCAAGTGTGAATTCTGTTTAAACACTGTTGGATTTCTTGGACACGTGGTGTCAGGTGAAGGAGTCGCAGTTGATCCAAGCAAGGTGGTGTCAGTTACAGAATGGGAGTCACCCAAGAATGTGGGAGATATTAGGAGCTTCTTGGGACTTGCTGGATATTACATGAGGTTTATAGAGAACTTCTCCAAGATTGCAAAGCCAATGACTGAACTACTAAAGAAGGATAAGAAGTTTGAATGGACCAAGGAGTGCGAAACTAGTTTCCAGGAACTGAAGCAACGCCTAGTGACCGCACCTATCCTGTGTTTGCCAGATATTCAAAAGGATTTCCAAGTGTATTGTGATGCCTCTCGTCAAGGACTGGGTAGTGTACTGATGCAGGATGGTAGAGTGGTATCCTATGCCTCGCGCCAACTCAAACATCACGAGAGGAATTACCCCACGCATGATTTGGAATTAGCGTCAGTTGTGCACGCGCTCAAGGTATGGAGGCACTACCTGATGGGTAAGAATTGTGATGTGTTTACGGATCACAAGAGTCTGAATACATATTCACTCAGAAGGAGCTGAGTATGAGACAGAGGAGATGGCTGGAGCTCATAAAGGACTACGACATGAGTTTGCAATATCACCCAGGGAAGGCCAATGTTGTAGCGGATGCGCTGAGTCGCAAGGTTTATGCTAATGGCCTGACAGTGGGGGAGTTACCCAAGGATTTGTGTGAACAACTCAAGGATCTCAGGTTGGAAGTAGTATCCGAGGGATACTTGGCATCAATGGAAGTTAAGCCAATGCTTCTGGATGAGATTGGAGAAGCTCAAAAGAAGGATAGTGACCTGGAGGAGATAAGAGGAAACATACCCAAAGGCAAGGCTAAAGGTTTTCGCGAGGATGATCAAGGGACGCTATGGTACAAGGACCGCTTGTGTGTGCCCAACGATCCGGAGATTAGGAAGCTGATATTTTAGGAAGCTCATAATTCGCCATACTCTATACATCCAGGTAACACGAAGATGTATATGGATTTGAAGGAAAGGTTTTGGTGGGTTAACATGAAGAGAGAGATTGCAGAATATATTGCCTTATGTGATGTCTATAGTAGAGTGAAGGCCGAGCACCAAAAGCCAGCAGGGTTACTACAGCCATTACCGATACCTGAATGGAAGTGGGATAGAGTTGGAATGGACTTCATCACAGGATTACCAAGGACCAAGTCAGGATATGATTCTATTTGGGTAGTGGTAGATCATTTGACCAAGGTAGCTCACTTTATACCCGTGAAGACCACTTATACTAGTGTTAAGTTAGCCAAGATCTACATGAACAGAATTGTGTGCCTGCATGGAGTTCCTAAGAGCATTGTGTCGGATAGAGGCACCCAATTTACTTCTCATTTTTGGCGCCAGCTCCATGAGTCGTTGGGAACGAGGTTGGAGTTTAGCACAGCTTTCCACCCCAGACGGATGGTCAGACCGAGAGGGTGAATTAGATTTTGGAGGATATGTTGAGAGCCTGTGCTTTGGCTCATGGCGCTAGTTGGGATGAAAATTTACCTTATGCTGAGTTCTCCTACAACAATAGCTACCAATCCAGCATCAAGACGTCACCATTTGATGTACTATATGGTAAGAGGTGCAGAACACCCTTGTTATGGGATGGAGTAGGTGAACGCCAACTGTTTGGACCGGATTTGATCAAGGATGCTGAAGAGAAGGTTAGTTTGGTTCAGGACAGGTTGAAGGTAGCACAATCGAGACAGAAGAGCTATGCTGATTCTAAGCACAAGGAAGTGGCGTATGAGATTGGAGATCGAGCATATCTCAGAGTTTCGCCACTACATGGAATTAAGCGATTTGGGATTAAAGGCAAGCTGGCACCTTGGTTTATAGGGCCCTACAGGATCCTGGCACGCAAAGGAGAAGTTGCGTACCAGCTGGAGATGCCAGAGGTTCTGTCCACTGTTCACGACGTGTTCCATGTGTCTCAGCTGAAGAAATGTCACCCGGAGATGGTTGATACACCGTTGAGGGATACCGTGCCATTTGATGAGGTTCAGCTAGAGAGTGACCTGACCTATGAGGAGAAACCGGTCAAGATCTTGGAAACAGCGGAGATGTTTACACGCAGCAAGATGATCAGGTTTTGCAAGGTGCAATAGAGCCATCACACCGAAGAGGAAGCCACCTGGGAGCGAGAGGATGACCTCCGAGAGGACCACCCACACCTATTTGCTAGCCACGTCGAATCTCGGGGACGAGATTCATCTTATGGGGGTTAGTCTTGTCACATCCCAAATTTTAGATTTGGCACTGCATACATACATGTCATTGCATCATGAGCATCTTTGCAAAAAGTTTCAGTTTTAAAGTTTTTGCCAAAACACCTCCTTTTGCTAGTTCATCCCATTTGCAAGCCTACTAGGACTTTTGTCTTGCATTTGCAAGAGAGACCCCTTTTAGGCATTCCAGTTGCATGGTTGCGTAGAGCTCGTCTCTACAAACCCGTAGAAATTTGTTTCACTCAATTTGGAGTTACGGATCAAAAGTTAGGCCAGTTTTGGTCCTTGCTGAATTTTCAGTTTCAGAAAAACTGTTCTGTCAGTTTTAGAACAGAGAAGAAAAGAAAAAAAAGATTTTTCGGCCGCCAGCCGCAGCGGCCCATCAAGCAGCCTGCGGCCTAGCGGAAGCAGCCGCCTACCCGCCGCTCGCCCCTCCCCCGCACAGCGCGTAGTTACCCGCCGCCGCCTCGCATAGTGCCGCCGACAGGTGGGCCCCACCTGTCAGCGCGCCGCCCGCCGCCGGCCGGGTCCGACACGGACTCCAACCGCCGCCGCCGGAATCCCGTTTTCCACGAGATACACTCCGCCCCACGACCTCTCTCCGCCACCCCCTTTTAGCCCACGACTTCCTCGTCGACCCCCCCCCCCCCCCCGAAAACCCTACCCAAGCCACCGCCAAGCCCCGGCAATTTCTCGCCGGAGTTTCCGCCGCCGCCGCCGACATTAACGTCGGTGAGCCACGCCGCCACCCCCGAGCTCCCTCTTTCTCCCCTCCGAGCAACCGCCGCCTCGCGCCGCGCCTCCCTGACCCCTCTCTCTCTCTCTCTTCCGCGCAGGCCGTCGGAGCACCGACGGGGAGCGCCGCCGGAGACCGACGCCGGCCACCGCTCCAGCCGCCGCACGCCGTCGCCCCGGAGTCCCCCGTCCCGCGCCGACCACGCCCCAGTGACCGCCGCACGCTGCCGAACCCCGTACGCCACTCCGCCGCACCGAACCTCACCGGAGCGCCGCCCTTGCCGCCGCCGACCGTCGCCGCCGCTAGGTAAGCCGCCGCCAGACCTGCTCCCGGCCGTCGATCTGGCCGCGAACGGCCCAGATCCCCCCTTGACCGCGGGCTGACCGGTCAACCGCCGGTCCACTGGGTCCTGCTCGTCAGTGGGAATATTCCTCGGAATATTCTCCCGTCGTTTTTCAGAGTTTAATTATTTTTCAGAAAATATGTCTAACTTCAAAAATTCATAGGAAAAGATCTACTTGGCAAAAAATTGCAAATAAGGTATCGTTGGATTCAAAAAATTGTGTAGAATTTTATTCTGCAATAATATCCCTGGTTTACTATATGTATGTTCCTGAGATTATAGAAAGGCCTAAAGTAGTATTTAATTCGCAGAAAAGGTTCTGTAAACCTTTTTGACGTAATTCCTTTTGGTCTAGGATCTATTTGGAGTTACCTATCCAGTAGTATTTTTGTCAAACTTGTACTACACTGTTTATAGCCTTGGTGCAATGTTTTGACTAAAGACCTATTAACTAGGCCTCTTTTATGCATAAATTGTTTTCTTTGCATTAAATGTTTTCTCATGCATCATCCAGTAGTAGAATTGATTAGAGAACTTGAGCCAGCTACTAAAGCTTTTTTAAAGTACCATGCATGCATTGTGTTGCATCTGTTGATCTCTATGTGTGGTTTGCTTATTGTTTGAATTGCCTTCGTGTAGATTCTGAGGATTGTAACCCGTGTGACTGTCTAGACTGTGCTTTTGACTCCAGCAACTACCAAGGCAACTGGAGCTTCATAAATGTCCTATTTACTTTCTATATGCATTGTAACTTGTTTTGTTTTACAAGTTTTATCTATTGCTATGCTATATCCTACTATGCCGTAGTTTATCTTGTTAGGTGAGCCGTCGTAAGTAGCTATGCTTAGCTGTGTTTATGTAGACGAGGGTGGGATACACCATGGCAAAGTTTGTTTTGAAAGAACGTGTTTGAAAGGTGAAAACAACTTAATTAATGAACTATCTGGGTGGATTGGTAATTGCTTGGTTCGTGAATGCCGGGCCCATGTCTATGGTTTACCCGAGTAGTTCACTTGTGGATGGCCACCTAGGTTTCTGAGAAATGATTAGTGTCTTGATTTGGTAGCTTCCGTGTGCAACCATATGCCGATGAGTTATGGGTGGCTGGATGGACTTAGTAGGTTGTGGCGACCCGAGCTCTTTGTATCCAGAGATGTAGTGAATGTGACAGGTTGGTACGGTGCGTGGATGGGCTTGGGGAGCTACTTCCCGAATTGTCTTTTTTTGGGCTTCTCCCTATCATGACTCAATATGCGTGTCGTGGTACGAGCGGGTCGACCAAGTCATATGGGTAAAGTGTGCAACCCCTGCAGGGTGTAGAACTAAGTGCTTAGCCGTGTCCCCGGTAATGAACGATTGAGTTGCTGAATTGTGGGTGCTATGACATGTTCTCATTCATTCTAACTTGTAATTGCTAAAACTTGTGGTTGAAACTTAATTGGGTTGTTTGTTGAAGATTAAATGCTTTACAAAAGATTTACAAAGGTTAGGATAAAGTATTTTGCTGCTGCAACTAAGCCTGAACCCCACAAGCCAGATATGCATATAGCTATTAGTCTTGTTGTCTCTCTCATTATTCCACTTGCCAGTGCATTCCAAGTGCTGACCCTTCGGGGTTGTTACGTTTCATGTTGCAGGTTACTCTTCCGGTTACTCTGAGTAGTAGTGTTGGTTGCGACCCTCCACTCAACATTTTGTTCGCTGGTGGCGTCTAATGGAGACCGGAGCTACTTTATTTATGCTATCTATTTGCCACTTGTTTATTTGTGCGAGCGTTATGCTTTACAAACCTTGTAATAAATGCAATATTCTGGATCATACCGCTGCAATAATGATGCACTGTTAATTCTTTGATGTCTATCGATACTATGTATGCCAATGAACCGATCCAGGGATTGGCGTGATACATAGAGGTGCAATCCTTGCGGGTTGTACCGTTTCACATTCCCCTTGTAGATGGATTTGGCTCCGGTGCAGTACTTTTTTTGTGGGCGTTTTGGTCTGGTAAGTTTTCCTTCCGATGATCCTCCTCACTTGGGTCCCCATGAGGCCCATGTGAAGCATCTATCATGTTTGTATTAGCACCATCTGCGGACTGCTCTCCCTCGACTTGGAAGGTGATGCCATACCCTTCACCATCATACATGTGATCTATCCCTTTTGGAATGTAAGAAATACTAGTAACCTCAACAAACATCCTCACAACATTATGTTTCCTGGTATAAGCCATATCAATTTCCTTCGCATTGCCGACAGCGAAAAGAGCCAAGTAATCGCCCCTCAACTTGTAGGGACAACCTGAGACCTTAACCCACGTTTCCTCTAACCGGTATTTATTCACCGGTGCTGAAGACCATTCCCCGAAGTGCAAAGATGAATTATGAATCGGAATGTCAGGGAGTTCGTTGAGTCTGGTAAGATCCTCTTTCGATGGGAAGTGCGTCTGAAAACAATTATCTCCCTTCTGCAAGAGATCCCATTGATGTTCACCAGGAACAATCCACTCGAGCTCCTTGATAATTTGCTGCACCGTCATTGGATCACCTGACACTGTTATCTGGCCCACTTTACAACTGTTGTGCTTAAACTTGAGATCATCGGAAGCAGGCACTTCATTAAACATTAGCTCACTGCAACATAGCCCATAAGTGATGGCGGTTGGTTTTGGCATAGATAGAAGAGGGCCATTTTTTGCCTCATGCGATGCCCTCTCACAATATATGCACAGAACAACCGTGCAAGCAGTGGCAAAATGGCCCGAAACATCACGTCTGAAACACACAACTTTCGCACTTTTTTTCAATCCCCTTGAGCCTGCCTCTCTGAAGCAACATCTGAACCATCTACTGCCCCGGCTGGTTTAGGAATATACTCGTATTTTTGTGTGTGCCGAGCTGCACACCTTCCGCAGTGGTAGTACCTAGTGTTTTACGTAATCCACCTGCTGTTGGTTCATGTACTCTCGAAAACCCCACCATAGATTGGTGTAGATTTTTGGAAAAGAAGATTGGTGTAGATAAACATGCACTTGTTGTAATCCTCTGGCAATAAAAGGGTGGTAGTTACTTATGCTTCCTGCCCTCAGGTCTTTCCTCCAGACGGTCTTAATCATGTACTCGTGCCATATTCAATCAGGTTTCCAGTGCTTGCTTATTTTTGGTAGGAGTGCTTGCGAAACTAGAATACCATATGAGAACAGAATCAAGTAAATTGTCGATTGCCAAGTGGCAGAAAATATGGTGCCTACTGTCTGGTGTGATTTCCTGGGCACCGAGAGTTCGACATACATTATAAGGATTTACATTGCAGCGCGCAGAAAACATTTTGACTATTAAGAACTGAATGAACGTAAATGCAACGAGTCGAGAATCGACGACCTAGCTCACATAAGATCAGCCAGTAAATACAACAGGTACTAGTCCTTATGATAACCCTTCTCGCAGACCATATAATCTTCCAGCTCCCAATGGCAAGCACAAGGATAAAACCTGCTACTTCGACCCTTGGGGGCTCTTGGCTGCGTAGCCGTCCGATCCTCGAAGTGGTAGGCCCCGAAATGACCACGTTGTCGCAGATAATAGTTGAGGTACACTGAATTGCCGGCGATCTTGGGGAACTTCTTGGTCGAGACCATGACAGTGTGTGCCGCCCCGATGAAGGCTGCGTGGCCGTCGCCGACGCCCCTCTGGGAGACCAGCCGCCTCCCCACGACGTCCACCTCGAACACCTCCATGCGGGATGGGCATCCGTGCCACATGAATATCTCTGTCTCGTCGTAGCCACCTCCCAGCACCAGGTTGGCACCGAACATGTAGCGTACCATGAGCATCCGGCCTTGGGACCGGACAAGGAAGGAGAAGATTTCTGTGTTCACGGGCGGGTCCTCATCAAGGAGGAACGTCAGCAGAGGCCATCGAGCCCCCGGGCTCAGATCCAATGCCATTACCGCGCCGGCTAGCGTCGTGAAGTAGCAGCGCCCACCAAAGGTCACCGGTGACTGGACTAATGTGACCTTTTCGGCGGTGCGTTGCTTGGCGACGCGCCCATACGCCCAGTTCTCGTCGCCGGGCTTGGCGCAGACGATCAGATGCCACCCGGGTCGGAGGCAGAGCACGAGCGTGCTCGGGGACGTCGAGTCGTCGATGCCCGCGCCGGTGATCGCGGTTGGGTCCACCGGGCGCCAACCCGTCGGGAAGGATGAGGAGTCATAGACCGAGGGCAGATTCACGGCCGCGTTGATGGTGAGGGACGGGAACCGGATGAGCGCGCCGGTGAGCGGGTTGAGGAGACTGACGTCGTTGCCTCCCTTGTTGATGAGGACGAGGAGGCCATCGGTAGTGCCTAGTTGGTGGTGGGTGGCGAGCTCCGGGAAGTCGACGTAGGCGCGGGCGCCGGTGGTGATGTTCACGAGGGTGCGGCCCGACGGGTCGTTGCAGCGGTAGAGAACGATCCAGTCGCGCGGGCGAAAGCGGGCGTCCATCTCGTCGCCCATGCGGGGGTTGTCAGTGCAGTCACGCCAGGGCTTGCACGCGGCCCGGAAGCGGAGGTACTCTGCAACGTCGAAGGTGAGCAGTCGGCCGGCGATGTCCTCGACGAGATCGGTTGGTAGGTTCTTCCAGTCCCTCCATTTTGTAGCAGCGCGTGTCCGATTTGCCACGGGCTGATCAAGGCCCCTAGTCGGCTGCGACGTCATCTCACTGATCGACACTTGTTCAAAGTATGTTCTTCACGGTCCACGATATTGCAGAATGTTGGCCCACCAAACACTGTACACATATGGAAACACGTTCATACGAAAAATTATAGTATACAATTCCATTATCGCGCCGGTCACCGTCGTGACGTAGTGGCGCCCGCCGAAGGTCAGCGGCGACTAGACTAGTGTGACCTTGCCGGTGGTGCGTTGCTTGGCGACACGCCCGTATGCCCGTTTCTCATCGCCAGGCTTGGCACAGACGATCAGATGCCACCCGGGCCGGAGGCAGAGCACGAGCGTGCTCGGGGACGTCGAGTCATCGATGCTCACGCCAGTGATCGTGGTTGGGTCCACCGGGAGCCAACCTGTCGGGAAGGATGAGGGGTCATAGAGCGAGGGCAGATTCACGGCCGCATCGATGGTGAGGGGCGGGAACCGGATGAGTGCGCCGATGAGAGGGTTGAGGAGACTGACATTGTTGTCGCCCTTGTTGACGAGGACGAGGAGGCCATCGGTAGTGCCTAGTTGGTGGTGGGTGGCGAGTTCTGGGAAGTCGACGTAGGCGCGGGCGCCGGTGGCGATGTTCACGAGGGTGCGGCCCAACGGGTCGTTGCAGCGGTAGAGAACGAGCCAGTCGTGCGGGCGGAAGCGGGCGTCCATCTCGTCGCCCATGTGGGGGTTGTCGGTGCAGTCGCGCCAGGGCTTGCATGCGGCGCGGAAGCGGAGGTACTCTGCAACGTCGAGGGTGAGAAGTCGGCCGACGATGTCCTCGACGAGATCCGTTGGCAGGTTCTTCCAGTCCCGCCATTTCATAGCGGCGTGTGTCCATTTCGCCACAGGTTGATCAAGGCCCCTTGCCGGCTACGACGCCATCTCAGTGATCGACACTCATTCAAAGTATGTTCTACACGGTCCTCAATATTGCAGAATGCTAGCCCAACCAAACACTGTCCATATATGGAAACACGTTCACAAGAAAAATACGTTCATAAGAAAAATTAGTATACATCGACACTAAGTTTTGTGATTGGGTCGGCAAGGAGCATATTGACAGATCTACTCAAGAAATTTACCGATCTAAACTACAAACACCAATTAGATCTAGGATCTGGAAAATTACCAAATATGGAACAATAAATTTCCATACCTTTTGATGTACGATCTATGTTTCGTGTTCGTGTTCTTCTCCTTCCCGAAAGCAATAGTCCCAAAATCGGCAAATTTGAAAAACAGTGATGGAGTGACTCGATTGTTAGGCGTGGGCATAGAGGAATTGGGAAAACCTGTTTAGGATCAAGTCAACGGGGAAGAGGGATGGAGCGATGGAGGCGGGAGGAGGGAGAAGGGAGGAGGTTGGAGTGATGGCGGCGGGAGGAGAGAGAGGATGAGGAGGCCGATGGAGGATATAATTTGTTAGGGTTTGAGATGGTTTAGAGTGTGGAAAGAGGATATGTAGGTAAACGGGTAGGGGTGTGGATGGTTCACAATTTAAGGAGATCAATGAGGTAATTAATATTTTTCCAAAAAAATGAGGTAATTAATATTAGATTCGATGGGTGGGGGTCCGGTTGGTTTGTTAGGGCTTGAGATGGGTTCTGCCTCCACCGGTGGTGGTGGATGGAGATGATGAGCCCATCGTCAATGCTTCGAGGGAGCGCACACACCCCCTTCCTAGCATGCCAATTGTTGAGGTTTCGATTCGCTATGAGTAAATTTGTACGTAGAAAGAGTGTGGTCACGATCCGATGGGCTAAAAACTTTAGGCACAAGAATTTGTACAGCTTCAGGCCATGGGAGAGATCCCGGTAACAGCCCTACGTCCCAGTGTGTGTATATATTATCAACAGTGTGAGGTGCTTAGTGTTGACAAAGGGGTGCGGCTAGCGAGGAGCCGACCAACTCACTATTTATTTCGTCAGAGGTGGGATGTAGCTATGGTGTATCAGTGGTAGGATGTGCGTGTTGAGAGAGTGTAACCCTTTTCCTGTCTAGGGGATGGGTATTTATTGGAAACATATCCCCTTCTTGGTCTCGTTGGGATAGCTCTCCTGATCTTAGGCATGGGCGACATCGTGGTAGGGACGATGGACTCCACAACCGCTATCCCTCGACAAAGTCATACAACAGAGGCAGGAGTGTGACTTTGCCTTGATCGGACAGTCAACCACATTTTGGACGCCCAAGGGAAATTGTCTGACCAACAGGCCTCGGTCCACTTGGAAATTGGTACCATGCCACTACAAATATGACAATTGGATATATGTCATCAGCCAACATGATTTTGTTACGTCTGTGCCTCTGGTTCCTTTTGACACTGGCCGTAGTTTTCCCTATCTAACTTGTCATCTAGTTGGCTCGGTTTCTTACATGTGTGTTCCATGACGCACAACTGTTGTTCTGACAATTATACTAACAAGCAGGCCCTACCACTTGAGCTTTCGACCGTGCACATCCCAAGTTCGAGGATCCGAGCCCGCATTATTCTACAATTTCCCATATTTTCCTGCTCCACCGCCCCATCTTCTCCACTGTTCTCGTCCCTTCCCCTGCCGCACTATTCCATCGTGCACTACCCCGAACCTTCACCGCCCTCCCTCTAGCCTCTATTAGTCGCCTCGCCACCGTCCCCTCCCTTTCCTCTCTCCTTCCCGCCGTGACCTATCCTGACATGGTCAAGAGGCCGAAAGCGAGAAGCTGAGCCGGCCGTTGATCGTGCGACCACGACGGTGGATGTGAAGCTAATACAACATGGATATATATAGATCCTGAATGGTAGAAGAGCACAGAGATATATCTTGCAAGGTTGGAAAGCACGGGGAGGGCGACATAGGGGAAGAGGGCGCATGGAACAAAGCTCTAGATCCCGGTGAGTGTGCCTTTTGTCCTCCTTGAAGGGTAAGAACTGTAATTTCGGCTCTTCCCTCTTCCATTAACGACTCTAGTCTAGTGGTAATTGAAGGAGATATGACCTAGAGGCAAATAATAAACGGGTTTATTATCATATCTGAAACTAGTTTATGATAGTTTCATACCGTGCTATAACTATATCAAGAGGAAACATCGATACATGTATGGTATGCAAACAAACTTGGTCCCTAATAGCCTCTACTCAACTAGTTCGTTGGAAAACTGATGATCAAGGTTTCCTGATGATGGAGCATTTATGCCAGTTGATAATGAAGTCATGTCATTAGAGAATGATATGATGGACATTACACACATAAGTATTACAATGTGATCTAGTCACATGGTTCATCGTTGTGATAGTTAGAAATGAAGTGACGTTGTCCTTAGACCGTGAGATCATATTAATCACTATCTCCGGAGGAAGCTTTGATCACACCAACCGTCATATCCATAACTAGATGACTATAAAAGTGTGTATTGGATATTCCAAAGGAACAACTGAGGCCTATGAATCAAGATCGGGATTTGTCCACCTACGTGATGTGAAGATACACTGGGCCCAGCTGGTGAGGTTGTATCTAGTAAGCTGCAGCATATGACTAGTTCATGGGGATACACTATCGTGATAACGAGTTAAGTAGACTTGCCGGTAACGAGATTAGTATGTTGATACTAAAGATCAAATCTCGGACAAGTCATGTATTGAAGAGACAAAGGAAATATGATGTAGAGTTTATGGTTCGAACACGACATAGTTTCATGGAATTCATGGGGGTCATTATGGACATCCCGATCCCACTATTGATCATTGATTAGAGACATCTCGGTCATGTCTGTGCCATTCCCGAACCGTAGGGTAACGCATTTAAGGGTCTGACGATGTTCTGAGATTGCTATGGAACTGAAGGGATCACCGATGAGAAAGAAAGATCAGAATTGTTTCAACAAAGGATTATTGAAATAGTTCTGAAGAGGGTATGAAGATGTTCGGAAGAAGGAAAAGACCGAAAGGTGTTTCTGATAAATAACAATTTATAATATGCAATTGTATATATGTTAATTATGAATTAATATATATTAAATAAATATTCAAATTAGTATTTAGGGGGCAATTTCCTACAATGGGTCGAATCCTCGGAGGAAAACAACCAGAGGGAAGCCACCCCAAAGGGCAGCTCGAACCGGCGCTACAGGTGCGCCTCGGCCGGCCCACATAGGCAGTTAGGCAGGCGCGGGATGGCACCGCGCGGGCGATCGTCAACCAGCCGCCGCTAGTGGCCACACCCAGCCAGCCCAAGCTATGCGGTTGAGCGCGCACAGGCGCTGGTGGGTCGCACCGGGCCCACCCGGCCTCGCCACCTTTCTAGCCATCACTTCGCAGGCAGCAGCTGCTAGCTGGGCTGGCACATGCGCGGGCAGCATCCTACCCGGCCATCGGCTTTGCGCCAGGTCGCGGACTGGGCCGGTGCGCAGGAGGCCCTCCCGACCACCACTGGCCCCAGTCGGTTGTCCCCTCCTTTGCCTTTTCTTTTATTCCCACATGAGGACTTGAGGGAAGGGAGTACCGCCTTTTCCCCTATATATAAAGGTGTATAATGAGGGAAAAAGACACAAAAAAAGAAAAGGGGATTTCGTAATGCTATTTTCCTTAGAGAATTTTCCCCTCTTTCTCAGTTGAGTCTCACGAGTGTGGTTCCATGAAGAACTACATGTCGTGGTATTGTCGACGAGTACGCCATGGAGAGGTCCTCACATAGCGTGTTTAGAGAGATGGGGGAAGGCGGTGAGTTGACTGGTACGAGGTAACACAGCTTACCCAGGTTCAATTCCTACAACGGTGGTGGAACTCTACCCCTGTTATAAATCAATATAATGGCAATACGTCCTGTTACAGGGATCGGTTCGCTGTGCAAGGTGTTGCTCTAAGAACTATGATTGTGGCTCTAAAGTATCCCATAGGTCCGGCTTATAAAGACGCCATAACCTAGGGTTACAGGAAAAGGACCTTGTCGGATAGGTTACAGAGTCCTACACTAATACTAAATTGTCTTCGTGTCTTGTACTCCAAGGCTCCGAGAAGGTCGGTGACTACAATATAGCCTTCCTTTATTCGACATCGGACTCCCTTCTAGATCCATCTAACTGGGACGCCTAGTCGGCCATGGGTCATGCTACCAACTGTGGGCCACCCAGGTTATCCGGATTAGAGACATGCAATGGTGGTACCCATTTTGCATATCCCTAACAGTAGACCCGGAGGACTTTGAGATCTTGCGCCATCTTGCCCTTTGGTCTTGAATGCTCCGTATATGTGATCTCGGCAATCCATCAAGCAATATCTCGAAGGTCTCCCAAAGAACCCTAAAATCCTCTTCGTCTTCATTATGTAAGCTAAAGATTCTTCGAGTCTTTTCTTCTAGAGTTGAATAGTTTCCGCCCACCATGGAATCTTCAGACGCGATTCCTCCACTTCAATGGTTAGTAGAATGACATAGGCGACAACCTACGCTACCTCAAAACTCACATATGGCAGTGATTAATAATTAGCTATTTTCACGCGCGCAAAATACGAAACATTTAAGCGGAAAATCGGGGGATATGGCGAAATTACCGCGCGTGTTCACACACACGTTGTCAACGCTACGACCGTTAGATTTTCCATGCACGAATTTTGATGCCTGGGTCTATAAATGTTTACTACGACCAGAATATTTTCTTTTACCCGCATTCTTCCCTGTGTCGTCTTCTTCCTCTTGTCGCGTGACCATTCAAGCCCCTCAGCAAAATCCCTAGCTAGACATCTTCCTCTCTCATCCTTCATTCATCCACGCAATGGCCAGCAGCAGCAGCGCTGCATCAATGATGACAGCTCCCGAGGCTTCAATCAAGCCGTCAAAGGGAGTATCCGTCCCACCGGAGGGAGTGGTGATTCCCGTCTCCGCCATGGTGGAATCCACCTGAAGTGACCAGAAAAGAGCGGTGCTTGATGCCGCGGAGGAGGATGCTAACTTCCATAAGGGAGTGTGGAGGGGTTCTGACCTCTCTGCCGATCAATTGCAAGAACTCATCGTCGAGGGATATCTCCTGATGACGAAAGGATTGGTCTGGCGGCCCGCACCGGCAGACAAAGTGGTCCCTTCTCCCCAAGCCAAAGAGAAGGTCTACCTCAAATCTCAACTAGTATGTGGAGTTATCCTTCCAGTCTCCGCCTTCTTCCTTGAAATCCTCCGGCACTTCCGGGTTCTCCCCCACAATCTTTCTCCCAACATCATCCTTGTACTTAGCAACTATGTAGCTTTGTGCGAAGGATACCTAGGAATCAAACCTAGGTTATATTTATTTATCTATTTTTTCACCATCAAGAGAGAGTATGTAGAGTCCAAGGACGAACTGCAGAACTGTAGAACCATTAGCTTTAAGATCCGCCCTAACCGGCGGTTCCCCGACATCGTCGGTCACGAGTCCTATAAGAACTGGCATCAGACATATTTCTACGGCCCACGTATTTTTTTGTTCGGTCGTGAAGACTCGTATCCTGACTTTGTCGATGGAGCTGCCGCCGAGGCCACCACCTAGAGATCCCAAGGCTCCCTCCTGTCCGACGACGTAGCTTCTCGCACCGTAAGGCGGATCGAGTGGTTGGTAGATGCAGGTCTAACCGGCCTGGACCTAGCCATGTGCTGGTTCACAAGGCGAATCCAACCTCTGCAGCATCCTGCCGAGCTGATGCACAAGTACTCCAAGGAGAGGGAAGATCCTATGCAGATTTCCAAGGTTAAATTCTCCGCGGACTCCATCAAGCTCCGGCTTAAGCACCTTGTCAAGGTGAAAGACAAGAAGCGTAGCTTAGAGATCACCTTCAACATGTTCGAATGCGGGAACTGCCTAGAGGTAACCATGTTTCCTTTGTTGCTTTTATATATACTCTAATGCTTCCGTATGGAATGCATCAACCATCTAACATATTGTTTGACCCTCTCAGCTGGCGACCTTGGCTGCGGATCAAATGGCTTCCCAAGTCTATGATCCAAGGCCGAAGGATATCCATATTGTGTCCGATGATGATACCTCCAAGGATCATCCAGCTTTGGCAGTGCAAACGTTGCAGCTGAGGGCAAGAAGAAGAAAACGGAGAGTGGAGTCTCCAAAAAATCCACTACCGCCTTAGAGGCGGAGAAGAACAAATCCACTGACATCCCCTTGACAAAAGCGCCAGCTGCGGTGTAATTACATTCATTCTTTGACTTAGCTTTGCTTTGCACCTATTCAATCCCTATACTTATACTTTTTTACATTTCAAGAAGAAATCCGGTGTTAGTTTGAGGCGAACCTCCAAAGATGCTAGAGGTTCCAAAAATATTCGTGACATGTTTTCCAAGTCACTGCCCGCCATTGCTCTCCCAACTCCTGCCGCCAAGCCTGCTACAGGCTCTGCATGAACTTCGTCCCTGGTCATCCCTGAGACCTCCGTTATGGAGATAGAAATCAATCCAATACTAGATATCTCAGGTACTGTCAGTGGCCGGTCTAGGGTTTCACCGGAGGAAGACCACTAGAGCGTCGGAATCACATGAAACTTGCATGTGCTCCTAGCATATATGTGTGAGAGTGGTGCAAGGTTGGTAGGTGCCATGTGTAGGCCCCAGGTGTGACCCCCCTTCCTGGACATGCGTTAACACTTGGTAACATCCTGGATCTGTATGTGGAAACTCCTGCCGAGGGACAACCGGGGCCTAGAATGTGGCAAAGTTGGTCCAACCTTTGCTCTCCATGTACATATATCCTAAACAAACCAAAACAAGTAGAAAGGTCCACCGGTCTACCCTCGTACAGAGATAGCTATAGGGGTAGACGCGATCCGGGGCCCCCGGTCTAGGGTTTCCCCGGAGGAAGACCACCGGAGCGTTGGAATCACATGAAAACTTGCATGTGCCCCTATCATATGTGTGTGAGAGTGGTGCAAGGTTGGTAGGTGCCATGTGTAGGCCCTAGGTGTGACCCCCCTTCCCGGACATGCGTTAACACTTGGTAAAATCCTGGATCTGTACGTGGAAACTCCCGCCGTGGGACAACCGGGGCCTAGAATGTCACAAAGTTGGCCCAACCTTTGCTCTCCATATACATATGTCCTAAACAAACCAAAACAAGTAGAAAGGTCCACCAGGCTACCCTCGTACGGAGATAGCTATAGGGGTAGAAGATTCGGGGGGCCCGGTCTAGGGTTTCACCGGAGGAAGACCACGAGAGCGTCGAAATCGCATGAAAACTTGTATGTGCCATTAGCATATGGACATATGCACCACAGAACATGGAAAAACAGATCCCACCCACCCTATGGATCACCTTTTCAGTTTTCTAAAAAATAAACGAAAATGATAAAACTTCAAAAAAATAATCCCTTTGAGATGTAGTTATATTTTAGGGTGTAGTTGTAGTGAAAATTGAAATACATGAATTTCGATGTATGTTGCAAAAATAGGTCATTGCACGATAAAACGGCCATAACTTTTGCATACGACGTCGGGAAAAAATCTTTAACCTATCAAAATGATCGTCTCAAAATTTCCTACTCGATTTCAAACACCTATGGTCGTTCTGGATTTTACAGAATCCCCAAATTCGGAAATATTAAAAAGTTATGGCAGAAAGAAGATTTTTTACTACAAAAAAATAAAAAATGGGGAGAAACTTCTGTGGCGCATTTTTCCCATATGCGCCACATAAGTCTTGGGCGGGATTCGAAATTTGAATCCTGCCGGCTCCCTTCTCCCTCCCTTTTTCCTTTTTCTCCCCCCACTTCTTCTCCCCTTCCTACTTCTCCTCCCTTCCACACTTCTCCCCTTCTCCTCCCTCCTCCCTCCTCCTTCTCCACTCTCTAGCGACCTCCACCTCCACCCTTCTCCCCTTCTCCTCCCTCCTTCTTCTGTTGGGGATCGGCGCAGAAAACAAAAATTTTCCTACGAGGAACCCCAGAAACTAGCCTAGGATCTATCTATGTAGTAATGCGGCAACGGCCAATGCGTATAGAACACATACCCTTGTAGTCTGTACGCCGTTAACGTTTCGCGGGGAACGTGGTTGATGTAGTCGTACTCGAAGCCGACCTCAAGGTCGCAAAGCTCCTCGCAGGTCACCCTTTGCTCCTTCTTAATCTTCATCATCTTCATCGTGCAACAACTCCGGCTCACAACATTTAAGCGCCCCAAGTGTTGCGCCTCGTGTCTTCGTACACATCCGGTACACGATGAGATCTCCGGCTCCCCGATCCCACCAGGAGTGCGGAAGTTAATATCTGGCTAGGAATCCCTGCAGCGCAACGGCGTACTGTAGGTGTGCCTCGATCGCACAGCCCAGACTTGGGGCCATGGTCACGAGGTATATAGAGAGAGGGAGAAAGTCAACCAAATGACTTCTCTAATTCCGTGTTTTAATCCCACCCATGGGCACCCCTTTCTATAGGCGGAGAGGGGGTGTGCCCTCCCAATTGGGTTAGCCATGTGAGACTATTCATAAAAGAAAAGGTAGCAGATTTTTGGACTGGCTAAATGGGCCAAAAGAACTCAGCCCAAATAGTAAACATAAAATGCTAAATAAAAGAAAAAAGGAGAAGAGCACACAGCAGCCTAGGAGGAGCCAGCCGGGTGGGCCTTGCGTGGCCCAACCCGCGCCTGCCTGGCTCCTGCCCAGCGGCAGCGACCGGCGCCCCGGGCCTGGGCTGGCGCTGGCTCCTGCGGCCCGCCTGGCAGCCCGGGTGGCGGGCGGTGGTAGCTAGCCCCGGGTGGGCTGGCTCCCGCCCCGCGTGGCCCGTCGCGGCGAGCGGCCCAGCGCTGAGTCCGCCTGCTCCCCGCGCGCCCATGGGCCGGGTCGAGCTGGCCGGACTGCGGCGGCTGGTTGGCTATCATCCGCCCCCGTGCGGTGGTTAATAAAAACCGCCCACGTGGGCTGTTTCTTTTCCTTTTTCCATTTGTTTTTTTCTGCAGCTTTTATTCTAGGCCTTTTCCCTCTGGGATTTTGCTTAATATAAAAGTTGACTTTGTAAATCTTAATATAAATATTATTTATAATATATTAATTCACAATTAACATATAATAAATATATATTTAAATTCCCATTTATCCGAAAACACTTTTTCGGGCTTTTCCTTTATTCTTTGTCCGAACAACTTCGGATCTCTCTACGGAACGATTCCGGCTTTCTCTCTTTCTCTACTGTGATTCCATCTTACGAATGATCACTCTCATCGTACCCTTAAGTGTATCCTCTCACGGCTCGGGAATGCTCTAGACATGATCTGTATCAATGATCAACAGAGGGACCAGGGATATCCATGTGACCCCTATGCATTCCTAATGACAATGTCGTTTGAGCCGTCTAAATGTAGCATCCTCTTCCTTTTGTTTCTCGATACAACTTGTCCGAGATCTGATCATTGGTATCCCATACCTTGTTCAATCTCGTTCACATAAAGTTATGTTTTCTTTGTTACCGTGATATTACATCCCCGTGACCTAGTCACATGTTGCAACATTTATAGATGTAATCTCACCAAGTCGGCCATATGTATCTTTATCCGTCATGTGGGTGAACAAATCCCGGTCTTGCAGTCACATGTCATCTATTGTTCCTTCGGAATACCCAACGTACACCTTTATAACCACTGTATTACCAAGTGGCGTTTGATGTAGTCCAAGCAGCCTAGGGAAACAGTGAGTAATATGAGCTCACGGTCTAAGGAGAGGAGTCTAGGTATAGCTGTTGTAACAATGAACCATATGACTTGATCGTGTTGCAATCCTTCGAGGAATGTCCAATCACATCATTCTCCAATGATATGATCTCGTTGTCAGTCGGCATAAATGCCCATGATCGTGAAACCCAGATCATCTTCGTGACCAATGAACTAGTTGTTGGGTCCGTAGCATAGAAAACAAAAATTTTCCTACGGTGTGAACTACACGCCAAGATCTATCTACTAGGTACAAAGCAACGGGTGGACATACATTCAACGAGAATTTACCCTCGAAGACAACGAGTTTTGTTAACGAGTAGGAACTCGTGGTTGATGTAGTCGTACACTTGCCGATCGCAAGATCGTGAGGAAGTCCGAGCGTCGCAACTCAGCAGCGCATCCGCACTCGCACACACGTTCAAGCCACCGGACAACCTCCACCTCCTCGCTCTAGCGATCCAGCGGAAGCAGCAACTCCTTCCAGACGAAATGCCACCGGGAACATGTATCTCGCTAATCCGAGACCATGGGAGAATAATTCTAGAGGGGGAGAGAGATCCTTCACAAGGAGGTGTGAGGATGAAGGAGGGAATGGGTGGCCTTTTATAGGAGGAGGGGGGTGCCCCCTCTCTCCATGGCCGGCGCATGGGGGGAGGGTGACCCCTCACCTCCCCCATTCATGTGGTGGTAACCCCTCCACATTAAAATGCCTCTTCACATTCCCTTTTAAAGTCTCCACTTTAAATGCATTAAATTTCTCCAAATTTAATGCTCTCTCATTTAATAAAACTCTTTTTATTAAATTTATTCAGAATTTTGTTAATTAATTTAATTAACAAACATTCACATATAGCCCCTTGCAATATTTCAAAATCACATGCAGAACCACTTTTTGCAATTTCACCTGAAACAATTTCTGGTTTCTATTGAAACAATTCCTGCGCTTTGCAATTCTTTCGTCTGAAACATATGTGCTCCAAAATGGTGTCCGGTAACTCTTAAGTGTGCCACCCTACGGTTCGCGAATAATGCAGACATGATCGAGACCCTTCTCCGATCAATAATCAGCAGCGGGACCTGGAGATCCGTACTGACTCCTACACATTCAACGATGACTTCTGTGATCGTGAGAACCTTTAACACTTTTAACTAAATCCCTTTGTCTCTCGATATATTACATGTCCGACATTCGATCATCGGTATCCCCATACCTAATTTGATCTCGTTACCGACATGCACTCTTTTATCGTTCCCGTGATATAACATTCTAGTGATCACATCACTTGCTTGCAAGCTATCTTAATGTGATATCACCGAGAAGGCCCAGAGTATATCTATCCGTCATCTGGATTGACAAATTCCACTCTTGATCCATGAGCCTCAACATAACACCTTCGTAGTACTGAACCCATCTTTATAGTCACCCTGTTACGGTGTGACGTTTGATGTTATCAAGATACTCTTCCGGTGTTAGCAATTAACATGATCTCATGGTCTAAGGATAAATATTACTTCGTATGATGTTATGGCAATATAAACATAATGACTTGATCATAATGCTATACTTTGGATGAATGTTCATCACATCATTCCACCAATGGTGTGACCTTGTTATTAACAACATCCAATGTCCATGATCAGGAAACCTTGATCATCTTGTTAATCAACAAGCTAGTCTATAAGAGAGGCATAACTAGGAACCCTTTTTGTTTATTAAACACACATGTATTGATGTTTCCGATCAATACAATTCTAGCATGTAAAATAAACATCTATCATATATAAGGAATATATAATAACACCTTTATTATTGCCTCTCAGGGCATATTTCTTTCAGTCTCCCACTTGCACTAGAGACAATAATCTAGTTCACGTAGTGATAAATCTAACACCCATGGAGTTCTGGTGTTGATCATGGTTTGCCCTAGGGAGAACTTTAGTCAACGGATCTGCTAAATTTAGGTCCGTGTGTACTTTACAAATCTTTATATCTCCATCCTTGACATGCTCGCGGATGGAGTGAAACCGGCGCTTAATTTGCTTGGAATTCTTGTGAGGCCTCGGTTCCATTGCGTTGGCTATGGCTCCATTATTGTCACAATAGATCACCATTGGCTCCAACACACTGGGAACCACACCTAGTTCCGTAATGAATCTTTCATCCAAACCGCCTCCTGCTCCGCTTCTGAAGCAGCAACATATTCCGCCCCCGTCGTTGATCCAGCCACCACAGGTTGTTTGGAACTCCTCCAACTAACAGCTGCTCCGTTCAAGAGAAATACGTACCTGGATTGAGACTTAGAGTCATCCGGATCGGTGTCAAAGCTAGCATTGACATAACACTTAGCGACTAGCTCTTCTTCACCTCCGTATATAAGAAACATATCCTTAGTTCTTCTCAAGTACTCGAGGATGTTCTTTACCGCTATCCAGTGTTCCGAACCTGGATCAGATTGGTACCTACTAGTCAAACTAATAGCATGTGCCACATCCGGTCTTGTACATAGCATGGCATACATAATAGAGCCTATGGCCGAGGCATATGGGATCTTATCCATCATCTCTCTTTCTTCCGCCGTAGCCGGACTTTGAGTCTTACTCAATGTCTTGCCTTGCAACATAGGTAAGAACCCCTTCTTACTTTCGTCCATATTAAACTTCTTTAATATCTTATCAAGGTATGTACTCTGCGATAGCCCAATTAGGCGCCTTGATCTATCTCTATAGATTTTAATGCCTAATATATATGATGCTTCACCAAGGTCTTTCATCGAAAATTTGCTGTTTAGATAACTTTTAACACTGTTTAAAAGATCTATATCATTTCCAATCAATAATATGTCATCCACATATAATATCAGAAATGCCACATTGCTCCCACTCACTTTCTTGTAAATACAAGCCTCTCCATAAGTTTGGACAAATCCAAACTCTTTGATCACCTCATCAAAGCGGAGATTCGAACTCCGGGATGCTTGCTTCAGTCCATAGATGGATCGCTGAAGTTTGCATACCTTATTAGCATCCTTAGGATTGACAAAACCCTTAGGTTGTATCATATACAACTCTTCTTCAATATTACCATTGAGGAACGCAGTTTTGACATCCATCTGCCATATTTCATAATCGAAATATGCAGCAATTGCTAACATAATCCTGACCGACTTAAGCATCGCTACAGGAGAGAATGTCTCATCGTAGTCAACTCCTTGAATTTGTCGAAACCCCTTTGTGACAAGTCGAGCCTTATAGATGGTCACATTACCATCAACATCAGTTTTTCTTTTGAAAATCCATTTATTCTCAACGGCCTTTCGGTCGTGAGGTAAGTCCACCAAGTTCCAAACTTGGTTCTCGTACATGGATTCCATCTCAGATTTCATGGCTTCTAGCCATTTGTTGGAATCCAGGCTCATCATCGCTTCTTCATACGTCGTAGGGTCATCCATTTCATTAACCATGAAATTCACAACAGGATTGCCGTACAGTTCAGGAGCTGCACGTGTCCCGCTTGACCTGCGAGGTTCGGTAGTGTCCTCTTTCGGAGTTTCATGATCATTATCATTAGCTCTCTCTTCATCATGTGAAGTCAACTCCGAAACAACTTCCGGTGCTGCGCCATTTGCCATTCCATGAAGAGAAGGTTCAATAACCTCTTCAAGTTCTACCTTCCGACTACTCACACCTTTTGCGAGAAACTCCTTCTCAAGAAAGGATCCATTCTTGGCAACAAAAACCTTGCCCTCGGATCTGTGATAGAAGGTATACCCAATTGTTTCCTTATGGTATCCTATGAAGACGCATTTTTCTGCTTTGGGTTCGAGTTTATCCGGTTGAAGTTTCTTCACATAAACATCGCATCCCCAAACTTTAAGAAATGACAACTTAGGTTTGTTTCCAAACCATAATTCATACGGTGTCGTTTCAACAGATTTAGATGGTGCCCGATTTAAAGTGAATGCAGCTGTTTCCAGTGCATAACCCCAAAATGACAGTGGCAAGTCAGTCAGAGACATCAAAGATCGAACCATATCCAATAAGGTACGATTATGATGTTCCGACACACCATTACGTTGTGGTGTTCCGGCAGGCGTGAGTTGTGAAACTATTCCACACTCTTTCATGTGTGTGCTAAACTCGTAACTTAGATACTCCCCTCCACGGTCAAACCGTAGAAATTTGATGTTTCTATTACGATGATTTTCCACTTCATTCTGAAATTCCTTGAACTTTTCAAAAGTTTCAGACTTGTGTTTCATCAAATAGATATACCCATATCTACTCAAATCATCCGTGAAAGTAACAAAATAACGATATCCACCTCGCGCCGACACACTCATTGGTCCACACACATCAGTATGTATGATTTCCAATAGATCTGTCGCCTGTTCCATTGAACCGGAAAACGGCGTTCTAGTCATCTTACCCATAAGGCATGGCTCACATGTATCAAATGATTCAAAATCAAGTGATTCCAAAAGTCCATCAGAATGGAGTTTCTTCATGCGTTTAACGCCAATATGACCTAGACGGCAGTGCCACATATATGTAGACATATCATCATCAAGTTTAATCCTTTTAGCATTAACATTATGAATGTGTGTAATATTACTATCGAGATCCAACATAAATAAACCATTCAACATAGGTGCATGACCATAAAAGATATCATTCTTATAAATCGAACAACCATTGTTTTCAGATTTAAAGGAATGACCACTATGCATCAAACACGATCCAGATACAATGTTCATGCTTAGTGCAGGCACTAAATAACAATTATTTAGGTTTATAACTAATCCCGATGGCAAATGGAGAGGTAGCGTCCCGACGGCGATCACATCAAATTTTGATCCATTGCCGACCCGCATCCTGACCTCATTCCTTGCTAGTTGTCGCTTGTTCTGTAGCCCCTAAACCGAGTTACATATATTAGCAACCGATCCCGTATCAAATACCCAGGTGCTACTGCGAGTACTAGTCAAGTACACATCAATAACATGTATATCACATATACCTTTGTTTGCCTTGCCAGACTTCTTGTCCGCCAAATACTTGGGGCAATTGCGCTTCCAATGGCCAGTCCCCTTACAATAGTAGCACTCAGTGTCAGACTTAGGGCCAGCTCGGGGTTTCTTTTCAGGCGTGGCAACAGACTTGCCACCCTTCTTTCCCTTGTGCTTGCCTTTCTTGTCTTTCTTGAAACCGGTGGTCCTATTGATCATCGACACTTGATGTTCTTTCCTAATATCCACTTCTGCAGTCTTAAGCATTGACAGAAGCTCGGGAAGAGACTAGCTAGGTGGCAGAGATTGGAGAACATGATGTATGCCTAAGTCAATGGGAATCGTTATTACCAAGGACACAAGCTTATCGGCGTACCCAGACTTTTGAGTACGTGCTCACTAACGGAGCTGTTTTCCTCCATCATGCAGCTAAAGAACTTTTCTGTAGCATTATAACTCTCTACGGCAGCATGTGTATCGAAAATCATTTTCAATTCTCCCATGGTATCAAAGGCATTTCCATTTTTGAAATGCTTTCGAAGTTCTGGCTCTAGCCCATACAGTATGCCATAATGAACTAAGTTGTGGTCCTCCTGACAAGTCACATAGACATTCTTTTCCTTGCCAGGGGCATCAGGAGCTGGTGGGGGGCCTGGCGGCGCATCTAGAACATATTGCTTTTGTGCAGCAGTGAGGAGAATCCTCAAATTCATAACCCAGTTGGTGAAGTTGCTACTATTCGCAGCAAGTTTCTCTTTCTCCATGAACACATTGAAATTAAAAGCAGGTGGTGCCATCTACAACAGAATTTGTAAAGTTTATTTAGACTAAGTTTATGATAGATTGAGTTCAACTAATCCAAATTACTAATGAACTCCCACTCAAAAACGACATCCCTCGTGTCTTTTTGGTGATTACATGAACCAAATCCACTACACCAAGTCCAATCATCACGTGAGTTGATGTAGCTTCAAAGGCGAGCATCTATATGGGCATCATATCAACTATATGACTCATGCTTAACCTTTCGGTCCGTGTTCTGAGGCCATGTCTATACATGCTAGGCTCGCCAAGTAAGAACCTTAGTATTCACGTGTGTAAAACTGTCTTACACCCGTTCCTATGAAAGCGTAGATTCGAGTACACCCGATCATCACCGTGATGTCTCGAAACACGATCCACAGAACGGTGCATACTTACGGAAGAACACATTTTTATCTTGATATCTAAATGAGGGATCATCTTATAATGCTACCAAAAGCGCCAAACTAGCAGTATAAGATGCTAACATCTAATGTGTAAAGTGAGATGATATGGTCCATGCATTTGATCTCTATCACTTGCATCGTGGTATGATCTCTATCATTCCTTTGTGTGTAAGGCCAAGGTCTATGGAACTTACATGTTGAGTGTGTTGTAAGAGTATCTATCATACATCTACTTACAATAATACCATATCAATACACTAGCACAGCAACTATCTAAACTAGATGCCTCTAATTTATCAATTGCAAGTTTTACGTGGCTTAGGGCTTTCGGAGATAGAACTGTTCTCACCTACGAACATGAACCACAACGAGGATAACTAAGTTATTAGAAACTCGTTGTAAATTAGATATTGACTATAGTAGGAGAGACAGACACCCGCTAGCCACTTATGCAAAACAAGTTGCATGTCAGTCGTGGAACCGGTCTCATGTACGATGACATGTAAGGTTGGTCCGGGCCGCTTCATCCCACTATGCCACCAATATCCAAAATACATAGAAGATGCAATAACATGATCATCATCGCCCACATATAAACATATGTGTACTACCCGTGCAAAGCACCTACGCATAGATCAGGCTCTGATACCACTGTTGGGTCCGCAACATAGAAAACAAAATTTTTCCTACGGTGTGAACTACATGCCAAGATCTATCTACTAGGTACAAAGCAACGGCTGGACATACATCCAACGAGAACTTACCCTCGAAGAAAACGAGTTTTGTTAACGAGTAGGAACTCGTGGTTGATGTAGTCGTACACTTGCCGATCTCAAGATCGTGAGGAAGTCCGAGCACCGCAACTCAGCGGCGCATCCGCACTCTCACACACGTTCAAGCCACCGGACAACCTCCACCTCCTCGATCCAGCAATCCAGCGGAAGCAGCAACTCCTTCCAGATGAAATGCCACCGTAAACATGTATCTTGCTAATCCGAGACCATGGGGGAATAATTCTAGAGGGGGAGAGAGATCCTTCACAAGGAGGTGTGAGGATGAAGGAGGGAATGGGTGTCCTTTTATAGGAGGAGGGGGGGGGGTGCCCCCTCTCTCCATGGCCGGCGCATGGGGGGGTGACCGCTCACCTCCCCCATTCATGTGGTGGTAACCCCTCCACATTAAAATGCCTCTTCACATTCCCTTTTAAAGTCTCCACTTTAAATGCATTAAATTTCTCCAAATTTAATGCTCTCTCATTTAATAAAACTCTTTTTATTAAATTTATTCAGAATTTTGTTAATTAATTTAATTAACAAACATTCACATATAGCCCCTTGCAATATTTCAATATCACATGCAGAACCACTTTCTGCAATTTCACCCGAAACAATTTCCGGTTTCTATTGAAACAATTCCCGCGCTTTGCAATTCTTTCGTCTGAAACATATGTGCTCCAAAATGGTGTCCGGTAACTCTTAAGTGTGCCACCCTACGGTTCGCGAATAATGCAGACATGATCGAGACCCTTCTCCGATCAATAATCAGCAGCGGGACCTGGAGATCCGTACTGACTCCTACACATTCAACGATGACTTCTATGATCGTGAGAACCTTTAACGCTTGTAACTAAATCCCTTTGTCTCTCGATATATTACATGTCCGAGATTCGATCATCGGTATCCCCATACCTAGTTTGATCTCGTTACCGACATGCACTCTTTTATCGTTCCCGTGATATAACATTCTAGTGATCACATCACTTGCTTGCAAGCTATCTTAATGTGATATCACCGAGGGGGCCCAGAGTATATCTATCCGTCATCTAGATTGACAAATTCCACTCTTGATCCATGAGCCTCAACATAACACCTTCGTAGTACTGAACCCATCTTTATAGTCACCCTGTTACGGTGTGACGTTTGATGTTATCAAGATACTCTTCCGGTATTAGCAATTAACATGATCTCATGGTCTAAGGATAAAGATTACTTCGTATGATGTTATAGCAATATAAACATAATGACTTGATCGTAATGCTATACTTCGGATGAATGTTCATCACATCTTCCACCAATGGTGTGACCTTGTTATTAACAACATCCAATGTCCATGATCAGGAAACCTTGATCATCTTGTTAATCAACAAGCTAGTCTATAAGAGAGGCATAACTAGGAACCCTTTTTGTTTATTAAAGACAGATGTATTGATGTTTCCGATCAATACAATTCTAGCATGTAAAATGAACATCTATCATATATAAGGAATATATAATAACAACTTTATTATTGCCTCTCAGGGCATATTTCCTTCACTAGTATGAATAGAGGCTACTAGGGACTTGGTTGTTTCATACCACACATGTACCATTGTTTCTACTGGGCATAGTTATAGCACGATATGAAACTATTATAAACTAATTGAGATATGACAATAAAAACCTATTTCTTATTTGCCTCTAGGGCATATCTCCTTCACCTTCTCCACTCTTTGGCGACCTCCACCTCCACCCCGGTGACCTCCTACTTCTCCTCCTCCACCACCTTCGGCAACCTCCTCCTTCTCCTCCTCCTCCGGCGACCTCCTCCTCCGCCTCCACCACCAACTCTGGTGACCTCCTCCTCCAACTCCGGCGACACCTTCCTCCACCTCCGGCAGACTCCTCCTCCTACTCTGACCACCTCCGGCGGTGGCCTCCTCCTCCTTCTCCTCTGGCCACCACCTTTGACGACCAAGTCCTCCTAGCCCTCCTCCAGCCACCAGCCGACGCCACCACCACCACCACCACCACCTCTGGCCAGATCTAGATCTGGCCCGGTTTTTTTTGAAAAAAAAACTTTTGTGGCGCATATTGGACATATGTGGCATAGAAATTTGAGATCTGGCCCGCTTTTTTTTGAATTTTGGAAAAAAACTTCTGTGGCGCATATTAGCCATATGCGCCACATAATTTTGAGATTTTTGTGGTGCATTTCAATATGCGCCACAGAAGATAATTATCAGTGGAGAGGTAACAGTGGCGACTAAGATATGTGCCACAACAGATGGATTTCCATGCGCCACATAAGAGCTGTTTCCTAGTAGTGTACATACCTTTCTCCCAGTGGCCAAGCAACACAGGAGAGTACCTCCTCCAAAGTGGTTGTAGCTCCGGCTAAGGATGCCACCGAGAAAGGGAAGCAACTGGCGGAGGGAGCAGAAGAAGCAACAACAACATCAACAGTCAAGCCGGGAGCCACTATGTCTTCAACTACTATTATTGCGCAGGAGATAGCTAGGGCTTCATCGATGCTTCCAGCTTCTACAACTTTGTTGCCTCTGACTCCTCCAACACTAAGCCTAGATGATCTTATTCAATAGGCAAATGCCATTTATAACAATGCCCAGACCTTCCATGACACATATGCCAACTTGGCCAACAATCTGAGGGTTATTGCTATTGTAAGTCTTTGATCTTTACTTTTTACTTTATGATATATCCCCTATAGCACCTGAGCTCTTAGGAAGAAAACCAGTAGTTATTGGCCTGAGTGCTCCAAAGAACTAAGTGTAGAACTTGATAGTGTATCCCCCGAGTTTCTTGTTAGAGTGAATAATTCCGGCTAGATACTCTAAGAGAGAACATACGTGAATTAAAATATGATACTGTAGCCCCCGAGCCTGAAGGGACTAAATGTTCTAGAGAAACTAAGTACTGAAGGGAATATGCCCGAGAGGCTATAATAAAGTAGTTATTATCTTATTCCTTGTTTATGATAAATGTTTATTTTGCATGCTATAATTGTATTAATTTGGAAATGTTAATACATGTGTGTTTAATAAACGAAAGGAAAGTTCCTAGTTATGCCTCTCTTATAAACTAGCTCGTTGATTAACAAGATGATCAAGGTTTCCTGATCATGGACATTGGATGTTGTTAATAATGAGGTCACAACATTAGTGGAATGATGTGATGAACATTCATCTGAAGTATAGCATTACGATCAAAGTCATTGTGTTTATATTGCTATAACATCATACAAAGTAATCCTAGTCCTTAGACCATGAGATCATGTCAATCACTAATACTGGAAGAGTATCTTGATAACATCAAACGTCACACCGTGAAAGGGTGATTATAAAGGTGAGTTCAGTGCTATGAAAGTGTTATGTAGAGGCTCATGGATCAAGAGTGGGATTTGTCCATCCCGATGAAGGATAGATATACTCTGGGCCCTCTCGGTGATATCACATTGGTTAGCTTGCAATCAAGTGATGAGATCACTAGAATGTTATATCACGGGAACCAGAAAAGAGTGCATGTTGGCAACGAGATCAAACTAGGTATGGAGATACCGATGATCGAATCCTGGACATGTAATATATCGCGAGACAAAGGGATTTAGTTACTAGCGTTAAAGGTTCACACGATCACAAGAGTCATCGTTGAATACGTGCGAGTCAATACGGATCTCCAGGTCTCACTGTTGATTATTGATCGGAGAGGGGTATCGATCATGTCTGCATTATTCGCGAACTGTAGGGTGATACACTTAAGGGATACCGACACCATTTGAAGCAAATATGTTTCAAATAAAGATTTAAGAAAGCGCTAGAATTATTTCAATAGACACCGAAACTGTTTCGGGTGAAATTGTTGAAATTGGTTCTGCATGTAATATTGAAATGTTGCAGGGGGTTTTATGAGAATGTTTGTTAATTAAATTAATTTAAAAAATAAAATTAATAAAAGATTTTATTAAATGAGTGAGCATTAAATATGGAGAAATTTAATGCATTTAAAGTGGATACTTTAAAAGAGAATGTGAAGGGGCATTTTAATGTGGAGGGGGTTACCACCACATGAATGGGGGAGGTGAAGGGACACCCTCCATGGGCGCGGCCATGGGAGTGGTACCCTCCCTTCCTCCTATAAAAGGCCCCCTCTCACACCTTCACACTCACACCTCCTCGTGAAGGATCTCTCTCCCCCTCTAGTATTTTCCCCCATGGTCTCGGATTAGCGAGATACATGTTCTCGGTGGCTTTATCTAGAAAGGATTTGCTGCTTCCACTGCTTTGCTAGAGAGAGGGATGGAGGTTGTCAGGGTACCGAGCGTGTGTGCGATCACAGATGCACCGCTGCTTTTCGGTGCTGGACTTGGTGGTGCTGGACTTGCTGGAGCTGGATTTGATGGACGTGTTGGAGCTGGACCGGCTGGACCTGCTGGACTTCATCACGATCTTGAGATCGGCAAGTGTACGACTACATCATCCACGAGTTCCATCTCGCTAAGAAAGCTTTGTTGTCTTCGAGGGTAAGTTCTCTATGGATCTATATCCACCTGTTGCTTGTATCTAGTAGATAGATCTTGGCGTATAGTTCGCATGGTAGGAATTTTTTGTTTTCTATGTTACGAACCCTTCAGTGGTATCAGGGCCTGATCTATGCGTAGGTGCTTTCAACTGGTAGAACACATACGAGTATGTGGGCGGTGATGATCATGTTATTGCTTCTTATATGTACTTTGGATATTGGTGGCATAGTGGGATGAAGTGGCCCGGACCAACCTTACATATCATCGCACATGAGACCGGTTCCACGACTGACATGCAACTAGTTTTGCATAAGTGGCTGGCGGGTGTTTGTCTCTCCTACTATAGTCAATATCTGTATTACAACAAGTTGCTAATAATTTGGTTATAATCATTGTGGTTCCATGTTTGTAGGTAAGAACGGCTCTATCTTCGAAAGCCCTAAGCCACGTAAAACTTGCAATTGATAAATTAGAGGTGTCTAGTTTAGATCGTTGTTGGGCTTGTGTCATGATATGGCAATGTTGTAAGTTGATGTATAGTTGATGCTCTTACAACACACCTAACGTGTAAGTTCCATAGACCTTGGCCTTACACACAAAGGAATGATTAAGATCATACCTCGATGCATATGATAGTGATCAAATGCAAGAACCATATCATTTCACTTTACACATATGATGTTTACATCTTATATTGCTTGTTTGGCATTTTAGTAGCATTATAAGATGATCCCTCATTTAAATATCAAGACAAAATGTGTTCTTCCTTAAGTATGCACCGTTCTATGGATCATTTTTCGAGACATCACGTGATGATTGGGTGTACTCGACTCTGTGCTTTCATACAACGAGTGTAAGACAGTTTTACACAAGCAAGTACTAAGGTTCTTACTTGGCGAGCCTAGCATGTATAGACATGGCCTCGGAACACGGACCGAAAGATTAAGCATGAGTCATATAGTTGATATGATGCCCATATAGATGCTCGCCTTTGAAGCTACACCGACTCACGTGATGATCGGACTTGGTGTAGTGGATTTGGTTCATGTAATCACCAAAAAGGAACGAGGGATGTCGTTTTTGAGTGGGAGTTCATTCCTAATTTGGATTAGTCGAACCAAATTTGTCATAAACTAAATCAAAGTGAATTTGCATAGTTTGTTGTAGTCATTGGCATTCGGTTTCTACCTCATGCTTAGTTGTAACTGAGATAATGGAACTATAGAATTCTGGATATTTACTTTACGAACTGGTATTGTTTTGTTTTGAATGTCCATTTAAAGTTAAGAAGTCCTATTGCAAACTTTCAGCAAACTCTATTTACTCCGTGAAGTTTAATAAGTAGTATTAAATTAAGAGTAAGAATTCCAATGTTAGTATCTAAAGTATCATGTTTGCCACCTTGATTCTTGATATTCAAAAGTTGTTTTAATATCGAGGTTATCTAGGAGCTTAAATAATTGTTTTAGAAACCATCAGGTGTGGAAGATATTGTGATATCTGAAACAATGTTTTTGGTTGCATTATGATAAAGTATAATTTAGCAAAATACATATTCTCATATTGTATGAGAACTTGTGAAGGTTGGGGATGCTAGGCTTCCTAATCTACCAAAAAGGTTTTGGGAACTGACATTATACTCGTGATTCTTCCTTATAGGCTATAGTAGCTTAATCATGAAAGTTTTCATGATAAGGATGAATAGAAGATGTAAGTAAAATGTTTACTACACTAATAGATTACTAAAGAATGGATTTTTGAAAGAACACCAAACATTTGATGATGGTGATCCAGTTCAAAGTGCAAGTCCAAAGGTTTTAGTATTTGACTATACATGCTTTGTACTATGTGTCATGTGAATGACACCACTATTGATGTTGATAGATTCTTTTAAAAAGAAAAAGTAATTGCTGAAAGAGAATCTATAAAATATTTGGTAGAAAAGAAAAGGTTGGAGATGTCCAACTTAGGTATATAGAAGATATACATGTTATGGATGTATTCCTTGCTTGTTAGACAATGTGGTTCTTAGGTATTGGATACCGGTATTGGATACTGAATTGGTTGGTATGAAGTGTCATACAGAACAACACAATTCATGAACCGCAACGGCCTAAGTAACTGGCAAAAGAATAAGTGATGATGTGCATCGAAAACAAATAAAGTGTTATTGTGTTTTTAGTTGTCGTCAAACCTAGCGTTCAAGATTTGTTTTAATAATTTTTATTTAGTTCCAGTATTACGAGAACACTGATTGTTCAAATAATTACCATATACCATAAAGGATTGATGAACATAGTTGGAGAAATCACATCCATAAACATTATTGCTAAAATGTCGTAAGACAAATGATTGGAAGATCACTTATGAAGTGACATCGCTGTTTTGAATTATATTGGAAATTAAACATGAAGAAACTCCATGTTGATGGATTTTTGGAGTCTTTTGATTTTGATCAATTAACGCTTGTGAAACTTTCCTTGAGATAATTGAAACTCCGTTCATAGGCCAAAGAGGAATGGATGACTAGCTTATTGGAAACTGTGCATGCTGATGTGCATAGTCCATTATGTGTAGCCATATGCGATGGATATTTTTGCTTCATATGCTTTCTCCAGAAATTTGAGTGAATATATCTATATATTTACTTAATAAGGAAGAAGTATGAAACAATTGAAAATTGTTCAAAGATTTTCAAGATGAAGTGAAAAATCATTGTAACAAGAAAATAAAAGAATTTATGATTTCATCATAAAGGAAGACATTTGAGTTACAGGTTTAGCAAAACACCTAAGATTTCAGGAATTGTTCCATGAATTTGCACTTCCTGATAAACCATAGGAGTATGGTGTGTTCGAGAGATCAAATCAAACCTTGTTTGACATGGTAAGATCTAAGGTGACATTTATAAAACTTCCACTACGTTTTAAGTATTAAAGCTTTAGAGACTACCGCTTTTACACTGAAAAGAGCACCATCGTGATCCGTTGAAATGACCCCATATGAGTTATGGTTTGGGATAAAACCCGAATTGTCTTTTCTTAAATTTTGGTATGCTATGCATAAGAAAAATGTTTACAACCAAAGTCGGATAAGCACGTCTTTGTAGGTTATCCCAAAGAATTTGTTGGGAATTCCTCCATAACACCAAGGACAAAAGAGTTTGTCGCTTGGTACGTCAAGTTTCTTGAGAAGGATTTTTTTGTGAAAAGTTAAGTGGGAGGACAATAGAACTTTGATAAGGTTGTTGAACCTTAGCTATATGTGCTAAGTAGTGCAGCGCCGGAAAGTATCCTGGTGGTGGCCACAATGCTCATGGCTTCTGTGATTACAAAGGTTGTGATCTTGGATATTAGAGTTCCTATTGAACCGTGTGGGTCGGTAAGAATCAAATAGTGATATTTGATAAACAAGTCGTTATTGTTTTGACAATGATGAACCGACTGCACGCAAAGAAGCGATGATGGGCCCTGACTCCATAAAGTGACTAGAAGTCATAGAATCCGTGATAGTATCCATACACGAGAAATCAAGTTTCTGAACTTGGAAGACTCTCCGGAAAGGCGTGAAGCCTATCGGTCGTGTTTGGATCTATAAAGAAATAGACATGGATGTTTAACATCTATGAAATAGTCGACATGTCGAAAAGGAGTTTACAACGATGTTCAAGGAGTCGACTATGACAAGATTTGATCTTTCATAGCGATATTTAGTCTTGACGGATTAATGTAGCAATCACTACATATAATTTGGTATATGGTAGTTGAATAAACAAAACAAGGTTGTTCTAATAGAATGGTTACCTAGGATGTGTACATGACACGTTCCAAAGGGTTTTGTTAATTCAAAGGGTGCTAAAAGGGCATGCAAACTTCAATAGTTGAAGTAAGCATAGTGGAGTTGGAATCTTCACCATGATGAAACTGATAAAAAAGTTTAAATTCATAGGAGATGATGAAGATGCTTGCATTTGCAACAAATTAAGTGGGAGCGCTGAGACATATTTCTAATACATTATGTAGAGGACATGGTGTTGATTGGAAATGATGTATCTTTTATTGACACGAGTTAAGAATTTCATTAAAATAGGATTTCGATGAAAGACTTGGGCAAAACCGGAATATTTGGCATCAATATCTATATGGATAGATTGAGGCGCTAATATGGTTGTGCCAGACGTACATATATGAGATATTGAAAGTGTTCAATATGGAAACAACAAGAAAGGTTCTTGCTGCATGGAAAGGATTGTATCAAGATTCAAGTGATTTAACACTTGGTGAGTAAAATCACATAAGATTTTGATCGATTATACCGTGATATGTATATAGCCAGATATGTCCTATGCTCTAAATGTTATGAGCACATACCAGAATGATTCATAAGATGATCACTGGACGATAGTAAAGATATTTTTATGAGCTTTGGAAGAACTAAGAATATATCATGTATAAGTGACAAATAGTTAAAGGTAGTTCATTGTAAAGTGTTACATTGATACTAGTTTTGTCGCAAGATACAAAATTAAATTTATCTCAACTTAGACTATGGTTGGCACAATGTAATGGAAAAGATGTTCCATGATGAATTTGGATGAGTTCCAAAGTTGAGACATTGTGACAGATACTACAACAAAAGGCTAAGTATATGACTGCTATAGTAGCAACAAAGGAGGGCATTTGTATTAAGTAGTTTGTTATCAAACTAGGCGTGGTTCAAAGTGGGCTAATACTATGAAGATATATTGTATGACAATAATATCAACATATTTTAACCCGAACGAAATAAAGGTCTCACCAAAGGATAAAATTTATACAATGCCATCTCATTTGAGAATGAGTGATGCGTAGAGACACAAAGACATGCAAATACACACGAACCTGAAACTGTCAAATCCGGAGATTATGTTAACCACTAGCAATCGCGTATATGCAACACTAGAAAGCCATAGGTGTTCAATACACAAAGTTTTTCAAACTAGATTATTTAGTCTAGTGCAAGTGGGAGACTGAAGGGAATATGCCCGAGAGGCAATAATAAAGTAGTTATTATCTTATTCCTTGTTTATGATAAATGTTTATTTTGCATGGTATAATTGTATTAATTTGGAAACGTTAATACATGTGTGTTTAAGAAAGTTCCTAGTTATGCCTCTCTTATAAACTAGCTCGTTGATTAACAAGATGATCAAGGTTTCCTAATCATGGACATCGGATGTTGTTAATAACGAGGTCACAACATTAGTGGAATGATAAAATGAACATTCATCCGAAGTATAGCATTACGATCAAAGTCATTGTGTTTATATTTCTATAACATCATACAAAGTAATCCTAGTCCTTAGACCATGAGATCATGTCAATCACTAATACTGGAAGAGTATCTTGATAGCATCAAACGTCACACCGTGAAAGGGTGATTATAAAGGTGGGTTCAGTGCTACAAAAGCGTTATGTAGAGGCTCATGGATCAAGAGTGGGATTTTGCCATCCTGATGACGGATAGATATACTCTAGGCCCTCTCGGTGATATCACATTGGTTAGCTTGCAAATAAGTGATGAGATCACTAGAATGTTATATCACGGGAACGAGAAAAGAGTGCATGTCGGCAACGAGATCAAACTAGGTATGGAGATACCGATGATCAAATCTTGGACAAGTAATATATCACGAGACAAAGGGATTTACTTACTAGTGTTAAAGGTTCACACGATCACAAGAGTCATCGTTGAATATGTGGGAGTCAGTACGGATCTCCAGGTCCCGCTGCCGATTATTGATTGGAGAGGGGTCTTGATCATGTCTGCATTATTCGCAAACCGTAGGGTGACACACTTAAGGGATAGCGACACCATTTGGAGCAAATATGTTTCAGATAAATATTTTCGAAAGCGCTGGAATTATTTCAATAGACACCGAAACCGTTTCGGGTGAAATTGCTGAAATTGGTTATGCATGTAATATTGAAATGTTGTAGGGGGTTTTATGTGAATGTTTGTTAATTAAAGTAATTAACAAAATTCTGAATAAAATTAATAAAAGAGTTTTATTAGATGAGAGAGCATTAAATTTGGAGAAATTTAATGCATTTAAAGTGGAGACTTTAAAAGAGAATGTGAAGGGGCATTTTAATGTGGAGGGGGTTACCACCACATGAATGGGGGAGGTGAAGGGACTCCCTCCATGGGCGCTGGCCATGGGAGGGGTACCCTCCCCTCCTCCTATAAAAGGCCCCCCTCTCACACCTTCACACTCACACCTCCTCGTGAAGGATCTCTCTCCCCCTCTAGTATTTTACCCCATGGTCTCAGATTAGCGAGATACATGTTCCCGATGGCTTTATTTGGAAAGGAGTTGCTGCTTCCACTGCTTTGCTGGAGCGAGGGACGGAGGTTGTCGGGGTATCAGACGAGGGTGCGATCACGGATGCACCGCTGCTTTGCGGTGCTGGACTTGGTGGTACTGGACTTGCTGGAGCTGGATCTGATGGACGTGTTGGAGCTGGACCGGGTGGACCTGCTGGACTTCATCACGATCTTGAGATTGGCAAGTGTACGACTACATCATCCACGAGTTCCATCTCGTTAACAAATCTTTGTTGTCTTTGAGGGTAAGTTCTCTATGGATGTATATCCACCCGTTGCTTGTATCTAGTATATAGATCTTGGCGTATAGTTCCCATCGTAGGATTTTTTTTGTTTTCTATGCTGCGAACCTTTCAAGTACTTCATCTCTTTGTAGAATGAGAATGCTCAGTGGAAAACTGCCAATGAGAAATATGCCAAGCCGTAGGAAGCGCTGGACATTGAAAGGGGTAAAACTGCCTTTCTAAAGATCAAAAATAGCAAGTGTCTATTTTCCTCCAACAGCTCCCAATTTATCTCTTGGAACCATTTCATCCGAATTCTGACAATGATGTCTTTGTTCCGTCTTACAAAGACCATCGCCAAGGAAACGATCATCGTCGAGCAATCTAAGCATATCTAGCAGCTTGACAATGAGAATAAAATTCTGAAGAAAGACCTGGCTGATGTTGTCAAAGGCCATGAGGAGGCAATGAAGGTTATGCAAGAATCTGCCGACACAGAGATTGAGCGCCTGAAGAAGGAGATTGAACAACTCAAGGAGAAAAACCAAGCTACCAAAGAGCAGAATGCTTGGGGCCTTGAAGTGTACAAGAAGCTTTAGAAGGAGCATGACATCTTGGCAAATACCTGCCAACAAGCCAAATCCAGCATCTTTGGGAACTTTCCTCTGTCTTGTGTTAATTCTTTAAGTCGGATAAATGTATATGTATTGTTGTAATCATGACCCTTGTCTCTGACGAAAGACACATCCCCATTGGACTAACCAACATGGGTGAAGGTGCTCCGGATTCAAAGGAGTGCATGATTCTTGCCGGTAACTTCATCAACACTGCCATAACCCAGGCCAAGGAGATTACCAAGCCATTGGACATTACCATCAAGGCGGCAGATTCTGCTGCCAAGTACTCGGAAATCCTGCGCCAAGCCCCTGAGAAAGGAAAGAGCTGGAAAGCATCTTGTGTTCGGGTTGGTGCAAAGATGTCCTTGTCCTTGGTCAGGGCACACTAGGACGAAGCCGAAATCGACTTGGTGACTTCTTGCATGCCGAAGGTTGACGAGGAGGGGCACAAAATTGATAGTGACGCCATCTGGAACTCCCTCACCGGCTACGACACCAGGTTTGCCAAGATGGCATGGCAGACATCTTTGTGCCTACTGAATCCCTTGATGATGAACCAGCAGCTTCGGACTCTAGCCTTCGATCCTCCGAGTTGGCTGATCTTGCCAAGTCTGATTCCCATGTAGCTGATGATGTAGCCTCGAAGTCTCCTGCAACAGAGCCATAAAACACTTTGTATTAAATATGTCTCTATAATATTTTGTATGTATGTGGAAAACTTGTAGAACTAAGGTGGAAAACTTGTAGCACAAAACTTACACATAAAAGGGTTTATATGATCCAAAAATGAACACTAAAGGTCATAAAAGACTAAGAAAATATGAGTGAACAAAATGCTTTATTCCATCGATCATATAAGGTACTTATTACATAATATAAAATATGCCAAGTGTATAAAGGACGTAGCTGTGCTATGTTCTATGGACGATCAGTCTCCAGGAAATTATCATCGGAGTCACGTTGCTTGCGCTTGCGTTATTTTGGCCTATCTTTCAACTCGCGAATATTGACGAGGTAATAGGAACCATTGAGAAATGCTTTGCTTATGACGATCGGTCCTTCCCACGACAGGGATAGTTTGTGTGACTTTTGATGCTTGAGTTGAAGCACCAGATCCCCCTCTTTAAATGACGATGCCTAATGTGGTGACTATGGTAGCTGCGTAGCTTTTGCTAGAAGATGGCGGATCTCTGGCATGCCAGCATGTGTTCCTCTTCGAGTAGGTCCACAGATAGGCATCTGGATTCTTCAGCGTCATCTTTGTTGTAGGCGGCGACTCTTGGTGCACTGTGGAGGATGTCAAATGGGAGGAACGCTTCTGCTCCATAGACCATGAATAAAGGGGTCAAGCGGGTAGATATGTTGGGTGTTGTTCGTAAACTCCACAAAACATATGCCAACTCCTACGCCCATGCTCCAGCTACTCTATGTAGCGGTTCCTCTAAGCATGGTTTGATTCCTTGCAGAATTAGTCCATTAGCATGCTCAACTTTCCCATTTGACTATGGATGTGCCTCATATGCTAGGTCATGGTGAGGCGGATGCCTTTTTCATGACAATACTCCTTAGCTTCTCTAAGAGACAAGTTGCTACTATTGTCGGTGATGATGCTATGTGGGAGACCAAATCTCACCACTAGATCCCGAACAAATTTCAGGGTTGTTGCCCCGTCGAGCTTTCTAATGGGTTTAGCTTCTATCCATTTAGTGAATTTATCAATTGCCACTAGGTGTTGTTTGCAAAGGACCAACCATGTCAAGCCCCTAGACTAGAAACAACCAAGTAATTGGTATTGTTCGCAATTCTTCAGCTGGAACATGTGGTTGCCGTGCATAAAATTGACACCAAATACACGTCTGCACTAGTTTGTCAGCGTCCGTCTTGGTAGTCAGCCAGTATAATCCTTGCCAGAAGGCTTTTGCGACCAGTGATGACCCACAAGTATAGGGGGTGTATCGCAGTATTTTCAATAAGTAAGAGTGTCGAACCCAATGAGGAGCAGAAGGTGCTGGCTAGTGGTATGGATCAGGAATTCTCTGCAAATACTTAGCAAACGGATTTTTAGGGGTTTTTGATATAGCAAGTAAACAAAGTATGAGTAAATAAAAGACAGTAGGAATAAATGCAGCAAGTGGCCCAATCCTTTATGCAGCAAAGGACAAGCCGGTTGTATTACTTAAGATGACCAAACGTTCTCGAGGACACATGGGAAGACTGTCAAGTGCTTTTGCTTCATATAGTTGATTAATCTTCTTTAGCTTGCTAAGTGTTGTGTGGGTGAACCTGTGCTAATGTACCACCCCATCCAAGACTAATACATACTTGTGATTATACCCCTTGCAAACATCCGTAAGTACAAGAAAGTAATTAAGGTAGAAACCTAACCACATCTTTAAACTCTAAGACCCTTACGTCCCTTGTGCAATGGTTTCCTAACGGGGGTTCAGGTTTCTGTCACTCCGGCAACCCCTACGATTAGTAGCCAAATACACAATGCATTCCCCTAGGCCCATATAGGTGAAGTGTCATGTAGTCGACATTCACATGACACCACTAGAAGAAGTACACCACAACTTAAATAACAATCTATTGAATCTTTCTCAACACAACTCCACTACTAACAACAAGACTTCTCCCATGTCCTCAAGAACAAAGCGAACTACTCACAAGACATCATATGGATCATGATCAGAGATGGAATAATGATGTATAACAATCTGAACATAAACAATAATTCAATGGTTCACTCAATAGCATCAACTACAAAGAGTAATCAACACTAGGAAAGTTTCCCCTATGAACTATGCAAGATTCAACGCAATTGTTACAACAATATGGAGATGGTGATGGGGGTGCTGATGGTGATGATGGTGGTGGTGATGATGATGATGATCCCGATGAAGTCCAGCTTGATGGTGGTGTTGATGGTGACGATCTCCCCTCTCCGGGAAGGAATTCCCCCGACAGAAATCTGTCTGTCGGAGAGATCTTTCTCTCTCAGTGTTTTCCGCCCCGCAGAGGCGGCAAAATCTTTCTGTGGTCGCCCCCCCTGTGTCTTAGGGTTTCGGGAGGATGATATACGCTAGAGGGGAGAGGCTGGAGTGGGCCAGGGTGGCCACACCACCTCCTGGTGCGGCCTAGGGCTGCCCGCACCATGGGGTGGTGTGGGCCCCCTATGGCCCATCTCCACTCTATCTTTTGGCATCCTTAGTCTTCTGGAAAAATAGGATTTTCCGTATATTTTCTCGGATTTTCTGATCTTCGCGAATTTTGCCTCCAAATAGCACATTTTTCATCAGAATCCTGACTGTAGTGGTCAATGCTCCAAAGTCATCAACCATGCAAAAATAGATGAAATAACATAAGTATCACCTCTCAATACAAAATATATCAATGAATAATAGTGAATTAAGACATAGAATAGTGATGCAAAATGGACGTATCAACCAGCGATCGGTGAGCGGCGTGATGCTTGCAATCTCCGAGATGTATTTCTCTAAGGATATCTATACCTTGCTGCTAGGAGACGCACCGTAGGAAAACTCCTATGGTACTTATTTTGTATAGCTGGCCGTCTATTATGATGTAGCCTTTTGATCTGTGTACTATCTGTTGGCTTTCGACTTTGTTGACAGGCAATGTTCCTTCTTTCAAGTAGTTCATGAACGGTTCTTCCAAGACAGAGAGGTCACTATTACTGCATTACAAATGAGTCCACTCTATCTGGGTTATCAAGGTCCGCTCCTTTCACGGATGGGGTCTATAAATGCTCTAGGAAAACGCCAGGCGGAATTGGTCGGCAAGCTGATCCAAGCATAGACAGCAGATCTGCTGCCTCATTGTCCTCCCTTTTGATGTACTTGACTTCATAATCGTCAAAGAAGTTGGCTGTCTCTTCTACTTCGTCTCGATATGCCGCCATCATAGAGTTTCGTGCGTTTCAGTTGCCAGCCACATGCTGGGCCACCAAGCCAGAATCTCCACAGCAAACTATGTGCTTGATGCCAATATCCTTGGCCACACGAAGTCCGTGAAAGAGGGCCTCACATTCTGCCATGTTGTTGGTAGCGTTGAAGTGGATCTGCAGGACGTACTGTAGCTTCTCTGCTGTTGGTGATTGCAATAATACACTAGCCTCCAAGCCATTGAGTAGCTTGGATCCGTCAAAGTGCATTACCCAATACTCTGGCTCTGGCACCAGAGTGTTCTCTAGTAGTTCTGTCCAATCTGCGATGAAATACGCCAATGCTTGAGATTTGATAGTGTCTCGCCTCTTATAGGTGATTTCAAAGGCGGCAAGCTCGATGCCCCACTTTGCCACCCTTCATGTAGCGCCGCTGTTATTGATAATGTCGGACAGTGGAGCCTTGATCACCACTGTGATTGGGTGCTCCTGGAAGTAGTGCCTTAGCTTCCGTGAAGCAAGGAAAACTCCATAAGCTAGCTTCTGTTAGTGCGGGTAACATTGCTTGGATTCCGTCAAGACCTTGCTTACATAGCAAACTGGTCTCTGAACTCCGTGCTCGTGTGTTGGCTCCTTGCGCTCCACCACAACGATGATTCTGATAACCCGATTGGTTGCCACCATGTATACTAGCATAGGCTCCATTGAATCAAGTGGTGCAATTATTGGAGCGGAGGAGAGTATTCTCTTCAACTCCTTAAGTGTTGCATCTGCTTCGTCCATCCGTATGAATTTTTCCGCCTTCTTGAGCAATTTGTAGACCGGCATAGTCTTCTCTCCAAGTCGGCTGATGAACCGGCTTACTGCTGCAGCACAGCTTGTGAGCCTATGTATGTCCTTCAATCAAGTCAGGTGTTTGATGTTAAGGATGGCCTTGATCTTCTCTGGGTTGACTTCAATTCCACGGTGCGAAATGATGAATCCCAACAATTTGCCATATGGCACCCCGAAGCCACACTTCTTAGAGTTAATCATCATGTTGTACTTCCGAAGATTGTCAAAGGTTTCCTGCAACTCGGTGATGAGGTTGTTTGATTTCTTTGACATCACCGCAATGTCGTCCACATAAGCATATACGTTGCGACCTATTTGGTCATGTAGGTAATGATGTATCGTCCGCTGGTAGGTAGCGCTAGCGTTTTTCAACCCAAAGGGCATCGTGACAAAGCAACATGTGTCATAAGGTGTGATGAACAAAGTGGCCAATTGGTCCGGCTTTCGCATCTTGATTTGGTGGTATCCTGAGTATGCATCGAGAAAACATAGAAGTTCCGAGCCAGTCGTCTTGTCAATGACTTGGTCAGTGCGAGGCAAAGCAAACGGATCCCTCAGACACACTTTGTTCAAGCCGGTGTAATCAACGCACATTCTTAATTCTTTGGCTCCCATTTTGGGGACAAGTACATGATTGGCCACCCACTGGGTGTCAATATCTCCTCGGATAAAACTAGCCTTAAGTAACCTAGCTATCTCATTGCCTATAGCCTATCGTTTTTCATCACTAAAGCATCGTAAAGGTTGTTTCACCGGTTTTGCTTTAGGGTCGATGTTTAAGCTATGCTCAGCAAATTCCCTAGGTATACCCTTCATGTCGGCAGGTTGCCAGGCGAAGATGTCCCTATTCTCATGGAGGAACTCGATGAGCGCACTTTCCTATTTGGGATCTAGGTCCATGCCAATGAGGTGGTCTTGGAGGAATCTCCTTCAACAAGTTCCACTTTCTTGGTCTTGATGGCAGTCTTGAATGCAGGTTCGGAGTCAGAAATCCGCTTCTTCAAAGTCTTCATCTTCAAGGCGTTGACCTGGTGCTGTATCTCCTGGAACTCTTCACCATAGAGGACCGCTTCGGCGAAGGCGGATTCACTCAGCTCGCACTCCGTTGCCTTGGTGAAGCTTCCGGCAATAGTGATGCTGCCTTTTGGCCGGGTATCTTGAGCTTGTTGTAGATGAAACATGGCCTGGTGAGGAAGGATTGGAAGATGTCTCGTCCAAATATGACGTGGTACACGCTCTTAAAGGGCACCACTTCAAAGGCCATGTGCTCTTGGCGGTAATTATTAACATCACCAAAGGCGACCAGAAGTGTGATGCAACCAAGGGAATTAGCTTGTCAGCCAGGAACAACGCCATGTAGAACATTGTTGCTCTTCCTTAGCTGGGTCTCCATCAAGTTCATCTTATGTAGTTTATCCAAGTACATGATGTTGATGCTGCTTCCACTATCCACGAGGCACTTGTGTTGGGTCCGCAGCATAGAAAACAAAAAATTTCCTACGGTGTGAACTACACGCCAAGATCTATCTACTAGGTACAAAGCAACAGGTGGACATACATCCAATGAGAACTTACCCTCGAAGACAACGAGTTTTGTTAATGAGTAGGAACTCGTGGTTGATGTAGTCGTACACTTGCCGATCTCAAGATCGTGAGGAAGTCCGAGCGTCGCAACTCAGCAGCGCATCCGCACTCGCACACATGTTCAAGCCACCGGACAACCTACACCTCCTCGCTCCAGCGATCCAGTGGAAGCAGCAGCTCCTTCCAGACGAAATTCCACCGGAAACATGTATCTCGCTAATCCGAGACCATGGGGGAATAATTCTAGAGGGGGAGAGAGATCCTTCACAAGGAGGTGTGTGGATGAAGGAGGGAATGGGTGGCCTTTTATAGGAGGAGGGGGGTGTCCCCTCTCTCCATGGCCGGCGCATGGGGGGGTGACCCCTCACCTCCCCATTCATGTGGTGGTAACCCCTCCACATTAAAATGCCTCTTCACATTCCCTTTTAAAGTCTCTACTTTAAATGCATTAAATTTCTCCAAATTTAATGCTCTCTCATTTAATAAAACTCTTTTTATTAAATTTATTCAGAATTTTGTTAATTACTTTAATTAACAAACATTCACATATAGCCCCTTGCAATATTTCAATATCACATGCAGAACCACTTTCTGCAATTTCACCCGAAACAATTTCCGGTTTCTATTGAAACAATTCCTGCGCTTTGCAATTCTTTTGTCTGAAACATATGTGCTCCAAAATGGTGTCCGGTAACTCTTAAGTGTGCCACCCTACGGTTCGCGAATAATGCAGACATGATCGAGACCCTTCTCCGATCAATAATCAGCAGCGGGACCTGGAGATCCGTACTGACTCCTACACATTCAACGATGACTTCTGTGATCGTGAGAACCTTTAACGCTTGTAACTAAATCCCTTTGTCTCTCAATATATTACATTTCCGAGATTCAATCATCGGTATCTCCATACCTAGTTTGATCTCGTTACCGACATGCACTCTTTTCTCGTTCCCGTGATATAACATTCTAGTGATCACATCAACATAACACCTTCGTAGTACTGAACCCATCTTTATAGTCACTCTGTTACGGTGGGACATTTGATGTTATCAAGATACTCTTCTGGTGTTAGCAATTAACATGATCTCATGGTCTAAGGATAAAGATTATTTCGTATGATGTTATAGCAATATAAACATAATGACTTGATCATAATGCTATACTTCGGATGAATGTTCATCACATCATTCCACCAATGGTGTGACCTTGTTATTAACAACATCCAATGTCCATGATCAGGAAACCTTGATCATCTTGTTAATCAACAAGCTAGTCTATAAGAGAGGCATAACTAGGAACCCTTTTTGTTTATTAAACACACATGTATTGATGTTTCCGATCAATACAATTCTAGCATGTAAAATAAACATCTATCATATATAAGGAATATATAATAACAACTTTATTATTGCCTCTCAGGGCATATTTCCTTCAGTCTCCCACTTGCACTAGAGACAATAATCTAGTTCACATAGTGATAAATCTAACACCCATGGAGTTTTGGTGTTGATCATGTTTTGCCCTAGGGAGAACTTTAGTCAACGGATCTGCTACATTTAGGTCCGTGTGTACTTTACAAATCTTTATATCTCCATCCTTAACATGCTCGCGGATGGAGTGAAACCGGCGCTTAATATGTTTGGAATTCTTGTGAGACCTCGGTTCCTTTGCGTTGGCTATGGCTCCATTATTGTCACAATAGATCACCATTGGGTCCAATGCACTGGGAACAACACCTAGTTCCGTAATGAACTCTTTCATCCAAACCGCCTCCTGCGCCGCTTCTGAAGCAGCAACATATTCCTCCTCCGTCGTTGATCCAGCCACCACAGGTTGTTTGGAACTCCTCCAACTAACTGCTGCTCCGTTCAAGAGAAATACGTATCCGGATTGAGACTTAGAGTCATCCGGATCGGTGTCAAAGCTAGCATCGACATAACACTTAGCGACTAGCTCTTCTTCACTGTGGCATCGCGCTAAAACCACTACTTCAAAATCACTGTGTTTTTGTGCATTGCATCATCATGACCGCATGCTCATGTCATCATGCCACATTGCATTTGAGCATCGTCATCATCTTGCATGGTTTGTCTCAAAACTATTTTCGAAAAGCCGGTTTTGTTTTCTAAACGCCCCGTCTTTATTTCAAATTAAAACCCGGGCCTTCGGATTATTTTGTTTCGTCTAAAAACGGATTACAAAAGCCTCGTTTTAAATAAATAAAATATTTAAGTTATTTTTAGGAGGCAGCCCGCCAGGCCCGAAAGCCCGGCCGGCCACCTCCAAACCCTAAAAATAAAATCCTATCCTACCCCACCCAAATCCTACCTACCGCCTCCCCCTAACCACACAGCCACCAACCGTTTCCCTCCCTGTCTTTTTCAGCCACCGCCTGGGCGCGCTACCCCATCCCACCACCTGGTCGCCACCCCTAGCCAACACCTCATCGCCACCTTATCCTCAACTCCCGCCCACCACCTGCCAGTTCCTCGCCCTGGCCCACCTCCTCGCCCTGCCGCACTCCCACGCGTCGCCCTGGCCCTACCCCACCGACACGCTCCCAGGCGCCACAACCGCACGCGAATTCCCCACCCCTGGCTACCCGCTCGCCCCAACCCGCACAGCACAGCCCGCCAACCACCACCGGCAGTCCACCCTGGCCCCACCACGCGAGACAGGCCCCTGCCCAGATCCCACTCCGCCTCGGTCCTATCGCCAACCACCGCCCGCGCGCGCAGTGTACGACCCCGCAGCTCTCGCCACCTACCCCGTGGCCCTACCACGACGCCTATCCCCCTCTCCCTTCCCGCGATTCCTCTCCTCCCCTTCGCATCAAGGCCACCCCGGCCGCGCCGCCGTCTCCACTGCCTCGCTTCCCCGGCCTGCTCCCTCGCGTCGTCGTCCCCTCCGGCCACCGCCGCGTCGCCAGCGCCGCCGTCTCCTCCGCCTCGCTTCCCCGGCCTGCTCCCTCGCGTCGCCGTCCCCTCCGGCCACCGCCGCGTCGCCAGCGTCGCCGGCCGCCTCCCTTCCCCGTCATCCGCGCCGCCGCTCCCCCTTACCTGCAGCGGCGCCTCGGCCCGCATCTCCCGCAAGCTTGGCCGCCGCCGCCCTCTCCTCCGGCCGGCTCACCTCCCCTTCCCCGTCCCCTTGCCTCCTTGTCGTCGACCCACCCTCCCCCTTGCGCTGGCGATGTCGCCGCCGTCGGGCCATCTCCTCTCTCTCCCGCTCGAGCCCGCCGTCGCGGCCCTGTCTCTGCGCACAGAGTCGACACCGCGCCTCCTGGTGCTCAGGCCCGTAGCCGCCGAGCCCCGCCTCTTCTCTGTCCGCTTTAGGGAGCTGCCGCCATGGCCCCTTCGCCATCATCGCCCACCACCCCTCCGCATCGGCCTCTGCAGTCCTCCTCCCACCGAGCTTCCCCTGCCCGATCTCGGCCTCCTCCGCCCCAACGTCCTACAACCGCGAGCACGCCTCCGTATCCCTGCTGCTGCATTTCGTGCGAGCGTCCGCGCCGCCTTCGAGTCGTGCGGGCACCCGTGTGCCGGTGCCGGTTCGTGTGGTGTAGCAGGTGTTTGTGCCCGTGTGGCCTTTTTCCTCCTGCCAGGATCGGGTGATGTGAAGAGATGGTGTTTTGACATGTTGATTCCCAAGTTTTTGCCTTAACATGGATGAGAGGACGCCATAAGGATGGTGCGAGAACGATCCGATGACGACGCATCGAGGTGATCCTCAACCCCCCACAAGATCTCGATTGCACCAAGAGCGACCACGTCAAGAACTCCTGCCCGGACACCGTGCCACAAGATCTACTTCCCGGGTCCGAAGACCGAACCCTGGCGTGCCAAGTTCTTTGACCCCGAGGACCGATCCATCGGATGCGACAAGACCTCCTTCTCGGAACCAGCAAGTACTTCCTCTCGGATGCCAAGGCCCGAACCTGAAGAACACCAAGATCGCCACGGAATGCCAAGTTCTTCATCCCGGACGCCATGACCGCCTAACGGATTTGAAGACCCCGGTACCCGATCCACTCAAGTTCGCCATCGACGACAAGATCGACCGTTTGACACCCAAGTTCTCCGTCGCGACACGACAAGTTCTCCATCTTGAATCCGAACCTCGCCGTCCCTGTCGAACCCCGAGACTGGACCCCGGACCCCCGGAACCCAAGATCTTCCGATCCCAGATGTGTGCCCCTAAGCCTCTATTTTTATAATATGACATTATCAACTGTCGCATATTAATTGTTCATCTCGCATGCATCCCATGTGGGTTGGGGGCATTATGCCGATTCACCTCATAATTAAATATGGAGTGTTTATGCGGAATACCTTTGTCTTATACCGCCTCCATTTAAAGTTGAGTAGCGAACTGATGCCATGTTTTGCCTGGTTAAGACAACATTTAAATTGCGGGTTTCTAAATAACTTGAACCGTGTAATTAATTGTCGGGACCCCGGTTCCGCTTAATACTGCCTAATTGCACCGCATCTGTGCCATGTCATGCATCATATCATAAGCATGCCGGATCTTCTGTCGTAGTATTAAATATTGCATCCGGTGTTTCTTCTAGTGTTTTCTTCTTCGCGGATTAGGCCGATGAGTTGATGCGAGTATCGACAAGTTCTCCGGATATGAACCTTCGGTAGTGTTTCCAGGCGAGCATTCTCCCCCTTTCTACCTATTTTGCATTTATAGTCTTTATTTCCTCCTGTTGATCTATTGCTATCCGTGTCGCGATGCTTTAGTTTCCGTGCAGCAGTTATATCCTGTGCAGCCTCTATATTGCCATGGACACCTCCTAATACCTGTTGTTTGGTAGATAGCTGGCCTTGCGATTCGTAGTTGCTTGCTCAGGTGCGGTCTCGTGTTGTCGAGTACCACAGTTGTTGGAATGCTGGCAGATGTTTACGGTGGAGATGATCACGACTTCAAATACAACTATTAAATTGCTGGGATAACTAATGAAAGAGGCACCAGTGGACAATATATGCTATTTGGTTTTTATGTCCACTTGTGTCCCGTAGGCCCCGAGTACTTGATACCTGTTCCTTGACTATTCGCACTATCCACATCCGGGAGAGTCTATGAATCCCCCTTAGCCAGAGCTTGATTCATTTCTTATTTCTTGGGGCCACAAAGTAGTTTGGGGCTTTATTACTATCATATACTTATGCCATGCTTAATACTTTATTTACGATTGTGCGTGGAGCACCTGTACTGTTTTGGAACGTGGAATGTTTTCGCGGTATCGACAAGCCCATTCACACTTTCGGGTTGCCAGTCGTTTACATCCATTGACACAAACCCTTGGTCCGTCTCAGAGCCGGCCAACTTCGTTGCGGGTAGCTTAGTGGGGTGGCCCCCTGAAATGATTTATGAATCCTATGATTGCTTTGTCGTGAAAGCCTCGTTGGGTTTTGAGTTGGTTTTTCCGAGGTTGATCGTGTGTGTGTTGCTATTTGTGCACCCCTACAGGGTAAATCTTTCTAAAAGACGTATCCGCGGTTATGGACGACTTGGAGCATAGTATCTCGATCATAGACAAGCATAACTAAAGTAGTGCTATAAACTTGACTTAATATATAACTAGTAACCAAATTCAACTATCACGGAATGGATATTAAAGTGCCAACAACTGGTGGATCTGGGGTTGTTCTGCGACATGCTGTACCTGCCTAGTAAGTATTGCAACTCCAATGGAATGTGATAAAAGTGCCAACAATTGCTGGGTTTTGGGATTCCTCAGGACAATTATATCTGACTAGTAAATGTTCCAACTACAACGGAATGGTGATTAAAACTGCCACTACTTATGCTTCAGGATGACTCATGCTATCTATATTTGATTAGTAAGTGCTGCAACTATAACGGAATGAGTAAAACTGCGAACTATGTGAGTTCCTTGGTCCGACTTCCTCGTTTGGTCTCGAGGGGGAAATACCAGGATGGGTATGATTGGTGTTAGTATCAGGTTGGATCCGAATAGGTCTTTCTTATCCCTCTCTAATAGCCGCCAGTTTTACTGAGTCTCTATAGGTTGTTTAGTGCTGCTGCGCTGCCGCTTCAGTCCACCATACCTATGTAGGCGAGAGCCGCCGAATTCTAGCCTCGCCGTGTACTGGCCTCAGTACTGACGCTCCTCTTTTTCCTTTGCCCTTTGTCGACACCCCTTTTATTTTAGCAGGTTTGAGATCGACGTCGTTAGCAGGGTTACCCTTCCGGCTTGGCCTGGGCAGGGTTATGGACGCCATTGGTTATTCTTCAGGGCTCTTAGCCCCCTTTGCATCTTGTCCGTAGTCGGACGCTCTATCGTTTTCAAGGTGATTTGGATCTTTGTACTGTATATCGGTATTCTTGACTCATGGAGTCGTGTTGTATATATATCTGTTCTGTGGGTCCCATCGAGGACTGTTGTGTAATGGTATTACTTCATTTTCCACCCGCGCGCAAGTGCCTGGTGGGCGTCCTTGAATCATTTCTATGCGGGTTTGGCGGAAAGGGCTAAAACTTGCATATGGCCGATTCGAGGTTTTTACAGAGTGGTATTAGAGCCCAGCAGTTGCGATACCCCACTGGTCCAGCCTATAGGATAACCTAGCTAACGGCCGTTGTAGAGTGTCAAAACTATTTTAGCAAATCGGTTGGATAGATCTGATTAGGTCTGATTTTACTCCTTACCCCTCTGCTATTCTCCTCTTACCTCTGCGTGTTTTAAATCTGCTCTCTTCCCTTTCTCTGAGTCCAGGAATTCTCGTGGTTGGGTTTCTGTCGTACCTCCAGGGTTTCTCTTCCTCCTTTGGTAATGGTGTTTCTACCTCCGGACTTCATGCTATCTGAGTGATCCTTTATCCGTGGTACCATTCTTTGTTCCTTTTTGTGCCTTCCGGTGTTTTTCGACGCAACGACATCATCTACGCCAGATCCGATGCAGAGCCGGCATCACTCTTCTGTTTCCAAACCTCGATTGTCGAGATCTTCAGTCTAATTCCGAGAATGGTTGCACGCTTTTCTACTGATTGTGCGGAGTAATAGTTTGGGTGTGTGATGGATTGGCCCCCATGCCGACTACTCACTCTATTTGCTCATGTACATTGAAGTAGATGAGAATGCATCGGTTCTCTCTTTCTATCGAAGTTCCTTTGTCCTTTGTTTCCCGGAGTGTTCTCTTGACGATCACGGACAACGACCCCTTGTTAGTGGTGTCACGAGGATCTACACGAAGCAAGAAGATTCGGATCATCGTCCTTCTTCCCCGTACCATGAGGAGGATCTCGAGGGCGAGATCCATTATTAGTGGTGTCGAATTGTGGCATCCCGCTAAAACCACTACTAGAAAATCGCTGTGTTTTTGTGCATTGCATCATCATGACCGCATGCTCATGTCATCATGCCACATTGCATTTGAGCATCGTCATCATCTTGCCTGGTTTGTCTCAAAACTATTTTCGAAAAGCCGGTTTTGTTTTCTAAATGCCCCGTCTTTATTTCAAATTAAAACCCGGGCCTCCGGATTATTTTGTTTCATCTAAAAACGGATTAAAAAAGCCTCGTTTTAAATAAATAAAATATTTAAGTTATTTTTAGGAGGCAGCCCGCCAGACACGAAAGCCCGGCCGGCCACCTCCAAACCCTAAAAATAAAATCCTATCCTACCCCAGCCAAATCCTACCTACCGCCTCCCCCTAACCACACAGCCACCAACCGTTTCCCTCCCTCACTTTTTCAGCCGCTGCCACCTGGGCGCGCTACCCCATCCCACCACCTAGTCGCCACTCCTAGCCAACACCTCATCGCCACCTTATCCTCAACTCCCACCCACCACCTGCCGGTTCCTCGCCCTGGCCCACCTCCTCGCCCTACCACACTCCCACGCGTCGCCCCTGGCCCCACCCCACCGACACGCTCCCAGGCGCCAAAACCGCAAGCGAATTCCCCACCCCTGGCTGCCCGCTCGCCCCAACCCGCACAACACAACACGCCAACCACCACCTGCAGTCCACCCTGGCCCCACCACGCGAGACAGGCCCCTGCCCAGATCCCACTCCGCCTCGGTCCTATCGCCAACCACCGCCCGCGCGCGTAGTGCACGACACCGTAGCTTTCGCCACCTACCCCGCGGCCCCAGGACGTCGCCTGTCCCCCTCTCCCTTCCCGCGATTCCTCTTCTCCCCTTTGCCTCAAGGCCACCCCGGCTGCACCGCCGTCTCCTCCGCCTCGCTTCCCTGGCCTCCTCCCTCGCGTCGCCGTCCCCTCCGGCCACCGCCGCGTCGCTAGCGCCGCCGTCTCCTCTGCCTCGCTTCCCCGGCCTGCTCCCTCGCATCGTCATCCCCTCCGGCCACCGCCGCATCGCCAGCATCGCCGGCCGCCTCCCCTCGGTGTCATCCGCGCCGCCGCTCCCCCTTACCTGCAGCGCCGCCCCGGCCCGCATCTCCCGCAAGCTCAGCCGCTGCCGCCCCTCTCCTCTGGCCGGCTCACCTCTCCTTCCACGGCCCCTTGCCTCCTCGTCGTCGACCCACCCTCCTCCTCGCGCTGGCGATGTCGCCGCCGCCGGGCCATCTCCTCTCTCTCCCACTCGAGCCTGCCGTCGCGGCCCTGTCTCTGCGCACAGAGTCGACACCGCGCCTCCTGGTGCTCAGGCCCGTAGCCGCCGAGCCTCGCCTCTTCTCTGTCCGCTGCAGGGAGCTGCCGTCGTGGCCCCTTCGCCATCATCGCCCACCACCCCTCCACATCGGCCTCTGCAGGCCTCGACCCGGCATCCCCCCGCCGAGCTTCCCCTGCCCGATCTCGGCCTCCTCCGCCCCAACGTCCTACAACCGCGAGCACGCCTCCGTATCCCTACCGCCGCGTTCCGTGTGAGCGTCCGTGCCGCCTTCGAGTCGTGCGGGCACCCGTGTGCCAGTGCCGGTTCGTGTGGTGTAGCAGGTGTTTGTGCCCGTGTGGCCTTTTTCCTCCTGCGAGGATCGGGTGATGTGAAGAGATGGTGTTTTGACATGTTGATTTCCAAGTTTTTTCCTTAACATGGATGAGAGGACCCCATGAGGATGGTGCGAGACCGATCCGATGATGACGCATCGAGGTGATCCGCAACCCCCACAAGATCTCGATTGCACCAAGAGCGACCACGTCGAGAACTCCTGCCCGGACACCGTGCCACAAGATCTACTTCTCGGATCCAAAGACCGAACCCTAGCGCGCCAAGTTCTTCGACCCCGAGGACCGATCCATCGGATGCGACAAGACCTCCTTCTCGGAACCACCAAGTACTTCCTCTCGGACGCCAAGGCCCGAACCTGAAGAAGGCCAAGATCGCCACGGAATGCCAAGTTCTTCATCCCGGACGCCATGACCGTCTACACGGATTCGAAGACCCCGGTACCCCGATCCACTCAAGTTCGCCATCGACGACAAGATCGACCGTTTGACACCCAAGTTCTCCATCGCGACACGACAAGTTCTCAATCTTGTATCCGAACCTCACCGTCCCCGTCGAACCCTGAGACAGGACCCCGGACCCCCGGAACCCAAGATCTTCTGAACCCAGATGTGTGCCCCTAAGCCTCTATTTTTATAATATGACATTATCAAGTGTCGCATATTAATTGTTCATCTCGCATGCATCCCATGTGGGTTGGGGGCATTATGCCGATTCACCTCATAATTAAATATGGAGTGTTTATGCGGAATACCTTTGTCTTATACCGCCTCCATTTAAAGTTGAGTAGCGAACTGATGCCATGTTTTTCCTGGTTAAGACAACTTTTTAATTGCGGGTTTCTAAATAACTTGAACCATGTAATTAATTGTCGGGACCCCGGTTCCGCTTAATACTGCCTAATTGCACCGCATCTGTGCCATGTCATGCATCATATCATAAGCATGCCGGATCTTCTGCCGTAGTATTAAATATTGCATACGGTGTTTCTTCTAGTGTTTGCTTCTTCACAGATTAGGCCGATGAGTTGATGCGAGTATCGACAAGTTCTCCGGATATGAACCTTCGGTAGTGTTTCCCAGGCGAGCATTCTCCCCCTTTCTACCTATTTTGCATTTATAGTCTTTATTTCCTCCTGTTGATCTATTGCTATCCGCATCGCGATGCTTTAGTTTCCGTGCACCAGTTATATCCCGTGCAGCCTCTATATTGCCATGGACACCTCCTAATACCTGTTGTTTGGTAGATAGCTGGCCTTGCGATTCGTAGTTGCTTGCTCAGGTGCGGTCTTGTGTTGTCGAGTACCACAGTTGTTGGAATGCCGGCAGATGTTTACGGTGGAGATGATCACGACTGCAAATACAACTATTAAATTGCTGGGATAACTAATGAAAGAGGCACCGGTGGACAATATATGCTATTTGGTTTTTATGTCCACTTGTGTCCCGTAGGCCCCGAGTACTTGATACCTGTTCCTTGACTATTCGCACTATCCACATCCGGGAGAGTCTATGAATCCCCCTTAGCCAGAGCTTGCTTCATTTCTTATTTCTTGGGGCCACAAAGTAGGTTGGGGCTTTATTACTATCCTGTACTTATGCCATGCTTACTGCTTTATTTATGATTATGCGTGGAGCACCTGTACTGTTTTGGAACGTGGAATGTTTTCGCGGTATCGACAAGCCCAGTTACACTTTCGGGTTCCCAGTCGTTTACAACCATTGACACAAACCCTGGGTCCGTCTCGGAGCCGGCCAACTTCGTTGTGGGTAGCTTAGTGGGGTGGCCCTGAAATGATTTATGAATCCTGTGATTGCTTTGTCGTGAAAGCCTTGTTGGGTTTTGAGTTGGTTTTTCCGAGGTTGATCGTGTGTGTGTTGCTATTTGTGCACCCTTGTAGGGTAAATCTTTCTGAAAGCCGTGTTTGCGGTTATGGAAGACTTGGAGCACAGTATCTCGATCATAGACAAGCATAACTAAAGTAGTGCTATAAACTTGACTTAATATATGACTAGTAACCAGATTCAACTATCACGGAATGGATATTAAAATGCCAACAACTGGTGGATCTGGGGTTGTTTTGCGACATGTTGTACCTGCCTAGTAAGTATTGCAACTCCAATGGAATGTGATAAAAGTGCCAACAATTGCTGGGTTTTGGGATTCCTCAGGACAATTATATCTGACTAGTAAATGTTCCAACTACAACGGAATGGTGATTAAAACTGCCACTACTTATGCTTCAGGATGACTCATGCTATCTATATCTGATTAGTAAGTGCTGTAACTATAACGGAATGAGTAAAACTGCCAACTGTGTGAGTTCCTTGGTCTGACTTACTCGTTTGGTCTCGAGGGGGAAATACCAGGATGGGTATGATTGGTGTTAGTATCAGGTTGGATCCGAATAGGTCTTTCTTATCCCTCTCTAATAGCGGCCAGTTTTACTGAGTCTCTATAGGTTTTTTAGTGCTGCTGCGCTGCCGCTTCTGTCCACCATACCTATGTAGGCGAGAGCCGCTGAATTCTAGCCTCGCCGTGTACTGGCTTCAGTACTGACGCTCCTCTTTTTCCTTTGCCCTTTGTCGGCACCCCTTTTGTTTTAGCAGGTTTGAGATCGACGTCGTTAGCAGGGTTACCCTTCTGGCTTGGCCTGGGCAGGGTAATGGACACCATTGGTTATTCTTCAGGGCTCTTAGCCCCCTTTGCATCTTGTCCGTAGTCGGACGCTCTATCGTTTTCAAGGTGATTTGGATCTTTGTACTGTATATCGGTGTTCTTGACTCATGGAGTCGTGTTGTATATATATCTGTTCTGTGGGTCCCATCGAGGACTTTTGTGTAATGGTATTACTTTGTTTTCCACCCGCACGCAAGTGCCTGGTGGGCGTCCTTGAATCGTTTCTAAGCGGGTTTGGCAGAAAGGGCTAAAACTTGCATAGGGCCGATTCGAGGGTGTTACATTCACCTCCGTATATAAGAAACATATCCTTAGTTCTTCTCAAGTACTTGAGGATGTTCTTTACCGCTATCCAGTGTTCCGAACCTGGATCAGATTGGTACCTACTAGTCAAACTAATAGCATGTGCCACATCTGGTCTTGTACATAGCATGGCATACATAATAGAGCCTATGGCCAAGGCATAGGGGATCTTATCCATCATCTCTCTTTCTTCCGCTGTAGCCAGACTTTGAGTCTTACTCAATGTCTTGCCTTGCAACATAGGTAAGAACCCCTTCTTACTTTTGTCCATATTAAACTTCTTTAATATCTTATCAAGGTATGTACTCTGCGATAGCCCAATTAGGCGCCTTGATCTATCTCTATAGATTTTAATGCCTAATATATATGATGCTTCACCAAGGTCTTTCATCGAAAATTTGCTGTTGAGATAACTTTTAACACTGTTTAAAAGATCTATATCATTTCCAATCAATAATATGTCATCCACATATAATATCAGAAATGCCACATTGCTCCCACTCACTTTCTTGTAAATACAAGCCTCTCCATAAGTTTGGACAAATCCAAACTCTATGATCACCTCATCAAAGCGGGGATTCCAACTCTGAGATGCTTGCTTCAGTCCATAGATGGATCGCTGAAGTTTGCATACCTTATTAGCATCCTTAGGATCAACAAAACCCTTAGGTTGTATCATGTACAACTCTTCTTCAATATTACCATTGAGGAACGCAGTTTTGACATCCATCTGCCATATTTCATAATCGAAATATGTAGCAATTGCTAACATAATCCTAACCGACTTAAGCATCGCTACGGGAGAGAATGTCTCATCGTAGTCAACTCCTTGAATTTGTCGAAACCCCTTTGTGACAAGTCGAGCCTTATAGATGGTCACATTACCATCAGCATCGGTTTTTATTTTGAAAATCCATTTATTCTCAACGGCCTTTCGGTCGTGAGGTAAGTCCACCAAGTTCCAAACTTGGTACTCGTACATGGATTCCATCTCGGATTTCATGGCTTCTAGCCATTTGTTGGAATCTGGGCTCATCATCGCTTCTTCATACGTCGCAGGGTCATCCATTTCATCAACCATGAAATTCACAACAAGATTGCCGTACAGTTCAGGAGCTGCACGTGTCCTGCTTGACCTGCGAGGTTCGGTAGTGTCCTCTTTCGGAGTTTCATGATCATTATCATTAGCTCTCTCTTCATCAGGTGAAGTCAACTCCGAAACAACTTCCGGTGCTGCGCCACTCGCCATTCCATGAAGAGAAGGTTCAATAACCTCTTCGAGTTCTACCTTTCGACTACTCACACCTTTCGCGAGAAACTCCTTCTCAAGAAAGGATCCATTCTTGGCAACAAAAACCTTGCCCTCGGATCTGTGATAGAAGGTATACCCAATTGTTTCCTTAGGGTATCCTATGAAGACGCATTTTTCCGCTTTGGGTTCGAGTTTATCCGGTTGAAGTTTCTTCACATAAACATCGCATCCCCAAACTTTAAGAAATGATAGCTTAGGTTTGTTTCCAAACCATAATTCATACGGTGTCGTTTCAACGGATTTAGATGGTGCCCGATTTAAAGTGAATGCAGTTGTTTCTAGTGCATAACCCCAAAATGACAGTGGCAAGTCAGTCAGAGACATCATAGATCGAACCATATCCCATAAGGTACGATTACGACGTTCCGACACACCATTACGTTGTGGTGTTCCGGCAGGCGTGAGTTGTGAAACTATTCCACACTCTTTCATGTGTGTGCTAAACTCGTAACTTAGATACTCTCCTCCATGGTCAGACCATAGAAATTTGATCTTTCTATTATGATGATTTTCCACTTCATTCTGAAATTCCTTGAACTTTTCAAAAGTTTCAGACTTGTGTTTCATCACATAGATATACCCATATCTACTCAAATCATCCGTGAAAGTAACAAAATAACGATATCCACCTCGCGCCGACACACTCATTGGTCCACACACATCAGTATGTATGATTTCCAATAGATCTGTCGCCCGTTCCATTGAATCGGAAAACGACGTTCTAGTCATCTTGCCCATAAGGCATGGCTCACATGTATCAAATGATTCAAAATCAAGTGATTCCAAAAGTCCATCAGAATGGACTTTCTTCATGCGTTTAACACCAATATGACCTAGACGGCAGTGCCACATATATGTAGACATATCATCATCAAGTTTAATCCTTTTAGCATTAACATTATGAATGTGTGTAATATTACTATCGAAATCCAACAGAAATAAACCATTCAACATAGGTGCATGACCATAAAAGATATCATTCTCATAAATCGAACAACCATTGTTTTCAGATTTAAAGGAATGACCACTTTGCATCAAACACGATCCAGATACAATGTTCATGCTTAGTGCAGGCACTAAATAACATTTATTTAGGTTTATAACTAATCCCGATGGCAAATGGAGAGGTAGCCTCCCGACGGCGATCACATCAACTTTTGATCCATTGCCGACCCCTATTCTGACCTCATCCCTTGCTAGTTGTCGCTTGTTCCGTAGCCCCTGAACCGAGTTACATATATTAGCAACCGATCCCGTACCAAATACCCAGGTGCTACTGCGAGTACTAGTCAAGTACATATCAATAACATGTATATCACATATACCTTTGTTTCCCTTGCCGAACTTCTTGTCCACCAAATACTTGGCGCAGTTGCACTTCCAATGGCCAGTCCCCTTACAATAGTAGCACTCGGTGTCAGACTTAGGGCTAGCTCGGGGTTTCTTTTCAGGCGTGGCAACAGACTTGCCACCCTTCTTTCCCTTGTGCTTGCCTTTCTTGTCTTTCTTGAAACCGGTGGTCCTATTGATCATCAACACTTGATGTTCTTTCCTAATATCCACTTCTGCAGTCTTAAGCATTGACAGAAGCTCGGGAAGAGACTAGCTAGGTGGCAGAGATTGGAGAACACGATGTATGCCTAAGTCAATGGGAATCGTTATTCCCAAGGACACAAGCTTATCGGTGTACCCAGACATTTTGAGTACGTGCTCACTAACGAAGCTATTTTCCTCCATCATGCAGCTAAAGAACTTTTCTGTAGCATTATAACTCTCTACAGCAACATGGGTATCGAAAATCATTTTCAATTCTCCCATGGTATCAAAGGCATTGCCATTTTCGAAACGCTTTCGAAGTTCTGGCTCTAGCCCATACAGTATGCCGCAATGAACTAAGTTGTGGTCCTCCTGACGAGTCACATAGACATTCTTTTCCTTGTCAGGGGAATCAGGAGCTGGTGGGGGGCCTAGCGGCGCATCTAGCACATATTGCTTTTGTGCAGCAGTGAGGAGAATCCTCCAATTCATAGCCTAGTTGGTGAAGTTGCTACCATTCGCAACAAGTTTCTCTTTCTCCATGAACACATTGAAATTAAAAGCAGGTGGTGCCATCTACAACAGAATTTGTAAAGTTTATTTAGACTAAGTTTATGATAGATTGAGTTCAACTAATCCAAATTACTAAGGAACTCCCACTCAAAAATGACATCCCTTGTGTCTTTTTGGTGATTACATGAACCAAATCCACTACACCAAGTCCGATCATCACGTGAGTTGATGTAGCTTCAAAGGCGAGCATCTATATGGGCATCATATCAACTATATGACTCATGCTTAACTTTTCGGTCCGTGTTCCGAGGCCATGTATATACATGCTAGGCTCGCCAAGTAAGAACCTTAGTATTCGTGTGTGTAAAACTGTCTTACACCCGTTCCTATGAAAGGGTAGATTCAAGTACACCCGATCATCATGTGATATCTCGAAACACGATTCACAGAACGGTGCATACTTAAGGAAGAACACATTTTTATCTTGATATCTAAATGAGGGATCATCTTATAATGCTACCAAAAGCGCCAAACTAGCAGTATAAGATACTAACATCTAATGTGTAAAGTGAGATGATATGGTCCATGCATTTGATCTCTATCACTTGCATCGTGGTATGATCTCTATCATATGTGTAAGGCCAAGGTCTATGGAACTTACACGTTGAGTGTGTTGTAAGAGTATCTATCATACATCTACTTACAACAATACCATATCAATAAACTAGCCCAGCAACGATCTAAACTAGACGCCTCTAATTTATCAATTGCAAGTTTTACATGGCTTAGGGCTTTCAGAGATAGAACCGTTCTCACCTACAAACATGAACCACAACGAGGATAACTAAGTTATTAGCAACTCGTTGTAAATCAGATATTATACTATAGTAGGAGAGACAAACACCCGCCAGCCACTTATGCAAAACAAGTTGCATGTCAGTCGTGGAACCGGTCTCATGTACGATGGCATGTAAGGTTGGTCCGGGCCACTTCATCCCACTATGCCACCAATATCCAAAATACATAGAAGATGCAATAACATGATCATCATCGCCCACATATAAACATATGTGTACTACCCGAGCAAAGCAGCTACACAAAGATCAGGCTCTGATACCACTGTTGGGTCCGCAGCATAGAAAACAAAAAATTTCCTACGGTGTGAACTACCCGCCAAGATCTATCTACTAGGTACAAAGCAACGGGTGGACATACATCCAACGAGAACTTACCCTCGAAGACAACGAGTTTTGTTAATGAGTAGGAACTCGTGGTTGATGTAGTCCTACACTTGCCGATCTCAAGATCATGAGGAAGTCCGAGCGCCGCAACTCAGCAGCGCATCCGCACTCGCACACACGTTCAAGCCACCGGACAACCTCCACCTCCTCGCTCCAGCGATCCAGCGGAAGCAGCAACTCCTTCCAGACGAAATTCCACCGGGAACATGTATCTCGCTAATCCGAGACCATGGGGGAATAATTCTAGAGGGGAAGAGAGATCCTTCACAAGGAGGTGTGTGGATGGAGGAGGGAATGGGTGGCCTTTTATAGGAGGAGGGGGGGTGCCCCCTCTCTCCATGGACGGCGCATGGGGGGGTGACCCCTCACCTCCCCATTCATGTGGTGGTAACCCCTCCACATTAAAATGCCTCTTCACATTCCCTTTTAAAGTCTCCACTTTAAATGCATTAAATTTCTCCAAATTTAATGCTCTCTCATTTAATAAAACTCTTTTTATTAAATTTATTCAGAATTTTTTTAATTACTTTAATTAACAAACATACACATATAGCCCCTTGCAATATTTCAATATCACATGCAGAACCACTTTCTGCAATTTCACCCGAAACAATTTCCGATTTCTATTGAAACAATTCATGCGCTTTGCAATTCTTTCGTCTGAAACATATGTGCTCCAAAATGGTGTCCGGTAACTCTTAAGTGTGCCACCCTACGGTTCGCGAATAATGCAGACATGATCGAGACCCTTCTCCGATCAATAATCAGCAGCGGGACCTGGAGATCCGTACTGACTCCTACACATTCAACGATGACTTCTGTGATCGTGAGAACCTTTAACGCTTGTAACTAAATCCCTTTGTCTCTCGATATATTACATGTCCGAGATTCGATCATCGGTATCCCCATACCTAGTTTGATCTCGTTACCGACATGCACTCTTTTCTCGTTCCCGTGATATAACATTCTAGTGATCACATCACTTGCTTGCAATCTATCTTAATGTGATATCACCGAGAGGGCCCAGAGTATATCTATCCGTCATCTAGATTGACAAATTCCACTCTTGATCCATGAGCCTCAACATAACACCTTCGTAGTACTGAACCCATCTTTATAGTCACCCTGTTACGGTGTGACGTTTGATGTTATCAAGATACTCTTCCGGTGTTAGCAATTAACATGATCTCATGGTCTAAGTATAAAGATTACTTCGTATGATATTATAGCAATATAAACATAATGACTTGATCGTAATGCTATACTTCGGATGAATGTTCAGCACATCATTCCACCAATGGTGTGACCTTGTTATTAACAACATCCAATGTCCATGATCAGGAAACCTTGATCATCTCGTTAATCAACAAGCTAGTCTATAAGAGAGGCATAACTAGGAACCATTTTTGTTTATTAAACACACATGTATTGATGAAACATCTACCATATATAAGGAATATATAATAACAACTTTATTATTGCTTCTTAGGGCATATTTCCTTCAACTTGGTGAACCCGCTGCCGTCAATCAGGGGGTTGATGACCATGGCATACTGGTTCTCTGTTGAGATGAGCTCTAGGTGTCTTCTATGTCCCAACTGATTGGAATCTCTAACCACCTGACGTACTGGGGAACTGGGGGGGAGGGTAGCCATCAGTATCCTCAGGGAGGTTTTCTGGGCCCGAATGATGGGAGTGCCAAGGAAGGTGTGGTAGAACGGAGCCTTCTTTTCAAAGGGATTCATGCCCTTGCCATCGCCTTTGTCGACAGGCTTAGGGTCGGCATCTTTGTCCATGTCATCTGAATCCTTGGACTCTTCCTCCTTCTTCTTCCCCTTGCCCTTTCCGCGGGGTCTATTCTTCTGAATTTGCTTGTAGCCAGACTGAGGGTCTTTGTCGAGTTCATTGACAAACTTGCACTGGCGGTTGGTGTGGGTGCCTTTTCGTTTGCGTCAAGGTGGATGAAACACGGTATATTGCGGTACTCCTCGTACATATGGGGAACGCGGAGCGCTGTGGGTGAAGAGTCGCTCCGTTGCTGCCCACGACTCGCCCCCCGGCCACGACCATGTTGTCCACCATCGCCTCTGCTAGCGAATGTTGTGGCGACCATGTCGGCTGTCAGCTTTTGTCCTAGCATCTTCTGGCAGGTTCTTCCACTTGTTATTGTTGTTCTTCTTGGCCTGGGTGGGGATAGCTAGTGCCGACAATGACCCGCGAGCATCATCGTCGGCAGCGGTGAATTTGCTAGCCATGGCAATCATCGAGTTGAGGTCGAGCTTGTCGTTATCTTGATAGCACTTCCGCATATGTTGGACCAATGTTCCCTTTCCTAGGCCATCTATGAAGCCAGACATAGAAGTTTGTTCGTGTACTCCCATGCATGAGTTCTTCATGTCAAGCCAACGGGATAGGTAGGCACGAGAAGATTCGTCCTTTTCTTGCACACACTATTGTAGGTCACCGACGGTACATGGACATTTATACGGGCCCTAAATGTTCTTGGTGAACGCTTCATGCATGTCCAACCAATTGCAGATTGATTTCCCCGGCAAGTCGTCGATCCATTGTCGGGCAGCACTGGTGATCATGAGTGGGAGGTACTTGACAGCAACATTGGGGTTTCCCTCTATGATCTCGGTCGCTTCACCATAGTCCTGCAACTACATGATTGGCCTAGCAGTGCCGTCATAGGGCTTGACTGTCTTGTCAATCCAGAGGCCCTTAGGTAAGTTGTGGCCCGCATAATTGGTCCAAAACAATGTGGCCCCAAGTATGTATCTTCCCGGGCTTCTTGGATCTTATCAAGGCGCAATCGTGCATCATACGGCTCTAGTGCTTTCTTGTTTCCCTTTCTGCCATGGGGATGAGAGTTGTGGTGCGAGCCCTAGGACCCGCGAGGTCCTCGGCCATGGTGGCTGCTGGGTGGCGATGGTGGCGGTGGCGGCCATGGGTTAGCCTTCTTGCTACTCCCTCCATGCGAATCCTCACGCCTATCGCGGTTGCTTGTTGGACGCGGGGCTTCCTTGTGAGATCTGCTCCTGTGTCCTTCATTATCACTGCGCTCTCCGTCATTTCGGAGCCGCCCCCCTAGTCGCGTATAACAATACCAACATGGGGACGCCTAGGAGGTGGCATGCTTGTCCGGTGGCACAGTGATACATTGCAGATGTATCTATAATTTTTGATGTTCCATGCTTGGTTTTATCCACTTTCTTGTGTTTTGTCCACACTTTGGAGTACTTTTCATATGATTTCTTGGACTAACCTATTAACAAGAGCTATAGTGCCAGCTGCCTATTTTCTGCTGTTTTTGGTTCCAGGAAAGTCAGAAAATGAATATATTCTCAGAATTGGACGGGACCAAAGCCAAAGTGCCTATTTTTCCGGAATCAGATGCCAGAGTACGAGATGGAGAGGGGCCAGGGGCCACCACACCACCTGGCCGCGCGGCCCAGCCTGGCCCGCTCCAGGGGGTGGTGTGGCTGCCTCCGGCACCCCCTCGGCCACCCCTTCCGCCTATAAGATGCCCTCGGGATGAAAACCCTAAGTACCCGATAAAAAAATCCACGAAAGAGTCTGTAACCACCGTCATCTCCATCCCTAGATCGGGAGGGATCTGAAGCTCTTCCCGGCACCCTGCCAGAGAGGGGAATTCACCCTAGAGGCCTTCTTCATCACCATGCAAGCCTCCGGTGTGATGCATGAGTAGTTCATCCTTGGACTACGGATCCATGTAGTAGCTAGATGGCTGGTTCTCCTCCTTTGTGCTTTCATGTCTAGATATCTAGGGAAGTGACAGAAATCTCTAAGGTATTAGATGTGTTGTTGCTACTAGGGAGAAAACAACAATCCTTTATTCATAGAACAATCGTATTGTTTACTTTACACGCAGTTCGTAAAGCAATAATCTATTACTTGCAACTTAATACTGGAGGGGGTTCGGATGATAACCTGAAGGTGGATTATTAGTCATAGATGCAGTTGGATGGCGGTCTATGTATAATGTTGTAATGCCCAATCGAATCTCAAAGGTGTCAAGATGATTAGTATATGCATGTATTGCTTTCTCGATGTTTGTCAATTGCCCTGCTATAATTTGTTCACCCAGGATGTTATCTATCTAAGGAGAGCCACCTCTAGTAAACTATGGATCTCGGTCCTTTTTCTTTTACGTATAATCTACAATCTTTTACTGCTTTGTGTTTACGTTTTGCAACATTTTACTTCTTTCCATTCGATATGTTTAATCCTTTGTTTTTGCCAAAACACGGTGAGATTAACAACCTCATCGCAAGTTGGGGACAAAGTTCTGTGGTTGTGTTGTGCAGGTCTCCACGTTCCTCTAGCACCGGTAGTGCGCCCTACCAAGGCTCAGCTAGCAACACCTTTGGGGTGTTTCCTTGCTCCTACTGGTTCGATTAAACCTTGGTTTCATAACTGAGGGAAACTTGCTGCTGTGCTCATCATACCTTCCTCTTGGGGTTCCCAACGAGGTGTACATCAACACCGCACCAGCACTTTTCTGGCACCGTACATTGAGCCATCAAGCATTTTTCTGGCGCCGCTGCCGGGGAGTCAAGGACATCTTCACAAGGGGAGTCCCTCATAACCAATCTCTTTACTTTGTTATTTTTGTTTTGCTTAGTTTCTTTTTGCTTCATTTGCTTGTTTTGTTATCAAAAACACAAAAAACTAGTTTTACTAGTTTGCTTTCTTTATCAAAAATACAAAAAAATGACTACTCTTGAAAACACTAAGTTGTGTGACTTCACTAGCACCAACAACAATGATTTTATGAGCACACATATTGCTCCACCTGTGCCTGAAGATACTTTCTTTGAGATAAAACCTGCTTTGCTCAATCTTGTTATGAGAGAACAATTTTCTGGTATTGGTAATGAAGATGCTGGTTCCCATCTAAATAACTTTGTTGAACTTTGTGAGATGCAAAAGCATACGGATATAGATGGTGATATTATTAAACTGAAATTGTTTCCTTTCTCTTTGAGAGGAAAAGCTAAAGAATGGTTGAATTCCTTAACTAGGAATAGTATTGATTCTTGGACTAAATGCAAAGATGCTTTTATTGGAAAATACCATCCTCCTGATAAGATTATATCTATGAGAAGTGAAATAATGAAGTTTAAACAACTTGATAATCAACATGTTGCTCAAGCTTGGGAAAGAATGAAATCTTTGGTAAATAATTGTCCCACTCATGGACTGACTGCTTGGATGATCATCCAAACTTTTTATGCTGGATTGAACTATTCTTCAAGGAACCTATTGGATTCTGCTGCTGGAGGTACCTTTATGACCATCACTTTGGGTGCTGCAACGAAACTTCTGGACAATATGATGGTTAATTATTCTGAATGGCATACTGAGAGAGCTCCACAAGGTAGGAAGGTAAATATGTTGATGAAACTTCCTCCTTGAGTGATAAGATTGATATTATTATGTCTATGCTTGTTAATGGGAATGCTCATATTGATCCAAATAATGTTCCTTTGGCCTCTTTGGTTGCTCAAGAAGAGCAAGTTGATGTGAACTTCATAAGAAATAACAACTTTGGCAATAATGCTTATAGGATTAATTTTGGTAACAACAATTATAAGCCATATCCTCCCAACAATGGCAATGCTTATGGAAATTCTTACAACAATAATAGGAGTGCTCCCTCTGAACTTGAAGTTATGCTTAAAGAGTTTATTAGTAAAAAAACTGCTTTCAATAAAACTATTGAGGAGAAACTCTCTAATGCTGAAAGAAATATAACATCTTTGGCTAAAGCTCAATCTTCTTTGAATAAAATGGCTGCTAAACCTGAAACTAATGAGAATCCCTTTGCAGCTACTAATGCCATACAAGTAAGAATTGATGAAAATGTTAGACAATTAGCTGAATTGCATGCTAAGTGGGAAAGAGAAGATGAAATTGCTAGAAACATTAGTGTTTCTACTATTACCACCACTAGTGTTGAGGCTAGTAATAGTTGTACTTCTTTAGATGATAATTTTGATTTTGATCTTGATGGTTGCAATATCTCTGAAGTTATTAAGTTCCTACAAAAGCTTGCTAAAAGTCCTAATGCTAGTGCTATGAACATGGCCTTTACAAAACACATTACTGATGCTCTCATAAAGATTAAAGAAGTAAAGATGAAACATAAAGCTTCTATTCCTATAAAACAAGAAGATGGTTGGGAACCCATCATTAATATGAAAGTGAATGACTTTGATTTTAAAGCTTTATGTGATCTTGATAGTAGTGTTTCTATTAGGCCTAGAAGGATTTATGATATGCTTGATTTGCCTCCACTTGAAGATTGTTATTTGAATGTCCCACTTGATGATAATGCTAAAAAGAAACTCATGGGGAGTCTTAATGTTGTTCTTATTATGGTTAACAATGATTATGTCCCTGTTGATTTCTATGTTTTGGATGTTGAATGCAATGCTTCTTGTCCTATTACTTTGGGAAGACCTTTTCTTAGAACTGTTGGTGCCATTATTGATATGAAATAAGGCACCATTAAATATCAACTCACACTCAAGAAAGGTATAGAACACTTCCCTAATAAGAGAGAGAAGATATCTTTTGCTTCTCCTATGAAAACAAAATTTGGTCTTAATGCTTCTTCATTTGAGAACACTTGATTCTTTTTCTTGCTTCTTATGCCTAACTTAAAGGCGCTAAAGAAAATTACTTATTGGGAGATAACCCAAAAGTTTTAGATGAGTCTTGGAAGTTATTACTTCAGTAATAATAGCTCCTTATCTTTTTTTATATTTGCTTTTTGTGCCAAGAGTAATCTCTATTGAGAGAGAAGTAATGATTGGGAAAGTTGCTGTCCCGAAACAGATTTCTGTGATTCACAGTAAAAATTCGGGTAAAATCTCTGAATGTTTTTTTGAGCCGTGAATTTTTTTGCTTCTGCCCCAGGTTGTTATCTAACTTCCGTTAGTTCAACACTTTTTGATTTGAGCAACAGAAGGTCTTCGAAACAATTCATCTTTACCTGCTAGTCTGTTTTGACAGATTTATGCCATTTTCTGCATTTGCTTCTTGTTGGTTCCTTTTTGAATTCTTTTGGGGAATTGAGCTTTTTGAGGGAAGTGCTACAGTAGCTAGTTTTCTAATGGAAGTTTATTTGGTGTTAGAACTGAACCTTAAGACTTATTTATCTTGAGTGCACTAATGTTGCTAATAAAGATTGTGTGAAGTTTTGTATGAAGGAAAAAATTCAGGTGTATGGAAGGAATAAGTAATGAGATGAAGGATGGACTAAAGCTCAAGCTTGGGGATGCCACGCGTGTCACTCCAAGAAATATCCAAGAAGTACAAGCGTCAAAGCTTGGGGATGCCCAAGGCATCCCCTTCTTCATCAATAAAAATCCCAGGTTTCTTCCAAACGCTTCATTTTTATTGTTTCACGCACAGTTGTGTTGTTCTTGGAGCGTCTTCTTTTTCGTTTTCGTTTTGGTTTTTCGTTTGCTGGTTTGCTTAGTTTGCTGAATAAATTGGTTGGACCCCCTCTTTCATACATTGGTTTGCAAATAGTTTGGTTTGGTTTGGAAAAGAGTAGGAAAGTTCATACTTATGTGGTAAAAAGAGCACGTTTTTGACTGTGGCCTATGCTTTGTCATGCCATGCTTGATATTGTTTTGGCTTTATGCTTAGTATTCTTTGCTGTAGCATGACTTGTTATAAAGAATTGAGATTGCTTAATGTGCCTTGGTAGAATCATGCGTTGTTTTAGCATATTAAAGCATAGTATAGTGGTATTCTCCTTTGATGCTTTATTTGGGTTAACTTGGCACATGCTCACACCGTGTTATGACTATCTCAAGTCACCATAGCCTTTATGATCCTTTAGTTTTCAACTTGTAGTATCACTTTATGCTTTGATCAATGATTTTTTGTCGCTCTGCATGATTATGGCCATTATTGCTCTCTTAGTTTGTCACTCCCAGTCTTTTGCTAGCCTCCACAACCAAGTATGAGTTCCACTAATGCATCCAACTCCCTAAACCAAGTTATTCCAAAGAGTCCACCATACCTACCTACTAGCTTATGCTATTCCAAGTATATTCATGCTTTTGTTTACCTTCCAAATTAAACTTGTTATGAGAAAACTAGTGATTGAATCGCTCACGAACTTGATGGCACACTTTACTTTCTGCATTTAATAAACTTGAACCATTGGGTCCTTATTTGTTGCGTGTATGCTTGTGCTTTATAAGTTGAAATTAGCAGAACCATGTTTCATGGGGAACGCTTTCAACATTGCACTTGTACTTTGTACCCCGTTGATATCATGTTCTTTTGCTTACGGATCCCGACGGTGTGAAATAAAAGTGGAACTTGTAAGATCATGGAGTTTGTATGTGTGTTAGAGAAACGCCTGGGCCGCTAGCCTAAGCCATGCCCAATCATGGTGGAAACTTGCAACATCACCATAATGAGCACTCTATGAAGCATCCTCAATAAAAACCTATGCAAATAGCAAATAAAAAGATCGCTGAGATGCTCATTGTCTGCTTGCCTTGTCATTTTGATTATGGGAAAGCTCCTGTATCATGTGCAAGGGGTACCCCGTTGGCGGTTCTTTATGATACACATGTACTTACAATGACAAGAGCTTACTCGTGACTAAATTTGAGTAGCATGAGGTTTGGTCTTCGCAAGTAAGGGGCATGAGATTTCGGTTTATAACTTGTCAAGCATATCCTCTTAGTTGTGTCACTTTAACCTTAATCACTTAAAGATGCTTATGATAGGGGCAATGAGAGCTAAAAGCCATAAGTACCATAATTTTTGCAAGCTATTTATGAGACTAGAATCCCTACTTCCTTCTATGAAGGCCTTTCTTCGACCATTATATTGAGTCTCCACCTTCTATCTTTATGCACCTACTTTGAGAGCATAGTGGCCATTTTTAGTTCTATGTGCATTGTCCCAAGACTAGTTGATTGATGCATAACTTGATATTGCTTGTTTTAAACTATTTGTATCTAGTCACTCTTATGAACTTTGAAGGTGTCCTATTCATTTATATTTGCTACTCTATTGAGGGACAAGCTGAATACTATTATGCTATGTTTTCTTTATGTGAAACAAACAAACGTCTTGCAAAGCATTGTTATTCATGAATCTTTTGTTTGTGCCTTTTCATGTTGCATCATAGTTTCTTTGTCTTATTGCTAGAACTTTGTCTTTCATGTTATGATTGAAGTACTATGATCCCAGCTCTGAATGTTTTACAAATACTTTGATCAAGTCTTTGATGGTGCATGTCACCTCAAAAATTATTCTTTCTTTTTATCACTTACCTACTCGAGAACGAGCAGGAGTTAAGCTTGGGGATGTTGATACATTGCAAATGTATCTATAATTTTTGATGTTTCATGCTTGGTTTTATCCACTTTCTTGTGTTTTGTCCACACTTTGGAGTACTTTTCATATGATTTCTTGGACTTACCTATTTACAAGAGCCACAGTGCCAGCTGCCTATTTTCTACTGTTTTTGGTTCCAAGAAAGTCAGAAAATGAATATTCTCGGAATTGGACGGGACAAAAGCCAAAGTGCCTATTTTTTCGGAAGTCATCAGATGCCAGATTATGAGACGGAGAGGGACCAGGGGGCCACCACACCACCTGGCCGTGCGGCCTAGCCTGGCCCGTGCCAAGGGGTGGTGTGGCCGCCTCCGACACCCCCTCAGCCTCCCCTTCCACCTATAAGATGCCCTCGGGACGAAAACCCTAAGTACCCGATAAAAAATCCACGAAAGAGTCTGTAGCCGCCGTCATCTCCATCCCTAGATCGGGAGGGATCTGAAGCTCTTCCCGGCACCCTTCCGGATAGGGGAATTCACCCTAGAGGCCTTCTTCATCACCATGCAAGCCTCCGGTGTGATGTGTGAGTAGTTCATCCTTGGACTAGGGATCCATGTAGTAGCTAGATGGCAGGTTCTCCTCCTTTGTGCTTTCATGTCTAGATCTTGTGAGCTCCGTTCATGATCAAGATCATCTTCTGCATGTTGTGTTTGCGGGGATCCGATGGATATTGAGATGCTATTTCAGATTGATTATTGATTCTATTATGTCTTTGTTATTTGTGATCTTGCATGCTTTCCGTTGTTCGTAGCTATCTTGGCCAAGTAGATGCTAGCAACTCCAAGAGTTAGTATTTATGCTCGATAGTGGGTTCATGCCTCTGGTAATCTGGGGAAGTGACAGAAATCTCTAAGGTACTAGATGTGTTGTTGCTACTAGGGAGAAAACAACAATCCTTTGTTCATAGAACAATCGTATTGTTTACTTTACACGCAGTACGTAAAACAATGATCTGTTGCTTGCAACTTAATACTGGAGGGGGTTCAGATGATAACCTGAAGGTGGATTATTAGTCATAGATGCAGTTGGATGGCGGTCTATGTATAATGTTGTAATGCCCAATCGAATCTCAAAGGAGTCAAGATGATTAGTATATGCATGTATTGCTTTCTCGATGTTTGTCAATTGCCCCGCTGTAATTTGTTCACCCATCATGTTATCTATCTAAGGAGAGCCACCTCTAGTGAACTATGGATCCCGATCCTTTTTCTTTTACATACAATCTACAATCTTTTACTGCTTTGTATTTACTTTCCGCAAACTTTTACTTCTTTCCATTTGATACGTTTAATCCTTTGTTTTCCGAAAAACACGGTGAGATTGACAACCTCATCGCAAGTTGGGGACAAAGTTTTGTGGTTGTGTTGTGCAGGTATCCATGTTGCTACTAGCACAAGGTAGTGCGCCCTGCCAAGGCTCAGCTAGCAACACCTTTGCGGTGTTTCCTTGCTCCTACTGGTTCGATTAAACCTTGGTTTCATAACTGAGGGAAACTTGCTGTTGTGCTCATCATACCTTCCTCTTGGGGTTCCCAACGAGCTCTACATCAACACCGCACCAACACTTTTCTGGCGCCGTACATTGAGCCATCACACAGCTATGGCTCCTCATGATGCCGGGACCACGGGGGTGGTGGCGCATGACGAGGGTGAACCTTGTCTCCATTGCCGGAGGATATTGGGCTAACATCAGTCCTGTTGCGTGCATCCCTCCGTCTATGTTTTGTGGAGCCCATGTGGTATCCTTCACGAGATCTTGGTCTTTGGTAGTTGTTCATGCTTGACTGGAAAAGCTCGGATTGGACTCAAGCCTTTGTGAGGTGGCATTCTCCTGCTTCGAGCAAGCCTTGGAAACAAGGTCATAGACCTGATCAACTGCTGTAGGTGACCTGTCATGTTTGAGTAAGTTCTTGGTGATGACCATATTGAGGGCGGGGGTTGGCATGACTTGCTTCCCAGCTGAATCGATTAAGGGGTAGCTTTTGATTGGACGGGGCCCACCCCAATTTGCGTCGGACGCCTGTATCACCGATGATGTGAGCCGGAGATTTCTTTGCCTTGTGCTTGAACAACACCTGCTTGTATTCAACCTCCATTGCTCTTGCCACCTTGATCGACTAATGTGCCTTGGCTAAATCCCTGTCTAGCTGGGCGCCCTATTCTGCGATGCACTTGACCTCCAAGAGGATCTCCGCACGCTTATCATCAAGCTCCATAACATTAAAAACATGGGCGACGGTTATTGGCTCGATGAGAAGTGGACCGTACATCACCTTGTCGACGAGAGTAACCGAGGGGTTGCCAACTGCTGACATGGACGGTGGTGGCAGGAGGTTTGTTTGGTTTGCAGCACTAGGTCCAGTGGTAAGTCCCTGCGGCTGCTGCAGGGGAATAGCCAGAGGGGGCATAACCTTATCCGGACCCGAAGGATCGACGACCCTCTTGGCGTTTGCTACCGCAACTCCTTCTTCTACCGCTGCTGGCGAAGCTTTGCCAGCCACCAGGTTTTGCTGGTCTTCTTCTATCATTTTCCCGATGGACACTAGTACCAGGAGGGAAGTGACAACCTTCTCGGCACGTTCCTCCCTCTCGATCTCTTTCTCCATCTCCCTCATAGCAGCCTCGTATTCCTCCGAGTTGGCGTCAGAGCCACCACCATCCATGTTGATGTCAGCGTAAAGTGTGTCTAGCACTGAGTCGGATTTGGCTTTGGTGTTTTTCATAGTGGAGTTGGAGGGGGATGGTGCAGGTCCAATGTTGTTGTCTCCTCCAATTGCAGCAGCAATATCGTCCTCATCTTCCCCGTTGGTGTCAACAAAACTGTTAACAGTTGCGATCATCTCATTGACGGTATGCAAGTCGGTAGCCTGTCGTCTCCTAAGTGTATGGCGGGCGAGTGTTCTGGGCGTGAGCCCCTCCACAAAGTGGTAGACAAGTTCGTCGGTAGGGTCACCATCTAGGGTTTCCCTCACCCTCATCCATCTCGCGGGGTATACATGGGGGTTTCTCCGTCCCTCTAGACGCATCTAGCTAGATCGAAGATGGTGACAACATCGACAAATTGTGACCTCCATTTCTCAAATGATCGGGGAAGCCAAATGGATCTGTGGGGTCCTTCCACCATTATATCCTGCACATAGGCGGTTTTGGTGGGCTTTGAATTTATCTAATCTGAGCTGGCAAACTCCAAAGAGAGATTTGGGCCCGATCCTTCCGCGAACGTGTCCTACCTAGAGACGGTCCGTGTGGGGCTTGGCGAGTTTCCAACTTCCTGGGTGCTAGGACCCGAGCTAGTTTCGCCGATGAAGATATGGATGTCCCCGACTGGAACAATGGAGCAGTGGGTGGGGTTCCTCTTCGTCGGGATCCAGAATTCGTCCGGAGGGACGATTGGAACGTTGTCATAGAAGAGAACACGCCCAATGGCTACAGTGTTACCGATTCCCGCGAAGAGATTGGACCTCGCTCGGTGTAGAGCTCGAAGCTCCTCTTGCCCCACGATGGGCACCAACTATCGTGGTATTGCCGACAAGTACTCCATGGAGGGGTCCTCATAGAGTGTGTTTAGAGAGGTGGGTTAAGGCAGTGAGTTGACAGGTACGATGTAACACATCTTACCCAGGTTCAAGTCCCACAACGGTGGCGGTACTCTACTCCTGCTATAAATCACTATAATGGCAATATGCCGAGTTATAGGAATCGGTTCGTAGTGCAAGGTGTTGCTCTAAGCACTATGATTTTTGCCCTAAAGACTCCCACAGGTCCGGCTTTTAAAGACGCAGGAACCTAGGGTTATAGGGAAAGGACCTTGGGCGACAGGTTACAGAGTCCTACAGTAATACTAACTAGTCTTCGTGTCTTATACTCAAAGGCTCCGAGTAGGTCGGTGACAGAAACATAGCCTTTCTTTATCCGGCATGAGCCTCCCTTCTGGATCCGTCTGACTGGGTGATGACTGCAAGTGCATAGATCTTTTGTAGCTAGTTTCGAAATAAAGATATCGATCCCACATGGAGCAGGATTCTGAGGCCTAATAACTCGTGAAATAAATATTACGATAGAATTGCTAGATTAAGTTCTAAGTAACAAGATAAAATGTGAGTATTGTTTAAAAAGGTTTTTTTTGGGTTTTTGGTATAAGAGCAGTAATAAAGTAAAGCAAAATAACTTAATACAGAAAGTAAGTATCGCGTATGTAAGAAATATTGGGACTGCAATAGGGAAAAAGCGTTCTCAAGGAGTAGCGGATACACCACTAGTATTATAAGGAGCTAAGATAAAGATTATCATCATGAACGTTCTCAACTATGTATGTGTGGGAGGAACTCCGTATTTGGACAATTAGGAAGCAACCGCTGCTCACATCATCCTCATAACCACAACAATCAGCAATCGGCATCAATCGAGTTACTACGCTATTAAGGGACGTAATCCTGTAGGACGTATCCCATGGCATGGATAGTGTTTCGTGAGTTTCCTTGGTTTCCCAAGTTGATACATAAGGGGTGCCAATAGCTTTATAGTCACTGCAAGTGCTAGCACGCCTTCGTCTATCAACTAGTAATTCCCTCCATCAAGTCCCCATGAGAGGCAAATATTGGGAGGTCGACTTCTCTCAACATCAAGATGTAGAAAATCTAACACATGGTCACAACGATGAATATCATAATAGACTTTATATTATTTCAATCTCATACTAGGGTTTCTCCATCTCCCAAAGAACTAGAGATCTACTCAGAAATGGAGGCAATCAACATCATAGCAATGGTAACGGAAACAATCATAGATGAATAGTACTTGTATAAATCCACAACGAGTACAGAAATTACAACAAGATCTAGACAAGATGTAGATGGGATGGATGGAGATGGTGGTGATGCAACGTGGATGATGAATCTCGATGCCTTAGTCTCCCAGATCTACGCAGGGCGAAGATGGATCCTTGTGGATGAGTTCCCCCTCCAGATGCCTTCTGGAGGTGAGGTTTCTGCGATTTCTAGGTGTTCTGTATGTCGTCTCCTCGAATCAATTGCATGGGGTGAAACTATTTGACGAGGCGGAGGCAGCGCCAACTATATGGCCAGAGCTATATGGCCAGAAAATGTGCTCCGGTAGTATAGTTGGTCGTTGAACCTTCTGCCTCCCTTGTTCGCTTCTAGTTTTCTTCTAGTATTATTAATATTTCCCAAATAAGCGATTTACGTTGTTTTTGACTTCTTTTATCCACATTACAACTTCTCCAAGAAATGTATCCATTGGATCCATCATCTGTCCTGATCCTGGTAAAAACAGACATAAAATATGCACGTGAGCGCCATAAAATACCAAGATCCTACATCTACAATGCAAAATAATAATGTAAAACATGATGCAAATATGCACTCATCACTGGGACACCCAACAGGCCATGGGTCGTGCTACCAACTATGGGCCACCCACGTTATCCGGATTAGAGACATGCAATGGTAGTACCCATTTAGCATATCCTCACCACTACGCACGAGAGAGTCAACAACCACCAACACACCACCGCACTGTTGGATCCCAGTTCTAGAGGGTCTACTTTCGCATCCCGGTTGGATCAAGGAGAACAGGGGTTGTCATCGGACACCGTACGTGTGGGATACCTCGGGGGCACTGCCATTTGTGGCGCCGGGGTTATCATGCAAAGACCAGGAGGAGACGAGCAAGGATCTTCGTGACCTTGAGGTCGGAAGAGTACGACTACTTCATCCATGTTCCCCGTGGGATGTAATCGCATTGCGATCTACAAGGGTATGTAATCATAACTTCGTTTCGTTACTGCATTAACTCATAGATAAATCCTGGCTATGGCTGTTGCACTATCTAGTAATTTTTTTGTTTTTTGCTACGAACGCTTCAGTTTTATCAGATCCAATATGTGCATAGTTATCCTAGTATGGGTAGACCACATGTTGAATGTGAGCATTGATCGCTTAGTTGTTACCCTCCCACATGTACTTGTTCATATCGCGGCGCTGTGATATGAAGCGGCCCAGATCGACTTTACCCGTAATCTTACGCGAGACTGTTTACACGCTTCACATACAGCTTGTACCTTATAAGTGGTCGACGAGTGTCTATCTCTCGCACCGTAGTTGATATGGCATTTACAACGGAGGGCATCAAGATGGGTGGAATAGAGACACATAGTTTATCAATGTTGTGGTTGATACTCGTAGTATGAACGGTTCTATCTCGAAAGCCCCTAGAAGCCACGTAAAACTTGCGAGTAATAAAGTAGAGATTTCTAACTTTATGTTGCAGGAGGGGGTATCTGATGTCATGTGGTCAATTTCATGAATACACTTCATGGAGAACCAACTGATGGCGCCATGAGCTTGGTGTCATGCTAGGTGCCGCATTATGGAGATCAAGGCGCAAAAGACCATATCATATGACACATTACAAATTGCATGTGATGTTATTTTGTGTGCATCTTGTTTGTGCTTAGTTGTATTAGATACACGACAATTAAGATGATCCCTAATATTATACCAACATTTGTGTTCTCCCTAAAGCGTGCACCACCAAGAAAGTTTGTCGTTATGAAGCAGGCCGTGATGATCGCTAGACCTATCCGCGTTCACATATGGTGGGTGCAAGACATGTATCACTGCGAATACACTTAGGTTAAATTGACGAGCCTAGCATGTACATACATGGCCTTGGAACACAGAAGATCAAAAGATCAAGCATGAGTCACATGAATGATGTGATTGACGGATATAGTCCACCCTGGCAGCTTTGTCAAAGGCCGTGACGATCGGTGAAGACATAGTGTAAAGGGATCGTGTAATCCCTAAAACAATCTTAGGGATTATAGTTTTACTGGGAGTTCTTGTGATAATGTGATTATAAACTAGAATTCATGTTGTGAACTTAGTCTTATGTCTAGAAAATGTGTTTGTAGATCATATCAGCTTCAGTCAGCACATAAAATGAAGGAGATATGCCCTAGAGGCAAATAATAAATAGGTTTTGATTGTCATATCTCAATTAGTTTATAATAGTTTCATATTGTGCTAGAACTGTGCCAAGTAGAAACATTGGTACAGGTGTGGTATGAAGCAACCAAGTCCCTAGTAGCCTCTGTTCATACTAGTTCGTTGGTCACGAAGATGATCTGGGTTTCAAGATCATGGGCATTTATGCCGACTGACAACGAGATCATGTCATTGGAGAATGATGTGGTTGGACATTCCTCGAAGGATTGCAACACGATCAAGTCATATAGTTCATTGTTGCAACAGCTATACCTAGACTCCTTCTCCTTAGACCGCGAGCTCATATTACTCACTCTTTCCCTAGGCTGCTTTGACTGCATCAAACGCCACTTGGTAATACAGTGGTTATAAAGGTGTACGTTGGGTATTCCGAAGGAACAGTAAATGACATGTGACTGCAAGACCGGGATTTGTTCACCCACATGACGGGTAAAGTTACATACGGCCGACTTGGTGAGATTAGATCTATAAATGTTGCAACATGTGACTAGGTCACGGGGATGTAATATCACGGTAACAAGAAAACATAACTTGTTGTGAATGAGATTGAACAAAGGTATGGGATGCCTGTGATCGGATCTCGGACAAGTTGTATCGAGAAACAAAAGGAAGAGGATGCTATATTTAGACGGTTCAAACGACATTGTCATCAGGAATGCATAGGGGTCACATGGATATCCCTGGTCCCTCTGTTGATTATTGATACAGATCATGTTTAGAGCATTCCTGAGCCGTGAGAGGATACACTTAACGGTACGATGAGAGCGATCATTCGTAAGATGGAATCACATTAGAGAAAGAGAGAAAGCCGGAATCGTTCCGCGGAGAGATCTGAAGTTGTTCGGAGAAAGAATAATGGAAAAGCCCCGAAAAGTGTTTTCGGATAAATGGGAATTTAAATATATATTTATTATATGTTAATTGTGAATTAATATATTATAAATAATATTTAGATTAAGATTTATAAAGACAACTTTTTTATTAGGCTAAATGCCAGAGGGAAATAGTCTAGAAGAAAAAGCTGCAGAAAAAGAATTGGAAAAAGAAAAACAGCCAGCCCCGTGGGCGGAAGATAAATGCCACCGCACAGGGCAGCACGCATCCAGGCCACGCCAGGCAGACGCGAGCTGGGCCGCCATGGCAGCCGGCCCACCCGGGCGGGGCGGGGAGCGGTCGCAGGCCGCTCGCCGCTGTGGGCCTCGCGGGGCGGGAGCCGGCCCACCCGAGGCCAGCTACTACCGCCTGCACACAGGCTGCCAGGCGCGCCGCATGGGTGCACGCCGGCCCAGGCGGGGGGCGCCGGTTGCTGCTGGTGCTGGGTAGGAGGTAGCAGGCGCGGGAGTGGGCCGCGCCAAGGCCCACCCGGCCGGCTCCTCCTAGGCTGCTGTGCTGTTTCCCGTTTTCTTTTATTTGTTTATTTTCTGTTTACTATTTGGGCTGAGTACTTTTGGCCCATTTGGTAGTCCGAAAACAGCTGACTTTTTCCTGTAGTATTAGTCCCACATGGCTAACCCAATGGGGGAGGGCACACCCCCTCCCCTATATAAAGGGGTGCCCATGGGTGGGATTAGATAGACAACTTGAGAAGTCCTTTGGTTGACTTTCTCCCTCCCTCTCTCTCTACCTTGTGACCATGGCCCCAGGTCTGGGCTGTGCGATCGAGGCACACCTGCAGTACGCCGTTGTGCTGCAGGGATTCCTAGCCGGATATCAACTTCCGCACTCCCGGCGGGATCGGGGAGCCAGAGGTCTCATCGGGCACCAGATGTGTACGAAGACACGAGACGCAACACTTGGGGCGCTAGAATGTCGTGAGCCGGAGCTGTTGCACGATGAAGATGACGAAGATCAAGAAGGAGCAAGGGGTGACCTGCGAGGAGCTTCGCGACCTTGAGGTCGGCCACGAGTACGACTACATCAACCACGTTCCCCGCGGAACATTAACCGCGTACGGTCTACAAGGGTATGTATTCTATATGCATTGGCCATTACCACATTACTACATAGATAGATCCTAGGCAGTTTCTGGGGTTCAACGTAGGGAAATTTTTGTTTTCCGCACCGATCCCCTACAGTGGTATCAGAGCCAATCTATGTGTAGGAGTGTTGTACGGCCAGTACGCACAAGTTTTGTGCGGGCATTGATCCCTTAGTTGTTACCCTCTACCGCGTACTTGTTTATATCGCGGTATTGTTTGATGAAGCTGCCCGGACCGACCTTACGCGTATTCATATGCGAGACTAGTTCCACGCTCAACATACGGCTTGTCTGTCTCTCATCCGATAGTTGATATAGCATTTACAACGAAGGGCCCCGAAAGGGGTGTAATAGAGACAACTGCCGGATCCATGTTGTGGTTGGAAAGTTCGTAGTTTAGAAACGGTTCTAGTGCGAAAGCCCTAACAACCACGTAAAACTTGTAATAGATAAAGTAGAGGCGTCTAACTTTATTTTGCAGGGGGCATGTGATTATGATATGGCATTGGTCGTTACAAAGGTAAAGTAGTTTACTTTTATATTACTAAGTAGTATAGTAATAGTCATCGTTCCGATGGATGACCTGGTGGAGGCGTCGCGGACTTGGCGTCAAACCAAGGGCAAGATGGAGATCATGCCGGAGCGCTCGATGGAGATCAAAGCGCAAGAAGAAAGACCATATCATATCACATTATACATATGATGTTAATACCAGTTTTTACATCTTATTGTGTGCTAGTATTTAGATACTCAATGGTAGCAAATAAGATAATCCCTATTTAATTCCAATGTTCCGTTTTCCCCTTGTGTGTGCACCACCAAGAAAGTTCTTTGGTATGAGGCGATCCAGGGTTACAGGCCTGGGTGTCAAACATATCTACGTTCGCATATAGTGGGTGTAAGCCATGTTGCACAGCGAATACACACAAGTTAGATTTGGCAAGCCTAGCACGCTAGAGAAGCATAGCCTCGGAACACAAGAGATCGAAAGATCGAGCATGAGTCACATGGATGATGTGATTGGCATTATTGAATGTCTACCTTTGATAATGCACTGATGGCCGTGACGATCGGGGGAGGTGTAGAGGATAGGGATCATGCGATCACTAAAATCGTCTAGGGGATGACCGTTTTAGTGGAGACCAATTATAAATTGTTCTCTTATTATAAACTTAGTCTAGATGTCTGTTTGCAAATATCTTAGTAGATCTTAGCCTATCCCATCGAGGTCCTTTGCGACCATGGGAAAATATTGCTTAATTTGGTACTTGGCAAACGGGTCCAACTTCATAGATTAATACCCACGCCTGAGGGATATCCTCGTAAAAAGTGATCTTCTTTTCTTGATACAATAACCATTAGGAGATAACTCAATGACTCCGGATTGTTTGCAAAAACACTTAGCGATCTTGCATTAGAGTTGAGAACTCTTAGAAGGGCCTGATTGCAAATGGATGTCATGGATGAAAAGGTATATATAAGATATACAAATTATAAATGTGGTTCTTGCAAAACTCATTGCAGTTTGCAAAGTATTTAATACTTCTCCCGTTTTGTGAAAATAGGAGAATCTGCTTGAGAATTGCCGGATTTGAGGCAACGTGACTTGATGACGGCAAGCAAATCAGTTGATGGCTGACATCACCTCTTCCCTCAAAATTTATCATTTGGATTAGTGGACTTGAATGTAATTTTGTAATCCTAGTTTGTGTGTCTTGCTTTTGGCGAGACCATTATTCATATGAACAAGTTACAAACCAGTTTGTACTATTCTTATGAACAATATCTTATGGTCACATTACGATTACAAATAAGTTATTCTTATCACTATGTTAATGATAATAGTTTAAACATTTATGAAGGATTAGAATGCTAAAAGATATCCAAAGCTTAATAATGAAATGACACTACAATTTAAGCCATTTTGGTTATTCCAGGTTCTTTATGAAAGATCGGGGTCCTAGATGCTTAATCTAGAGACTTTGCAAAACCATGCCTCTTGGGCAGAATGACTAAAAACTCCGCATTCTGGTAAAACGGTGATATGCGAAGAAATGTTGAAACTTATACATAATGATGTATCACATTTTCAACAAGTAATGGAAATCATTTATTGTGGACTTAAGTGAATAAATGTATTTACTTAATGAAACATGAAGTTTGAAATAATTTGAATTGTTCAAATGAGTTCATAACTAAATGGGATATTGAATTAACTGAATACGAAGTCTATTTGATTTGATCGACATGACTGAAGTATTCAAGTTAAGTTTAGCATAAAATGAACTTGTGAAAGATGTTTCACAAATTATGATAATTGGATGAATTCAAACTATGTTGAAATTTCCAAACATCATAATCATTATGTATTAGATACATATGGTATAATATTATCTCTTATAGGGGTTATAGTTATCGTTTAGAGTTAGAAATCAAAATAAGGAAACACTCATTTGAAATACAAAGGAACATCAAAAGATTCGTGGAAACAACACCATAAGTGTTATGGCATGTTCGAGTTTCTGGAGACTTCGACAAGTCGAAGTCGTGGCGAATAAACAAGTCTTTGTAGAGAATTCTTAGGAAGCTATGAATGCATCTTCGACAAAGGGGCAAACATGTTGTTGTCCAAAGTTGATGTGTCTTGATGAAGATGCAGATGGAAGAAAGTAAAAGATCAAAACAAGGTATTTGACCTTACCTCCGAATTGTTGAGTGGCGCAGCGGAATTTGTTTCGTGAATCCAAACTCTACAAATAGAGGAGAAACTAATGATAATGATCATAAAGTTTCAGTGAATAATTTTACTACAGTAAGTAGGATCCAACTATATATTCTACAAGTTTGTGGAATTATATTGTTGATTCACTTGTCTTGTTTTGAACAAGACATACCTATGAATTACAAAGAAGCGTGATGGACCTAAGTACGAGAAATGAATGGTCATTGAAATCTCGTTAGTGGAATTCTCGATTTGATGATGATCAAAGAATTTTGGAATGTCCAAGATTATTGAGAGGACCTAGATTTGAGTGGGAGCAAATCAGCTTGGCTAATTCATAATATGTAGCCAACATATTTTGAGTGGGAGCTAAGTGAAATCCCTGGATCTCAAACATGAATGTCATATTTGAGTGGGAGCGTGAAATCATTCTATGATATGTGGACGACATATGCGAATGATGTGATTGGTGTTAGTAGTTTTTAAGTTAGGATGAAGTTGAAGTAATTAAACAATAAGATCTATCGAGATAGATTTGTGAGTTTAATAAACACTGAATGTCGAATGCTTCCTGGACTTGATTCTGAAAGATGTTCAGAATGTCCTAAGCAAGATTCTGAAGAAGTTCAGAGTAGAACAAGGTAAGAAAGAAGTTCTTACTATATGAAGCATTGAGTATTACAACTATGGTTGAAAAAAAGAGATGCATTGCATCTCCTATGCCTCAGTCATAGGTTCTTCCACATAACCATGTTGTATACTCGACATAATGTGACCCAAGGTTCTGGTTGGGAGGACTAGCTCTTAACTGTAAGAACATGTCTTTAAGTGATTCCTGAGTTGATCACTGAACCAGAGTGAAGTTTGTACTTAAATGGCAAGAAGCAATGTAAGTGGCATAGTTGCATTTCATGCACTAGGATATACATAGATATAGAAGTATAAAGGCTACATCTAATGTGCCGTATAATGTTATGGCGGGGCTAGTTCGCTTTTAACGTAGAATGATGTGTCCCAGGGTCCAGTGCCAATGAGAAAGCCCTCGAGGTTGATCTAACGTCACTGTAAGCTCCTAGAATCCGGCCTCGTTCTGCTACCATGACTATAGTATATACACAAAGGATAGCAAAGTGTGTTTCAAAGTTTAGATGACAACAGTGAAAATGACCGTCATCATAAACACTAGAAAAAAGTCTCACTTTGTTGCTAAACAAATACTTCGACCCATTATAAAATAATGGAGTGAATGTCAAAATTAGGAAGACATTAACGATTTGCAAAAGACATAATGATCTGGTAAAACAGAACATGGACATGACGTTTCCCATGAGCATGCATGATCTATAAATGCATATGGCATATGGTTTATATGAGTAAAATGCAAGCTGGATTATTTGTACTCTAGTGCAAGTGGGAGACTGAAGGAGATATGCCCTAGAGGCAAATAATAAATAGGTTTTTATTGTCATATCTCAATTAGTTTATAATAGTTTCATATTGTGCTAGAACTGTGCCAAGTAGAAACATTGGTATAGGTGTGGTATGAAACAACCAAGTCCCTAGTAGCCTCTGTTCATACTAGTTTATTGGTCACGAAGATGATCTGGGTTTCAAGATCATGGGCATTTATGCCGACTGACAACGAGATCATGTCATTGGAGAATGATGTGGTTGGACATTCCTCGAAGGATTGCAACACAATCAAGTCATATAGTTCATTGTTGCAACAGCTATACCTAGACTCCTTCTCCTTAGACTGTGAGCTCATATTACTCACTGTTTCCCTAGGCTGCTTTGACTGCATCAAACGCCACTTGGTAATACAGTGGTTATAAAGGTGTACGTTGGGTATTCCGAAGGAACAGTAAATGACATGTGACTGCAAGACCGGGATTTGTTCACCCACATGACGGGTAAAGTTACATACGGCTGACTTGGTGAGATTACATCTATAAATGTTGCAACATGTGACTAGGTCACGGGGATGTAATATCACGGTAACAAGAAAACATAAGTTGTTGTGAATGAGATTGAACAAATGTATGGGATACCTGTGATCGGATCTCGGACAATTTGTATCGAGAAACAAAAGGAAGAGGATGCTATATTTAGACGGTTCAAACGACATTGTCATCAGGAATGCATAGGGGTCACATGGATATCCCTGGTCCCTCTATTGATTATTGATACATATCATGTCTAGAGCATTCCTGAGCCGTGAGAGGATACACTTAACGGTACGATGAGAGCGATCATTCATAAGATGGAATCACATTAGAGAAAGAGAGAAAGCCGGAATCGTTCCGCGGAGAGATCCGAAGTTGTTCGGAGAAAGAATAAAGGAAAAGCCCCGAAAAGTGTTTTCGGATAAATAGGAATTTAAATATATATTTATTATATGTTAATTGTGAATTAATATATTATAAATAATATTTAGATTAAGATTTATAAAGACAACTTTTTTATTAGGCTAAATCCCAGAGGGAAATAGTCTAGAAGAAAAAGCTGCAGAAAAAGAATTGGAAAAAGAAAAACAGCCAGCCCCGTGGGCGGAAGATAAATGCCGCCGCACAGGGCAGCACGCAGCCGGGCCACACCAGGCAGACGCGAGCTGGGTCGCGGCGGGAGCCGGCCCACCCGGGCGGGGCGGGGAGCGGGCGCAGGCCGCTCGCTGCTGTGGGCCTCGCGAGGCGGGAGCCGGCCAAACCAAGGCCAGCTACTACCGCCTACACACGGGTTGCCAGGCGGGCCGCTTGGGCGCACGCCGGCCCAGGCGGGGGGCGCCGGTTGCTACTGGTGCTGGGTAGGAGGTAGCAGGCGTGGGAGTGGGCCGCGCCAAGGCCCACCCGGCCGGCTCCTCCCAGGCTGCTGTGCTATTTCCCTTTTTCTTTTATTTTTTATTTTCTATTTGCTATTTGGGCTAAGTACTTTTGGCCCATTTGGCAGTCCGAAAAACAGCTAACTTTTTTCCTTTAGTATTAGTCCCACATGGCTAACCCAATGGGGAGGGCACACCCCCTTCGCCTATATAAAGGGGTGTCCATGGGTGGGATTAGATAGACAACTTGAGAAGTCCTTTGGTTGACTTTCTCCCTCCCTCTCTCTATACCTCGTGACCATGGCCCCAAGTTTGAGTTGTGCGATCGAGGCACACCTATAGTACGCCGTTGCGCTGCAGGGATTCCTAGCCGGATATCAACTTCCGCAATCCCGGCAGGATCGGGGAGCCGGAGGTCTCATCGTGCACCGGATGTGTACGAAGACACGAGGCGCAACACTTGGGGCGCTAGAATGTCGTGAGCCGGAGCTGTTGCACGATGAAGATGATGAAGATCAAGAAGGAGCAAGGGGTGACCTGCAAGGAGCTTCGCGACCTTGAGGTCAGCCACGAGTACGACTACATCAACCACGTTCCCCGCGGAACATTAATCGCGTACGGTCTACAAGGGTATGTATTCTATATGCATTGGTCATTACCGCATTACTACATAGATAGATCCTAGGCAGTTTCTGGGGTTCAACGTAGGGAAATTTTTGTTTTCCGCACCGATTCCCTACATAAAATGCATGGAGTGGTGTCGCTAGAGGATAAGCTTGAGTTAGATGAGTCCAACTTCATAGACCGGTATCTATGCTTAAGGAAATTCTCATCTCTAGTGACCTACTATTTACCATTTCATAACCACTTGGATAGCTTCTAGATGATGATGCAACTGAGGACGAAGAAGACCAGTTTCGCTATTGTCATGACTTGTTCATCTACATCTCATGCACCATACAATGGGCAATGGTACCTTAGCTACAAGTGCACTTCCCATAGATCGAGCCATATGATATGATCGATGGATTGAGGGCTATGTTCATAGAACAATCAGACTTTTGAAGTTTGATCTGCTGCATAAATTTCTTTCCCAAAAGATGGAAGAAAACACATGCCTGGTTAGCCACTTGGGGATCATGCATAAACTTCACGCACGTCTAGTGTACGAGGTTGACTACTAGATGGATGACCAATTTGTGATAGATGGAGTGTTGTGTTTGCTTCCTAGCTACAAATAGGTCGTCCATTGCTGTAACATCCCAGGATTTTAGGTCAGGAAATGAGAGACCATGGGCGTGTGCATTGCATTCATGCATCAGAAAATCCGAAGAATTTTTGCGTGAAACTAAAAGAGGTGTAGTGGGATCGAGGTTTCTCTTGTTCTGGTAGAAACGTTAGGACATGTGCGATGGATTTCGACATGGCCTCTAAGCAATCTTTTTGATTTGGGAGGAAGTAATTCAAACATGCATTTGAATTTCAAATTTCAAATTTAAATGAACTTAAGAGAATTCACAAATTAAATTATAGAATATTTAATTCTTGGAAGAAATGAAATTGAGGTATTTAATAATGTAATATGATATTACAATAAAGTAAGTTGAAATAATTAAATAAAGGAATACAAGAATATTTTCATTATATAACACAATAACTACATTGTCTTTACAAATTTAATAGTGAAAGAAGAATACAAAATAATAAAAAAGGAAATTCAACAGATATAAAAAAAGAAAACCTAAATTAATTCTAAATTAATCCCTACACTAATCCTGTCTTATTCTTGGTACCTGCAACTAGAGCCAAAACAAGAATACATCAGAGTAAATGGTTAGTGTTAGTAACTATTGCTCTCAGAATTAATAGTGAGATGCATTGTTGTTTTTCATCATTGAGCTTTAAGAAAAAGGGCCAAATTTCACCAAATGAGTAGCATCTATTCTTATCAAGTTTGTCTTATTCCAACATCATAGACAAAATGGGTCAAGTTTCACTAGGCCAAGTAGTAAGTAAAAAGTAAATAGTCAGCAAAAGATCTCGATATCACTTGATCTCATCGAAATCTCCAAAGTTAACACATTGAAACTTGTACCCCAGAGGGACCCACATGTCAGCAGGCAAGCTTCTAGGGATGCACACGAGCACACTACTGTGTGGAAACACCACAACAGTACTAAACATCAGATAAGGAGGAGGTAGGCGCAGCTAAAAGCTGCTGCACACATAGTCCCATTTCACATCACCAAGAAGACAAGGAGCAACCATAATACCACCATTGGTTATCACCAGTTCATCAACAAATCCACCATCATCTTATCAGCCAATAACCCAACCATGGTAACCTAAAGGAAGGGGTGGTTCAGGAGTTGAGCAAGGACAAGCCAGCAACTAGGAGGAGCAGGACAAACTAGCTGCTAGGAGGAGAAGGACCAGTCAACTGTAGATCAAGAGGTTGTGTGGAATCATTACCAGGGCATCAAAACAAGCATCAAGCTTATTTGTCTACTCTGCAACAACATGTTGCTTACCAATAAGATTTCCTAGCATATGTTCTTATACACCTTATTATGAAATGATTTTGGTATAAGAGATTATCCTCAGATCTATATGAGAACATCTCAGGATTTATACATACATCCTTGTCTCAATTCTAACTGAAATAAAAAATAGTCTCGACTTTTGCATCATTGATTAAGGCAATACCAAGTCCAAGTATACCTAGAAGCAGATCATGCTATTTTAGGTCACTACTATGCACACTCCAATTTTGAAGGCACCATAGTAGTAAACCTTAACGAGGAAAAACCACTAGGGCAGCATACTTTTAAACTAACCCTCAAGAAGTTATCAAATAAAATGAATTCATCATCTTCCTAACTAAACAACTAAGAATCAAATTCCATACTACACTTTCTTTATCTTCCAAATGCAATCATCATATAAGGGGAAGCAAGCTTCATAATGAAGCAATTAAAGCTAGACAATTGAAGAATTAACTAAGGGATTTTATCACCTTCCTAGTTACACTAGGAATCATGTTAGGCTTATTTCTCTGTCAATTAGACATATAATTCCTTATCAAATTTATCACAATAACTAAATTCACACATGGTGTTCAGAGAAGGTACACAAAGCACTGCCAAAACCATAAGCTACAATATCAATATATACATGTAAGGCAATACCAGGCCAAGCCAGGTATTGGCAATCACTATAGAGCATACTAGATTTACGGCCTAAAGCATTCAAGCTTAGACAACAGAAAGATTAGCTGTTATTATTACCATTTTTTTAGTTAGTTGCAAATCTAATAGTATTAGAGATAAGTAGATCATCTGAGTTAGGGTGACACATCACAAGCTAGTAGCAGGAAAATATGAACAACACCAACACATTAAGAATCTATTCAAGGATATATGATTTTGTAAAACACGGATACAAGCTAACTATCAAGAGCCTAGCCATTGCAAACAATTAACTCACATCAGTTCCCTAGCTAGAAATCATGTTTAGGACAATTTCTTTGTCAACTGACAAATCCCAAACATCACTGAACTCAAAAGGTTTAGCCTAGCTTGGCAGAGCATACACATGGTTCATATAATTGAACCTAAGCTAATTATGAATTCAATCATCATGCGAAGGAGATAATAGATGATCTTGGTTATAAGATTCATCATGCAATTTTTGCAGAATCCAAAAATTATTACCACCTAAGTGTGTATACTGTGAGGAATTGGGACAGAGATGGCAAGGAGAAGAGGGAGATCAATTTGAGAGTAGAAAAAGGAAGTAGTTGGAGCATGTACTTTATCTAAAGATGCCAGGGTTGCATCCACGCTGCCATCCCACCAGCGTTAGGCCAAGGAGGAGCGTGGTGAGGCTGGATGACACGACAGCATCAGCTACCACTCAGGAAGGATGCAAGGTCGAGAAAGCGAGTGGCCACCACAGTACCATCAGCTCGCCAATAGATCACCACTGTATCACCAACGCATGGCGGAGCAAAGGAAGAGAAACCCTAGTAGGGAACTGAATGGGGCGATCTCATTGAGGCCTTAAAGCCGAATCGAGTTGGACGGAGGGGTAGGACGTAGTGCGGAGGTGCTATGGCGGCTGGTTGCAGCGACAGTGGCAACCAGTACTCACCGGAATTGAGGTGGTAGTAGCCACGTCGAGAGAGACGAAAAAACTAGATAGAGGAGAGGGGGTCGTGTATGTCTCAGTGAGTGTGTGCGTGTATGAGGTGAGAGAGAGTGGGGGTTGGATTGGGCTGGCCCAACTGGGTGGGCTGGGATGGACACGGGCTAGGCCCAAATTATAAAAGAAAAAAGAAAAATACATAGAACAATAAAAAGGAAATTAACAAAATACCCTCTATGCATTTCAGGCTCTAGAAAATGTAGAAAAATCCTAAAAATTAATATAATATATCAAAATGATCACAAAATAAAAGCCATCCATGAAAAATGCAAAATTGTTTATTTTAATTAATTAAATTGCAACTAAAAATAGGAGACCATTACATCTCTCAAAGAAATTACCAAAATAAAGAAGAGTTCTAAAAATGAATAAAAATCACTTTTGTGAAACAAAATTCATCCAATACAATAGAAAAATACTAAATATGAAATTCTAAGTAATTTTGGTATTTCTAAAAAAAAAGTGAGATAAAAGGGTGTTAAATCCTTTTCTTGCACTCAAATAAATAGAACGTGTTTTCTTTTATCACCCATCAATCAAAATAACTTACTTTCTAGCTTTATTACTTAAATTTTATTTATCAAGGAAATGTAATTCATGTTTTGAAAACTAACAAGAAATACTTCTAGTGCTTTAAATCCTTTAAAATAAAAAATAAAAAATACTTTTATTTTCTAAAAACCTAAAATGGATTCCTTAACCAAGACAATTGATTGTATTGCTAATATTGTTCCACCTTACCAATTTATACCTTAATGTTTGGAATTTAAGTAAAAGTTCATAGTTAGGTTTAAGTAAGACTTATGTTGTTTATGTAAACCATTATTACTAAGTTATCCTATTTACTCCTATCCTAGGAATTAACTATGCCTTATACCATAAAAACATCCCAATAGTAAATCTTGACCTTAAAACTTTAATGTCAACCAAGACACTCTAGAACATCACCACTCTTTTGATTCAATTAAGTGGTCATAATTTAGTGATACCATCCTACTAAAGAATGAGACCCAAGTAATATAGTACATGCTTAAAACTACAACCCTAACGTATGATAAAACTAAGTAAGTATTGTGATAAAGTAGTACTTTTTCTAAATTATGCCAATTGAAAGTCAATGACTTCCAAGTTAACTTACTACATCATTCACTCACTTTGGGAGTGAATTATCTCACATCTTGGATCAATGACAATAATTATGTTCTATTAATCTTAACTATTGAATAACTTAATATAAGAAATATTTTCTTAAAAAGGTATTCTTTTTGCCACTTCAAACAAACACATTTTGTTTTTTCTTTCAAGCATGAACAACTTAAAGCATGGACTTTCATAAGAATTACATGATATCAATCAACCTCTATCATATGTTATTATTATGCTTTATTTTTTATATCTTGTATGTTAGTCTTAAATTTCTTCTAGATATATTTATTTATGAAGTAAACTTGAAGATAAACCAAATCTTAAAGAAATCACCTAAGTTCAACCCATTCACATTACTAGGGAGTTACTTCGGGTTTTACAAAATGCATAGCATTACTTATGCATAACAACATATTGCTTCTTTAAACATTAGTCCTTACCAGACCAATGATGTTGGTTTGAGATGTTGGAGTTCATATTGTTTTGAAGACCGTGATTGCATAATCTTGTAATCACAAAGGCAAGTTCATACTTTCTCATGTCCTTTGATTATTTTCTATGAAGTATTTGCAATCTACTATTGTTATCACTTGCATTTCGGAAAAGTCAGAAAACTCTATTTTCATAATGATGCTCAAATGCAAGGTGGCATGATGACATGAGCATGATATAATTATGATGCAACAATTATATATAGGAAGTAGCCATTATATTACTAGACCAAGTAGCATTACAATTGTTAGACAATTGGGATGCTACAACTCTCCCCCACTAAACAGGAATCTCGCCCCGAGATTCTAGGAAGAAGAAGAAGACTCAAAGAGGGTAGGATACTTGGCACGGAGCTCATCTTCATGTTCCCAAGTGGCTTCATCAACGGAATGGTGTGACCACTGCACCTTGCAGAACTTGATGGACTTGTTGCGAGTCCTTCTTTCTGCGACTTCAAGAATTTTTATGGGGTGTTCTTGATAAGACAGATCTTCTTGGAGATTGATGAGTTCATAGTCCACGGTCCTGCCGGGATCCTTGAAGCACTTCTTGAGTTGGGAGATGTGGAAAACATCATGGACCTTGAGTTTTTCAGGGAGCTCAAGAGCATAAGAAACTTCTCCTCTTCTTCAACGAATTTTGAAAGGACCGATGTATCTAGGAGCCATCTTTCCTTTGATACCAAAGCGGTGCGTGCCTCTCATGGGAGTGACACGAAGGTAAACGAGATCACTAGGAACATACTCCATGTCCGTGTGCTTTCTGTCATAATTTCTCTTCTGGCGACTTTGAGCAATCTTCAGATTTTCAAGAATGATGTGAACCTTCTCCTCCGCTTGGGTTACAATGTCGGGGCTAAACAATATTCTTTCACCTGCGCCCGACCAACCAATCGGAGTTCTACATTTGCGACCATAGAGAGCCTCAAATGGTGCCATCTTCAGACTTTTCTATAAGCTGTTGTTGTAAGAGAATTCAGCATAAGGAAGACATTCTTCCCACTTCATGCCGAAAGAGATAACGCAAGCACGGAGCATATCTTCCAGAATATGATTGATCCTTTCGACTTGTCCTTGCGACCGAGGGTGTTAAGCTGTGCTGAAGTTTAATTTTGTTACCAAAGCATTTTGGAAACTTCCCCAGAACTTGGAAGTGAAGATGCTTCCACGGTCTGAACTGATCTCAAGAGGAACTCCATACAGAGAGACAATTCTGTTGATATAAAGCTCAGCCAACTGAATTGCTGAAATTGTTTCCTTGACGGGAAAGAAGTGAGCTACTTTAGAAAGCCTGTCGATGACAACAAAGATTGCATTGTTACCCTTCTGCGACCTTGGAAAACCAGTGATGAAGTCCATCTCTACTTTCTCCCATTTGCATTTCGGCGGCTTCAATGGCTGTAGAAGACCGGAAGGTTTCTGATGGACAGCTTTAACTCTGCGACAGACATCACACTCCGAGACATACTTGGCACAATATCGTTTCAACCCAGGCCACCAATATTGTGTTTTCAAGTCCATGTACATCTTAGTGCTGCCAGGGTGGATAGAAAGAACATAATCATGCGCCTCCTTGAGAACTTGCTCTCTTAAACCCGGGTAGTTCGGAACAAACATCCGGTGTTCAAAGAAAAGAGTGCCTTGGTCGTCAACATGGAAAGACTCATACTTCGGAAGCTGAATGTTGGAGATGATCTTTTTAGTGTAAGGATCACCAAGTTGAATGGAACGAACTTTTTCTTCCAAGAGCGGTGTTTCTAGAAGGTTCAGAAGATACCCTTGATCCAGAATTTCAAGGTTGAGCTTGCGGAATTCCTCGCACAAGAGAGGCTGTTGTTCTTCCACCATGAGATTGTTGACATAAGCTTTTCGGCTGAGAGCATCGGCCATGACATTAGCTTTTCCCGGAGTGTAGTTGATGGTCAAATTGGAATCATTGATTGCTTCAATCCACCTCCTCTGACGAAGGTTGAGATCAGGCTGTGTGAATATATACTTCAGACTCTTGTGATCAGAAAAGATCTCACAACGGTTGCCAAGCAAGTAATGCCTCCATACTTTCAAAGCAAAGACAACTGCTACGAGTTCGAGGTCATGTGTAGGATAGTTGATCTCATGCGTCTTCAACTGTCGAGAGGCATAAGCAACAACTTGTTTTTCTTGCATAAGGACCGCACCCAATCCTTGCAATGAGGCGTCACAGAATATCTAGAAAGGCTTTGATGTATCTGGAGGAACCAAGACTGGTGTGGAAGTGAGCTTCTCTTTGAGTGTTTCAAAGCTTGCTTGACATGCAGGAGTCCAAAGGTATTTCTTGCCTTTCTTGAGGAGATCGGTAAGAGGCTTCGCAATCTTCGAGAAGTTTTGAACGAAGCGACGGCAGTAACTAGCCAAACCAAGGAATCTTCGGACTTCTTTGACATTTATGGGTGGAAGCCAGTCCATAATTGTCATAATAGTTTCTGGGTTGACGGCAATGCCCTTGGCAGAGATGATGTGACCAAGGTAGGTCACTTGAGGCAGCCGGAATTCACACTTGGAGAACTTTGCATAAAGGCGGTTGGGCAGGTGCATTGGTGAGACCGAAAGAAGGTGGCAGGTGCATTGGTGAGACCGAAAGACATGACCGTGTACTCGTACAGGCCATAGCGGGTGGTAAAAGCTGTTTTAGGAACATCTTCCTTGCGGATCCGTATTTGATGGTATCCACTTCTCAAGTCAAGTTTAGAGAATACCACAGCTCCAGCTAGCTGATCGAAGAGATCATTAATCCGCGGAAGAGGATATTTATTCTTGATGGTTTTAGCATTGAGTGCCCGATAGTCAACACAAAGTCTATCAGTCTTGTCTCGCTTCTTCACAAAGATGGTTGGGCTACCCCAAGAAGAAGTACTATGCTGAATGAAACCCAACTTCTCTTGTTCATCCAGCTGGCGTTTGAGTTCAGCCAACTCGGCAGGACCCATTTTATAAGGCCGCTTGGAAATAGGAGCGGTACCAGGTTCAAGTTCAATCACAAACTCAACCTCACGATCCGGAGGCATACCTGGCAACTCTTCAGGAAAAACATCTGGAAACTCACAGACTACCGGAACACTCTGAATACCTTCCATAGCATCATCATTCAGAGCCGCCAAAGAGTAAAGCTGAATTGCAGGAGTCAGACTTGGAGAATAGACTATATGGCCTTCAGGAATTTTCAGAGAAACCGAACGTTCAGCACAATCAATCACAGCTGCATTTGCTGTTAACCAATCCATGCCCAAGATAACATCAATATCAGAATTGCCCAGAATAATTAAGGAAGCCGGAAACGAAGAGCCACCAATCTCAATTTGATTGACATGGCTGATATGAGAAGCCCTCATGTTTGACCTAGGAGATTGTACCATAAGACGATGCAATAAAGGAACCATAGCCAGATCATGCTCATGCGCAAACTTGTGAGAAACAAAAGAATGCGAAGCACCAGAATCAAACAAAACTCGCGCGGGGACTGAGTTAACAGGAAGCATACCCATCACAACTCCAGGTGCATGCTCAGCTTGAGCGGCATTGACACAGTTGGCACGAGCAACCGTAGACCCAGGCTTAGTGTTGATGTTGAGAGCCCGAGGTGGAGGTGCACGAACCATAGGAGAACTTGCCGCAGGTCTTGGAGGTGGTGGTGGAAGAGCTTTGTTGTTCATAGGACAATTCCAGTGCTGATGCCCAGTGTTTCCACAAGTATAGCAAGCACCAGGTGGACGTGGAGCAACGTAGCCAGGGACTCCGCCAGGCGCTCCAGGGTAGTTGTGGTTGTAGCCCCTGGGAGCCGCAGTGAAGGTGTTTGGTGGCCTTGCCACATAGCTTGACGGTCTTGGTGGAGCAGGGAGCGACGGTGGGGTGTTAGGAACCCAGACACGATGCTTAGAAGGAGCTGTCATAGCAGAAGAGCTTGCTGTATCACGGCTGTGTTTCTTTGACTCCTCAAACACTTGTCTACTTGCTTCTTCCTACAGAGCTGTGTGTTGGAGTTCCAGAAAATACGCCGGCCTTGCATGAGTGATAGCATATTTGATGGATGCATTGAGGCCTTGCCTAAACCTCTTTTGCTTTTTCTTGTCATCAGAGATCTCATCGCCACCATACCGAGAAAGGTTCATGAAGTTTCTGATGTAGGTATTGACATTGTCAGTGCCCTGCTTGAGGTTGAGAAACACTTCCTTCATCCTTTCCATGACAATTTCTGACAGATATTGCTCTTTGAAAGCCCCAGTGAATTGCTCCCAAGTAGGCTGAAAACCAGAGAGGTCTGCCTTGAGGTAATTTTCCCACCAGAGAGCTGCATCTCCCTTTAGAAGGTGAGTGGCACATTTGACCCATTCTTGCTCGGGAACATCCACAGTCATCAGCAACCTTGACACTTCACACAGCCAATCATCCGCATCAAGTGGCTGCTCAGACACCTCAAATTGGCATGGGTTGAACTTGAGAAAACTCTTGATGTCTTCTCGCTTGGGAGGTGGAGGTAGCAGAACAAACTCATTCCTCCTGACACTTTCTTCGAAGCGATGTTGGTTCTGCTGCATAGTGCCCAAAGCATTTGCAATACTTGCCAAAGCGGCCCCCAGTTCAGGTGGTTTGTCCTCCTCAGAACGGCGTGGTGGTGCCATCCTGTGATTGATATAAAACACAAGTCAGTACTATGATGGAGAATAATAATAATCCAAAATAGTACCAAAATGGAATTAACCAAGATTAAAGGATACAATTCACTGAGATGATATTAAAATATCAACAAAGTTCAAGACACCTAGAAGATATTAAGCATAACGCACACGACTGAACAAGGAGTGTGGTACACAAGCTAACAAAGGAAAAATTTCCGCAAATTTCGGCATTAAAATACCACTATATGCGCAAAACCACTTCACGAATCAAGATTAGTAACTCTACTAGTTCAACATACAAGAGCAAATGATAAAAGTAGTGGTATGGTCGCGACTCCATCCCGCACTTAAATCATTACTCCGCACATGAATAAGTAAAACACATATCCCAACATCTTCTTCTTAAGATGAACCTAAAGATTGGTAACTATGAGAAAGAACACCCCAACAAGATAACGTCGGATAACAAAGAGTAAGATAGTTCGCATTGGTATACAACGAATTAGAATATATCGCGTCGGTTTACAAAGGCCTGTCGGCATGGAATGTACCAACAGTTGATAACCAAAAGGCAGATAGTGATAACATTTGGATGCAACAGATGGACAAGGAATTCACACAGACACACACACACACAACCTATGGTACTACGGAACCCAGAACACGTGAATCCTAGTTTGAATTTTTAGAAGAGGATTGAAAACGTTACACTTCCTTACCAGAAAAAGGGTGGGTGGGTGGGTAACAAGAAAAATGGAAGCAGTCCTAGTCTCACGTTTTGTTTTTCCCTAGTATACATAACTACCAAAAATATTTGCTAGACTGACAACGACCATTTTGGCTGAGACCCTGAAGGGCGGGATGACTCTGATACCAATTGTAACTACCTCGGTGAATTACGCTCTTAGTTACATGCCTGGATGAGCGAAAGTGGTTAAAATAGTACAGTGGGGCCCGGGGCCACTCACGGTAGACCTTTCAGCCGTCCTAACCACTTTCAGAACATCGGAACAAGAACGAGCGGCGTAATCGGCAGGCAAAGGGATCAACTACATACACAAGTGAGTATGTATGCAAGCCACATACAACAGTTCTCAGAGCCACTCCATCTAAAAGAAATAGAAATATTGCAACGCCATATGGCAAGATCCAAATATCCTAAATAGATATAATAGTTTCGGATAGCTCCTCATACATCAAACATCAGAGCATCAGGCAGAAGCGGAAAACAAGACCCGAGTATGGATAAGAAGCAAATCGGCATAAGATGCCACATAGATAAACACATCCCGCCCACAGATCTCACGGATCCCCGTTCCCGGAATCTCTACACCGAGTGATCGTTGCCAACATCATCTGTCTCCTCCACCCAGTATCCTTCTTGCGAGTACACCTGTTCATCTGAATCAAACAATTTATCATGTGAGACCCTAGGGGTACTCAGCAAGTCTTTATGCCGCTAAAGGGGACACAACCTAGGGTGACGCAATTGCAACAAAATATAATAACTAACAAGTCTATAGATACTCGCTAACCATCCGCCTAACCAATGATAGACGGATGTCCGTGAATTAAGAACAACAGTTGTAACAGTATAATTAATAGGTCCATCCTCCTCCTCGCTTACCAACGAGGAAGCGGACGAACAACCCCCATCCGTAGGCAGTTTTATTAACCATTCCATGAGTATTGCACTATTTACTTATCAGGTACTTAGTCAGATTAAAGCGGCACTTTAGTTATACTTGTCTATGATCGAGAAACTGTGCTCCAAGTCGTCCATAACCGCGGACACGGCTTTCAAAAAGATTTACCCTGCAGGGGTGCACGAATAGCAACACACACTCGATCTACCTCGGAAAAACCAACTCAAAACCCAACGAGGCATTCACGACATAGCGATCACAGGATTAAGAAATATTTCAGGGGGCCACCCCATTAAGCTACCCGCAACGAAGCTAGCTGACTCCGAGACGGACTCAAGGTTTGTGTGGACGGCGGTAAATGACTGGGAACCCGAAAATGTGACTAGGCTTGTCGATACAGCGAAAACGTGTCACGATCCAAAACAGTACAGGTGCTCCTCGCACAATCTTAAATAAAGCAGTATTATGGCATAAGTACAGGATAGTAATAAAGCCCCAAACTAGTTGTGGCCCCAAGAAATAAGAATGAATCAAGCTCTGGCTCAGGGGGGTCCATAAGGCCTCCCGGATGTGGATAGTGCGAATAGTCAAGGAACATGAATCAAGTACTCGGGGTCCTACGGGACACAAGTGAGCATGAAAAACCAAATAGCAGATATTGCTCACTGATGCCTCTTTCATTAGTTATCCCATTACTACTCCGGTTAAGTTGTTTAAGTACCTCGTTATCCATCAGACATTCACATATCCTACACATGCTTTTCTACGACTCGCATGGCTCAAACAACTCCTGTAGTAATGGCTCATGAGATGGAGGAACAAGCTTTGGTGGGGTTTAAAAGTAAAGGCTATGCAGTACTTGGGATTCAATTTAATGCAATCGCGACTCAATGATGCAAGAAAAAAGATGCAAGAAAAAAGATAGAGGCAATAGGTACTATATGTATGCAAGCATGTGGTAGTGCTTGCCTGGCAGCTCAGTTGAAGCGAGAGTCGGATCTGGGTAGTACTCCTGTGATTCCTGGTAATTCTCCTTCTGGGCGTCTATTCGAAGAAGAACCAAACAAACAAGGGCCAACATAAATAAAGTGCACAAGCATATGAATTAAATTGCGACAAGCAAACAAGCATGCCATGATGAATGATGCACAATTTACATGGCATTAAAGTAGTATGGCAAGGGTGAGGTGTGGCACAAGAATAAAGCATTATATTAATTATTTAGCCAAGTTTCATTATCATAAACAATTCTGATTTTTAGTAATGACATGATGCATGCTTCAATTCAGAACAAGGAATGCATAGATAGAATGGGCTCGTCGCGCTGATCGATTTAGACATATCATTTGTCAAATTTGGAGTTATAGAATTAAAGTTATTAATTTAATTAGAAAAGGGCATTTTATTTGTAATTTTAATCATCTCGAAATTTTAAAGTGCTCAAATAATATTTTGAATGGCATATTTGAATTTCTCACATTTTTCTGATTCAAAAACATAAATCATTTGTATTGTTTGGATTTATAATTTAAAAGTTATTTAAAATCTGATTTGGATTTAAATTTGAACATTTTGAATTTGTTTTGTTTAAACAGATAACCAGAATTACTTTTGTTACCCAGCCATACTCCAGACCCAGCCGCTGACGGGTGGGACCGGCCTGACTGGACGACGCAGCACGCAGAACTTTCCTCACCGCGAGTTGTGCTAGCCCATGCGGCGGACAGGTGGGACCAGTGGCTACGGGTCCACGTGCCAGCGGCCGAACGCGTAGAGGCTGTCAGATGGGGTCGTGCTGGAGCGCGGGTAAGGTTTACAAAAGCCAGGTCTCTTTTTGTAAAAACTCCCTAGGAACAGACAGGTGGGGTCTCGAGGGGGCGCGGGTTGAACAGATTAAAAAGCTAGGGGGTTTTTAGCAAAGTGCGCGGCGGCACTGTTTTTCTTCTACGCGTTTCTGACGAAACTGAAGGCACGCACGGTGACAGCGGGCGCGCGGCACGGTGGGCATTCGATCCGGGGACCTGGGGCTCGCGCTCGGCGGCGGTAGCAACTGCGGTAATTGTGGGTGTTGACAGGAGGGAGTAGAGCGGCTAGGTGAGGCGTGGCGCGGCACAGAGGCGGCAGACGCCAGCGGCCGACGGTGCACCGAGAGCGTTCGGTGAAACACCTGCCGCGGCTAGGGTTTAACGGCGAGGCAGAGGGTGTCTAGGCGGGAGAGGAACTCACCGCGGGCTCGACAGAGGGCTTGGATCGTAGTGGGGAGCAGCAGATCGACGACGAGGCTGGCGGCCAGCGACCTAGGGTTTCGTCGGGGCGTCGATGTTTCCGGTGGTCCTGGTTCTCCACCTCCTCGTTGGCGTGTACAGGGCGACACAGAAGATGGTTATGGCCTTCCCCGACAACCACGTTCGCCACGCCACCGGCTTGTACGAGAAGGGAAGGTGGAGGCCAACGGTGATTGCCGGATTTGGAGAAGAGAAGCGGGGGAAGGAAGAGATCGGCACAGCGGCCCGGGGTGGATCTGGGCGAGGTAGAGGAGGCGTGGGGAAAGGGATAAACCGAGAGGGAGAGGCGAGGTGGCGTGTGGGCACGGGGTAGAGGTAAAGGTGACTTCGGCACCTTTTTCTCCTCCCTTGCACGTGCTCGAGCTGGGGCTTGACTTGGGCAGGGCAGAGGCATGGCAGGTGGGCCAGGAAGCGGTCAAGGCGGGACCTGCTCGGCAGTGAGAGAGAAAGAGAGAGGAGAGGGGAAGCTAGGGCATGCTCGGCATGGGCTAGGGTTAGGAGTGGGGTAGATAGGGTAGCTAGGTGGGGCCTGCGTGGCATAGAGAAAGGGAGAGAGGCCAGGAGAGAGGGTCGGGTAGCTAGGGTTAGCTAGAGAGGGTTGGCTCGGGTTATCTAGGTGGAGGGCTCGGTTAGGGTTTTGTTAGGGTGGTTTGAGTTGGTTAGGGTAGAGAGTGGGGGTAGATCAAGGGGTGGTGGTGATGGCTTAGAGAGGAAGGTGAGGGTGAGTCTATATTTAGGGTTTTAGCTTAGGGTTGGTGTTAGCTAGAGAGAGAGAGAAGGTGGTGAGGTATTAAAAAGAGGGGTAGGGTAGATGGTTTTAGGGTTTATGATCTATCAAGATCCAACAAGGTGAAAAGAAAAGGGTGAGGTGAGAGATAGAGGTGGGCATAAGATATAACCTCAAATGATCATGCATGGATGAGGTGATGGTTTAAAAGAGGGTAAGGCTTGATACACATGACAAGGACAAAGAGCAAGAGGAGGAGGTATAAGAGAGAGAGAAGGAGATGTTTAACAAAAGGGAAGATCCACTCCAAACCAAAGGGAAAACAAAAGGGGAAAAGATGGTGGTGAAGATTTGCATGGCCCATGCATGTGTAATAAATACCATGTTTTATTCTTGTGACAACAAAATAAATAACAAGGCATGATTCCCATGCATTACCAAATTATGGAATAAAGGCCAAGCAAAAGAAAATGAAATTGAGTCCATCCTCTCTTCCATGAGCTAGATTAAATACCCAAAAGAAAATAAAAGCTCATGGGTAATTACGATGGTGGAATTATAAGGTGATGACAAAGAAAAGTGATGGAGTGGAATAAAAGATATGCCCCCTACTCAACTTGGGCATCAAGCATTTATCAAGATTCAAATACAATATATCAAGAGCCAACTTCAACTAATAATGCATATGAGAGAAGAACCAAATCAAAAGGGTTTTATATGATGCTCAAATGCAAGGTGGCATGATGACATGAGCATGATATAATTATGATGCAACAATTATATATAGGAAGTAGCCATTATATTACTAGACCAAGTAGCATTACAATTGTTAGACAATTGGGATGCTACATTTATGTCACTTCCCCAGATTACCAGAGGCATGAACCCACTATCGAGCATAAATACTAACTCTTGGAGATGCTAGCATCTACTTGGCCAAGATAGCTACTAACAACGGAAAGCATGCAAGATCACAAATAACAAAGACATGATAGAATCAATAATCAATCTGAAATAGCATCTCAATATCCATCGGATCCCCGCAAACACAACATGTAGAATTACAAATAGATGATCTTGATCATGAACGGAGCTCACAAGATCTAAACATGAAAGCACAAAGGAGGAGAACCAGCCATCTAGCTACTACATGGATCAGTAGTCCAAGGATGAACTACTCACGCATCACACCGGAGGCTTGCATGGTGATGAAGAAGGCCTCCAGGGTGAATTCCCCTCTCCGACAGGGTGCTGGGAAGAGCTTCAGATCCCTCCCGATCTAGGGATGGAGATGACGGCGGCTAAAGACTCTTTCGTGGATTTTTGAATGGTCCCTTTGGGTTTTCGTCCCGAGGGCAATATATAGGCGGAAGGGGAGACCGAGGGGGTGCCAGGGGCCACCACACCACCCCCTGGCGTGGGCCAGGCCTGGCCGCACAGCCAGGTGGTGTGGTGGCCCCCTGTCCCTTCTCCTTCTCGTATTCTGGCACTTGATGACTTCTAGAAAAATAGGCACTTTGGCTTTCGTCCCGTACAATTCTGAGAATATTCATTTTCTGACTTTCCTAGAACCAAAAATAGCAGAAAACAGGCAGCTGGCACTGTGGCTCTTGTTAATAGGTTAGTCCAAGAAATCATATGAAAAGTACTCCAAAGTTGGAACTTAACACAAGAAAGTGGATAAAACCAAGCATGGATCATCAGAAATTATAGATATATTTGCAATGTATCAAGGTTCAACACATCCCTCGAGCAGAAAATGAGGAAGCAGATGCATTATCTCGAATAAGCTCTGCACGGAAATAGGTCCCATATGGCGTTTTTTAGAGCACCTCAAAGTTCCCTCTATAAAAGGAGTAGACGAGGAATATCCGACCAAATCCGACTCACCTTTAGTAGCAGTTCTGGTTGTAATTCCTAGTTGGACTCAACCCTACCTTGATTACTTGGTAGATGGCAAATTACCCAAGGGCGAGGTTCTAAGCTGGCAGATCGTCCGACAAGTAAAAGCCTATACTATAATTAGTGGTGAGCTCTATAAGCGGAGTGCGTTTGGGGTCTTTCAGCGCTGCATATCTCTAGAAGAAGGACTGGAAATCTTAAGAGAAATCCACGAAGGTGAGTGTGGTCACCATGCTGTAGCCAAATCTTTAGTGGCAAAAGCTTTTCGACACGGTTTTTTCTAGCTTACAGCCAAGGCAGATGCCGAACGGCTGTCAAGACGTGCAAAGGTTGCCAAAAATACGCCAAACAAGCCCATGTTCCGGCTGATCAACTACGAACAATTCCTATAACATGGCCTTTTGTGGTCTAGGGGCTTGACATGGTAGGACCATTTAAACGGGATCCAAGTGGATTTACTCACCTCTTAGTGATGGTGGATAAATTCACCAAATGGATTGAGGCTAAACCCGTCACTAGTTGTGATGGAGCAACAACCAGAAGATTTGTCGAGGATGTTATAATCCGGTATGTTTATCCGCATAGCATTATCACGGACAATAGGAGTAACTTCTCTATGGGAGAGCTTGCCGAATTCTGCGACGAACAAAATATCCGTCTTGACATTGCGTCAGTCGCACATCCGCAGGCTAATGGACAAGTCAAAAGGGAAAATCGTTAAATCCTACAAGGCCTAAAGTCAAGACTCGAAGCACCACTAAGACGTGCTGCGGGGGCTTGGGCAGAGGAATTACCCTCTATAATATGGAGCTTGCGAACAACTCCGAATAGGTCAACCGGATACACACCTTTCTTCTTGGCTATGGTGCTGAAGCAGTTCTTCCTAGTGATTTGATTCTCAATTCTCCTAGAGTTGCCACGTATATCGAAGAGGATGCCGAGATTTCTTGAAAAAATGATCTCGACTTAGTCGAAGAAGTTTGCGTCGTTGCTGAAATGAGATCAACAGCATATCAGTAGAAGTTACGCAAGTATCATAGCCAGAGAGTCAAAACCGGTCTTTCAATAAGGGCGATTTGGTTCTCCGGCTTGTGCAGCAAAGAAAGCACAAACTTTCCCCAGTATGGGAAGGGCCTTTTTTTGTTAGTCGAGTATTGCACAATGGTTCATACTACCTAACTGATATGCGGCCAGTCAAAGAAAGACCTGCTACTAAGAAGAGAAAGAGAGCTGGAGGCAGTACAAACCCGGAAGAATTAGACAGACCATGGAATATTGCTCAGCTACGTCCCTTTTATTCTTAGTTTATCCTTCTTTGTAATAATATGTGTGTACATGTTTAAAAAAAATAAAGTATTGGTTGCCTCAAATTTTTCTGAGAAGTTTTTTACCATCTTATTTCCGAATGATCATGTCACAGTCAAAAATCCCAGAATACTTGAAAGTACTTTATGCTCATGTTTGTTCTGGTTTAGATTTTCGATTCTAAAATTGCTACCTTCGGGTATAATTTTAATTTTTATAGTCTGTGCTTTGTTTTTTTGTCTGATTGCCTGATGCGGGCATTTTCCGAGTAGTGAATTGTTCGTACTGGAAGCCGGCTTTGTTTCCGAGTTTAAACTGGTTTAGCAATTGAGCTCTGTTTCTTGGCAAAGTTTCTGTGCTAAAGGTTGGCCGGCTCATGAAAGGGACGAGGAAAAAAGCGAGATAAAAGATAAGTGCAGACAAAAAACGCAAGTGCTTTTGCAAACATTGCAGGCACATAAACATTTAAACCAAAAGTGCTGAATAGATAAAATAAAACTTGGCACTAGCAAAAGTATCATACTACTTATTTACATACCCAAATTGTTTTTAGAATAACACAATTGTTCTTTCTGATACTCTATGATGCAGGGGGAGAATTAGGAGCTTCCGGCTCACTAGATACATCAGCCTCGCCTTGATAGCATTCCGATATGTTCAAATCTGATGCAGTTTGTTCATTGTTGGAAACTTCTGCTGTTTCTTCGGCAGGCGGAGGAGGCGTGTCCATGCGGGTGAAGAAAGGAGTGTCGTAGCTGGTTAAGTCAGCTACGTGACACCCATATCTAGCACATGAGTCCATGATAGCCTTGATGTCCTGCTCCTATCCGTCTTCATCCACTTTGTGGTACCCTCTGGTTACTTGCCAGATTTCCATGTTTCCATGGTGGCTCATAACCATGGGGAGAGCGTTCTGTGCTACGGTCCGCGCGTAGGACATGTTCCAGTCCTCGACAAGCTGCAGCATATCCTTGGCCTTGTCTCTCACTTCAAATCCGGACATGTTATGCATATTCGGAACCTTAAGAACTTCGCCAATATACTCGATGGATTGGCGGAAGTCATGAAGCAGATCGCCGACTTGTGTAAGCCGGCTGGTGCGAGACTCGGTAGAGGCTGAGTCTAGTAAGTTCAGAGGACCTATGCATGTAATGCAAAATGGTTAATAAAATAAATCTGACTTCTAAAGGTCGAAATATACAGAAAAGAAAGAAGGATGGAAACATACCAAAGATGACATGGTCGACTTTGGTCTTCTCCTCTCAAAGACTCTAGAGTTCAACCCAGAGTGCTTCAGTGATATCCCTCTCTCGGAACAAGTCGTTGCTGAGTTCTGAGATTTTCTTATCCTGGAGCGCAATCTTACGATCACGCTCCTCGGTAGCCAGGAGGACTCGAGAACTTGAGAAATGCTCTTCTCATGATCTGCCTTAAGCTTATCCAGCTCTTGGTGGAGATCCTTGTTTTCCACCACCAAGGTTTTAAGATTCTCGGTGTCTTCAATAATTGCACATGACTGCTTTACCAGTGCTGTAGGCAAAGGAACAACAGTTGAACAAAAATTCAACTATGAAATCAAAGGCAAAGTTTTGAGCACTGAAATGATTACCTTCAGCATCATCCTTAGATACTTTTAGTTGAGCATTTTCAAGTCAGAGAGCTTTGATCTCTTTCCGCTTGTTGCAGATATTCTTCAGTAATTCCTGGTTATATGAATTAACTTTCTATAAGTCAGAATACCCAGAGTCATAAGTCTACTAAAGACTCGGGCTAATATTGTAACTAATATCAGCATGAGCCTTGGGGCTACACTAGTTCGTTCTTTCGCATCCTAAGAAAACATAAACCCGGATTTTCTATCCAACTTCATGCTTGGGGCTAGAGGATATGATATAAAGTAACATAAAGAAAAATGTGAATTGGAATTCCGACTTACATGTTGCTCATGTGTGAGCTTTCTCAAGCACATGTTCACCTCAGTGGTGACCTTCTTGGCAAGGGTGAGCGGGATCATTGGTGGAGGTGGTAGCATGCCAGCTCTCAGTCCCTCGTCGCGAAGGCGGACTTGTTCAAGAAGTTCGGAGTACTTGACGTCCTTCGATTCTTGTGCTTCTTCTTCGGCAGTAATGGTCTGGCTTTCTAAGCATTGCCGGGCCAACCGCTAGATTTCCTCCGCAGATTTCCGAGAAAGGCCAAGTTTGGCAAGTCCCGAATTGATTAGGAGATTGTCAGCAAAGATTTCTACCGAGGGATCATTACCCGAAGAGGGTTCACCCTTATCAAGACCTGAGTCACCCATGGTGACGTCAGTTTGCGATTCAAGGATCGTTGGCTCTGCTGAAGGAGCCGGATCTTCTACAATGGTCAGAGATGGAGTAATCTCCGGCACCGCAGAAGGCTGAGGGGCAGGAGTCGAAGGAGCTACGGCAGGAGAAACCAAGTTTAGCTTATGCTGGAGTAGGGGCTTTGAAGTAACTCCCTTCCCCTTGCCCTTGATGAGCTATTTAGCTCTGAGAAGGTAATAGACCAAAGAACATTACATCTCGGAAAGAATTACGAACAAAGTACAAAGGCGGAAATTGTGAGGAAAGTTACATCTTCACAACGGGCACCTCCTTTGTGCCAATAGCCACTGTCGGAGCTTTACGCTTCCGAGGAACAATGTCCGGTAGTGGGACCAATTCTCCCTCCTCCTGAGAAAATTCAGGAGGATATCCCTCGATAGGAGCGAACTCCGACTCGGGGAGGTCGGCAAGCTAAAAAGAAGATAGTATCTCAGTATTGCGAAATAATATAAAGATGAGCACGTAAAAAGGGTTGTTGCTGAAGCTTACCACCACAACGGGATCTTCCGTTGTATGCATGTCCAGGGACACCTACAGAATCTTCCTCTTGATCCACTCCCTTATCAGCCACTTGATCTGGCTTACATAATCTTTTGTCGTGTAGGCTTTGGAGCTGATGCGGAGGGAATCATTCTTTGATGACGTGATGGAGTGCATCAGTTGGTCTCCATGTTGGAGAGGCTGGATCAGCGTGACACCCAGCATTGGACTAAGTCGGACCCTCTAAGGCCCTTGTGTTTCATCAAATATTCGATCCGCCTCTTGGCGAGAAGCAGATCGTCACTAAGAGCCGGAGCGACCTTATCCCAGGATTCTTGGGGCATGGCGGCTCCATCGATGAAAGCCGACAAAGCAGTAGCTTTGCCGGGAGCAGGAATATCCTTGTGATAGAAAAAGTGGCCGGCCATTGCTTGACCGACTCACTGGCCATAATCCGAGGATAGACGTGCTCTCGCATAACCGAAAAACTAATGGTACCGGTAATATAAGGATTACCGGCAGTAATGGAATTTCTCCAGACAAGAAAGTAATACCAGAAGAGAGTAAGGTTCGACCTAATGCCGAGATACCCCTCGCACAAAGATGCGTGCACGCTCATCTCTAAGATGGAGTTCAGGGGGAGATGAAGGAGTTGAACTCCATAGTGATTGATAACCTCGGAAAAGAAATCTGAGGGAGGAAAACTCAGACGTCTGTCAAGGTGAGTGTCGAAGTGCACTCGCTCGCCGTCGCGAGGGTTGGGGATGGTTTTGCCGAAGCCGCTTTGCCAGTCGCCGGCATAGAGGAGCCCTTCTTCTTCCACACCGTGGAGCTTGGCGTTGTCAAGGACGCACGAGATCCAAACCCCACGATTGCTCTCTTTCTCCGCCGCTGCTGTCGTTGCTTCTGTACCGGAGGATGATGCAGAAGCCATTTCACCGGTGTGCTAGTGACCTTGGATGGGCGGCGTTGGGAATTTCTAGGGAGCAGAGAAGCTCTGGGTGCGTGGGAGGAGTAGAGGAGAAGGAAACGACGCAAGGAACAGGTGAAGAAGATGGGGAAAAGAGATCTTCACCACTTATAACCACCGACCGTGTCAAGATTCGTGTAAACACTACAGTAAATGTGCCACACGTCATGGAAAGGACTGGGAAGCCCCCCACGCGATGATTACGCTTCCTCGATCTCCATGCACGCATTGAAACGGCGCCTCGGTTCCGCGAAAGGCGGACCCACCTGTAACATCCCAATTTCAGCAACCCTGATTTGTTGTTCAGAATGCAAAAATCAGGGGGAAACAAAAACTTTTTCTTGTGCTTTGGTGTAGTGCTTGCTTGTTGTTTGTTTGCACTTGTGCTTGAAGTGTATCTTAGGATATTCCTTACCTCAACCTCAGTTGGCAAAAGCTATTTACCAAAACTATCTTGGCTTACTTTACATATTCTCAAACGTTCTGGCATTTCAAAACAGGAGCCAAGATGCCTATGTAACCAAAACTATTTTTGGTAGCTTCTATTGACAAAACTATGGAGAGTTATACACTACAATCTCCTTATGTTTTCAAGTCAGAACACTCAAATAATCTTATCTCTAGTTTTACCAAAACCTCCTGTTCAAAGCCTTTAAATTCTACTCTTGGTAGAGATACCAAGAACCCTCCTCTTATTCAAAACTCAACCTCTTCAAAATGCCCCAACCTTACCTCCAAGCTAAGCTTGATGGTGACCCCTAGTAGTAGTTGATTAGTGTATAAGATGAGTTGCCTTGATCTGTTGTCTGAAGAGTTGCTCGGATCTGTTGTTTGATTTGTTTGCCTAGGAAGTAGTATGAGCCACTCTAGGATCTCATCACTAGGATCAAGATGTTTCCCAATCATCAATCCCTAAGCAAGGAAGCAAACCTTGTTGTGATCCCTAGTCACTAGGTGATCATCTAAAACCCTTAATCAGATCCACTCTGATGATTTCCATTCTTGATGTTTCCAAGTCCTTAAGACCAACACCAAGCATGGATCTCTTTTAATCAATCTACACCTCCATATCACCCACTTTTTAAAGCTCTGATACCTTGCAAGTCCTCCAAGAACATCCCCTCTCCTACTCTAGTCAAAATCCCCCAAACTGCCAAATTTGGCTAAGTCTAGAAACAGTTCCAGCATCACCTTTTCGAATGTATCCTTTCCTCAACCCTTGTGCATTTTTGGAAATGCACTTGGACCATATTGTTAACCATACTAAGGACTACCAAGGCCCACATTTTCCCTTGGTTAAATCCCCCTCCAACACACTAGTCCATGATGGTTTTGCAGACAAGAAAATAACTTTTCCTGCAAAACCAGTCATCATGCCTACTTTGGTAGAAGCTCACACCCTCATACAACCCCCTATGGACCAACTCTATGCATGGTTGTGTTATACTCTTTGATTTCTATCAGAACCCACTTCACTTGTCCCAAGTGGAGCTCTGTGCTTATGAAACCCACATGGTTCAGAAGGCATCATGACACTTTCTGCATGGCAGCTTTAATTTCAACAAAGTTTGCCATCCTATCTAGATCACCTCAAATACAATTAATTCAAACTTCTCCTGCCATGATCATCTACATAACTTGGCCTCATCAACCATATATCCCTTGACCAAGGTGAGCTCTTAGCTCCAAGATGCAAGCATGTTTTGGTGGTATAAAAATAACATCACCCTAGATCATCAACTCCTTGTTTTCCATCTTATTCAAGTTGGAATTTCATTCCTCAAGGTTGAAAATGCTTTCTACACCTTGTACACATCACCTAACTTGATCCCCAATATTTATCAATAATTATCCATAATTATTGAGGCCCCAAAACTATTTAATTATTTAAATAGTCAAAATCTCCAAAACCCTCTCCATAAAGGAAAGTTTGGTTTTTACCAAACCACTTCCCCAACTTTTAGCTCATATGAGTTCCACAAGTAATATCCTATCTTTCTACCTCAAAAACAATTGTTTTTGAGAAGCTCATATGAGTTCCGAAAGTAAAATGGCTGAATTGGAATAATAATTGTTTTAAATACTTTCAATCCCCTATAAATCTTGGGAAAATTTCCCTAAGTGTGTATTCACATTTGGGACCCTTCCCCATCAAAATCCATCCTTTTCCAATGGAAATTTACCAAATGATCTTCTAGAAACCAGTTCTGTCCTTTTTGAGTAATTGGATTTAAGTGGATTAAAACTCCTCTGAAAAACCCCAATTAAATCCTAGGAGTCTACCTTGACCTTATCTATCTACCAGCACCATTTTCTCCTCTGGTCCAATGCCAGATCTTGATCTTCCTTCATAAACCTTTAGTTTGATCAAATGTGCCAATTAAGCCAAGCACCCCTTTTAGCACTTCCAATTTCCATCGAGGCTTAATCAAAGCTTAACCTCAGCACCATGGCATATCCTTGGTCGACCACCACTGTAGCACCACCCAACAATTACCCATTTTCCCTTGTACTAGTAGATAGAGAGAGAACAAGATCTTACAAAGATCTAATCTAATTAATTACCACAACAGCTCTCCCTCCCCCTCTGATCTAGCATGACCCAAATACCCACCTTGCCCCTCTCCACCTCCCCCTGGACCAATCCTTGGCCAGCCCTCCCTATCCACCATGCCCATTGTGGTAGTTTACTCCCTCCACTCCCTCTCATTGGTATATATGGCCAGAGGCCACTCCAGGGCATCTCCACACCCTCATTCGCCCCACTGCTCCCCACTCACCGTCCCCCAGCTCCCCTTTCCTCCTCCCTTGCTCTGTATTGGCTAGGAGACGAGAGAAACCTCCGCTCCGCCATGGTTGAGCTCGAGCTCGAGGTGACCCATCTCAAGCTCTCCTCCACCTGCATGTAGCCTCACGAGGCTCCCCTAGGTCTGATCTACCACCCCCTGAGAAGGAGGAAGCCAAGCTTTGGCCTCCCCCATCTACAGAGCAAAGGCCTCTCTCTACCGCCCCTCCCCCTCTGTATGTCCTACTCTAGATCTCCCCACCTCCTCCGGGTGCTAATGGTGTCCTCCCCTTGTGCTAGCGACCACCATCGGCCACCCCCCCCCCCCCCCGCGAGCCCGTTCCTGGCATGGAGACCCCTCGTGTCGCCCCTCCCTGGGCTCGTCGTGGACCACCGCGTCGCCCCGCACCTTCCCCACCGGCCTTCATGCCTCAGGTGAGCTCCCCGCACCTTCCCCGCCGCCCGCTAGGGTTAGCTCGCGCCACCGCGCCTCTAAGGAGGACGACGAGCTCTCAGCCGTCGATGGCCATTCTAATCCAACGGCCTGCCCCTGTACCGCTTCGCCGCTTTGAGTCGCTGACGCCTGGGTCCCGCTCGTCAGCTTGAATCTGGCATCCCATGTAGCGCGTCCCCGCCGTGGGCCGAAATCCCCCTAGCTGGCCCAGTAACCCTTAGATCCCAACCCAGCGTCTGGAGCCTCCTTTTCTTTTAAAATAGAATTTCAGATCCAGAAACAGATCATTAGGATTAATTCTGGTTAACAAGGAAAATGATACCCATTTACCTAGATTCAAAATTCTGGTGGTTCTCTTATGTTTTATCAAACATGCAGAGGCAACCAACACATGTAAACCTATTTGCTAGTAATTATTATACTAAAATGTGTCTAGAACACTAATTAATTTTCACTATTTGCTAGTAATTATTCTACTAAAATGTGTCTAGAACACTAATTAATTTCCACAAAGAGTTCTACATCTCCATTTGAGGTGAACCAAGGCTCTCTTGTTAGGTATTTGCAATACCTATCAACCAACACATGTCCCATTCCTAGTTAAACAATACTCTGCCATTAGGAAAATTAACAAAACTGACAACCTTTTGTCTTAGATAAGTTCCCCAGGTCAAACCAAATGTGGTATTGACCTGATTCCAATTTACAGTACCCACTATGATTAATATCTACCAAACCCCAGCAGTTCATAATTTATTGAGCTCTGGATAAACTTTGGTGATTTAAATAATTCTGTAAGGAGTATTTTCACTAAATAAATCACTCCGGGAGTTTGGAAACTCCAAAAAGGGTAAATCCAATTCCCATAAAAAGGTTTTGGACATTCCTATCACCTGCCCTTGGAACCAACTCAATATCTGCTGTAGATTTAATCTGGTAAATAAAATAAAAATCATATAGAACTATCTTTGGGAATTTCCTGAGGGCATTCTGTTAATTCTTTTGACCCAATTCCAACTCTGGGTGGTTCAGTACAGTAAGTACTACCTAACCATCCAAGAAAACAATTTTAGGAGCTCCAGAACTCTTCTGGTGAATTATTTCCTCAAACTAGAGTTTATTCCACTTTAAAAAGCATAACTAATTCTAGAAGTGTGGTAATCAAGTGAAACCACTTGTGATGGTTTTGTCTTGTTAAGACCTATCTGAGGATATCCTTTTTTGCACATTGGTATCCTACTAACCACAGATCCCTAATCCAAGCTCCTTGTATCTAGCCTTGACAACTATCTTCCAAGAGAAAACACCCGGTGGCAATCTTGTAAATTCCACCCTTTAAATCCCACTTCCCCAAAAACCCTTCCAAGTCCAGTAGTTTTCCTCATGCTTGTTTGCTATATGTTTTGATGTTGTTTGCCTTGTATTGATTGTGATATTGTTTGCTTGCATGTGTACCCCATGACGACGATAGTGTGAGTGTCTGACGACAAGAAGGAAGGGATTTCTTATTATTATAGTATTGGGTATTCTTGGTCATCTGAAGAAGTCCAGGGACTTATTGCTGATCACAGGCAAGCCACCATTCCCGAACTCTGATATATGTCCTATTCTCTTTTACCTGTTTTATATCCTTTTCATAAATTGCATACTTTACTTGCATGCCTTGTTTTACAAATACTGCGGTAGTAACTTGGCCCCTCCAAGTTATGACTTTGCGCCCTTCGAGGCACCACCCCAATAAACCCATCATTTATCCCCTTTAGACTGAGAGTAAGATGATTAGCATCCTACCTCCTTGGAAACCCCGGTTTTGAGAAAAACAAACTATTTTGGGACTTACCCCACCAAAAATGTTTCAAAACCTTTTGTAAAACCCTGGGAAGAGGCATCCTTCCCAGTGGAAGTTTTAACAAAAGAAATGGTGATGAGGAGAAACAAGAAGATGTGATGGGATGTTCTACGCCTTTACTGGAACAATTTTTATCCGCACAACCACATTACCCCAGGTTGCTGGGGCTTAACTCGTAGTTTGTCTGTATTAGCCGAGGCAACTTCTACCATGCTTATAGGGAGAAATCCCTGGAATTCCGGGCTGGTGTCCCAGGTCTAGGATCTGAAGCCTGTCGGTTGCCTTGGCAAGAACGAGCCTGAGAAATTAGGAGTCCGGTGCAACAATTGGGTCACCCACGGACGGTATGATTTAGGTAGTACGGAAGGAAGAGGAGTCACCAAATTTAAGGTATACGCCAAGTTACGGCTTGGGTATGCGCGTGTACGGAAGGAAGGACTATGGATGGGATCCACATACGCGTTGCCGGGGAGATAAAACCCAACAGGAAAAGCATGCCTTTGCTAGTGTAGACAAGCGAAAGGTTAGGTTTGATTATCCGGACCCCCATATACTATGGTAGTGGGTCGTGGTTGTATCCCGACGGGATGTATTGATTCTTGTGGGTAAAGTGTGCAAACTCTGCAGAGTATAACCTATTCGAATAGCCGCGTCCACGGTCAAGGACGGTTGTAAAGGTGCTGGCTAGGAGTACCCAAACTGTGCTTGTTTAGGAAACAAGTACTCTGAGGACGACGGTTCTGGGGGAACCCGAGTTCGAAAGCTTTGTTTTGACCCGAGGGGTCGAAGATGTTTAAAAAGGGTTTTCAAGTACAAAACGGTTTCCAAAACTCTTTTTCAACAAAGACATGGAGATATCTGGATTTATAAAACAGAAGCATGTTTTCAAAAATCTTTTTCAACAAAGATATGGAGATGCCACCTTTTCAAAGTTAGTTTAGGCTTTTTCAAAAGCAACCCCAGGTAGAGCTATCTCGCTACAGCCATAATTGCATTTCCTTTGTTCACTTCTCTTGGTGGTTTGCGAGTACATTCAAAGTACTCACGGCTGTGTCCCTGGCTATTTACTTGGCCAGACTTTCAGGAGAATAAGGTGACGTCCATGTGAGCTAGGCCGTCTTCCCAGTCAGCTGCCTGTAGGTTGAGGCACGATTGGGCTCGGCGTTTGGCGATGTTCCGCTGCTAATGATGATGTAGCCATAATGGCACTTATTGTAACATCCCAAAATTTCATCTGAAATCATCATCATTGCACTCATATCATCATAACATGTTTTTGCATTGCATTTAGAATGTCCTCCAAAAATTTGGTGCAATTTTGGGCCATGGATAGAAAGATATGAATTATTTTGCAAATAGAATCAAAGAAAATCCTATATTACCTATTAAGTCCAAGTAATACTTTGAATTAAAATAGAAGATAAATATGTTTTATAATACCCTAAAAACCTAGTTTGAGTTTTTACAAATTTTCACAAATTGGTTTGAATCAATTTGAATCCTTAAATCAAAAGTTTTGGAGAAAACAGTATTAGAAAAAGAAAAAGAATAAGTAGATAAAAAATAGAGCAGCAGTCAGCTTCTGGCCTTTCGGCCCAAAACCAGCCCACCAGCCCACCCGGCTCTTCCCCTCTCCCCAGCATTTCTTACCGCGCCCCTGACTACCCCCTCTCGCTGACAGATCGGCCCCACGCCACGTCACCCCACCACCCCGTCGTCTTCAACCCCCGCCATCGAGCAACCCCACTCCTCTGCCGTTTTCGAATCGATTTGATTCCGGCCGTTTCTCGCAGTAAATCCCCCGGTGACTGCTCCTACTTAATCCTCACCCCCCTCCTCATCATTTCCCCTAGTCGCCACCCCCAGAGAGCCCCCAGGCTCCCCTAATTCCGAGCTCGAACCGCCGCTCACTGACGGTACTCCGGCGGCAATTCCGGTGATCCCAGGCCGCCCGGCGCCCTCCCCTCTGTCCCATCTATTTCACCATGTCCTAGCGCACCTACTGACCAAGCCGCATGTTTTCTTTTGCCCCAGGTCGACGACACGGACCAAGTCCGGCAAACTCCTCTGCCGCCACCGTCTGATGATTTTTCCGGTGAGGGCAAGGTTCCCGCCGCTCCTTTTTGGGCACTACTAGACCGTGCAGAACCAGGCGCTTCCCCCTAATCCTTTTTCTTGTCTGCTCGTGTACCAGATCGACGCCACCGTCTCGTGGCCGTGATCTCTGCCGTCGACGCCACTCCGGCGAGGAATATTGAGCGCATCGGAGCTCCCCTCTCTCCATCGCGACCACCGACCAGATCGCCGAGACCACCGCAAGCCCTCAGTAAGACTACCTTTTCCCCTACCCCTCTAGAATTGCCGAAACGCCGCTCACCTGACGTGCCGCCGCCGCGCGCCGTCGCTGGCGTCGCCAGTCTCCGGTGAGACGTTTAGTAGCCGTTCGATCAAATCCTAGCGGATAGGATTAGATCACTTATCGAAAGGGTACGGGCTACTCAGATCCGTCCATAGTCACTTAAGATCTGACGGCCCACAGCGATCGATCCGGCCGAACCGGTACCAGCCAATAGGAAAGCGCCACGTCGCCAGGCTATTTCGTTTAAATAGAAAATTAGACCTATTTAGTATTTAACTTAGAAATTCAATAACTTTTGATCCACCAATCAGAAAAATACAAATTTGGTGTCTATGGATTCAGAAAAAATGAGACCTTTATTATGGAGGCCTTGTTTCACACTTTTGCCTCTGAAAAATTGGAATTATAGGCAGAACCTTTTTAGGAGTATTTTGCTCACAAAAATTGTTCTCTAATTTATTTTTGAGTATTTCTTATGCATTTAGATGAGGTATTCTATCCTCAGTACTGTAGACTCTGTAAATTATAGAGTTGTGATCATATCATTGCATTTTGCATGCATTCATGTTTTTGTAATGTTTTATTGATTGAATTATTGTTGTTGTATTGATCTTGTGTAGATTGTGTGGATTGTGAAGTTTGTTGCTGTGAGGATTGTACCTATTCCCCTAGCTACCAAGGCAAGTGATATTTCATCCCATGTCCTATTATTTTCACTATTGCACTAGTGATATTTTGGTAGATCTTAACATGATAGAACTATTCCTATGTTACTATACTATGCTATGCTATCCTATAGATTATATCTTGGTAGTATTCCCTAGTTAAAGGACTTTGTATGCTAGAATGCTTAGCTATGCTAGTAGAATTTGTGGGTGGAAAATACATATCAAGTTAGTATGGAAAGATATTATTTTTGTTTGACTAAGAAAACAACTATTATTAATGAAACACCTGGGTGGATTGGGACTTGCTTGGATTATGTTGAGTGGTTACTCAGGGGCCATGTCTATGGTCAGCTAGTGTATCACACTTGTGGATGGCCACCCAGGAACAAAGAGATTGGAGACATTCTTGTCATGAAGCTTACAGTGCAACCACATGGCATATGGGCTCTGCCTTGACCAACTAAGTTGCAAGAACTCAGCCAGACGGACAGAAGGTGGTAGATGTGACAGGATGGAACGCGTCCGTGGTGGTCTGAGGGAATGCTTTTGAAAGGTCTTGTTTCGATGCATGTCGAGTCTTGTGGGGAAAGTGCACCACCTATCGAGAGGGTAAAAACTAAGTACTTAGCCGTGTCCCCGGTTATGGACAACTTCTAAGCCTCAAGACAGTGAAGTAGTTCAATAATCTCCTCATCCAAATTTCTCTAAGTTAAAACTTGTGGGTGAACAGGGGTAAAGGTTCAGTGATGTCTATCATTGGTACCTTATAGCTTGAATGAAAAACTTCTTCAAAAACTATAAGTTAAACTAATTTTAGCAAAGCCAGCCATAGCCCCACTCAGCCATATATTCATGTAGTGGTTGGATTATACTAAGTATCTTTGGTATCACTTGCCAATACAATTCCAAATGTATTGACCCTTGTGGCTATAACTTATTATGTTGCAGGATACTCTGATGATGAGTAGGGTTGCGGGTCTACACTCGACATGCTTGCCTGTGGCACATGAAGACTAAAGACTCTATTATTATTATGCTATGTAATGTGAACTTGTGTCTTAGCCTTGGGCTAAGTGAGTTGTAAGAACCATTATACTCCTGGATGTGCGATGTAATAATGACCTTTATTTCTGTGTACTACATCTTAAACTGTGGGTGCTAGCATTTCGGTCCAGGGACTAGCACTACAATCACAGGGATCTTACCTTATCATGGTGAGATCTTACACCTATGTAAGTCTTGTTTTTTCGTTATGTTTCGGATGTTGTAATGCTACCGGTCAGTTATGTTCCACGGCTCACTGATCATGGGAACGTGGAAATATGCATAACAGGGATTGCTCGGATGAATAATCCGGGGGTCCCACACCACCAACTGTCGTGCTGACAGGAAATGTCTGTCAGTGACGTGACTTGACCATGACTTGTGTCATATGACGTCAGATACCAAGTTCCGGCTTAGTTTGAAATTCAAGCTGGAAACCCGAATAACGTATTTGTAGGTCCGTCTCATTTTTGAGACCCGGATCGTATCTTTTCTTTTGAAGTTTTAGGAACCCTTCAAGATTCTGCAAGCCGAAGATCAAGCTAGATGATGATGAATCCGACTTTGGATCTTGGAGGCCTCCAAGGGCTGCTGTTGGGGATATACATTCCGGGTATCCTCACTATACCTCACTGACCAGGGTGGCCCACTTCGAGTTAGAACTTTGCTTCACAGGCGGCCCAGTCAGGGAGAAGAGACGGAGTCCAGTCCGGCTATGGGAAGGCCTAGAGGACTTATCGACATAGGCCCATAGTGTTACTTGTAGTTCAAGATGTACTCTGTAACCGACTCTTAGTCGTAGCCGGATAGATCTTTCCTGTAAACCCTAGGCCGTATATCTATATAAGCCATCCTAGGGAGAGCCTTTAGTGCACCAGACAATACCTTCACAATAGTCTAAAATCTCAACTCGCACAGGCGAAACCCTTGTAACCCATATTCCGGCTCTGCCGTATTACTAGATTGCTAGCAGGAGTAGGACCCATCCAAAGCCGGTGGATTCAAACCTGGGTAAACTTGTGTGCTCACCGTCTCACACCCCTCTCTTCCACATGCCTCGAGGACCCCCTCATGGCGTACTTGTCATCAATCCGACGACAGGAGTAGAAAACGGGGTATGGCGGTTGATGGCGGTCTCGCTGGTGTGGTCTGCAACTGCTACCTCCTCCTCTACTAGCGATAAGTGGCGGAAGGAGTGATACATCATAAACATATCTATAATTTTTGATGTTCCATGCTTGTTTTATATCTACTTTCTTATGTTTTGTTCACTCTTTGAGGTATTTTTATACATTTTCTGGAACTAAACCTATTACAAGATGCCATAGTACCAGTTGCATGTTTTCTGCTGTTTTTGGTTTCAGAAAAGCTAGTAAGGAAATATTCTCAAAATTGGACCGGACAAAAGCCCAAGTCAATATTTTACCAGAAGGAACACGGAGTCCGGAGGGGAGACAAAGTGGCGCACTAGGGCGGCCACACCTAGTGGCGACACGGCCTAGGGGTGTGCCACCAGGGGGTGTGTGCCACCTGGCGCTCCATCGACCTTGCCCCTTTGGCTATAAAAGCCTCCTGGGATAAAAACCCTAAGTACCAGATCAGAATTCCACGAAAAGTTCCGCAGCACCGCCGTCACCGAAGAGGAGATTTGGGGGACAGAAGTCTTTGTCCCGGCACCCTACCGGGATGGGGAAGTGCCCCTGGAGCCATCTCCATCGACTCCACAGCCATCTCCATCGCCGTTGTTGACTCCCATGACAAGGAGGGAGTAGTTCTCTCTCGAGGCTAAGGGCTGTAACGGTAGCTATGTGTTCACCTCTCTCTCTATGCGTGATCTTATCGAGATCATGAGCTTTGTACTCTAGATCTATTCTACTACTCGAGTGCTTTAATTAATCTCTGCTTATCCCCACGTGTGTGAACTTGACAGTGTGCACATCGTGTGGCACATTGGCTAAGGTTACAGAAATACTTATCATGAGTATAATTTGAGTTGGATGTCTCCATAAGATTGTGGTGTTTGTTGGAACCATCTAGTGCTCAAGGTGATAGTGAGGGGTTATCTAGATGTGTAATGCGAACTTTAAGGTGTGCTGTTATAGCCCTACATCGTCCAGTAGTTCAGCGTAGCATAATAAAGAGAAGATATTTATATGAGAGTGTCCACTAGTAAAAGTATGATCCCTAGGACTTGTTTCTAAGCATTGAAACACCGTTTACAATCAGTCCTGTTACATGTTTGCTTGCTGCCACTCTTATTTCATATTGCAATTAGCACTTATAATCATCTATATTACTTGTATTTCACTATCTCTTTGCCGAACTAGTGCACATATACACCTGACAAGTGTATTGGGTGTGTTGGGGACACAAGAGACTTCTTGTATCTTGATTGCAGGATTGCTTGAGAGGGATACCTTTGACCACTTTCTCCCTGAGTTCGATAAACCATGGGTGATCCACTTAAGGGAAACTTGTTGCCGTTCTACAAACCTCTGCACTTGGAGGCCCAACACTGTCTACAAGAATAAAAGCGTGCGTCGACATCAAGATATTTTCTGGCACCGTTGTCGGGGATGAATGAAGAACAAGGTCCCATGTCAAAATGCACCATGAAAGCTATTTTCTGGCGCCGTTGCCAGGGAGGTAAGGTAAAAGGTACTCACATCCTCTATCTAGTAAGTTATCTTCTAGTACTGTTGCTGGTGTGTGAGTGCTCAAAGTTATTTCCTTTAGATTCTGCAATTATATCGTTTTGTTTCTTATTTTTATTTTCACTAGTTAGGCTTAATGGAAAACAACAACAAAATTAGAGAGCTTTATAGTATTTATCTTTAGTTAGGACATGAAGTGTTTGAAGAGAAAATTAAAAAACCTATGGAACTTTATTTGCATGATAATAGCAATGTTATTAGTATGAATTATTTGAACACCATTATTGCTAATGCTATGGAAAAGTCTAAGCTTGGGGAAGCTAGTTTTGATGAGCATGATATTTTTATTCCCCCAAGCACGGAGGAGAAAATTTACTTTGATGATACTATACCTCTAATATATGATGATTACAATGATGAATATGATATTTTCAGTCCACCTACTATTGAGGAGAAAATTAATTATGATTACAATATGCCTCCTATATTTTATGATTATGGTGATGAGAATAATAATGATAGCTATTTTTTTGAATTTGCTCCCACTAGGATTAATAAGAATGACTATGCTTTTAGGGGGGTAATAATTATTTTATGCATGTGGCTCATGATAAGAATGTTTTATGTGATATTTATATTGTTAATTTTATTCATGATGCTACTGAAAGTTATTATGAGAGAGGGAAACATGGTTTTATATATCTCAACAATATTATGTTTCCCCTCTTTATGTTGAAATTTTTGAAGTTGCACTTGTTTTGCTTTCCTATGCTTGTTGCTTTGTGCTTTGATGACTTGTTTCTTTACAAGATTATTTTTCATAGGAAGTGGGTTAGACTTAAATTTGATCCATATTTTCTTCTTGATGCTCTCTTTTACTCCAATTCATATTTCTTATGTGAGCATCATCGAAATTATCATGTCTATCTTAATGGCTATAAAGAAAGAGCTTTTGGGAGACAACCCATTATATTCTTACTTTCAGTTTATTTTTGTTTTGTTGAGTTTTGGAAGTTATTTCCTCTGTAATAACCTCTCCTTATCCTTTTTGTTTGGTTTTTGTGCCAAGAATAACCTCTAATGAGAGGGAAGTAAGATATGGGGAAGTTGTCCCGAACCAGATTTTTGTGCTTCACGGTAAAAAATCGTGAAACATCTCAGTACGTCAGATTGAGCTATAATGTTTTGTGCTTATTGCCCAGGTTATTACCCAACTTTAGTTAGTTTTTCACTTTTTGATTTGACCAACTGAAGATTTTCGATAAAATCGGTCTTACCTGCTGGTCTATTTTGGCAGATTTCTGCCATTATTTGCATTTTCCTCTTAATCTCTTTCTCTTTTAGTTCTCTTGATCACTTGAGCTTTTAAAAGAAATTGCTACAGTAGCTTATGTTTTAATGGATGATTTACTTGAGTTGAAACTGAACCCAAAGGATTATTATTTTGAATTCACTAATGTTGCTAATGAAGATTGTGTGAAGTTTTGTATGAAGGAAGTTTTCAAGTGTAGGGAGAGAATGATGTGATGAGATGAAGTATGGACAAAATCTCAAGCTTGGGGATGCCACTCGTGTCACCCTAAGAAATATTCAAGAAGTACAAGCGTCAAATCTTGGGGATGCCCAAGGCATCCCCTTCTTCATCAATAATCTCAAGTCTTCTTTCAGGACACTTTATTTTTATTACCTTATGCACTATGTGTTGTTCTTGGAGCATCTTTGTTTTTAGTTTTATTTTGCTTTATTTGACGCAATAAGTTGGTTGGTTCCCAACACACTTCTTTTGGAGAGAGACACACTCCGTTATTCATTACCTAGAATACTCTAGTTTTCACTGTTATTGTTCTGTGAGTGTTCTCTTTTGCTAGCACTGCGTTTAGCTTTAGTTTTCTTATTCTTTTGGCTTAGAACTTTTTAGTTCTTCTTTGTAGATGGGTGAGACATGCTCTTTGGTCTTTACTGATTATTATCATTGAGAGTTTTTTCAAATAAGTCGATTGGTGTTGGAAAAGAGTAGGAAGTTTCATGCTTATAGTGGTACAAAAGGAAGCTTGTTTTGACGGTGACTTAGACTTTATCATGTCATGCTAGATGTTTCTTTGACCATATGCTTAGTAATTATTGTTGTAGCATCACGTGTTTCTAACAATTGAGATTGCTTAATGTGCCTTGAAATAATCATGCGTTGTTTTAGCATACAAAAGCATAATATTGTGGTATTCTCCTTTGATGCTTTATTTGGGTTGACTTGGCACATGCTTACACCATGTTAAGACTATGAACCAGTCACCATAGCCTCTATGATCATTTAGTTTTTTGACTTGCAAGATCACTTTATTCTTTAATTAATAATGTTTTGTCACTTTGCATGATTACGGCCATTATTGCTCTCTTAGTTGGTCGCTCCTAGTCTTTTGCTAGCCTCCACCTTTACCACTTATTAGTTGCACTCATGCATCCAACTCCCAAGAAACCAATTTATTCCAAAGAGTCCACTATAAATTCCTATGCATGGTGTGATACACCATTCCAAGTATATTCATGTGTTTATCACTATTCCAAATTAAACTTTTGTTATGTGAAAATTAGTGATTAAAGCTCTCACAAACTTGATGGCACATTTTATTTTCTTGTACTTAATAAACTTGAACCATTGTGTCCATCTATTTTGCTTATATGCTTGCACTTTATAAGTTGTGAGTTAGCATAACCATGTTACCATGGGGAACGCTTTCAACATTGCACTTATTGTTCAGTTGATTTCATGTTCTTTTGTTTATGGATCCCGACGGTGTGAAATAAAAGGGGAGCTTTTAAGCTCATGGAGTTTGTATGTGTGTTAGAGAAATGCCTGGGCAGCTAGCCTAAGCCATGCCTAATCATGGTGGAAACTTGCAGCATAACCATAGTGAGCATTCTGTGAAGCATCCTCAATAAAAACCTATGCAAATAGCAAATAAAAAGATCACTGAGATGCTCATTGCGTGTTGCCTTGTCATTTTGATATGGGATAGCTCCTGTGTCATTAGGCAAGGGGTACCCATTGACGGTTCTCCATGATACACATGTACTTACAATGACAAGAACTTACTTGTGACTAAAGTTGAGTAGCATGAGGTTCGGTACTCGTAAGCAAGGGACATGAGATTTTCAACTTATTACTTGTCAAGCATATCCTCATATTTGTGTCACTTTAACCTTAATCACCTCAAGATGCTTATGATAGGGGCAATGAGAGCTAAAAGCTAATAAATACCATAATTTTTGGAAGATCTTTATGAAACTTGAAATCACTGTTTTCCTCTATGAAGGGCCTTTCTTTTTACTTTTATGTTGAGTCTCCATCTTTATCTCTATGCACCAATTGAGACAGCATAGTGGTCATTCTTAGTTTAATGTGCATTGTCGCAAAACTTGTTGCTTGATTCATAACTTTGATATTGCTCGTTCTTAAATTATTTGTATATAGTCACCCTTATGAACTTTGAAGGTGTCCAATGCATTTATGTTTTGCTATACCATGAAGGATAAGCTGATTACCACTCTTATTATGTTTTCTATATGTGAAACAAACAAGCATCTTTCAAAGCATTGTTATTCATGAATCTTTTGTTTGTACCTATTCATGTTACAACATAGTTGCTATGTCTTATTGTTAGAAATCTATCTTTCATGTTTATGTTTAGAGTACTATGGTCCCAGCTATCAATGTTTTACAAATACCTTGATCAAGATTATGATGGTGCATGTCACCTCAAAAATTATTCTTTTTATCACTTACCTACTCAAGGACGATCAGGAGTTAATCTTGGGGATGCTTGATACGTCATAAACATATCTATAATATTTGATGTTCCATGCTTGTTTTATATCTACTTTCTTATATTTTGTTCACACTTTGAGGTATTTTTATACATTTTCTGCAACTAACCTATTAACAAGATGCCACAGTGCCAGTTGCTTGTTTTTTGTTGTTTTTGGTTTCAGAAAAGCTAGTAATAAAATATTCTTGGAATTGGACCGAACAAAAGCCCAAGTCAATATTTTACCAGAAGGAACACGGAGTTTGGAGGGGAGACGAAGTGGTGCACCAGGGCGGCCACACCTGGTGGCGGCACGGCCTAGGGGGCGTGCCACCAGGGGGTGTGGGCCCCCTAGCGCTCCACCGACCTTTCCCCTTCGCCTATAAAAGCATTTTGGGACGAAAACCCTCAGTACCCGATCAGAAATCCATGAAAGAGTCTGTAGCTGCTGCCATCTCAATCCCTAGATCGGGGGTATCCGAAGCACTTCACGGCACCCTGCCGGAGGGGAGAGATCACCCTGGAGGCCTTCTTTATCATCATGCCTGCCTCCGGTGTGATGCGTGAGTAGTTCATCCTTGGACTATGGGTCCAAGGATAGTGGGTTCATGCCTCTAGTAATCTGGGGAAGTGACAGGAATCTCTAAGGTACTAGATGTGTTGTTACTACTACAGAGAAAGAACAATCCTTTGTCCATGGGACAATCATATTGTTTACTTTACACACTTTGCTTAATGCAATTATCTGTTGCTTGCAACTTAATACTGGAAGGGGTTTGGACGATAACCTGAAGGTGGATTATTAGTCATAGATACAGTTGGATTACGGCCTATGTATTATGTTGTAATGCCCAATCAAATCTCATAGGAGTCAAGATTTCTAGTATATGCATTGTTATGCTTTCTCAAATCTGTCAATTGCCCGCTGTAATTTGTTCACCCAACATGCTATTTATCTTAAATAGAAATACCTCTAGTGAACTATGGACCCCGGTCCATTTTTTATCATAGATATACCATCTACTGTTTACTGTTTACTATTTACTTTCTGCAAGCAATTACTATCTTCCACACTATACATTTAGTCCTTTGTTTTCAGCAAAACCAGTGAGATTGACAACCTCACTGTAAGTTGGGGCAAAGTTCTGTGGTTGTTTTGTGCATCATACCAAGTTGTTAGTAACACCTTGGAGTTGTTTCCTTGCTCCTACTGGTTCGATAACCTTGGTTTCATAACTGAGGGAAACTTGCTGCTATGCTCATCATACCTTCCTCTTGGGGTTCCCAATCAGCTCAATGTATCCTGAGCCATCAAGGAGGCGATGGTCGACGATGCACTCTGATACATCCATTTTGCATCACTATTCTATGTCTTAATTCACTATTATTCATTGATATATTCCGTATTGAGAGGTGATAAACACCGAGAAAGAAAGATCTCTCCGGCAGACAGATTTCTGCCGGGGGAATTCCTTCCCGAAGAGGGGAGATCGTCACCATCAACACCACCATCAAGATGGACTTCATCAGGATCATCATCATCATCACCACCATCATCACCATCACCACCCTCATCACCATCTCCATATTGCTGTAACAATTGCGTTGAATCTTGCTATAGTTCATAGGGGAAACTTTCCCGGTGTTGATTACTCTTTATAGTTGATGCTATTGAGTGAACCATTGAATTATTGTTTATGTTCAGATTATTATACATCATTATTCCATCTCTGATCATGATCCATATGATGTCTTGTGAGTAGTTCGTTTTGTTCTTGAGGACATGGGAGAAGTCTTGTTGTTAGTAGTGGAGTTGCTTTGAGAAAGATTCAATAGATTGTTATTTAAGTTGTGGTGTACTTCTTCTAGTGGTGTCATGTGAACGTCAACTACATGACACTTCATCTATATGGGCCTAGGGGAATGCATTCTGTATTTGGCTACTAATCGTAGGGGTTGCCGGAGTGACAGAAACCTGAACCCCCGTTAGGAAACCATTGCACAAGGGACGTAAGGGTCTTAGAGTTTAAAGCTGTGGTTAGGTTTCTACCTTAATTACTTTCTTGTACTTACGGATGTTTGCAAGGGGTATAATCACAAGTATGTATTAGTCTTGGATGGGGCGGTACATTAGCACAGGTTCACCCACACAACACTTAGCAAGCTAGAGAAGATTAATCGACTATATGAAGAGAAAGCACTTGACAGTCTTCCCATGTGTCCTCGAGAACGTTTGGTCATCTTAAGAAATACAACCGGATTGTCCTTTGCTGCATAAAGGATTGGGCCACTTACTGCATTTATTCCTAATGTCTTTTATTTACTCGTACTTTGTTTACTTGCTTTATCAAAAAAACCCTAAAAATCCGCATGCTAAGTATTTGCAGAGAATTCCTCATCCATACCACTAGCCAGCACCTTCTGCTCCTCGTTGGGTTTGACACTCTTACTTATCGAAAATACTGCGATACACCCCCTATACTTGTGGGTCATCAAGACTATTTTCTGGTGCCGTTGCCGGGGAGTGAAGCGCTATTGGAGAGTGGAACTGGTAAAGGAAACTTCTACTGTGAGTATTGTTTACGCCTGCTAGTTGCTTTATTTTCGTTATGGATAATGCGCTGACTTTCTTATTTGGAAATGCTACTACCACTTCTAAGGTAGTAGATAAGCCACCGCCTGCTGAGAAAGATGTTTTCAAAATACCTACAAGAATTATTGATCGTGTTATGGATAACTACTATGTTGGGGATGGAATTGTCCATCCTGGTGATCATTTACTCTTTATACACGAATTATGCGGGTTGTTCAAGTGTGCATGTATTAATACAGATCAAGTTAAGAAGAAATTATTATCATTATCACTGAAAGGAAGAGCTGCGGAATGGTATAAGTTGCTGAAGAATGGTCAAGCTCTGGAATGGGAGGAAATAGTGCCTCTCTTTTATTCAAAGTTTTATCCTCCTAGTGAGATTCATAAAGATCGGAATCAAATATACAACTTTTGGCCTCTTGATGGAGAGAGTACAGCTCAAGCTTGGGGGAGATTGAAGTTATTAATGCTCAAATGTCCCATTCATGAGCTCCCCAACAATATTATTATCAACAACCTTTATGCAAGGCTCCCTCTACATGGCAAAGATTTATTGGATGCCTCTTGTGCTGGATCATTCACTCATATGGAAGAAGAAGCTAAATGGGATATTTTGGACCGTATTCAAGATAATGCTGAAGCTTGGGAGAATGACAAAGGTAGAAAGTCAGGTATAAATTATGATTATGAATGCATTGAATCTTTTATGGGAACTGATGACTTTCAAAATATTAAAAATGCTTATGGTCTAGACTCTCAAGCTATTGCTTCTTATTTTAAGGCTTTTGCTTCCTACATTGAAGTGCCTAAAAAGAAGTGGAATAAGTATCATGAACCTTATAAAGATATTGCTAAGAGTGTTCCTGCAAGAAATACTGAAGTATATACTACTAATCATGTTTTACCTAAACCTTATATTGAGAAAATGCCTTTTCCAGTTAAGGTAAAGGAACATTCTATGATGGCTAGTATGGTAGATGAAAGTATGAATAAAGCTGTTGAACCTGATAAACAAATGGTTGATGAACCTATTGTAGCAAATGTGAAAGACTTTGTTGCTAAATATGAAAAAGAGGGACACACTATCCTTTGTAAGGATACCTCTAATATTGTTTCACATAGTAGTGTTATGAGAGCTAGTATTGATGTGTTTTCTGTTAGAATAAGTGATCATTGCTATGATGGTCCTTGTGATAGCTATATTGTTAAGTTTATGCATGATAATGAAAGTTACTATGAAAGAGGGAAAAGTGTTCTTATGCATCTCAACAATATCAAGTTTCCTCGTTTTATGCTGAAAGTTTTTATGTTGCACTTCTTTTGCCTTCTTATACAAGTTGCCTTTGGTTTCAATAACTTGTTTGTTTACAAAATCCTCTTGCATAGGAAGTGGGTTAGACTTAAATGTGTGTGTTTTTGCTTCTTAATGCTCTCTTTCACTTCAATTCATATCCCTATGAGAGCTTCTTCAAATTATCATGCCCATCTTAATGGCTATAAAGAAAGAGCTTTATGGGAGACAACCCATTTTGCTTTTGCTTTTAGTTTGTTTTTGTTTCTTTGAGTCTTGGAAGTTATTACTGCGGTAATAACCTTTCCTTATCCGTTTTGTTTGGTTTTTGTGTCAAGATCAACCTCTAATGAGAGAGAAGTAATATTTGGGGAAGTTGCTGTCCCGAAACAGATTTTTGTGCTTCACCGTAAAAATTCGTGAGAGATCTCTGTATGTCGGATTGAGCTGTAATTTTTTGTGCTTCTCCCCCAGGTTGTTATTTAACTTTCGTTAGTATTGCACCTTTTGATTTGAGAACCAGAAGATTTTCGAAAAAATTGATCTTTACCTGCTGGTCTGTTTTGACAGATTTTGCCAATCTTCCATTTGCTTCTTTTATTTGATTTCCTTTTTGAATTCTTTTTGGGTTTTCGGAAGGAGTTGGTACAGTAGCTTTTGTTGTGATGGTTTTCGGTTGAAGTTGGACTCAAAAGGGTTTTATCACTTCACTTTTACTAATGTTGCTAATGAGAACTGTGTGAAGTTTTGTGTGAAAGAAATTTCCAGGAAGTGGAGATAATGGTGTAATAAGGAAGAGAAGGGTTTTATGACTCAAGTAATAAGTATATGAAGATGAAGATACCGATGATTCAAGTGGTGACTCCGGAAGGATCCACTAAATACCAAATTCAGAGACCTGCAGAGTCCGTGTTTAAATAGGTAACAGTTCTGGTAAGAAAAGTTCCGCGAAAATACAATCCAACTATATTTTTGCAGTTTTCACTCAATAAGGAAAGCTACGAAGCGAAAAAGGGACGAAAATGGAGCCAGGGTGGCTCACACCACCCTGTGGCGCGGGCCCACCCCTGGCCGTGCCACCAGGTGGTGAGTCCACCCAGGACTCCGCCTCTGACTCGTTTTCTCGCAGTACCTTCCTTTTGATATGAAACTTCGTAATATATAACCCCCCGGACCCCCCGAGGTTCGTATATCGTGTTTTTTGTCGTGTTTTTGTTTCGATCTGTTTCTGTCAGGACATACTCTTTGAAATCTAGAAGCACAATGGTGTCCGCCAAGGATAAAGGGAAGGAACCTATGAAGGAAGACCTCCAAGACCCCGGGAAGGAGAAGGAGATCAAGAGTGAAGGTGAAGAGGAGGCAAAGCACACCGACACTACCATTGCGAGCATTGGAGTGGTGGCAAACCCCGCCAGGATTATTGGAGGGAAGCCTCTTCATCACCGTTCAGATCCCTGGTCACTTCCTCCACGCACCAAGAATCCTTTCCACACTCTTATCCATGAGCATCAATACCAGAATATGCCCAAGGAGAAATTACCCTCCAATTGGGATTTGCCTCGTTCTAGTTATGCAGGAAAAGACGATTTAAAAGAGGAAGAGTGGGGAAAGAATAGCAAGAGCTGGAATTCGCAACACGACATGATCATGAGCCGCATTGAGAAAAATTCACAGCTGATTCGTACTCTCACTTTCGAGATTGAGGACTTGGGGAAACTGATCAAGGAGCTCGTCAAGAGGATACCACCACCACCAAAGGAGTAATTCGTCATCAGGTTTGGCATCCCCTTGGTTTGTTCCAAGCTTGGGGGAGTGCCGCGGTATCATATCACTATCTTATATCTTTTTACCTTATTAGTAGAGTCATATCATGAATAGAGGAGTTATTATGTAGTATGGTTTGCATTATGGAAGTGTCCCCTCTCTCGTTAGATTTGTATCCCTTGGTGTGAGTTTCCATTATGGAATATTAATGAGAAGTTCTATCATTCACTCTTTTGCATAGCTTATGTTAGTTTTCAATTCGTGGTTATATGATTGATCTTGTTGTTAGTATTGGTAGCACTTTGGGATCATTGAGTTAATTTAGTTGGTTTTGGAAAACCTGGTTCGGTCACTAGCACACTATTTTTGAGAGTTGAAAGAAAAGATAGAAGTACTCTAGAGAAAAATAATTTCATCATCTTGCTTTCTTGATTTGCTCATAAGTTTAGTATTCTCTAGTTAAGATCTTTTGTGCTTCCGAGGAAGATTGCATGTTTGTTTTTATCACTTGTATGTTTGGTTGTTTCCTTCAACTCTTATACTTGCTATCGAGCCTTGCTAGCCAAAAACCTGTACTGAGAGGGTATTCTTCTCGTGCATCCACTCCTTTAAACCAAAACCCTTGCCATTTGCGCCCACCATACCTACCTAGTAGCATTATTGCTATTCCAAGTAAATTGTTGTTTTGTCTACCTCCCAAATTAAACTTGTTATGTGAAAATTAGTGATTAAAGCTCTCACGAACTTGATGGCACACTTTACTTTCTTGCATTTAATAAACCTGAACCATTGTGAACTCTCCATGAAAGTTATATGCTTGCAAACTATAGGCTGGGGATTAGCAGAACCATGCAGTCACGGGGAACGCTTTCAACACTTGTAAATATATACCCAATTGATACCTTGCTCTTTTGTTTGCGGATGTCGTCGGTGTGAAATAAAAGGGGAGCTTGTAAGTCCATGGAGTTATGTATGTGTGTTAGAGAAACACCTGGGCCGCTGGTCTAATCCATGCTGACATGGTGGAAACCTGCAGCGTAACCATAATGATATCTATGAAGCATTCTTCTTATAAAAAAGAGAGATATAGCTAATGAGAAAAAGAAAAAAAGGGTACTATAAAAAGAGGAAAGAGAGAAAAAAGCACCATTTTCCCATGGTAAATAAGAAGATTGCTGAGATACTCATTGTGTGCTTGCCTTGTCATTTTGATATGGGGATTCTTCCGTATCATCGAGCAGGGGGTACCCCATTGGCCGTTCTCAATGATACGCACATGCTTACGATGACAAGAACTTACCGGTAACTAAAGTTGAGTAGCATGAGGAGCGGCCCTCGTACTCAAGGGACTTGGGATTTTTAGTTTATAGTCTGTCAAGCATATAACTCAGATTGGACCTCACTTTCACCTTAATCACCTAAAGATGCCTATGATAGGGGCAATGAGAGCTGAAAGCTCATAAGTATCATAATTTTTGGGAGCTCTTTATGAGACTTGCAATCCATGCTTCCCTTTGCGAAGGGCCTTTCTTTTGTTTGTAGTTGAGTCAGTAAACCTATTCCCTTCTATCTCAGCAAGTATTTTGAGTTGATGTGTTTCATTCATTCATATGATGATTTATTCAATCATGTTTCTTATGTTCCTTGTTTTGCACGTTGCTCTTATCTTGATGTTTACTACTTTGAAAGCTTTCATTGAAAAACCAGCTATTTGTGAACTCCAGCAAATTATCAACTATTCTTCGACCAAGAGCTAAGTTTGCCATTACCAATTCCGATTTACTCTATGTATCTTTATTGTGGTTCCTTTACTCATTACAAGTTGAGTTATATAATAGTGAGTTGTCTTCTATTATGATTTATGTATTTGATGAATGTGATGCTTCTTGTCCGTATTCTTTTATCGACTCTTCACTCTATAAACCCGAGGTCATGTTTATTGAGCTCAGTTTCGCTTGGGGACAAAAAAAGTCTAAGCTTGGGGGGAGTTGATACGTCCATTTTACATCACTATTCTATGTCTTAATTCACTATTATTCATTGATATATTCCGTATTGAGAGGTGATACTTATGTTATTTCATATGTTTTTGCATGGTTGATGACTTTTGGAGCATGGACCGCTGCAGTCAGGATTCTGATGGAAAAGGTGCAGTTTGGAGGCAAAATTCGTGAAGATCAGAAAATCCGGGAAAATATACAAAAAATCCTATTTTTCCAGAAGACTCAGGATGCCAGAAGATGGAGTGGAGGTGGGCCATAGGGGGCCCACACCACCCCATGGCGCGGGCAGGCCTAGGCCGCGCCTGGAGATGGTGTGGCCGCCCTGGCCCACTCCAGCCTCTCCCCTCTGGTGTATATCATCCCCACGAAACCCTAAGACTCGGGGAGCGACCCCAGAAAGATTCCGCCGCCTCTATGGCGCGGAAAACACCGAGAGAGAAAGATCTCTCCGGCAGATAGATTTCTGCCGGGGGAATTCCTTCCCGGAGAGGGGAGATCATCGCCATCAACACCACCATCAAGCTGGACTTCATCGGGATCATCATCATCATCACCACCATCATCACCATCGGCAACCTCATCACCATCTCCATATTGTTGTAACAATTGCGTTGAATCTTGCTATAGTTCATAGGGGAAACTTTCCCGGTGTTGATTACTCTTTGTAGTTGATGCTATTGAGTGAACCATTGAATTATTGTTTATGTTTAGATTGTTATACAGCATTATTCCATCTCTGAACATGATCCATATGATGTCTTGTGAGTAGTTCGTTTTGTTCTTGAGGACATGGGAGAAGTCTTGTTGTTAGTAGTGGAGTTGCGTTGAGAAAGATTCAATAGATTGTTATTTAAGTTGTGGTGTACTTCTTCTAGTGGTGTCATGTGAATATCGACTACATCACACTTCATCTATATGGGTGCATTGTGTATTTGGCTACTAATCGTAGGGGTTGCCGGAGTGACAGAAACATGAACCCCCGTTAGGAAACCATTGCACAAGGGACGTAAGGGTCTTAGAGTTTAAAGCTTTGGTTAGGTTTCTATCTTAATTACTTTCTTGTACTTACGGATGTTTACAAGGGGTATAATCACAAGTATGTATTAGTCTTGGATGGGGCGGTACATTAGCACAGGTTCACCCACACAACACTTAGCAAGCTAGAGAAGATTAATCGACTATATGAAGCGAAAGCACTTGACAGTCTTCCCATGTGTCCTCGAGAACGTTTGGTCATCTTAAGAAATACAACTGGCTTGTCCTTTGCTGCATAAAGGATTGGGCCACTTGCTGCATTCCTACTGTCTTTTATTTACTCGTACTTTGTTTACTTGCTTTATCAAAACCCCCTAAAAATCCGTTTGCTATGTATTTGTAGAGAATTCCTGATCCATACCACTAGCCAGCACCTTCTGCTCCTCGTTGGGTTCGACACTCTTACTTATTGAAAATACTGCGATACACCCCCTATACTTGTGGGTCATCACACTCCGATCGGTCCTACTCTCCTCGGTGTGATGCAAATGGATAAACATGGTGCGGTGACGCGGTGCTCCAAGGGGAATAGATTGAGAGATAAAAGAGGGACAAGGGTGCACTCAATCGACAAAAACCTTGACCACTGAAGGCTCTATGGCGGTGCTAATGGCGAGGTCGAGAGGAACTCATGTGGCGGCTAGGGTTACAGAAAACGAAAAAAAGAAGAGCGGCGAAGCAGGGGAATTTATAGATTTTCCGAGATTTGATTCGACTCAGGAGGAGATCATGAGGAACACGATGTGCGTCCAAGGCTTGGGGATGACAGGTGAGGTCACAACATCAACGACACAAGGAGAGGGGATGCAGGCCAGGATGCTGCTCTCGTTGGGTCGGCCTTGGGCCATTGGCGACCCTGCGGTGCTGCACGGGCGGGCGACTAGCGGGCCGGGGCGGGCTATGCTCGCGCGCATGCGTGGTAGGTTAGGACGGGGGCTGGCTAGGCTGGGCCTATCCGGCTAGGTAGGTTAGTTTAGGATTTTTTTTTCATTTTTTATTTTATTTTGTATTCTTTTTATTTAGGACTCTAAACTGAGTCAAATAAACTTCAGAAATTTTCTAAAAAACAAAATAACTTTTTAGGATTACTAGGGAATATAATCCTATCCATAACAAAGCATCAAAATAATTTGTACTAAAACACTTAATAGATGCATTTAGAGGATTTTAAATGGGGTTTTGATAAAAGGGGTTTTGAAAGGGAAATTTTTGAATGATGCTTTATGCAATGCACATGAATGACAAGCAAGTGCAATTTTTTCCAGTCCCAGTTTTTTAAATCTTGGGATTTTATAGACTAACCCCATTAAGATGAATCTCGTCCTCGAGATTCGGAATAGCTAGCAATTAGGTTATGGATGTGTTCTCGAAGATCCTTCTTCTAACTTCCAAGCTTCTCCATACTAAGAGTATATTCATCAAGCTAACTCCCTTAGGAGAATTAAACTTGGCAGCCCCAAACCTTAACTGTTGGGCTATATCTAATCATCATTACTTAAACATCCAATGGTATAAACCTTGTGAATCCAATGTAGTAAGCTAGTAGGGAATATTTTGTGCTCCAACCTCTAAGATTTTAATTGTGGTATCTTGTACTGGCTATAAGTTCCCTATCCAATGAGTTCACTCTAACAGATCCTCTAAGTAACTCCATATGTGACTAATATCATCCATGGATGCCTTGATACGAATGAATGCGATGCACTATCATCAGATTGATGACAAGTACGCCATGAGGGGGTCCTTGGGGCGTCAGAAAGTATGGGTTGTGAGACGTACGGTTGTCTGGGACGATGGGCACACAAACGTACCCCAGATCATACTCCTGCTAGCAATCCACCTACGATGGATGGATCCTACTCCTACTAGCAATCCAGTAATACGGCAGAGCCAGAAGTATAGATTACAAGAGAGGTCTCGCCTGTGCGAGTTGAGGTTGTGATTGTCGATGCCCTAAAGACCTATCCCTAGGACGGCTTATATAGTCATCTGGTCTTAGGGTTATAGAAGATTCCTATCTGGCTATGATACAGAGTCAGTTAAATAGTACATCTTGCACTACAAGCACCACTACAGGCCTATGTCGGTAAGTCTTCTGAGCCTTCCCGTAGCCGTATGGGATTCCAAATTCTCTCCCTGACTAGGCCGCCCGTGAAGCATAGCTCTAACCCGAAGTGGGCCACCCTAGTCAGTGAGTCACAGTGGGTATACCCATAATGTATATCCCCAACAGTAGCCCCTAAAAGCCTCCAAGATCCAAAGTCAGATTTCATCGTCGAGCTCAATTCTTCTTCGGCTCTAAAATCTTGAAGGGTTCATCAAACTCCAAAACAAAAAATAAGATCGAGTCTCAGAAGTGAGTCAAACCCACTAATATCTCATAATTACTTTCTTTCTCGATTTCAAGCTAAGCCGGAACTTGGCCTATGACGCAACCTGACGTCAATCAAGGTCTAGTCTTGTCACTAACAAACATTCTTGTTAGTGTGACCGTTGGTGGGTCTGCTTCATGCGGAACCGAGGCGCCGTTTTAATTCATGCACAGGAATCGAGGCAACGCACCCTTCGCGAGGAAGTTACTTTGCTCTTTCCCTGATGCGTGGCACAACGCTCGTGCGTTTACACTAATCTTGGCACAGATGAGGCTTATTAAGAAATAGTATAAATTGTCTACCTAGATGCCACCACGGTGATTTTACTCTATACACCGTCCGATCGTGCAGCTGAACGTTGCCGATCTGCTGGTCGTCGATGTATTATTTTGCCCGCACTGCCCTGCCAACTATCTCTGGGCTGCTACTCTCAGGACCGACCTGCACACCTTGTGATTAATTGGCCAAAAGCTATGACACACGCGGCCTGCTCAACCCCCCAATGCTCGTCGCCTAGGGAGACGATGTCCCTTCATGTTCCTGTCCTCAACCCCGTTCAGGACTTCAGGTAGATTGCACCGCCAGTCCCCACTATCCTCCTTACCCAATCTGATCATCCTCTCCCCATATCCTCCCTCTTCTACCTTGCTCCCTTTCAAATCCTAACCTAGATCTCTATGTTCGGCGTTGTGGCAGATTGCGACTTGCTCGGCGGAGATGAGGAGAGGCGATGGCTCTGGCGACCAAGCTCCCCGATCCTCAACACCATGCCTCGTGCGATATTGACCACCATCCTCATATGACCCGGATCCTTTCTACGCATGTTCGACGTGTGCTCTTCTTCTAGTCGGGAAGCCACACGCTTTTCTTCCAATCGGGGTTAGGAGAAGTTGTCACGAGGTGATGTCTGGTCCACATTGTTTGGTTCAAGTCAATGTCTCCTCAACTATTTAAATGTATGTTGTTCAGTTTTTCTAAATTAATAAAACATGCTATTCAAATAATAGATTGAATGATTGGATTATAGTTGTTACACTTGGTAGTGTTGCTGAATTCTTCTTTCCTTCATTCTTCCACTGAATGATTGGATTATCGGTGTTACGCATGTGCCTTTCTACGCCTCTTACTCCTTTCTGACTATGATTAAAAAAGAGATGATACTTCAATGCTACACTTGAGTATTTGATCAATGCACGTGTCTATTTTTTCTGTTGGTGGTAGAAAATATGGAAGACCCAATTCAATGGCTTTCTGAGAGGAGAGATATGTTATGTTAGATTCTATTTTGACATGGCTTGACACCTAACGAAATTTAGCATGCGCATAGAAAAAACTTATCCTACCATATTTTGCATTAGTTTGTTACATGCTTGATGTAACGCATAATAGGTTGTTCCAATTTCCAATACTAAGGATCGCATCGAAGGATAGTGTTACCTTCATTTCAATCTGTAGGCATAGAAGGGAACTGAGCTGCATAGGTTGTGGCGGCTGGGAGGAACTCCCTCTGCTAGTTAGGTCAAAGAGCACTGGGAAAATGGACCTTATATAGGTCAGGCATTGGGCTGGGCTAGATGGGGCACATAAAACTTAAAGAAGGCCTACTAGGCACCCAACAGGTATCTCCAACGGTTATCCAACATCCAACACTCTCCCTCAAGATGGGTGATAAATGTCAATCATTCCCATCTTAGCACAAGCAAGATTACACTCTTTTGTGCCCAGCCCTTTTGTCAAACAGTCAGCCACTTGTTGTCCTGATCTCACATAAGCCAAAGATACAATGCATGCATCAATATTCTCTTTAATAAAGAACCTGTCTATCTCCACAAGTTTGGTTCAGTCATGTTGGATAGGATTATTCGCTATGTTTATTGCAGACATATTATCACACCACACCTTCAAGCTTTCCCGCCTTAACACTTTCAGTTTACTTAAGAGTTTCCTTACCCACAACATTTCACTCAAGCCTTGTGACAAAGCCCTATACTCTGCTTCAGCTGTGGATTTCGAGACAACAGATTGTTTCTTGTTTCTCCATGACACCAAGTTCCCTCCAACAAAAACACAACATCCTGAGGTGGATCTTCTATCATCCAAGCAACTAGCCCAATCTGCATCACAATAGCCATCTACATTCAGATGTCCATTACTTTTGAACCATAGTCCTTTTCCTGGAGTGCCCTTTAAGTACCTCAAGATTCTTTGAGAAGCTTCCAAGTGTCCATCCCTGGGATCATGCATATAGCAACTCACTACACCCACTGCATATGATATATCTGGTCGTGTGTGGCATAACTAGATTAGTCTTCCAACCAGTCTTTGATATTTCTCCTTGTCCACAGATTCGCCAGACTCTACTGCTACTTTATTGTTTTGATCAATAGGAGTTGAGGCTGCTCGACATCCCATCATACCCATATCATTTAAGATATCCAAGGTATACTTTCTTTGAGAGTACTATTCCTTTTGAAGATCTAGCAACTTCTATTCCTAGGAAATATTTTAGTTTTCCTAGATCTTTCACCTCAAAGTCTTGACTTAGGCATTTCTTCAATCTTGTAATTTCTCCCTCATCATCTCCTGTGATGGTAATATCATCAACATACACTACCAGAATGGTGATTTTCTATTCAGAATGTTTGTAAAATAAAGTATGGTCTCCATTGCATTGGCCATACCCCATGCCACACACAACTTGCCTAAACCTATCAAATTAGGCCCGCGGGGATTGTTTTAGACCATATAGGGATTTCTTCAGCCTGCATACCTTCCCTGCTGTTTCAGCTATGACAAATCATGGTGGTAACTCCATATACACTTCTTCCTATAAATCACCATGCAATAAGGCATTTTTTACATCAAGTTGATGCAGTGTCCATCCAAAATTTGCTGCAGAAGATATTAATATTCGAACAGTATTCATTTTTGCCACCGGTACAAAGGTCTCATCATAATCAATGTCATATGTTTGACTATATCCCCTTGCCACAAGTCTTGCTTATATCTCTAAACTTTCCCTTATGGGTTTTCTTTTACTGCATAAATCCACTTACAACCCACTCCATTCTTTCCTTTTGGGAGATGTGCCAACTCCCATGTTTTGTTTTTCTTCAACGCCTCTAGTTCTTCCATCATTGCATTGCACCATCTTGGTTCCAGCTTAGCTACCTTCCAGTCTTTAGGAACATGTACAACTTGCAGCGAGGCAACAAACGCTCGAAACGAGGAAGACAAAGCCTCGTAGGAAATATAATTCCCTATGTTATGGTCATTGTAAGTATGTCTTTTTATTGGGTTAACTTTTCTCACTCCTTTTCTTATTGCAATTGGCAAGTCCAGCGTATTGTTTGATGCGGTCTGAGATTAACCCCCTTCAAATGAATCCACACTTGTGCTCTTTTGTTGTTCATGTTGTACTTCGATAGGCTGCTCCACCTGACCCAAATCATGTTGTTCATGCTCATTGGCTTGCTCCCCCTGACTCAAATCTTGTTGTTCCCTTGGCACTTTTCTCCTGGAGTAAACGAGAGGATTTTTATGCCATCTTTGTGGTGTTGTAGGTCTCTCAACATGCTCTTGAGAAACATGACTATCAAGAACTGTAGGGATCTCCGCAACAATGGGAATTTGTTGTTGTTGTTGCTAGTCATCTTGCTGAGTGTTCCCATTTTCTATTCTCTCCCCCTCTTGAGCATTAACAAGTTGTGGTTGATCAAGAACCTGGAGCAAGACAGAAAGATCACTTTTGTCACCATAAAATGGTCTTGATTCATGAAACGTGACATCCATGCTAACAAATTTCCTTCTCTGTGTAGGGCTCCAACATTTGTACCCCTTCTGTCCAGAGGAATAACCAATAAAATGTTTGATAGCACGGGGATCTAATTTCCCCACAGATGGCATGTGATCCCTAACAAAGCATGTACAACCAAAGAGTTTGGGTGGAACAATCAAATCATTTTTATTTAGAAGGAGTTGGCATGGAGATTTCATACCCAATATCTTTGAAGGCATCCGGTTGATCAAATAAGTAGCTGTAAGAACTGCCTCACTCTAGAGGAACTTGGGTACATTCATGGTAAACATGAGAGATCTAGCAACTTCAAGAATGTGCCTATTCTTTCTTTCAGCCACTCCATTTCGAGGAGGTGTATCAGGACATGATGTCTAGTGTAGAATACCCTGTGAAGATAAGAAACTAGCAAATGGTTTGTTGTCATATTCAGTGCCATTATCAGTGCGAATCACTTGCACCTGCACATCAAACTGGTTTTTCACACAGGCACAAAAATTCTAAAAGCATGTGAACACTTCATATTTATGACGCATAAGGTAAATCCAAGTCATTCTGGAATAGCAATCAATAAAGGCCACAAAGTACTTCATACCAATGACTGATACAATAGGACATGTCCATACATCAGAGTGCACCAGCATGAATGGGGATACACTTCTCATCCTTCTACTAGCATAAGATGTTCTTGTATGCTTGACATACTCACATGCATCATAGCTTAATTTGGTTTGGTTCACTCCATTCATTACATCAGGAAAAGCTTCAAACATTTTATCAAAAGCTATGTGGCCCATCCGACAATGATGCACTAGTGCCATACTCTCCTTTTCTCCTATAATCGCAGCCAACATAGAACTGCCTCTTGTCCCATCTTGTCACGATACATGCGCCAAAGACCTCTATGCCTAGTTCCAGTCCCAATCTTCCTGCCTATTGTCCTCTCCTGAATTAAACACATATATTTATTAACCATTATATTACATTCTTGTTGATCAATTAGGGCACTCAGAGACACCAAATTTTCTGGAAAAGCAGGAACATGCAGGACTGATGACAATTTTATATTGGATGTACACTGAACTGACCCCACCCCTCTTATAGGTTGAGATGTTCCATCAGCTGTTTGGATAGTGCCTCTATGTGTGGGAGGATACGGACTATAAGAATCAAACTCACTAATACTCCTGGTGACATGTTTAGATGCTCCAAAATCTAGAATCCATTCTGAATCAACATTATGAGTGGCTATAGACACTCGTTCAATATTACCTTCATTTGCATGGACATAGTGAGCAAAGTTCCCAAATGTTGCCTCCTTTTGTTCTTCTTCCTTTGACTGTCCCTGTGAGGGACTAGTCTTGATGTCTGTAGTTGCTGCCATATGTGCTTTGGAAGATGTAGTGTCCTGATGTTCATATTATTGTTCATACTGATGTCCACCACCTCTACCATATTGTTGCCCATATTGATGTCCACCACCTCTACCATATTGCTTCCCATACTGATGTCCACCACCTCTACCATCACCTCTTCCTCTATAGCTGCCTCTTCCATGTGAGTATCCTCCTCTCCCCCTGCCAGGTATCACAAAGGAGGTACATTGATGCTTCAAGTGTCCCTCCACTCCACACGTGTAGTAGTCTCTCGTCTCCCTTATCTCACTTGTGTAGAAGGCAGGACAAGGGACTGAATCACTGCCTTTTGTCATCTTCAATCGTACTTCTTCTCTAGACATAGGAGTGATGGCCTCGTTGAGTGACGGGGTACTGGTTTGATGCAGTAGTGCTGCCCGTCTGTCCTCAAACTCTCAATTAAGACCTTTCAGAAACTTTATGACACGCCGACGCTCAATCCATCTTGCAACAGCAGTCACATATTCACTATGGACAAGTTCAAGAGGATCAACATGGTCCAATTCTCCCCATAGATGTTGCAGGTCAGCCATGTATGCCATCACAGTTTTATCTCCTTGTTTTAAATCATGCACCTTATCCTCAATCTCAGCAATCAACATAATGTTCCCCTTTCAAGAGTAGAGATTTGAAGCCTTTTGAGTGCCACTACTGAAGCAGCAATGTCAGGGACCAAAGAGTTCAGCATCCATGCCACAATCAGAGAATTTGTGGCACTTCACTTTTTCCACTCATAACTGTTCTTGTCTCTTGGTTTTGGTTCTGCGGCTTCACCACACACACGGTCATCCAGCCCTTTCGTATTCAGAATCCTTAGAGCCCTCCTTGACCACCAAAGATAGTTTGTCACTCCTTCCAACTTGATTTCATTTGGCATCAGTTCAAGTTTCTGAACTGATTCGGTATGACGAACAATAGCTCCCCTTCCAGCAGATGCTCCTCCATCACTTTTGCTAGTGAGAAGTTCTGCTAACTTCTCTAGAGCTTTGGCCAAGTTCTCGATGTCCCCCATGCCCGTCTTCACCTCCTTGCTGCCGTTTGTACCTCCACCCAGCTTGGCACCAAAACTACCTCTGAGACCACCAAGGACTCACCTGCAGAATGCCCTCTTCTTCTCCTTGCTTGATATAGCTTCTGACTCCTTGCCGCCTCAGCAGACTGCTCACTCCTTCTCCTTCTAGCCGTCGCAGCAGCTTAGACTTCCAGATCCACCACTCTTGCTACAGTCCCCCTCACTGCCCCTTGCTCTGATACCATGTAGGCATAGAAGGGAATTGACATGCATAGGTTGTGGCGGTTGGGAGGAACTCCCTCTACTAGTTAGGTCAAAGAGCAATGGGAAAAGGGACCTTATATAGGTCAGGCACTAGGCTGGGCTAGATGGGCCACATAAAACTTAAAGAAGACCCAGTAGGCATCCAACAGGTATCTCCAACAGTTATCCAACATCCAACACAACCTGAGTCTTAAGCAACACAATCGGAAATTCAGTTCTTTTTAATTTTGACATGTTCAATTGTTAGCTTTTAATAATTTCTTTTTGTGATATATTACAGATAGAGAAAATCTTCCATCCATTGATATTTATTTTTGAATGACAGCAGGAGAAGTGTTGTATTCATTTATTAGAGAAATGGTGAAGGAAACCAATCCATTATATATTTATATTCAGGTTCTGACAGTATAGAGTTGTCTTGGCATATTATTATAGGGGTTTTCAATATCTCCTAATTTTTATACTCTAAACATATTTCTTTTGCAAGTTGAGCTTTACAGAGATTTACAATGTGCTTTCATGTGAACTAGAATACATTTTATTATCCAGCTGGGTTACATTTATCATGAAACACATGTGAAGGGCTTGAAACATAAATCCACATAGTCTGGCATGTACCATCTGTAAATGCCCATGTTTCATAGCAGTGATGCATTCCATATAACTTATTTATTTGTTCCACAAACTCTAGATATTAGTCGTTTCAGTAGAATAGTATTTCCTAAGTTACTATAAGCATACAACATTTTCTTCCTACATAGCATCTGGTATGCTAAATAGAACCCATTTAAATAAATGTCGCAGACTTGGTTGGACATTATTTGTTTTTTCGAGAAAACACAAAACACTTGCGTTTCATTGCATTGAACAGGTGGAGAGTTTGGTTACATCCTTCCTAGGGAGGGAAGAACAAAGAGAAAAAGTACATCAGTGAACGTCCTAGGTCATTGGCACTATCGACCCTACATCCTTGGCATCGGCCCGGATCTAGAGAGATGCTTCCTCCTTGATTGCTGCTACCACGGTGTTGACTGATGGTTGTGCGCGAACGCACAGTCATTGCGGTGCTTCCAGATCATCCATGGCACAAGCAGTGTAGTAGAGCTCAGGTCCTTGATCATAGGTGTAGGCGTTCTCTGCTTGGCCACTTGCCACCAATCGAATAGTGGTGTGTCAATCTAAGCCAGGGGGCGATGTCATACCAGATCTGTCGAGCAAACGGGCATGTGACGATGAGGTGGTGGATCGTCTCGGGTAGCTGGTCGTGGAGCAGGCAGCGGGCGTTGTGTGGCAGGCGGTGGAGGCATAGGCGCTCTCCTGTAGCATCCCATCTGTCTAACATATGCAATGCTACATGGTCTAGTAATATAATGGCTACTTCCTACATATAATTGTTGCATCATAATTATATCATGCTCATGTCATCATGCCACCTTGCATTTGAGCATCATATAAAACCCTTTTCCATTTGGCTCTTCTCTCATATGCATTATTAATTGTATTTGGCTCTTGATATATTGTATTTGAATCTTGATAAATGCTTGATGCCCAAGTTGAGTTGGGGGCATATCTTTTATTCCACTCCACCACCTTTCTTTGTCACCACCTTATAATTCCACCATCCTAATTACCCATGAGCTTTTACTTTCTTTTGGCTTTTAATCTAGCTCATGTGGGTTGGGATGAATCCAATTATATTTTCCTTTAGCTTGGCCTTACACCATATTTTGGAATGCATATGTATAAATTCCATGTTTATTTATTTTGTTTTCACAAGATTAAAATATGGCATTTAATGCTTTTGCATGGGCCATGCAAGATCACCACCATCTCTTCTCCTTGGATTTTTCTTTGTTTTTGAAAGTGGATCTTGGGAATCAAACCAAGTGCATCATGTCTTTTGTTGAGCTTCCCCTTTTTTTTATCTCTCATTCTCACCTTCTTGTTGGTTCTCCCTTTGCCATGTGCATCACAAGCCTAACCTCACCACCATCTCCTCCATCTCTTGCATGACTTTGTTGGCTCATCACAAAAACCCTCTCACCACTTTTTCTCTCATCTCACTCTCCAAGCCATCACCACATACTTGTTGGATCTTGTAGATCATACTCTAAAAACCCTAAACCCCCTTCTCTCTAATCCTCTCTCTAAATCCTAACCCTAACTAACCTCTCACCATGCCGAGCACTCCTAGCTGCTCTCTCTCTCTCATTCTCTCTCTCTGCCAACGGGGACCCACCCCTAGCCATCTACCCCTCTATCTCTAACCCTAACTCGAGCCCTCTACCCTACCTACCCGACCCTCTCTCCCCTTGGTTCCTCTCTCTCTCCCTCCCAAGGAGACCCCACCAAGCTAGCCACCACCTCCCTGACCTCTCTCTGGCCCACCTGCAGCTGCAACCCTCTGCCTGCCTAGCCTTGCACGCCGAGCACGTGAGGGAGGAGAGGAAAAAAGGTGACCGAGGCCACCTTTTTCTCTACCCCGATCCCCCACGGCACCTCTCCCCTCTCCCTCTCTTTATCTACTCCCTCTCTATCCTGGCATCGCCCAGATCCAACCAAGGCCGTGCCCTACCTCCTCTCCCTCCCCTTCTACCCCACAGCCATCCCGGCAGCCACCGTCAGCCTCCACTTCCTCTCGGCGTTACACAGCGGCAGGCGTGGCGCTGGGTGTCGAGGAAGACCAAGCAGAACCCCAGGAGCCTGCCTGCACCCGGAGTCGAGGAGGAGAAGGGCGGGAACCACCAGAACCACCGACGAGGCCGACCGAAACCCTAGCCGCGGGAGCGTCTGCATCGCCGTTGATCCACCGCTTCCCAGCCCGGTCCGCCTCCACCAGTAGCCCCACGGTGAGCCCATGATCCTCCCTGACACCCTCTCCTCGTCTTGCTCTTCCTGTACGCACGGATCCACCCGTCGAACGCTCTTAGTGCACCGCGCTCGCGTTCGCCACCCCGACGATGCGCTGCAGATACTACACCTGGCCGTGCAGTAGAAGCACAGCACCAAACCCCCCGAGCCGCAGTAACTACCGCCTCCGCGCGCGTGCCCCAGGTCACGGGTTCGAACCCCCGCGCCGCGCGCCATTCTCTGACGCCGCTCTGTCCGTCAGAACACGCAGAGAAGAACAACAGTAGCGTTGGCTACTTTGCACATACCCCCCCCCCACACACAACCTTTTTGCCTCAACCCGCGGTACCCCAGGTCCCACCAGGCACCCACTCTTTGTTTTTGCAAAAAGGCACCCCAGCTTCCAGGTCCTCAACCCGCGGTCCCCCTCCGTGCCGCGCGGCCAGCCCACCCTCTCTCGCTGATGCGTGGTCCCGCGCGAGCGCCAGGTCCACCGAGCAGTGGCTGCGGCTAACTTCTGCTGCAGTGAGAAAAACCCGCTGGTGTGCAACGTTTCCAGCTGGGCCCAGTCAGCGCCGGCCCCACTTGTCGGTGACTGGGGCTAGCTTGACCTGGGTATAAAAAGCTTGGGTGTTTTCCTGTTTAAATAAAACAATTTCAGAAAATGTTTTAATATCAATTTAAATCTGTTTTTCATAACTTTTAAATTATAAATCCAAATAATACAAATGATATATGTTTTTGAATCAGAAAAATATGAGAAATTCAAATATGCCATTCAAAATATTATTAAAGCACTTTAAATTTTCGAGATGTTTAAAATTACAATAAAATGCCCTTTTCCTAATAAATTAATAACTTTAATTCTATAACTCCGAATTTGACAAATAATATGTCTAAATCGATCAACGCAACGAGCCCGTTCTGTTTATGCATTCCATGTTCTGAATTGAAGCATGCATCATGTCATTATTAAAAATCAGAACTATTTATGGCAATAAAACTTGACTAAATAAATAATAAAGTGAATTATTCTTGTCCCCACACCTCACCCATGCCATGCTACTTTATTGCCATGTGAATTGTGCATCATTCATCATGGCATGCTTGTTTGCTTGTCGCATTTTAATTCATATGCTTGTTTACTTTATTTATGTTGGCCCTTGTTTGTTTGGTTCTTCTTCGAATAGACGCCCAGCAGGAGAATTATCAGGAATCACAGGAGTTCAACCCAGATCCATCTCTCGCTTCAACTGAGCTACCAGGCAAGCACTACCACATGCTTGCATACATATAGTACCTATTGCCTCTATCTTATTCTTGCATCATTGAGTCGCGATTGCATTAAATTGAATCCCAAGTACTGCATAGCCTTTACTTTTAAACCCCACCGAAGCTTGTTCCTCCACCCCATGAGCCATTACTACAGGAGTTGTTTGAGCCATGCGAGTCGTAGAAAAGCATGTGTAGGGTATGTGAGTGTCTGATGGATAACGAGGTACCTAAACAACTTAACCTGAGTAGTATTGGGATAACTAATGAAAGAGGCACCGGTGAGCAATATCTGCTATTTGGTTTTTCATGCTCACTTGTGTCCCGTAGGACCCCGAGTACTTGATTCCTGTTCCTTGAATATTCGCACTACCCACATCCGGGAGGCCTTATGGACCCCCTGAGCCAGAGCTTGATTCATTTCTATTTCTTGGGGCCACAAAGTAGTTTGGGGTTTTGTTACTATCCTGTACTTATGCCATGCTTTTCTGTTTTCTTTAAGATTGTGCGAGGAGCACCTGTACTGTTTAAGAATTGTGGAGTGTTTTCGTGGTATCGACAAGCCCAGTCACATTTTCGGGTTCCCAGTCGTTTACAGCCATTGGCGCAAACCTTGAGTCCGTCTCGGAGTCAACTAGCTTCGTTGCGGGTAGCTTAATGGGGTGGCCCCCTGAAATATTTCTGAATCCTGTGATCGCTTTGTCGTGAATGCCTCGTTGGGTTTTGAGTTGGTTTTCCCGAGGTTGATCGAGTGTGTGTTGCTAATGGTGCACCCCTGTAGGGTAAATCTTTCTGAAAGCCGTGTCCGCGGTTATGGACGACTTGGAGCACAGTTTCTCGATCATAGACAAGTATAACTAAAGTACCGCTTTTAATCTAACTAAGTACCTGATTAGTAATTAGTGCAATACTCATGGAATGGTTAATAAAACTGCCAACGGATGGGTTGTTCGTCCGCTTTCTCGTTGGTAAGCGAGAAGGAGGATGGATCTATTAATTATATTGGTATAACTGTTGTTTCTAATTAACAGACATCCGTCTATCATTGGTTAGGCGGATGGTTAGCGAGTATCTCTAGGCTTGTTAGTTATTATCTTTTGCTGCAATTGCGTCACCCCAGGTATATGTCCCCTTTAGAGGCATAAAGACTTGCTGAGTACCCCTAGGGTCTCACATGATAAATTGTTTGATTCAGATGAACAGGTGTATTCGCAAGATGGATACTGGGTGGAGGAGACGGAGGATGTTGGCAACAGTCACTCGGTGTAGAGATTCCGGGAACGGGGATCCGTGAGATCTGTGGGCGGGATGTGTTTATTTATCTGGCATCTTATGCCAATTTTCTTCTTATCCGTACTCCGATCTTGTTTTCCGCTTTCGCCTGATACTCTGATGTTTGATGTATGAGGAGCTATCCTAAACTATTATCTCTATCTAGGATATTTGGATCTTGTCGTATGGCGTTGCAATATTTCTATTTCTTTTAGATGGAATGGCTCTATGAACAGTTGTATGGTGGCTTGCATACATACTCACTTGTGTATGTAGTTGATCCCTTCGCCTGCCGATTACGCTGCTCGTTCTTGTCCCGATGATCTGAAAGTTGTTAGGACGACCGAAAGGTCTACCTGTGAGTGGCCCCTGGGCCCCACCGTACTATTTTAACCACTCTCGCTCATCCAGGCATGCAACTAAGAGCGTAATTCACCGAGGTAGTTACAATTGGTATCAGAGCCATCCCGCCCTTCAGGGGCTCAGCCAAATTGTCGTTGTCAGTCTAGCAAATATTTTGGTAGTTATGTATACTAGGGAAAAACAAAACATGAGAGTAGGACTGCTTCCATTTTTCTTCTTACCCACCCACCCACCCTTTTCTGGTAAGGAAGTGTAACGTTTTCAATCCTCTTCTAAAATTCAAACTAGGATTCACGTGTTCTGGGTTCCGTAGTACCATAGGTTGTGTGTGTGAATTCCTTGTCTATCTGTTGCTTCCAAATGTTATCTCTATCTGCCTTTTGGTTATCAACTGTTGGTACATTCCGTACTAACAGGCCTTTGTAAAACGACGCGATCTATCTGATTCGTTGTATACCAGTGCGATCTGTCTTACTCTTTGTTATCCGACGTTATCTTGTTTGGGGTGTTCGTTTCCGTAGTTACTAATCTTTAGGATCATCTTAAGAAGAAGTTGTTGGGATGTGTGTTTTACTTATTCATGTGCGGAGTAATGATTTGAGTGCGGGATGGAGTCGCGGCCATACCACTACTTTTATCATTCGCTCTTGTATATTGAATCAGTGGAGTTACTAATCTTGATTCGTTAAGTGGTTTTGCGCATATAGTGGTATTTTAATGCCGAAATGTGCGGAATTTTTTCTTTGTTAGCTTGTGTACCACACTCCTTGTTCATTCGTGTGCGATATTCTTAATATCTTATAGGTGCTTTGAACTTTGTTGATATTTTAATATCATCTCAGTGAGTGGTATCCTTTAATCTTGGTTAATTCCATTTTGGTATTATTTTGGATTATTATTATTCTCCATTATAGTACTGACTTGTGTTTTATATCAATCACAGGATGGCACCACCACGCCGTTCTGAGGAGGACATACCACCTGAACTGGGGGCTGCTTTGGCAAGTATTGCTAATGCCTTGGGAACAATGCAGCAGAACCAGCAGCGATTTGAAGAAAGCGTGAGGAGGAATGAGTTTGTTCCGCTACCTCCACCTCCCAAGCGAGGAGACATCAAGAGTTTTCTGAAGTTCAACCCACGCCAATTTGAGGTGTCTGATCAGCCACTTGATGCGGATGATTGGCTGCGTGAAATGTCAAGGTTGCTGATGACTGCGGATGTTCCTAAGCAAGAATGGGTAAAATGTGCCACGCACCTTCTGAAGGGAGATGCAGCTCTGTGGTGGGAAAATTACCTCAAGGCAGACCACTCTGGTTTTCAGCCTACTTGGGAGCAATTCACTTCAGCTTTCAAGGAGCAATATCTGTCAAAGATTGTCATGGAAAGGTTGAAGGAAGTGTTTCTCAACCTCAAGCAGGGCAATGACAATGTCAATACCTATATCAGAAACTTCATGAACCTTTCTCGGTATGGTGGCGATGAGATCTCTGATGACAAGAAGAAGCAAAAGAGGTTCAGGCAAGGGCTCAATGCATCAATCAAATATGCAATCACTCATGCAAGGCCGGGGTCTTTTCTAGAACTCCAACATACAGCTCTGCAGGAAGAAGCAAGTAGGCAAGTGTTTGAGGAGTCAAAGAAACACAGCCGCGATGCAACAAGCTCTTCAGCTATGACATCTCCTTCTAAGCGCCGCGTGTGGGTTCCTAACACCCCACCGTCGCTCCCGGCTCCACCAAGACCGTCAAGCTACGTGGCAAGGCCACCAAACTCCTTCACTGCGGCTCCTAGGGGCTACAACCACAACTACCCTGGAGCGCCTGGCGGAGTCCCTGGCTACGCGGCTCCACGTCCACCTGGTGCTTGCTACACTTGTGGAAACACTGGACATCAGCACTGGAATTGTCCAATGAACAACAAAGCTCTTCCTCCACCACCTCCAAGACCTGCGGCAAGCTCTTCTATGGTTCGTGCACCTCCACCTGGGGCTCTCAACACCAACACCAAGCCCGGGTCTACGGTTGCTAGTGCCAACTGTGTCAACGTCGCTCAAGCTGAGCATGCATCTAGAGTTGTGATGGGTATGCTTCCTGTTAACTCAGTTCCTACACGAGTTTTGTTTGATTCTGGTGCATCGCATTCTTTTGTCTCTACGAGCTTTGCTGATAAGAATGGGTTATCTATGGATCCTCTCCCTAAGCGGTTAATGGTCCTTTCTCCTGGAGCAACAATGGCATCTTCTAAAATCAGCCATAACAATCAAATTGAGATTGGTGGTTCTTCGTTTCCGGCTTCCTTAATTATTCTAGGTAATTCTGACATTGATGTTATCTTGGGCATGGATTGGTTAACAGCAAATGCAGCTGTGATTGATTGTTCTGAACCCTCGGTTTCTCTGAAAATTCCTGAAGGCCATATAGTCTATTCTCCAAGTCTGACTCCTACAATTCAACTTTTCTCTTTGGCGGCTATGAATGATGATGCTATGGAAGCTATTCAGAGTGTTCCGGTGGTCTGTGAGTTCCCAGATGTCTTTCCTGAAGAGTTGCCAGGTATGCCTCCGGATCGGGAGGTCGAGTTTGTGATTGAGCTTGAACCTGGAACCGCTCCTATCTCCAAGCGGCCTTATAAAATGGGTCCCGCTGAGTTGGCTGAACTCAAACGTCAGCTTGATGAACAAGAGAAGTTGGGTTTCATTCAGCACAGTACTTCTTCTTGGGGTAGCCCAACCATCTTTGTGAAGAAGCGAGACAAGACTGATAGACTTTGTGTTGACTATCAGGCTCTCAATGCTAAAACAATCAAGAATAAATATCCCCTTCCGCGGATTAATGATCTCTTCGATTAGCTAGCTGGAGTTGTGGTATTCTCTAAGCCTGATTTGAGAAGTGGATATCATCAAATCAAGATTCGCAAGGAAGATGTTCCCAAAACAGCTTTCACCACCCGCTATGGCCTGTATGAGTACACGGTCATGTCTTTCGGTCTCACCAACGCACCTGCCACCTTCTCGAGGCTTATGAACTCGGTTTTCATGGAGTATCTTGATAAGTTCGTTGTGGTCTATCTGGATGACATTCTAGTCTATTCTAAGTCAAAGGAAGAACATGACAAACATCTTCGGTGTGTCCTAAACAAGCTTCGTGAGAACCGCTATATGCAAAGTTCTCCAAGTGTGAGTTCTGGCTGCCTCAAGTCACCTACCTTGGTCACGTCATCTCTGCCAAGGGCATTGCCGTTAACCCAGAAACTATTAAGACAATTGTTGACTGGCTTCCACCCAAAAATGTCAAAGAAGTCCGGAGTTTCCTTGATTTGGCTAGTTACTACCATCACTTTGTTCAGAACTTCTCGAAGATTGCGAAGCCTCTTACCGATCTCCTCAAGAAAGGCAAGAAATACCTTTGGACTCCTGCATGTCAAGCAAGCTTTCAAACACTCAAAGAGAAGCTCACTTCCACACCAGTCTTGATTCCTCCAGATACATCAAAGCCTTTCCAGATATTCTGTGACGCATCCTTGCAAGGATTGGGTGCGGTCCTTCTGTAAGAAAAACAAGTTGTTGCTTATGCCTCTCGACAGTTGAAGATGCATGAGATCAACTATTCTACACGGACCTCGAACTCGCAGCAGTTGTCTTTGCTTTGAAAGTATGGAGGCATTACTTGCTTGGCAACCATTGTGAGATCTTTTCTGATCACAAGAGTCTGAAGTATATCTTCACACAGCCTGATCTCAACCTTCGTTAGAGGAGGTGGATTGAAGCAATTAATGATTTCGATTTGACAATCAACTACACTCCGGGAAAAGCTAATGTCATGGCCGATGCTCTCAGCCGAAAAGCTTATGTGAACAACCTCATGGTGGAAGAACAACATCCTCTCTTGTGCGAGGAATTCCGCAAGCTCAACCTTGAAATTGTGGATCAAGGGTATCTTCTGAACCTTCTGGCAGCCCCTCTCTTGGAAGAAAAAGTTCGCTCCATTCAACTTGGTGATCCTTACACTAAAAAGATCATCTCCAACATTCAGCTTCCGAAGTATGAGTCCTTCCACGTCCACGACCAAGGCACTCTTTTCTTTGAACACCGGATGTTTGTTCCGAACTACCCGGGTTTAAGAGAGCAAGTTCTCAAGGAGGCGCATGATTCTGTTCTTTCTATCCACCCTGGCAACACTAAGATGTACATGGACTTGAAAACACAGTATTGGTGGCCTGGGTTGAAATAATATTGTGCCAAGTATGTCTCGGAGTGTGATGTTTGCCGCAGAGTTAAAGTTGTCCATCAGAAACCTTCCGGTCTTCTACAGCCATTGAAGCCTCCGGAATGGAAACGGGAGAAAGTAGAGATGGACTTCATAACTGGTTTTCCAAGGTCGCAGAAGGGCAACAATGCAATCTTTGTGGTCATCGACAGGCTTTCTAAAGTGGCTCACTTTTTTCCCGTCAAGGAAACAATTTCTGCAATTCAGTTGGCTGAGCTCTACATCAACAGAATTGTCTCTCTGTATGGGGTTCCTCTTGAGATCAGCTCAGACCGTGGAAGCATCTTCACTTCCAAGTTCTGGGAAATTTTCCAAAATGCTTTGGGAACAAAATTGAACTTCAGCACAGCTTACCACCCTTAGTCGCAAGGACAAGTTGAAAGGATCAATCAGATTCTGGAAGATATGCTCCGTGCTTGCGTTATCTCTTTCGGCATGAAGTGGGAAGAATGCCTTCCTTATGCTGAATTCTCTTACAACAACAGCTTCTAGAAAAGTCTAAAGATGGCACCATTTGAGGTTCTCTATGGTCGCAAATGCAGAACTCCGATTGGTTGGTCGGGCGCAGGTGAAAGAACTTTGTTTGGACCCAACATTGTAACTCAAGCAGAGGAGAAGGTTCACATCATTCTTGAAAATCTGAAGGTTGCTCAAAGTCGCCAGAAGAGAAACTATGACAGAAAGCACACGGACATGGAGTATGTCCCTGGTGATCTCATTTACCTTCGTGTCACTCCCATGAGAGGCATGCACCGTTTTGGTATCAAAGGAAAGCTGGCTCCTAGATACATCGGTCCTTTCAAAATTCATGGAAGAAGAGGAGAAGTTGCTTATGCTCTTGAGCTCCCTGAAAAACTCAAGGTCCATGATGTCTTTCATATCTCTCAGCTCAAGAAGTGCTTCAAGGATCCCAGCAGGACCGTGGACCATGAACTCATCAATCTCCAAGAAGATCTGTCTTATCAAGAACACCCCATAAAAATCCTTGAAGTCGTAGAAAGAAGGACTCGCAACAAGTCCATAAAGTTCTGCAAGGTGCAGTGGTCGCACCATTCCGTTGATGAAGCCACTTGGGAACACGAGGATGAGCTCCGTGCCAAGTACCCTACCCTCTTCGTGTCTTCTTCTTCTTCCTAGAATCTCGGGACAAGATTCCTGTTTAGTGGGGGAGAGTTGTAGCATCCCATCTGTCTAACATATGTAATGCTACACGGTCTAGTAATATAATGGCTACTTCCTACATATAATTGTTGCATCATAATTATATCATGCTCATGTCATCATGCCACCTTGCATTTGAGCATCATATAAAACCCTTTTCCATTTGACTCTTCTCTCATATGCATTATTAATTGTATTTGGCTCTTGATATATTGTATTTGAATCTTGATAAATGCTTGATGCCAAATTTGAGTTGGGGGCATATCTTTTATTCCACTCCACCACCTTTCTTTGTCACCACCTTATAATTCCACCATCCTAATTACCCATGAGCTTTTACTTTCTTTTGGCTTTTAATCTAGCTCATGTGGGTTGGGATGAATCCAATTATATTTTCCTTTAGCTTGGCCTTACACCATATTTTGGAATGCATATGTATAAATGCCATGTTTATTTATTTTGTTTTCACAAGATTAAAATATGGCATTTAATGCTTTTGCATGGGCCATGCAAGATCACCACCATCTCTTCTCCTTGGATTTTTCTTTGTTTTTGGAAGTAGATCTTGGGAATCAAACCAAGTGCATCATGTATTTTGTTGAGCTTTCCCTTTTTTCTCTCTCATTCTCACCTTCTTGTTGGTTCACCCTTTGCCATGTGCATCACAAGCCTAACCTCACCACCATCTCCTCCATCTCTTGCATGACTTTGTTGGCTCATCACAAAAACCCTCTCACCACTTTTTCTCTCATCTCATTCTCCATGCCATCACCACATACTTGTTGGATCTTGTAGATCATACTCTAAAAACCCTAAACCCCCTCTCTCTAATCCTCTCTCTAAACCATAACCCTAACTAACCTCTCACCATGCCGAGCACTCCTAGCTGCTCTCTCTCTCTCATTCTCTCTCTCTGCCAATGGGGACCCACCCCTAGCCATCTACCCCTCTATCTCTAACCCTAACTCGAGCCCTCTACCCTAGCTACCCGACCCTCTCTCCTCTCGGTTCCTCTCTCTCTCTCCCTGCCAAGGAGACCCCACCAAGCCAGCCACCACCTCCCTGACCTCTCTCTGGCCCACCTGCAGCTGCAGCCCTCTGCCTGCCTGGCCTTGCACGCCGAGCACGTGAGGGAGGAGAGGAGAAAAGGTGACCGAGGCCACCTTTTTCTCTACCCCGATCCCCCACGGCAACTCTCGCCTCTCCCTCATTTTATCTACTCCCTCTCTGTCCTGGCATCGCCCAGATCCAACCAAGGCCATGCCCTACCTCCTCTCCCTCCCCTTCTACCCCACAGCCACCCCAGCGGCCACCGTCGGCCTCCACTTCCTCTTGGCGTTACACAGCGACAGGCATGGCGTTGGGCGTTGAGGAAGACCAAGCAGAACCCCAGGAGCCTGCCTCCACCCGGAGTCGAGGAGGAGAAGGGCGGGAACCACCAGAACCACCGACGAGGCCGACCGAAACCCTAGCCGCGGGAGCGTCTGCATCACCGTCGATCCACCGCTTCCTAGCCCGATCCGCCTCCACCAGCAGCCCCGCGGTGAGCCCACGATCCTCCCTGACACCCTCTCCTCGTCTTGCTCTTCCTGTATGCACGGATCCACCCGTCGAACGCTCTCAGTGCACCGCGCTCGCGTTCGCCACCCCGACGATGCGCTGCAGATACTACACCTGGCCGCGCAGTAGAAGCACAGCACCAAATCCCCCGAGCCGCAGTGGCTACCGCCTCCACGTGCATGCCCCAGGTCATCGGTTTGAACCCCCGCGCCGCGCGCCGTTCTCTGACGCCACTCTGTCTGTCAGAACACGCAGAGAAGAACAATAGTAGCATTGGCTACTTTGCACATACCCCCCCCACCACAACCTTTTTGCCTCAACCCGTGGTACCCCAAGTCCCACTAGGCAGCCACTCTTTGTTTTTGCAAAAAGGCACCCCAGCTTCCAGGTCCTCAACCCGCGGTCCCCCTCCGCGCCGCGCGGCCAGCCCACCCTCTCTCGCTGACGCGTGGTCCCGCGCGAGAGCCGGGTCCACCGAGTAGTTGCTGCGGCTAACTTCTGCTGTAGTGAGAAAAACCCGCAGCTGTGCAACGTTTCCAGTTGGGCCCAGTCAGCGCCGGCCCCACTCTTCGGTGACTGGGGCTAGCTCGACCTGGGTATAAAAAGCTTGGGTGTTTTCCTGTTTAAATAAAACAATTTCAGAAAATGTTTTAATATCAATTTAAATCTGTTTTTCATAACTTTTAAATTATAAATCCAAATAATACAAATGATATATGTTTTTGAATCAGAAAAATATGAGGAATTCAAATATGCCATTCAAAATATTATTAAAGCACTTTAAATTTTCGAGATGTTTAAAATTACAATAAAATGCCCTTTTCCTAATAAATTAATAACTTTAATTCTATAACTCCGAATTTGACAAATAATATGTCTAAATCGATCAGCGCGACGAGCCCGTTCTGTTTATACATTCCATGTTCTGAACTGAAGCATGCATCATGTCATTATTAAAAATCAGACCTGTTTATGGCAATAAAACTTGCCTAAATAAATAATAAAGTGAATTATTCTTGTCCCCACACCTCACCCATGCCATGCTACTTTATTGCCATGTGAATTGTGCATCATTCATCATGGCATGCTTGTTTGATTGTCGCATTTTAATTCATATGCTTGTGCACTTTATTTATGTTGGCCCTTGTTTGTTTGGTTCTTCTTCGAATAGACGCCCAGCAGGAAAATTATCAGGAATCACAGGAGTTCTACCCAGATCCATCTCTCACTTCAACTGAGCTACCAGGCAAGCACTACCACATGCTTGCATACATATAGTACCTATTGCCTCTATCTTATTCTTGCATCATTGAGTCGTGATTGCATTAAATTGAATCCCAAGTACTGCATAGCCTTTACTTTTAAACCCCACCGAAGCTTGTTCCTCCACCCCATGAGCCATTACTACAGGAGTTGTTTGAGCCATGCGAGTCATAGAAAAGCATGTGTAGGGTATGTGAGTGTCTGATGGATAACGAGGTACCTAAACAACTTAACCTGAGTAGTAATGGGATAATTAATGAAAGAGGCACCGGTGAGCAATATCTGCTATTTGGTTTTTCATGCTCACTTGTGTCCCGTAGGACCCCGAGTACTTGATTCCTGTTCCTTGACTATTCGCACTACCTATATCCGGGAGGCCTTATGGACCCCCTGAGCCAGAGCTTGATTCATTTCTATTTCTTGGGGCCACAAAGTAGTTTGGGGTTTTGTTACTATCCTGTACTTATGCCATGCTTTACTGTTTTATTTAAGATTGTGCGAGGAGCACCTGTACTGTTTAAGAATTGCGGAGTGTTTTCGCGGTATCGACAAGCCCAATCACAGTTTCGGGTTCCCAGTCGTTTACAGCCATTGGCACAAACCTTGAGTCCGTCTCGGAGTCAGCTAGCTTTGTTGCGGGTAGCTTAATGGGGTGGCCCCCTGAAATATTTCTGAATCCTGTGATCTCTTTGTCGTGAATGCCTCGTTGGGTTTTGAGTTGGTTTTTCCGAGGTTGATCGAGTGTGTGTTGCTAATTGTGCACCCCTGCAGGGTAAATCTTTCTGAAAGCCGTGTCCGCGGTTATGGACGACTTGGAGCACAGTTTCTCGATCATAGACAAGTATAACTAAAGTACCGCTTTTAATCTAACTAAGTACCTGATTAGTAATTAGTGCAATACTCATGGAATGGTTAATAAAACTGCCAACGGATGGGTTGTTCGTCCGCTTTCTCGTTGGTAAGCGAGAAGGAGGATGGATCTGTTAATTATACTGTTATAACTGTTGTTTCTAATTAACGGACATCCGTCTATCATTGGTTAGGCGGATGGTTAGCGAGTATCTCTAGGCTTGTTAGTTATTATCTTTTGCTGCAATTGCGTCACCCCAGGTATATGTCCCCTTTAGAGGCATAAAGACTTGCTGAGTACCCCTAGGGTCTCACACGATAAATTGTTTGATTCAGATGAACAGGTGTATTCGCAAGATGGATACTGGGTGGAGAAGACGGATGATGTTGGCAACGATCACTCGGTGTAGAGATTCCGGGAACGGGGATCCGTGAGATCTGTGGGCGGGATGTGTTTATTTATGTGGCATCTTATGCCAATTTGCTTCTTATCCGTACTCGGATCTTGTTTTCCGCTTCCGCCTGATACTCTGATGTTTGATGTATGAGGAGCTATCCTAAACTATTATCTCTATCTAGGATATTTGGATCTTGCCGTATGGCGTTGAAATATTTTTATTTCTTTTAGATGGAATGGCTCCGTGAATAGTTGTATGGTGGCTTGCATACATACTCACTTGTGTATGTAGTTGATCCCTTCGGCTGCCGATTACGCCGCTCGTTCTTGTCCCGATGATCTGAAAGTGGTTGGGACGACCGAAAGGTCTACCTGTGAGTGGCCCCTGGGCCCCGCCGTACTATTTTAATCATTCTCGCTCATCCAGGCATGCAACTAAGAGCGTAATTCACCGAGGTAGTTACATCTCCCATCCAACATCGGGTCTGGTCTGTGAGCCAGTAGAAGAACTTGACGCGTGGCGGCGCCCAAATCTTCTAGATCAGTTTCCAGGCTTCGGAAAGTTTCGAGCCGTTGAACATGGCCATGTAGCAGGAGTCCGCTGTGTAGACGCCATCCGCGGTCCAGATCCAGTGCAGGCGGTCTAGCAATGGCTTGCTAGATCTGCAGGTACAGTCCCACCTCATGGATGCCTAGGGTGCCTCGGATATCTCGGGCCCAAGAAGTTACCGGCGAGCCCTTCTGCCACTGTCCGTTGCTTCCGTCGACGCTTGGGGATGGAAACATACAGCTGCGGCGCAATTTATCGTATGGCCCGAACGTTGATCCATCTATCTTCCCAAAATAGGGTGTTGTGACCGTTCCCTAGCTCCATGGTCGTTGAGGCAAAGAATATGGCTCCCTCCTTGGCCAATGGCTATCCGTGCAGGAGAACCACAACCACCTTATCATGTGGGCAATGCCGCTGCAATCCAAGTCACGTACGCCCAGGCCTCCATACGGCAGGGGTCTGCTCACCTTGCTCCAGTTCACGTGACAGCTTCCTCCATTTGCCTCTTTTCTTCCTTCCCAGAGGAAACCTGACTCGATCTTGGCCAGCTGGTTTAGAGTTTTCTTCGGCGGTCCTAGCACGAGCATCTGGTGAATTGGGATTTCATTCAGCATGGCTTTTATGTAGGCCAGTCTTTATATATGTAAGAAAATTAGACTGTTTGGCATGTCGGTGGATTATTATGTCATGTTTGCTCAACCAGTTTTTTTCTCTTTTATTGTTTGTTTTGACATGCTTCTTTATTCCTTTTTAGCTAATTCAAGAAAAAATATTATTAAATAAGCTCACAATAGCACAACTCAGGCACTCAACAAACTGTAAACTGAGCTGCAAACTATCTATTGCCTAACTGCAACAAACCGAGACTTATACAAACCTTGTGGTGCTTCGTTGCCAAAAAATTCTATGGTTGTTCGGCTATTTTGGGCACCACCATTTTATAGTCTATATAACATGACCATAGAGTGAGTCGAAGTTTAATTTTAGCTTCTCTGCATACCTTAATTACATATGATCATCTTAAGATGTATGTGATTTTGTGGTTCCTTTTCTAGATACTCAAGTTTAATTACTAGATTTAAAAAGTAAAATTGTCCCATATTGCGTATTCAGTAGTTTCGTGCTTGGTAAAAGGTTTGTTATGCTACTTTACGTGGCAGTCGATATGCTTAATAGATTGCGATCAATTTCACATTGAATGCTTGCATCTATGGTTTTTTTTTTTTGGCTTCGATCATATCAACCTCTACTACCAGCGCCGCATCGATTCCACCATCTCCATCAAGGTCATGGTATCTTCTAGCTCCCTTGATTAATTTTTTCATTCTCTTGAATGCATAAATGACAAACATGTGTTTGTGTGGCTGCTCACGGCAATCATTGGTGGCGGAGTCAGTTGGTTCCATTGTTGAGTTCTAACTTTCAAGTACAGATTTTCAGGTCATGTATGTTCACTCCAGTTCCAAAGAAATGAATGAATGCATGGTTCTCGGCCTTAGTTTGGTGCATGTTCCATATGTAATTCATACAATGAACTTCAACAATCTAATTATCCTCCCAAACTAGAGACAGTACGTGTTACTACACATAGGTGGACTGGAGTAACTAGACATATATAGCTTCAAACATCTTCTTTACTTTCAAGAGTAGCTTGACGTTCAGTTCTATTTCAGTAACCTGAAACTTGAAAAAGGTGGTTCTCCTAAAGGTTGTAGCTTTCTGGAACCCTTTCTACACATGTTTGATGATACTATGGTGCACTTATAACCGATTGTATAGGAGACCACACAAGTCAACCTACATGCATTCGTGCATTCTTCCCATGAGCATTCAGTTTTGAAGCAATTAGAACTCTTACTAAATATTTTATGTGCATGTTTGAAGGTTATAACTGCGACAATTCCCAAGCTCCGTGGTCCACCTCAGTGATGATATTGTCACATGACCAAGATTGTCCTACAGTTGTAGAATTGACAGAATATCTTTTGAATAGGAAATAACATTATCTGTAAATCTTTTGTTGTTGTGCAAAGTCTACTAGCATAGAGTATTCATGTTTAGTTTTCTAACTAGCCTATAATTCCAGTTGGCCGAAGTTAACCGAAGTTTAAGCGATGTGGCACTTAAATTTTGTAGTTATGCTCATCCGATAGTTGTGTTATATACCTGGTGTATTTGTGATCAAATGTATGAGCTGGTGATTACTGTGTCATCGAGTGTTACAATGTAGCAAGCCACGCTATTCTAAGGAAGTTGAGCCAGACATAACCAAGATCGGTTTGATGTAGTACATGCATGTTTCAAGCCCTGGGCCAAATCCAAAAATGAATGAACAAAAACATTTTCCCTTTTAGAATGTTTCCTTTAGTTGCCTCCTTTTATAGCTTGAGATATTCAAATTTAATTATATATTTCTATTGTTCAAATTGTTAATACTTCTATTGGTTTTATTTAAAAATAGACGGGCGCGGCAAAGCGCGCTTTTATGTTCTAGTAAGGGTTTAATTCTCCTCATTTTCCTCTCACTCGTGTCATTGCCTTTCTTCTCCTCGAGCCAAAATCTTCGCCCCCATCTCCTCCTCCTCTCTGTCCCCAAATATCCACAGCGCCACCCACCTAAGGTCATATTCGCCGGCGAGATGGCAGATGCATCAAGGTCCGGTGCGGTGGTGTCTATGGCGTTGCCGGAAGACAAAGGCCATCGTCAGGTCTGGATCCCCTGCATCCTAGACGACGAGAAGCTTCATGGTGTCGAGGCAGAACGTCTCCTCCGCGTAAGTGGCGGAGCGGCTTAGGAGAGCATATTCCCACCCCCACAACGATGAGCGGGTACACTTCGGCACTCACCTTGATCGAGGTTTGAGCTTTCCTCCCTTCGTATTTCTTTTCTGAGGTGATTTCTTATTATGGCATTCAGCTCCACAATCTTCCTTCCAATTCTATTCTACATCTTAGCGCCCATGTATCTCTTCGTGAGGGTTATCTCGGAATCAAACCGAGTCTTACTTTATTTCGGTACTACTTTAGTACTAGGACAAACTCTATCACTGTCGGTGTTCTATACAATACCGAAACTCTTAGCCTAGTCCTTAGGAGAGACCGATTCTATCATAAGGTCATAGTCAGTGAATCAGTGAAAAACTCAAGCGTGAGCTAAAATACTGGGTCCTCACATAGGAAAATGAGTATGACAGGCCGATAGATCCAGGGTCCCCATGTCCAAATTCTTTCCAATCAAGTACGAGTTCAAAACTGCATTTTCCGATCTTTTGTATTCGAATCTATCGAGTTTCTTCGGATCAGGAGGCTTTACATACAAAGCCGACAACACGGTAACATTACGCTTCTCTTTCTTATTATTATTCTTATTTATCTAATTTGTGCTACTTTCACATGGAGTGAAAGGGACGCTGTTCAGAAGAGCCAGGTGGTCGCCCACCTTTTTCTATCATAAGGGCAAACCAGCTCCCGACAAGCTAGAGGGTTTGCCGGCTTTTGTTCACGGTGCCACCTCCCACCAAGAATCTTGGGTTGGGCGCCGACTCTTTCTAGAGATTTTATCTGCGCCAAGAGGCGGATTGCATTTTTGATGAAGCACAAGGGCCTGTGAGGATCCGACCTAGTCCACTGCTGGATAGCTTGTCAGATTCAATCCCTACAGCACCGTGGGGACCGGATGATGCATACGGTCACCACAAATAGTAAGTGACATGGGTATACCCTACAAGTACTCGAGCTTGGTATATACGGTCTGAATATAGCGGAAGCCCACGGAGTCGTCAAGGCCCAAATGGAGAACTCGAGTAACCTACGGACTCTCGATTGCTTGCAAAACAAGAAGAAGCTAAAGATAGAAAGTTAAAGGGAAAACCCTAACATGTAACCGATTCGATCTGCTACCTGAGACCTAGCCCATCTATATAAGGGCTAGGAGGGGGTGGCAAGGAGTACTACACGCAACCCTAGTTTCCACAACCCTCGCCAGATTGCATCTGCGCACCATTGTAATCTTCGATTCCTCTGTTAATTCCACGAGTAGACAAGCAGGAGTAGGGACCTCTACGAGGCCTGAACCTGGGTAAACCTTGCGTCCGTGTGTGCTTGTTTGCTAGCCGATTGATGCTTCCAGCGCTTCCTCCTTCTCCAAAACCCAAGTCCATAACAATGGACATTGATGAGTTAAACCCTCGTCAGTAAGACACCCTGAGAATCAGCTGGAACCCAATTCTGACCAAGGAATACGAGACACGGGCAGGTGGTTGATCAAGGAGCGAATCGATCAGAAAATTTTGATGATCTTGCTGGACATGTTCACGCAGAGAAACCCCTGAACCCAATAAGATTTCGACTATCACATCTTGTACTTGTTTCATCTATCTATGTTTATTTGCAATGCTGAGAACTTTTCGACTTTCAGCTCACTGACCTCCCTGAGTCAGAGCTAGCTCCTCTCGAGGGATATCCACCCGAGGATCTAGTTCCTCAGGAAGATGAAGAGCTTGAAGTGCTGCCAGAAGCGCTTACCCCGAAGCGTAAAGCTACAGTCGTGCAAGATAGCCCACAAACTATGCAAGTTGACAAGAAGTAAGTTCTTCCATCAAACCATGTATTTTTGTTTATGTTCTTTTTGGGTCATAACAATCTTGTTCTGTTATTATCTAGAGCTAAATCAATTATCAAGGGGAAAAGAAAAGGAAAGTCGGGAAAAGTTCTACGCCAGCAGAAGCTAACCGTAGTTGCGCCCGCTACTGCACCTCCGGCTCCCAACCCCAAGTCATCATCAGTGCCGGAGGATGCTCTGTCTCCGTGCACCAAAGATATTGTGTCTTAATCGAAAGAGCTAGTGAATCAAGTTTCAGAAACTGACGTCACCATGGGTGACTCAAAAACTGATAAGGGTGAACCCTCTAAAGGTAATGATCCCTCAGCCGAAGTCTTTGCTGAAAACCTTCTGCATAATCGGGGTATCACCAAGCCTAGCCTTACTCGGAAAAGTGCAAGAGATCCAAAAGCTGGCCCTTCACTGTTTGGAGACCAGAAATATTATAGCTGAAGAAGAAGCTCAAGAAGCTAAAGACGTGAAGCTTGTTGAGTTGCTAGATCAAGTCCGTCTTTGCAATGAGAAGCTAAAGGATGGTGTAGTTCCACCTCCACCTATCATCCCCATAACTTTCACCAAGAAGGTTTCTGCTGATATCAACAGTAGCCTCAACAAGTTGCAACACGAGCATTTTGTAACTCCTTTTCCGACTCCTTTTATTGTATTTATATCATATCCTCTAGCTCCCAAGCATGAAATTGGATTGAACTAGAAATCCGAGTTTATGCTTTAATAGGATGCCAAAGAACGAAGTAGTGTAGCCCCCAAGGCTCGTGCTAAAATTTAGTTAAAAATAACAGCCCGAGTCTTAGTAGCTTCCTGACTCTGGTTATCATTCTGACTTATAGAAAATTTATGATTACAACCAGGAATTTTTAAATAACATCTGCAACAAGCGGAGAGAAATCAAAGCTCTCCGGCGTGAAAATGCTTAGTTGAAAGTTGAGAAGGATGATGCCAAAAGTAAGTTTTCCGACAATCTCTTCTCGGATTTATGTTTCAGTCAAATTCTACTAACTTGTGGGCCTTACTCCAGACTTGCTTGCTGAATCATGCAAACTTGTGGAGGAAGCCGGAAATTACAAGACTCTAGAATCCAAGAATGTTGGCCTGCGTGAGAAACTCATGAAATTGCAAGAGGACCATGAGTGCAGCGTCAACAACATCCTTGAGTCGAGCAATCAAGCCGCCAAATAACATGATATGACGATTGCTCGCCAGGATAAAGAAACCTTGGAATTAAAAGATGAGTTGGACTTGCACGAGGATACCACCCAAGCCCTTCGGGATGAACTTCGAAGTCTGAGAGAGGAGAATACCAAGGTAGACGAATCTATCTTTGGTACTTTTTACTGCCATTCCGACTCTTTGCTTGATTTTTCTGACCTTCACAGTCCGATTTTTCTAACATTGCTGCCTTTTCAGGGCCTCTCAAGCTCTTGGATTCACCTTCATCTGAGTCACGCACCATCCGGCTTGTCATAGTCGGAGATTTACTTCATGATTCCTGCCAATCCTTTGAGGATATTGGCGAGACCGTTAATCTCCCCGACTTAGACAAGTTGTCCCCCTTTGATCTGCTTGACAAAGTGAAGGATATCCCGTAGTTGGTCGAGGGTTGCAAGATGTCTTATGCCTGCACCACAGCACAAAATTTCCTCACAATGGTAATGAGCCACCATGGAAACATGAAAATCTGGCAATTTACCAAGGGATATTCGACCGTTGATGAAGATGGCAAGCTTCAGAATGTTGGTGCTATATGGGATTCTTGTTTCGATTATGCTTGTCACGTAGCCTATGCAATGAACTATGACAAACTATTCTTCAAATCCCTCGAAGCACCTCCAAGCCCTAGAAGACAAAGAAATTCCCGAAGACGATGATGAAGAGACTGAGTCTGATGTCCCCGTCTCGGAAATATATCTGGGCGACTTGGGTGGTGGCACCAGCGAGCCGGTGAATCCTTCTCCTACAACATGATAAATTTTCAAGAAACTTTGTATTATTCTGAAGCAAACCTTGATGTAATGTTTAAACTTATTCATTTTGTGGTGGTGCTATGTAAGAACTAATGCTTTTACTCTTAGCATGTATATATTTTTTGTTTTTTGTGCTTGCAAAATACTTAAGAACTTTTTGTTCATACTTATTGTTTATCGGGCTTTCTGCCTCGTCACTTTCGTGATCCGGCAAACCTTTAGCACAGAAACTTTGCCAAGCAATAGAGCTCAATTGCTAAACCAGTTTAAACTCGGAATCAAAGCCGGCCTCCAGTACCAACAAATCACTACTCAGAAAATACCCGTGTCCAGCAATCAGACAAAAACCCAAAAACCTATGTATGAACTAAAATTAGACTTATACCTAAAGGTAGCATTTTTAGAATTAGAAATCTAACTAGAACAAACATGAGCATAAAGTACATTCAAGTATCTTGGGATTTTTGACTATGACATGATCATTTGGAAATAAGATGGTAATTAAAAAACTTCTCAGAAAAAACATTGAGGAGAGCAATACTTTGTTTCACTTTGAACATGTGCATTGATATGATTATAAAGAAAGAAATTTTAAGAATAAAGGGACGTAGCTAAGCAATATTCCATGGACGGTCTATCTCATCCGGGTCTGTACTGCCTCCATCTGTCTTCCTCTTCTTAGTAGCAGGTCTTTCTTTTTCCAACCTCATGTCTGTTAGGTAGTATGAACCATTATGTAATACTCTACTAAACATAAAGGACCCTTCCCAGAATAGGATAAGTTTATGTTTTTTTGCACTAAGTCAGAGAACTAGACCACCCTCCTTGAAAGACCGATTTTTGACTCTCTAACTATGATACTTGCATAACTTCTGCTGATAGGTTGTAGATATCTGCTCAGCAATTACGTGCACTTCCTCGAGTATATTGAGGTCATCCTGTCATGCAACTTCGGCATTCTCTTCAACATACACATTGACTCGGGGAGATAGATGGATAAGATCACTCGGAAGAACTACATATGCACTATAGACCAAGAAGAAAGGTGTATATCTGGTTGACCTACTAGGAGTAGTTCGTAAACTCCATACAATAGACGGAAACTCATCCGCCCAAGCCCCCACGACATGATGAAGTGGTGCTTCGAGTCTGGGATGGAGGCATAATGATTTCATTCTTATTTATTTGAAGGGACAATACCCAGAAAGCTGTGTGGTCTACTGGATTATTGTAATGTACAAGTATGATGAATATATATACAACTCACGATTGAGGTCGTTAATTCTTTGGTTCATTTTTCTTTCTCAAGTCGTGATGTTTATGATACACGGTTGATGATGTGCCTATATACCTGAAAAATACAAGACTTTTTAGTATCTGCATTCGGCAATGTTCAGAAAAAAAATATCTACACTTATCATGAATATGTTTTTCCGGACGAAGCAATTGGACAATGTGAACATGTAAAAAATAACGGTATCCCTATATTTATGAATGTGTGTTAATAGTATCACAATTAGCATTGCTATGAAGCATTTCTATATAATTCATAGAATTATAATATAATCCAAGACCTTCCCATTTTACGGCGCTGCAATGATTTGCAGGAATTACTAGGAGCGAGGACTCATATAGCTAAATATTTCACAACTTGATGGGCAACTCGAAAGGTATATATTGAAATCAAGGTGTGCATGTAAATAGTATAACAATTATCGGTACTAAGATCAATCATATATTATGGACTCTTTCAAATACGGGAGAATGTTAAGTATAAAGTAGAGCATAGTTCCAACTGAATAAGTGCCAGATTAAATCGAGGTAAAGTAGGTTAGTTTTCAGCGCTCTATCTACTTATTATTTTAAGCGTAATACTTTTAAATATATTATGTTTTTTACTTTGGTGCATATGTCTTTAGTTTTTGCAAAACAAAGTTGTTGTGCTTCAATTAATTCGAAGTATATTATGTCTAGGGACTGTTTGCCAAACTTAATAATAGAGCACCTGGCACCGGATAATCTTATCCAAAAAAGAATAATTACATATGTATCGAAGCAAAGTTTTTCTATACTAAAATAAGATGTAACATCCGATGACGCGTCGGGCTATACAATAACATGGTTTTATTCTCATGTTCTCCCAGCTTGAGTGATGAATATTCTGGCGATTAAGATGGTATGTACTAATTCTATAGTTTAATTTAAGAAGTTTTAAGGTGTGTTGTTATTAAATCTATTTGTTTTTGGACAACATTATATAAATAAAAACAAACCTATTTTTAATAGAAAAAATCATGCCTGGATCTAGAAATATATTGTAGTGAAACAACCTTATATTAGCAAATAATGATAGAATATTAACAATGGATACTGTTTGTTTCACAATGACTATACATACTTCAAAGACGATGCCCACGCATTGCGCGGGCCACTATGCTAGTTAGTTTCTTTAGGGAACTGTGCTAGTTAGCTAGAAAAGTTAGAAGTTCATATAATTTGAGAATTTCCCATAAAACATGGCATGCTTTGTGAAAATGGAAGGCTAGTAGCTTTATGAGCCTTAATTATTCGCCGTGTACTTGCTAAATAATCTACAAATGTAAACATTGTTTACCATGTCCATATGCGCATTTACTGAATACGGGCATTATTATCACATTAGCATGGTCATTTGTTTTGAAACCCAAGCATGTTTTTACATGGTATGCCATATTGCCAAGAAATACTCTCAAAAGTTATCCGAACTAAAGCTTGCCATTTTGCATGGCAAGTGGGGATTCATACAAGAAGAAGTCGTGCGCAAGTACTATAATTTTTTTGTTATTTCCTTATTTTCTTGTTTTTTTAAAACTTGTCGGAATTTTTCATCCAACATGTAAATTCTTTGCAAGTTGAATATTTCAAACCTCTTAGATGCACTGACGAGGGGTAACCTCGGCAATGTCCATGGTGATGTCCTAGATCATGCACGCTTGTTATGTAGCGCGTCCTCTCCATCTGCCCAGTAGTTTGCTATCTCCATTAGCTGCGATACTATATTTGGTTTAACCCGTCCTAGTTCTTCTATGAATTCTCGGCGACAGAGGTCGTCGTTGAAGGCGTCGATGGCCCTTTTGTCGAATATGGATTCAGCTGAGTTTTTGATAATATTCCACCGTTGTATGAACACTCTTATTGATTCTCCAGATTTTTGTTTGCACGCTCGTAACTGTTCCAAGGATGCTGGTCGTTTGAACGTGGAATGGAAATGTCGGATGAATTTATATTCCAGATCGTTCCAGGTACCAATCAAATCTTCGGGTAACTGTTTGAGCCATGACCTTGCGCCGCCGGTGAGGTGTAGTTGTAGACTTTGCATTGCGGTAGTTGTGGAGCCACCCTGTAATTTGACGGTGGCTAAATAGTCTGCTAGCCAAGCTTCGGGTTCTTGTAGTCCATCGTATTTATGTCGATCGTGTGGAAGTTTGAAGTCCTTGGGTACTGAGGCCTTGCGAATCCTCTGCGTGAAACAGCTGGCCCCGCATAGCTCATGATCGTCTTCGTCATATCCATCATGATATCGTCGGCTATGGCTTTCATCTTCGGGTCCGCTGCTCCTGTGCTAGGTGTTGTCGTTCCTTGTATTGCTTCACGGCTCGGATCCTAAGAGATGCGCCTGGTGTGGTGATCGAGATCATCGGGTGTGTCCTACTTGTCGAGGACTGTTGTGATGGTGTGGAGATCTTTGTGCGAGTCCTTGTTATGCTTCTGCAAGTGAGGCTCCTACCATGCTGAGGTTCATCGGGGCGGAGCAGTGAAGGGTCGTGCGCGGATCGTTGGGTGTGGGTTGAGTGGTGATCAGGTATGTTTGCGCGGCCATGATGGTTGCCTGAGCTGTTTTTGCTTTGATGTTTCCTGCTTGATCAATTGACATGAATGATAGATCGAGACCTCGGATGATTCCACTTCTTTCTGCTTCAAGGATATTCTGTAGTCGAGATGTTGGCCTTCTTGGTGGTGCTTGTCCTATTACACTCCTTGATCCTCGAGTAGCACTTAATTGTGCCCGTCGTAAACTGGATTCGTCGGCTAATCTTTTCCTTTCATCGAGTTGCCTTTGCATCCGAAGTAGGTCTCTCTTCTTGTGGTGGATCAGGTATTGGTATGCCAATACATCCTCATGTGAAGCATCCGCTATCATTGGGACTGCTCCCGAAATTGCCTCCCTTGCTTTTTGCCATGCCAATGCTAGTAGCCAAAGTCCTTGTCTCTCTCCCATGCGAGGTTCTCCACCTCCTCCTTGGATTATGCAATGTTCTTTCTCCTCCATTTGCGTGTGCTCCTTCATTGTCGTGGTTTCCTGCATGGTCATCTCATAAAATATCATCAGGGTTGATAATAGGGTTACCATTTTCATCGCGTGGTGTTGAGGTATCTTCGTTGATCATGTACACTTGGTGGTGTGTTGTGCGTGGCCTGATGGCGTCGTCTTATGCTTCTGTGGGTGTGTTGGTAGTGCTCTGAGATCGTACTTCTGGATAGATTGCCGCCATCCTTTCTTCAAAGTCGATGTTTTCACTGCTTTCTCCGGGTTCTGAGTTTATCGGGTTTGCTTCGTGTAGTGGAATTGGCGGGTGACCTTCTTCTCTTGCTTCGATCTGTGTTGTGGTGTCCGTGGAGGATCCAACGGATGATGCTGGTATCGCTATGGGTGTAGCTTTTCCCACCGACGATTCTGATGCGATCAGGGCCGAAGGGTGTGTTTCTTGCATGTTGTCTGCTTGGAAGTGGAGGCTTCCGATGATTAGGTCAGATCCGCTGTTAAAGTCGGCGGGTACTAATACGAGGGTGGGCGGGCATGGATCAGCTTTTGTCGAGTTGATGCTTGGTGGAGAGCGTTCCACCGAAGCTGTGTTCCCAATGTTCAAGTTTCCCACAGACGGCGCCAATTGACGAGGGGTAACCTCAGCAATGTCCATGGTAATGGACTTGGGGTTTCGCGAAAAACAGAATGCTGGGGATTTTGTCGGATGTCAGGAAAACAATGAAGACAAAGTCGCCTGAATATTGGGAAAATACGCTATTACAAGTTGTCCTCTAGATTTTGGTACCCTCGCTTGGGCTTCTCCCATCCTATATATAATAGGCCAGGTCTCAAAGCTATATGCAGATAGGTTCCATACACGCATAATTACAATACCAACACAATGTCGGTTCGTAGTTTCTTTCCTAATACAATCAAAGTCTTTGTCGGTTGCTTCCTTGGACTGTTTTCTGGAATCTCCATGGCCCGTAGGCCTTTTACCCGATGTAGGGTTACAAATAGTGAGCATTCGAGTAATCATACCCATGTCATGCACTGACATGCCAAGTTTGGGCTTAATCCATGGAGGGATGCCATGATTTTTGTAATGGGCGAGATATCTTGGGTTGAAACCCCAAGTTAACTCCTAGTCGATAAACATACAGTTAAAGTTTTGCATGTCCAAAGTATTTGGATGCCTTGTTTATGATGTTTCCTGGTACTATGTCACAAATAAGGATCTCGTGCACATGTTATCAATTTTTTATTTCATTTGGTTTGGTCCAAAAAAGGCCAAACTTGACAGCGTGAGCAACCTCGTGGGGGTATCTACATTTTGAACCCTTCATGCTGGTTTAGCCTAGGACACCTCCGGGGCACCCAAAACCATTTTAATTTGATTTTTTGGACCAATATTTATGGTACCCACAGTTCAAATGTTGAATTATGAAAGCATTGCCGAAGAAATAAGTAGTATATAGCTCCACCATGAGAAAAATCCTAATCTTTGAATGGCCGTACAATATGACCTACCACTGGGTAAAATGTTGGGTGGCCGTGGACATGAAGATTTCTTGCACCTCCTTTGGAAAAAATCCACCTAGAATTAAAATTCCTTGATTCAAAAAATGGAAAATCAAGTTGTTTTCATAGAACCCAGAAATCCCTAGTTACAGAAGTAGTTTGGAATTCCAAGATGCACCAACCTGCCAGTTTTGGCTCATTCCATTAGGGGTGCCATGATTTTAGGAGAGGGATATGGAGTACTAAACATAAAAATTTGGGAGCATTGCAAAATCATAGCATAGACCAAACAATTTTAGAAAATTTAAAATTTGTTTCAAGTTTCACCACATGAGCAGAGTGGTCTGCATATTTGGTCTTTGTTAAAATCGTGGATTATTTACGTGCTAAGCTAAAACTATGGATTTTTTCCTGGGAATAGTTCCCTTTAGGTGGCTTACTTGATAATAAAGTGGTTATTATCTTATTCCATGTTTATGATAAATGTTTATTTTTTACGCTATAATTGTGTTAATAGTAAACATTAATACATGTGTGATTTATAAACAGAAATGGTTCCTAGTAATGCCTCTCTTAACACTAGCTTATTGATTAACTGATGATCAAAGGTTTCCTGATCATGAACATTGGATGTTGTTAATAATAGGGTCATATCATTGGAGAATGATATGATGAATAGTCACCCAAAGTAGATGTAGCATACGATCATGTCCTCAAGTTTATATTGCTATCACATTCGTAGTAACTCAATATCCTTAGACCATGATATCACGTCAATCACTTTCACCAGAAAGGTACTTTGATTACATCAAACGTCACTTCATAACTGGGTGATTATAAAGGTGTTGTCCGGTACTTGGAAAGTGTTAGTTGAGGCTCGTGGATCAAGAGTGTGATTTGTCCATCCTTATGATAGAGAGATATACTCAGGGCCCTCTCGGTGATATCACATTGACATAACTTGCAAGCAAGTGATTTGATCACTAGAATGTTATATCACAAGAAGAAGAAAAAGAGTACTTATCGGGAACAAAATTAAACAAGGTATGGACGATACCAAGTGATCGAATCTAGGACAAGTAAAATATCGCGAGACAAAAGGAATTTGATTACAGCAAAAAAGGTTTAGATTATCATTGGACTTTTGTGGAACTAGTGGGAGTCATTATGGATTTCCAGATCCCGCTAATGGGTATTGATTGGAGAAAGTCTCGATCATGTCTACATAGTTATCGTACCCGTAGGGAGACACACTTAAGGGTATTCGACGCATTTGAGTGGATAGGGAACACCGGAGAATATACTAGACAGTGCAGGGATTGTTTTGATAAAAACTGCTGAAATAGTTTCAGTGTATCAGAATATTGCGAAGGGGTCAAATGATAATGTGTTCATTAAATTAAGTGTTCATTAAATGAAGCACTCATTTAATGAAGTGTTCATTAAATTGAGTTGCATTAAACCAAGTGAATTAAAGTGCTTTAGTGGAAAGACCTTTGATTTTTAGTGGAAACTAAATGGAAGATGAGTGGAGCTATATTGATGTGACTGGAGTGTCCACCCACATAATTGGGGGAGAGGTGGGGGCAGCACCATGTTTGTGCACCATGCCCCCTTGGGCTGCCCCCCTCACCTATAAAAATCCCCTCCTCCTCCTCTCATCTCACACCATTCACCCTTCCTCTCATATGCCCTTTGGTTGGCATCTTCCTCCCCTTCTAGCCTTGTCCATTGCCATGAGCGAGGTGCTTAGGAGAATCCCTGCTCAAGATCTTCTCCACCACCATCATCACCATGTCGTAGTGTTGGCGGACTTCCCGGGGATCTGCTACTTCCGCTGCCTGGCTAGAGCGAGGGTTTGGGAGTCGTCGACACACCATATGTGTGACCGATTACAGAGGCGCTACCCTCTTGTGGCGATGATCGTCTGCGACCCTTGAGGACGGTCATGTACACTCTACATCAGCCATGTTTGTTTGCAGGAATGTTATCCCGCGTTATGGTCTTCGAGGGTGAGTCCATCTAAAACTGTTACAAAGTATCGCCTAGATTCAATCTTGGCAGTTGCAATCGTAGGAATTTTTTGTTTTCTATGCAACGAACCCCATCAGTGGTATCAGAGATATGTCTATGCATAGATTCTTTGTTAGCTTAGGACACATAGAGATGTTGTTGAGGGGCAACCTCGAGGATGGCCCGATCTTTCACGAATCCCTTTCAAATCGAGGGTCAAGTGCGGGGGAAGGAGAGAGGGGATGAACACGACGAACTCACACAGGAAAAACACGATGAACACACGCATGCAAAACCACGATACACACCAATAGCTCACGCCGATGGTGACTGGTCCAACGCAATCCCTAGGATCAGCGTTGAGCGGAGGGCTCTCTCTCAAACTGGCACGGCAAGTAGGGAGTCTCGGTGAGATCTTGACGTCTTGGCAAAGGGACTCCAATGCCAAGGCCTTGTACAACAAGGGAGGCGCGATGCAAACTCCAACGAGGTAGGTGATATTTGGGTGCTCCTCTATCAAAGGATCCTAAGGAAAGAACTAGATAGATCCACAACGGGTGTCCACTAATTCCAAATATCATGCCTAGGGTTTACAATAGAAGTGGGGGACTATATATAGGCCAACCACTAGTTCAAGGGTAGTTTAGGTAATAAAGGGTAAAGTCTGGATGGATCTGGGGTTACATGGGCTGAAGGCCCAAAAGGCTTTAACATGCCTGGTTGACTTACAACAGAGACTCTGGTGTCTAGGGGCCGAAGACTCTGGGGTGACCGGAGACTCCGGGGTGGAGCTCAGACTCTTGGGTGGACTCCGGGGAGGCATACATAGGGCATGTTTGGTAGCCCGGGTGGTCAATCTCACCTCGGACAAGTTAAGTGTAGCTATGCCCACCCCATACAAGTGTGCTAGTTGTGTTATGTTTGTTAGGTTGGGTGAGATAAGCCCAGCTCAGTTCAGATCCTGTTTGGTGTGGTTGTATGGCTTGAGCCATGCCACACAAAAATAAAACGCAATCGGGTCCCTGGGAACAAAACAAAAAAGCAATCGGGTCCGGATCAGGCTTCGACGTTGCTGTCGGTGGGCTCCGGTGCCGCCATGCTCCATAGCTGGTGCCTCCACGCTGCACTCTAGCGCCGCCACGCTCCACCACCAGGAGGTTGCGCTGCTACCATCCCGCGGGCCATCACCTGCTCGCGCCACGGCGGGACATGCTTCGTCGCGCGCGCCAAGGCGGGATCCGACTCCAGGTCTGTGTGGGCCTCGCCCTCGCGTGGTGTCTTCTCGATCTCGGCGGCGGCGCCCGTGCCTAGCTCGTGGCGGTCCATGATGTCGGTGCCCCTGGGGATGAGCAGCTCGAGCTCGGCGGCGGCGGCTGCGGCTGCAGGTTGGGGAGGGAGACGCAGACGAGGTCGGGAAGCCGCGACGAGCTACCACTAGGAGGCCTTGGTGGACGAGGACGGGAGGCCGCGGCGGACGAGGTTGGGAGATGTGGCTACGCCGGAGCCCGAGCGGAGACTAGCGGCAAGCTGGGAGAGACGCGGTGGCGAGCTGGGAGAGACGCGGTGGTGAGCTGGGAGAGTCGCGGCGATGGGGCAGAGGAGAGATGTGGGCGTGGCTGGGAAGAGTGGTTCGGTTGCGGGGGAGAATGGTCGAGCGGTGCGGTGCGGGGGCGTGACCCCTGCGGGCTCCAGCGCGTGCGGGCGATGGTCTCGGCATGGCCCGGTTGTGAAGCTCGATTTGAGCTTCCCAACTCAGCAGGGCTGAGGGGTAGTTTTCGTACGAGGTGGCTAGTGCCGACGGGAGCCGACCCGGTCTAACAAACAACAAAACGTGGGGTGAGATGAGAAAATCTGGGTTTCCCCGGGCTACCAAACACGCCCATAGAGTTCCAGCTAGGGGTACGGAGTCGTGACAGGAGTCCTGGGGTGGAGACTCCATGGTCGAAGACCGGAGACTCCAGGGTAGCTGGGCTGGAGAATCCGAGGTGCGCGGAGACTCCGTGGGTGGCGATGCTCTCTAGTGAAGACTCCGTGGGGGTGTGCTGAACTCTCCTGGCAGGGGTTCGGAGACTAGTTCGGACTCCAGGCCAGAAAATCCGGGCTTGGTCGCTGGAGACTCTAGGCTTCGGGGCCGAAGACTCCGGGGCTTCAGCTCTAGTAGCTTCTTCTTCTCGTCCTGCTCCTTGTACTTCATCTATGGGGACTTCATAGCTGATAATGCACAATGTAGTTGCATGAAGTAGTAATCCATCCAAGGATGTATCAAAGTCACACGAGGAGAGGAGAGAGTTAACCTTAGCTTGTAGTAGTTTAGCTTGGGCTCGAGTCATTGGTCCACTTGGGGGACTTGGTGGTGTAGATGTAGGGACGTTCATAGGACGGGCTGCATTAGCTCCCCCCTTGGGAAAGAGTCATCCTCGACTCTTCATGGTTATCATCTTGAACATCTCCATGATATGGTGAAAGGTCCTTGACGTTGAATGTATTGCTCACCAGGTACTTGGGGGTTGGAATGTCGATGATGTAGGCGTTGTTGTTGATTTTCTTGAGGACCTTGAAGGGTCCATCTCCCCGTGGCTTGAGCTTGGAGTCGCATTCTTTAGGGAAGCGGTCTTTGCTTAGGTGTATCCACACTAGGTCACCTTCTTAGAAGATCATCTCCTTCTTGTCCTTGTTTAACCTTGAAGCTTGGCGAAGGACTTGTCGTTCAATAGTATCTCTTGTTTCTTCGCGAAGCTTCTTGATAGCTTGGGCACGCTTTTCAACGTCCATGTTGGAGCGCTCGTCGAGAGGTAGTGGTAGGATGTCAAGCGCAGTGAGGGGCTCGAAACCATAGACGATCATGAAAGGACTCATCTTGGTTGTAGAGTGGTTGGCTCGATTATAGGTGAACTCGGCATGGGGAATGCATTCCTCCCAATCCTTCAAGTTCTTCTTGATCAGCATAGAAAGGAGAGTATCGAGGCTTCGGTTGACGACCTCGGTTTGGCCATCTGTTTGCGGGTGCGATGCGGAAGAGAAGAGTAGCTTCACGCCTAGCTTGGCCATGAGAGTATTCCGCAAGTAGCTCGTGAATTTGACGTCACGTTCAGAGATGATTGTTCTTGGTACACCGAGGATACGGGTGGTTTCACTGAAAAACAAATTGGCAACATGTGAAGCATCGTCGGTCTTATGGCATGGTATGAAGTGTGCCATTTTGGAAAAGCGATCCACAACAACAAATATAGAATCATGACCATGCTTAGACCTAGGCAATCCTAACACAAAATCTATGCTAATGTCGGACCAAGGTGCATGAGGAATAGGCAATGGCATAAGACCATAAGGCTTAGCTTGCGACTTATCTTGAACACATTTTGTGCATCGTTGAACATAGCACTCCACATCTCGCTTCATCATGGGCCAATAGTAATGAGTGGAAAGCGTCCAATGTCTTGTCACTGCCAAAGTGACCCATGAGGCCTCCACCATGTGATTCTTGGAGAAGCAAAAGTTGGAGAGACGACTACAGAATGCAAAGCTTTTTTTGTTTAAATAGAAAGCCCTTATGCAAATATAAATCATCAAATCCTTTGTCAATGGAGCACTTTGCGAAAATTGTTTCAAAGACTGGGTCAGAAGAATACAAATTTTTAATTTCATCAAGACCCAACACGTTTACTTCAAGTCGAGTAAGAAGGCTTGTGTGCTTGTGAGTCAAGGTGTCCGAAACTACATTATCTTTGCCCTTCTTATACTTGACAATGTAAGGAAAAGACTTCATAAACTCAACCCACTTAGCATGTCTCTTGCTCAAGTGGCTTGGCCTTTGAGATATTTCAACGACTCATGGTTGGAATGTATGATAAATTCCTTAGGCCAAAGGTAGTGTTGCCAAAATTGAAGGACACGAACTAAGGAAAAAAGCTCTTTATCATATATTGGATAGTCAAGGCAAGCACCATCAAGTTTCTCCCTATGGTAGGCAATAGGACGCCCATTTTGCATGAGAACTCCTCCAATGCCAATACCACTAGCATCACAGTCTATCTCAAAAGTTTTTGTGAAATCCGGTAACGCAAGAAGAGCTGCTTAGGTGAGCCTCTTTTTAAGTTCATTAAAAGCTTTTTGTTGTGCTTTGCCCCACAGGAAGGTGACATTATGTTTGGTCAATTTGTTGAGAGGACAAGCAATGGTAGAAATTTTTTTCACAAAGTGACGATAGAAACCAGCCAACCCATGAAAACTTTGGAGTTCACTCACATTTGTGGGAATGGGCCAATCTCATATGTCCTTCACTTTAGAAACATCAACTTCAATGCCATTTGAAGAAACAACAAATCCAAGAAAAATTAACTGTTCTTTAGCAAAAGTGCACTTGGGAAGATTAGCATATAGCTTTTCATGTCGAAGGATTTGCAAAACTTCCTTGACATGTGTAACATGGTCCTCAAGTGACTTCCTATAAACAAGTATATCATCGAAATAGACAACAACACTTTTTCCAATGAGAGAACGCAAAATATGATTCATAAGGCACATGAAGGTGGATGGGGCATTAGATAAGCCAAAGGGCATGACCAACCATTCATAGAGACCAAGTTTGGTCTTGAAGGCGGTTTTCCACTCATCACGCTCCGCCATGCGTATTTGATGGTAACTAGTATGAAGATCAATTTTTGAGAAAATTGTGGCTCCACACAGCTCATCAAGCATGTCATCGAGGTGTGGTATAGGATGTCTATAACGCACAGTGATAGCATTGATTGGATGGCAGTACATGCATAAGCGCAATGTGTCATTCATTTTTGGAACAAGAATAACAGGTACCGCACTCGGGCTAGTGCTTACCTGGATCAAACCTTTGGATACGAGTTGGGTGATTTTACGTTCGATCTCCTTCGTCTCCTCCGGGTTCGTGCGTTAGGCGGCACAGATTGGAAGAGGTGCACCGGGTATGAGGTCAATGCAATGCTCGATTCCGCGAAGAGGAGGTAGTCCATGTGGGATCTCTTCGGGGAACACATCCTTCAATTCCTGCAAAACAATCATCAAAGAGGGAGGAATATTTGTCAAGTCATTAGTTCCTTGCGCTAGGCCCTTGCAAATGAGGACGTAGTGCAAGATGGATGGGTTGTTCCTCACATCTCTCATCTCACTTTTGGTGACAAGGAGAACACTCTTAGTTTTTCCACTCAAATTAGGATTGTGGATCTCACTATCTATGAGGTGGTTCTCTTGCTCACCGCTCTTCTCACAAGAAGGTGTTGTGTTTTGCGCCCTCACTAAAGCCTTTGCATTGTCTGCAATTATTTGGCTAGGAGTCATCGATTGCAAAACACGTGTCTTGTTAAGCCATTTGAAGGTGTATACATGTGTGTACAACACCTTTGTCGAGTTGCCATGGACGACCAAGCAACATGTGGCAAACCGTCATTGGGACCACATCACACTCCACCGTGTCTTTGTATGGTCCTATAGAGAATGTTATCGAGACCGTGTGCTTGATCTTCACGGAACCTTGGTCACTTAGCCATTGGACGTGGTAGGGGTGCTTGTGTGGATGGAGGGTGAGGTTGAGCTTCTCACACAACTCAGTGCTAGCAAGGTTGTGGAAACTCCCTCCATCGATGATCACCTTGATAGATTTCCCATTGATGTCGGCACGTGTATGGAAGATATTTCATCGTTGATCTTCATTCTCTTGTTCTTGAGTGGTCAAGATCCTTGTGACGACAAGCGATGCACTTGCGTCATGTTCACACATGAGTAGTTCTTTGTTATCTTCCACACGTTGCCTTGTCATTGCTTCCTTTACTCGGGCATCAAATTCATCTTCACTCAAGTACTCTTCATCGCCATTGTCATGGATAAACAATACTTTCTTGTTTCCACACTCGGCCGACTTGTGTCCTTGTCCTCCACACTTGTAGCATTCACCGTTGAATGGCGTGGCATCCTTTGTATACTTGCCACTCGAGGGCGGTTTTCCTTGAGGAAGTGTGGGCTTAAAGGAAGGCTTGGAGGTACTTGAAGAGCTTCCATTGAAGGTTGTTGGTGTAGCGGTTGAAGCTTGCTTGTAGGTGAAGTACGTCTTGGGATTGTTGTACTTGATTGCCTCTTGCAGTTGACGCTCGGATTTTATTGCGATGTGCACAAGCTCAACCATGTCGTTGTATGTTTGGAACTCGATGATGCGCTTGATTGGGTGGTTCAAGCTGATGAGGAAACGGGCCATTGTTTGCTCCTTGCGCTCTTCAATGTTGGCGCGAATCATGTTGAGCTCCATTTGCTTGAAGTACTCTTCCACTTTCTTTGTCCCTTGACTAAGCGATTGAAACTTGTTGAAGAGGTCACGCGTATAGTGCGAAGGCACAAAGCGGGATATCCTATGAGCCTTCATGTCATGCCAAGTTGTGATTGGGGGCTCTCCTCTTGCGTCACGAGCAACTTGAACTTGTTCCCACCAAAGGTTGGTGTAATCATCAAACTCAAGTGAAGCCATGGTGACCATCTTCTCATTGCTATAGTTGTGCATACGGAAGTACCTTGAGTGCCCATGAGAGATATTCTTCTGGATCATTTGAACCGGTGAACTTGGGCATCGTAAACTTGAGCTTGCCAAAGTTTTCTTCCTCATTGCGGTCACGGTGGCGGTGGTTGCCATGGTGATGACGGTCTTCATCTTCCATGCAATCATGGCGATGAGCTTGTTGAGCTTGTGGATGTGCTTGCGGTTGAGGAGGTGGAACTTGTTTCTCGCGACCTTGTTGAGGAGCTTTCTCTTGATGTTGTTGGGGAGCTTGCTCTTTCTCTTGACAGGGTTGTTAACGAGGTTGAGGCACTTGGCCCTCATGAAGGTGTTGAGGATGTGGAGCCTCTTGGCATGGTTGTTGACGAACAGGAGACTCGTTCCTCGGTTGGTGTTGTGGATTAGGGACTTGGGCCTCACGACGAAGATCACGGTCTTGAGCCTCATGAAGTGGTGGGCGTCTCTCAACATGTACCACTTGACGCTCCATGCCGTGATGTGGTGGAGGAGGCGCCTCATAATGGCCATGGCATCGGCGTGGATGTTCATGATGTTGATGGCGAGCTTGATCCACCAAGTTGAAGTCATCACTCGTGGTGTCAAGTATGTGTCGCGGGCGATGGCGTTGCACTTGAGGTTGTACTCGAGATTCCACTTCTGGTTCCTCTTGTTGGATCATTAGTTCCCTTGTGTGATGACGGTGTCCTTCTCACCTTGCTTGGGGTCTTGAGGAAAAATCACCAGCATAGCTTGACGTTGTGGTGTGCCGTGGTGAAGGTACATAGTTCGAGGAGCTTCCATCTTCAACCACGGGGGCGTCATTGCATCTTGGAGCACTAGGATGACGATCTTGACGAAGAGGAGAACGCTGACATGACGAGCTTGAAGAGATTTATGCGCGTGAGCGCGGTCTTGTCATGTCATCGATGAGGAGTCAAAGCTTGTCATTCATTTCAGCGACAGAGCGTTGGAGCACTTCATTTTGATGGAAAAAGTTGTGTTCCATTGCATGCATTTGTCGTTCGATGCCATCAAAGCGGTTGTCGATGTTCTTGAACTCAGCTTGAGTCTCGCCAAATTGTTCATTTTGTCGCGTCACAAGAGCTTGGAAATGTTCACAAAAATTTTGTCGTATGATGTAGTGACTTGCGTGCGTCATGTACGATCCATGTTCTTCTTCTTGGGGAGGTGGTTGGATCAACTCACCGTGCCTATCCATCATGCAAAACACACAAGGATTGTATATGGAAGTGGAATATGGTGGTGTTAGCCTTTTACCTCACCTTGGGGATTGCACGAAACTAGAAACCACAAGTGAGAGCTATTAGCTTGCAAAGTGAAATCGCAAAGAAAACTCGCACTAAAGAAAGAACTAACTCTCAAAAGCTTTTGGTGGTAGGTTAGGATTGTGGAATGCCAAAGAACCAACCAAAAGAAAAGGGATAGTCAAAAGTGGGTAAAATCCAAACAAAACTCAAGTCAAAGGCAAAAGTCAACTACTCAAAAGGGGTGACGGGAACCTATGACTATATACACACACGTGCAGATTAATGGGATTGACACGACTATGAAAATGAGCAAACAAAATGTCCTAACAAATACTACGCTTGGTGTTGTGCCAATGCAAGGAGAGACGGTGACTCGTTTGCAAAGAGGAAAAATGTGAAATGGATTTGTGCACTTGCCTTGGGCACTCTTCTTTCTCTCTTGCTTACAAGCTTTGAGTCTCTCTTCTGCTATGGGAGACTATTTTTTCTTTGTATCTTTTTCTTTCTTTTTATTTTGTTTCTCTTTTTTTTGCTCTCCCTTGATGCTACCTAGTCACACTTGCTATTGCTCTTGCATTCTCACTATCCAAGGACAAATGCACAATGCTCAAGCATACGCAAGATGAGTCACTCTCGTGGGATAGGTACACACAAAGGAAGATAGGGTTAATGATAGTTGTGAGATTCGACACATTTTTATGGCTTTTATTGATGGTTTTCTCCCAGATTTGATCATTTTCTGGCTTTACCTAACTCTAATACTTCGGTAGCGAAGAAAACTTGGATTTTAATGTGTGTTTTAGGTTCTGGACATCAATAGAAGGATTTAACTAGAGAAATACAATATTGTGGAGAAAACAAGCAAGTCCCACTTTGGAAGCACGTGAGGGGAGCTCACGGACGGTTTAACAACCAACTATACGACGGGAATGGCTGTATAGTTCCCGCCGTATAGCTGTCGCCGCCTCTGTCTTGTCAAAAGGGACAACTTCCATGAAGGGACGGGGAACGAAAACGCAACGCAGCAGCCGCCACACCATCCAGAAGGGAGAAAGAAGGGATTCGGAGAAGGAGAAGACGTTCTTCATCTTGCTCCATGGTCTTCGACCTCCTAGCCGATACACCTCCATAGCCACTACTTGCAAGACTAGGGTTTGAGATTGTTTCTTCCCATCTTGAATTGTGTTGGATATTTTTCTATTCTTATTATGGATCTCCACGGTAATACCAAGACGAATTCCCTTTATTTGATTATATTGATGATCCGTTATTCTCTCATGTGTGAGTAATTCCCTTAGGCGTGGGAGATGTAGGGGATTGGTGAGATGTGATGTGCCTTCATATATTTTCTATTAGTATTGTGATTGATTGTAATTACTATATTATGTGGGCTTGATTATCTGTGGGATGCTTAATGCCTATTGTCCAATTAAGGGCCTAGACAACATGATACCTTGTTCTACACAGATAAGATCTTGCTCGCTAGTGGACCGGCGACCCCTGGGTGACACAGGGATATCAATGGAAAGCTAGTTGACTCGAGGATAACGAGTAACCACTGTGCTTATTGCATTAATCTGATCCAAGGATCTTAATCGCTAAGCGACATGAAGGGTCTTAATCGTCTAGTGTCTGACCAAGGTTTTGGTAGCAAGCTAGTAGGATTATTGAAGTTGGGATGAAATCTACCAAGAGGAGTTCCGGCTAATTATGGGTTGCTCGCCCACACATATATCTGTAAATTGTTACCTGGCACATTCACTATCACCATGAACTAAATTTCCCCGTGCCTTCTTTCGCCATCTGCTGAAAACAACAAACAAACAAAGTCGTTCTTTACTTTTATGCATTTTATTTCTAAAATTTACATTTTAGTTCTATTTAAATCTATCGCATTTAATCAAAACCCCATTCTTATTTCAATGCTTGTAGTCAATTCACTCGAATACATGTGACAACTTTCGGTGTGACAGAGACTTCACCAATAAACACTTACCTTTGGGCTCCCTGTGGGATTGATATATGAACTTCAAAACTAGCTACAAACGATCTGTGCACTTGCACACATCAATTACAAGGTGACGCAAGTTATACCTTCTTGGTGATGATGAACTTGGCGTCAGTGGTGCGGGATGATGTTCGTGGGCCGTGGTGTCGATGAGCGCAGAAGTTGTCGATGCAGAAGCTTGTTGTTAGTTGACGACACGCACACGGAACACAAACAATTGGAAAAATTAGCCAAAACGGTCAAAGAGGCAAATTTTGGACAAAAATAGGCGTAAGGCTAGAGACTTCGGGGTCTTAGGTCGGAGACTTCGGGGGGGTCAGGAGACTACGGGGGTTGAGGCCGGATACTTCGGTGTCGGGGTCTCTGCTCCACTTGCTCGTGTTCTTGAGCGGAAATCCACACCTTGGGGCCTCAAATCCGTGAAAAATTGGCCAAATTGGGCTGGGAAAATGTAGGATAAAGCTGGACCAACACCTAAGACAAGGTTTGATCGGATCAAAACCATAAATAACAATCCAAATCAAGAGATCGATCCAAAGGAAAATTTGAGTCTCTTTTTAGGGATTTTTGAATTTTTGGTGGATAGAAGTAAAATTTGTGGGGGAATTCGTGAGCAACGAAGCTCTTGATACCAATATGTTGAGGGGCAACCTTGAGGATGGCCTGATCTTTCACGAATCCCTTTCAAATCAAGGGTGAAGTGCGGGGGAAGGAGAGAGGGGATGAACATGACGAACTCGCGCACGAAAAACACAATGAACACACGCACGCAAAACCACGATACACACCAATAGCTCACGTCAGCAGTGACCGGTCCGGCGCAATCCCTAGGATCGGCGTCGGGCGAAGGGATCTCTCGCGAACCAGCACAGCGAGTAGGGAGTCTTGGTGAGATCTTGATGTCTTGGCAAAGGGACTCTGATGCCAAGGCCTTGTACAACAAGGGAGGCGCGATGCAAACTCCAACAAGGTTGGTGATATTAGGATGCTCCTCTATCAAAGGAGCCTAAGGCAAGAACTAGATAGTTCCACAAGGGGTGTCCACTAATTCCAAATATCATGCCTAGGGTTTACAATAGAAGTGGGGGACTATATATAGGCGAGCCACTAGTTCAAGGGTATTTTAGGTAATAAAGGGTAAAGTCTGGACGGATTTGAGGTTACATGGGCCGAAGGCCCAAAAGGATTTTACATGCATGGTTGACTTACACCGGAGACTCCGGTGTCCGGGGGCTGGAGACTCTGGGGTGGAGCTCATACTCCGGGGTGGACTCCGGGGAGGCATACAGAGAGTTCCATTAGGGGTAAGGAGTCGTGGCCAGAGTCCTAGGGCGGAGACTCTGGGGTCACAGGCTGGAGACTCCAGGGTGCACGGAGACTCCGGGGGTGGCGATGCTCTCCGGTGAAGACTCCGTGGGCGTGTACAAAACGCTCCTGGTAGGGGTCTGAGGATTAGTCTAGAGTCCAGGCCGGAGACTCCGGGCTTGGTGGCCGGAGACTCTAGGCTTCAGGGCCGGAGACTCCGGGGCTTTAGCTCCAGCAGCTTCTTCTTCTCGTCCTGCTCCTTGTACTTCATCGTTGGGGACTTCATAGCTGATAATGCACAGTGTAGTTGTAGGAAGTAGTAGTCCATCCAAGGATGTATCAAAGTCACACGAGGAGAGGAGCGAGTTAATCTTAGCTTGTAGTAGTTTAGCTCGGGCTTGAGTCATTGGTCCACTTGGGGGACATGGTGGTGTAGATGTAGGGACGTCCGTAGGACGGGCTGCATCATATGTGGGTGTTGATAGTCTTGTTGTTTCATCCTTGCGTAAGTTTTAATCATGGTGGCATGTTGGGATGAAGCGGCCTAGACTAACTTTACATGTCCTTGCACATGAGACCTGTCCCACGCTTGACATGCAACTCGTATTGCATAAGTGGGTCAGCGGGTGTCTGTCTCTCCCAACATATTCGTGATCTAATTTACAAAGGTTTGTGATGACCCACAAGTATAGGGGGTGTATCGCAGTATTTTCGAGGGAAGTGAAACCCAATTTATTGATTCGACACAAGGGGAGCCAAAGAATATTTATAAGCCTTAACAACTGAGTTGTTAATTCAGCTGCACCTGGAAACAATCTTGCTCACAGCAGTTTATCAGTAGCAACAGTTTTGTAGTAGGAATAGTAAAGTAACAGCAGTAGTAAAGCAAAGACAGCAATGACAATAGCAGTAACAGTGGGATTCGAGTGCGGTAGGCATAGGGATGGATGGACGGGCGTTCCATGGACAAGACAATTCACATAGCAATCAGAACATAGGGCAATTGCAGATAAATAAGATAAAGCATCCAAGTACTAGACAATCCTAGGCATGTGTTCCATATATAGTCATACGTGCTCGCAATGAGAACTTGCACAACATCTTTTGTCCTGCCAGCCCGTTTGCAGCGGGGCCTCTAGGGAACTACTAGCAATTAAGGTGCTCCTTTTAATAGAGCACCGGAGCAAAGCATTAACACTCTGTGAACACATGTGATCCTCACATCAAAGCCATTCCCTCCGGTTATCCCGATTTATGTCACTTCGGGGCCATCGGTTCCGGACAACAACGTGTGTATACAACTTGCAGATAAGACCACAAACAATACTATTATAATGAATCAATAACATATTCAGATCTGAAATCATGGCACTCGGGCCCTAGTGACAAGCATTAAGCACAACAAGTTGCAACAAGGTCATAAAGCACTAATAAAAGATACTAGGTACCATGCCCTAACAATCTAATGCCATTACATGAACGATCTCATCAATATCCCTACCATCCCCATAGCCTACAGCGGGAGATTACTCACTCATAGATGGGGAAAACATGGATGGTCGATGGAGAAGCGATGGTGATGATGATGGCGATGATCTCCTCCCATTCCCCGTCCCGGCAGGGTGCCAGAACGGAGTTTCTAGAGCTGTTTCGTGGAATCTAGTGGTGGCGGCGGAGCAGGACTCCTTCTGGAAAAACGTCGAACCCCCCAAAGCTTTTAGGCCAGAAGGCTCCTTATAGGCGAAGAGAGAGGCCGAGAGGGTGCCTGGGGGCCCACACCACCCCCTGGCACGGCCTAGCCTAGCCCGCGCCAGCAGGTGATGTGGCCACCCCCTAGCTCTTCTCCGTCTCGTATTCTGGCTCTTGGAGTCTTCGGGTGAAATAGGATTTTTGGCATATTTTTCCGGATTTTTCCTGGTAGTTGGTTTTCTGCATAAAAAGTAGACACCAAGGCAATTCTGTTGAAAACAGCGTCAGTCCGCATTAGTTGCATCCAAATCACACAAGTTTAGAGGAGAAACAATAGCAAAAGTGTTCGGGAAAGTATATACGTTTTGGATGTATCAACTCCCCCCAAGCTTAGCTTATTGCTTGTCCTCAAGCAATTCAGTTGAAAACTGAGTGCGATAAAAGAATTTTCACGAACACATTTGCTTCATATGATGTAAATATTATCAGCAATGTGATCAACTACTTAGACAATTCATAATAAAGAGTATGCAACCAAGTCTACTTAATAGTCATTGCAAGATATGAAGAGATTCCAACTAAAAAATAATAAGTAGCATGAGGCACAAACATAAGCAACATTACAATGCTCATAGAAAGGTATGATAGAGTGGTATCTCGCTTGCCTTTGATTATGAATGTCAAGGCACCTCTGAAGTTCAAGTGATGACTAGAAGTAAAGATATTAAGGATACAAGCATCAAAGTCATAACACAAATAATCAAGTAATGGAACAAACACAAAGAATAACAACTATGCTCTCAAGAAGGTGCTCAAAGAATATGTGGAGACTCAACAAGTAGAAGAAAAAGGTTTTGAATAATTTGAAAGGCTTCCAAATGCTGAAAGTATGGTACTCATTAGCTTTCAGCTCTCATTGCCCCTATCATAAGCATCTTTAATATGGTTAAGGGGAAAGTGAGGTCCAATCTGAGTTATATGCTTGACAGACTATAAACTGGAAATCCCAAGTCGCTTGAGTACAAGGGCCGCTCCTCATGATACTCAACTTTAGTTACCGGTAAGTTCTTGTCATCGTAAGTATGTGCGTATCATTGAGAACCGCCAACGGGGTACCCCTTGCCCGATGATACGGAAGAATCCCCGTATCAAAATGACAAGGCAAGCAGACAATGAGTATCTCAGTAATCTTCTTATTTACCATGGGAAAATGGTGCTTTTTTCTCTCTTTCCTCTTTTCATAAAACTCTTTTTTTATTTTTCTCAATAGCTATCTCTCTCTTTTTTATAAGAAGAATGCTTCATAGATATCATTATGGTTACGCTGCAGGTTTCCACCATGTCAGCATGGATTAGACCAGCGACCTAGGCGTTTCTCTAACACACATACATAACTCCATGGACTTACAAGCTCCCCTTTTATTTCACACTGACGACATCCGCAAAAAAAAGAGCAAGGTATCAACTGGGTATATATTTACAAGTGTTGAAAGTGTTCCCCGTGACAGCACGGTTCTGCTAATCCCCAGCCTATAATTTGCAAGCATATAACTTTCATGGAGAGTTCACAATGGTTCAGGTTTATTAAGTGCAGGAAATAAAGTGTGCCATCAAGTTCATGAGAGCTTTACTAACTAATTTTCTCATAACGAGCAAACATTTTATTCGGAAGAAAACAAAGCATATTGAATATGCACGGAAGTAGCAAATGATGCTAATAGGTAGGTATGGTGGACACTTTGGAAATATTTGGTTTAGGGAGTTGGAAACTTGAGTAAAACACTCAGTCGAAGTGAAGGCTAGCAATAGTAAGGGAGCGACAAACGAGAGAGCAATAGATGTCATTATCATGCTTGCAACAAAACAGGACTACTCATGGCACGAAAGTGATTCAAGATCATCAAGGCAAAATAATTCATCGAGGCTCAACTGATTATTACATTCATGTGCATGCGTGAGCATGTGCCAAGTCAATTCAAATGAAACATTCAGAGGAGGATACCACAGTGTCATACAAATTTATGAATAGAGCAATGCAAGCAAACATTCATAAGACATGCTACAAACTATTAGCGAGCTGGAGCTAATCATAAGAAAGCAAGAACTACTAAGCATCCAAAGATAACATACACCCTACATGAACAGACTAAGCATGCTCACAGTGATGAGTATATGTACAAAAATGAAAACAAATAGAGTTCGTTACCAGCCTCTTACCACGCCTCAAGTTGTCATTAATCCTCATTATTGCTCTTCACTTGTGTGGCTTGAATATGAGACCAATATTCCACTGAGGACTGCTGAACCCTGTAGCAAACTCACAAAACCAAAGAAGAACGACAAATATTTTTGGTGAGTTCGATTTTTAAAACAAGAACCAAAAGGGAAAAACAAGCAAAGCAAAATCTTTTTGGGTTTTTCGAATAGTTCAAACAAAGCAAAAAGGGAAAAACAAACCAAGGCAAAAAGAAGAAGCAAACCAAAGAGAAACAACAGAAATATTTTTGGTCTTTTTGTGTTTTAGAAAGCAAAAGCAAAAGAAAAACGAAAACTAAAAAGAGAACGAAAACATGAATATACAAAGTACCGACGCAACATGATATGGAGATGAGTGCGGTGTCAGCATACATCCCCCCAAGCTTAGGCTTTTGGCCTAAGTGGGTATCAATCCATGTACGAATAGGGGTTCCAAGTGGGCGGATCTTGGTAAGAATGGTCGTAGTTGGGCCCATGAGAAGAAGAAGAAGCTCCCCAATCATAAGCGGGCTACTGATATGAAGATTCTCCCTCATTCGAGGGCTGGACCAAATCATCCGTGACCTCCCTTCTAGTGTCCTGCTCCTGTTGGGAGAGCTCTCCCAAGTACGTGTCAAGCTCCTCCTCAGTGAGGGACCTTAGTAGCTGCACAAAAATCATCAAGAGAAAGGTTGACAGCAATATTGTAAATTTTGTAATGGACCGTGGGGTTAGCCAAAGAGTGACTAAATTGGAAATCCTGCACCACAGACATGGTTAGCTTCACAAATTGACAAGGTTCATCTTCCAAAAAGTGCTCTAACCCTGCATTAGAAACCAAAGTGTGGAAATCTTATAGAATTCCTGCAGCTCTCATGAACCCAGAGCATGGATAAATGGAGGGAAAAACTTCCTCCTCCCGGTGGACCTTCATGACCTCAGGTACCCAAAGCTCATGTTGGTTTAGGTGGTGTTCACTCATCTTCTATTCTGAAATTTAAACACCTATTTATACAAGTGATTGCAAAGTAAATATAATGAAGGATTCTACTCATAGGGACTTGTAAGGGCCTAAACATGCATCAAAACTATATCTCTAAGCATCAAACAATCTTACAAGCTCTCATAACCAGTCACCTACAGCAGCAAAATACTCAATATATAATCCAGTAAACACAAATCTACTTGGACAAGGGGAGGAGTCACATACCAGGGAACAAATGCTCCAAATTTCAGCAAGAAAGATGGGCTGAGCAAGGAGATCGAAAAAATCGAGAGCAAGCAGAGCAAGAACACGATTTTGAGCAATGAACTGTAGCTTACTCGGGAGAGAAAAGAAAGTAGCAAGTGGGAGAGTTAGTGGGGGGCAGGGGTGGCCCACACTAGGGCTGGCCGTGCCACCATGTGGTGTGCCTGCCTGGTGGGCCCCCTGGTACCTCCCAGGTACTTCTCTGCCCCTTTTTTTCTCGTAAAAATTTAATATGAATTTTCTAGAATTTTTCGAGACACTTTATTTTTGGGCATTTTCAGGCATAGAAGAATGATTTTTCTGACAGACGGATTTTTTTTTCTTTTGAAACATGATGCAAGGACAAAACAAATCTAGAACTACAGAAGTTCTAAGACACTCTAACATGCAAGCAACTAACAACAAAAATAAAACTAAACGAAAGCAAAAACTAAAATGCAAAGGGTAGAAATAAACGGAGATAATCATAATGAAAACATTGTTTTGTTCAATGAAATCCTTTTGTTAACAAGGTTGATCAAGTCTTGCTACCAAAACAATTGCATATGAGACAAAACTTTGTATTCCACTAATGATTATGTTACCTCAACCTTGATAGCAATGGTCCCAATCATAATAGTTTCAAATTTTTCTCTTGGTATGGGACAATATATTTCTCCAACTTGAATGCCTTCAACATGTTCAATTGAATTCAAACCATAAGTCCTTTCAATCTTCTTGGGGAAATAGACAATATGTTCCTTGTCGTTAACATTGAAGGTCACCTTTCCTTGATTACAATTAATAACAACTCCTGCAGTATTAAGAAAAGGTCTCCCAAGAATAATAGACATATTATCATCTTCAGGCATTTCAAGCACAACAAAATCAGTTAAAATCAAGCAATTGTGAGCCACCTGAACAGGTACATCCTCACATATACCCACAGGAATAGTGGTAGATTTATCAACCATTTGCAAAGATATATCAGTTGGTATTAATTTTTCAAGTTGAAGCCTCTTATAGAGAGAGAAAGGCATAACACTAACTCCAGCTCCCAAATCACACAAAGCAGTTCTAACATAACTATTCTTAATAGAGCAAGGGATAGTTGGAATCCCTGGGTCTCCAAGTTTCTTAGGAACCTTACCATTGAAGGAATAATTAGCAAGCAAAGTGGAAATTTCTTCATTAGGGATCTTCCTTTTATTCGAGACAATATCCTTCATATACTTTGAGTAAGGAGGCAATTTAATAGCATCAGTCAAAGGAATTTGCAAGAATAAAGGTTTCATCCACTCACAAAACTTATTATAATGTTCATCCTCCTTTGACTTGTGTTTCTTATCAGGGAAAGGCATAGGTTTTTGGACCCAAGGTTCTCTTTCACTACCATGTTTCTTAGCAATAAAATCTTCCTTGGTGTATTTAGTATTCTTAGTGTGGTTTTCAGGTTCTTCTTCAACTTTTTCTTCATTAGGAACATCATTTTCTTCATTACCACTTTTAGTTTCAGCATAAGAGATAGATATACTATTAGGATCTATAGCAGGTTCAGAGGGTTCTACAATAGTTTTATGTTTTTTTTTCCTTTTCTTACGAGTAGAACCACTATTTTCAGCTTGTTGAGAATCCTGCTCAATTCTTTTGGGAGGCCCCTCAGGATATAGAGGATCCTGGGTAGCAGCACCACTTCTAGTTCTAATTTCATAAGCATGTTTTCCTTAGCAGCATTAACTAGCAAGTCGTTTTGCACTTTAACGAGTTGATCTGTTTGAGTTTGAACCATTTGAAAGTGTTTAACAATCATTTTAACATCATTAGAGGTTCTTTCTACAATATCTTTCAACTCAATAATAGCTCTAGTGTTTTCCATTAGATGATTTTGCACCCTTTTATTAAAGTTATCTTGCTTAACAATAAAGATATCGAATTCTTCTAAGCATTGATCAGGAGGTTTAGAGTAAGGGATATCACCTTCATCAAAGTGTTGGAGAGAGTGTACCTCAATAGTGGATGAGTAGGGAATAAGCTTACATAATTCTTCTATAGGAGGTAAATTCTTGACATCTGCAGCTTTAATTCCCTTCTCCTTAAGACATTTCTTAGCTTCCTTCATCACTTCATCATTTAATTCAATAACTCCCCTCTTCTTTGATGTTGGAATAGGCACCGGAATAGATGGTTCAGGTACAATTACTTCAGGTATAGCTTGTTTAGGAGGAGTCCAATCTTCATAGTTCTTACTTATTTTAGCCATTAATTCCTCAGCTTCCTTAGGAGTCCTATTCTTGAAAACACAATCAGCACAACTATCTAGGTATGTCCTAGATTCCTCAGTTAGTCCATTATAAAATATATCAAGAAGCTCATTCTTAGGTAATGGACTTCCAGCTTGTGCATGAATTAAAGCACAAAACCTTGCCCAAGATTCGGGCAATACCTCTTTTTCTCCCTGTTTAAAATCAAAAAGTTCCTGCAAAATAGCATGTCTAGCACTAGGAGGAAAATATTTCTGCAGGAAAGTACTAATCAAGCACTCAGGGCTATCAATAGATCCAGGAGGTAAATTACTAAACCAAGTTTTAGCTTCTCCTTTCAGTGAAAAGGGGAAAATCTTAGCAATAAAGTAAGTACGCATCTTAACATCATCAGAAAACAAGCCACTCATGGTAGAAAGTTCATTCATATGTGCTACCGCACTTTCATTCTTAGTCCCACAAAAAGATTCTTTCTCGACAATAGCTATGTAAGATAGATCGAGAGAGAAATCATAATCTTCATCTATAATGTTTATGGGAGAAGCAGCAAACTTAGCAACAGGAGACAATTTGGGTCTAATAGTATGCCTCTCAAGGAGACTCTTAGCAGCGCTCCTATCATGGGTGTTTTTACATTCTTTAAAAAATTCATCGGTCATCTCAACATAACCATCTTCAATATCATAACTCTCACTAGACTCAGGTGAGCTAACAGGTGGAGTTTCGGTATTTCCAGCTTTAGTTCTAGCAATCGTAGCATCTAGGAAAGGACCTAATGGACCACTCTTATCAAGCACATTAGAAGCAGCATCATAAGCATCAGAAGTTTCAGATTCAGCAGTAGTAGCAGCGTGTGTAGCATGTGTATGTGGTGGTGTAAGGAACTTACTCATAACAGACGGTGAATCAAGAGCAGCAGAGGTGTTTAGAACCGTACCTCTTCTTGTAGTGGATGGTAAAATAGGAACCTTGCCATCACGAGACTTACCCATGATGGATGGATAGCAGCAAAAAATAGAGAATCCAAGTGAACTTGATAAATAAAGCTATGCTCCCCGGCAACGGCGCCAGAAAATAGTCTTGATGACCCACAAGTATAGGGGGTGTATCGTAGTATTTTCGGGGGAACTGAATCCCAATTTATTGATTCGACACAAGGGGAGCCAAAGAATATGTATAAGCCTTAACAACTGATTGTCAATTCAGCTGCACCTGGAAACAATCTTGCTCACAGCAGTTATCAGTAGCAACAGTTTTGTAGTAGGAATAGTAAAGTAATAGCAGTAGTAAAGCAAAGACAACAGTGACAATAGCAGTAACAGTGGGATTCGAGTGCGGTAGGCATAGGGATGGATGGACGGGCGTTGCATGGACAAGACAATTCACATAGCAATCAGAACATAGGGAAATTGTAGATAAATAAGATAAAGCATCCAAGTACTAGACAATCCTAGGCATGTGTTCCATATATAGTCATACGTGCTTGCAATGAGAACTTGCACAACATATTTTGTCCTGCCAGCCCGTTTGCAGCGGGGCCTCTAGGGAACTACTGGCAATTAAGGTGCTCCTTTTAATAGAGCACCGGAGCAAAGCATTAATACTCCGTGAACACATGTGATCCTCACATCAAAGCCATTCCCTCCGGTTATCCCGATTTATGTCACTTTGGGGCCATCGGTTCCGGACAACAACGTGTGTATACAACTTGCAGATAAGACCATAAACAATACTATCATAATGAATCAATAACATGTTCAGATCTGAAATCATGGCACTCGGGCCCTAGTGACAAGCATTAAGCACAACAATTTGCAACAAATCATAAAGCACTAATAAAAGATACTAGGCACCATGCCCTAACAATCTGATGCCATTACATGAACGATCTCATCAATATCCCTACCATCCCCATAGCCTACAGCGGGGGATTACTCACCTCATGATGGGGGAAACATGGATGGTCGATGGAGAAGCGATGGTGATGATGATGGCGATGATCTCCTCCCATTCCCCGTCCCGGCAGGGTGCCAGAACGGAGTTTCTGGAGCTGTTTTGTGGAATCTGGTGGTGGCGGCGGAGCGGAACTCCTTCTGGAAAAACGTCGAACCCCCCGAAGTTTTTAGGTCAGAAGGCTCCTTATAGGCGAAGAGAGAGGACGAGAGGGTGCTAGAACGGAGTTTTTGGTGCTGTTTCGTGGAATCTGGTGGTGGCAGCGGAGCGGAACTCCTTCTAGAAAAATGTCGAACCCCCCGAAGTTTTTAGGTCAGAAGGCTCCTTATAGGTGCCTGGGGGCCCACACCACCCCCTGGCGTGGCCTGGCCTGGCCCACGCCAGTAGGTGGTGTGGCCACCCCCTGGCTCTTCTCTGTCTCGTATTCTGGCTCCTGGAGTCTTCAGGTGAAATAGGATTTTTGGCATATTTTCTCGGATTTTTCCTGATAGTTGGTTTTCTGCACAAAAAGTAGACACCAAGGCAATTTTGCTGAAAACAGCGTCAGTTCGCATTAGTTGCATCCAAATCACACAAGTTTAGAGGAGAAACAATAGCAAAAGTGTTTGGGAAAGTAGATACGTTTTGGACGTATCAGTTTGCAAATAACTTGATTGTCTATGTTGTGGCTGAAATTCGTAGGTATAGCGATTCTCTCCTAGAAAGCCCAAAGCCACGTAAAATATGCAAAAAAATAAATTAGAAGACATCTAACTTGTTTTTGCAAGGTATGTGATGTGATATGGTCTATTATACAAAGATTGTTGTATGCAATGTGTTTTATTGTAAAACAACCGGCAGGAGCCATATGGTTGTTATTTTATTTTATGCCTTGCCTGTCTGAAAATGGAAATCCATGTAATTATATTAGTGGAGAACAACCATGAGGGTGGCGCCATGGACCTTGGTGGCACACTATTGGAGTGATGGAGATCATACCAAGACGCACAAGATGAAGATCGAATGCGAGAAGAACCATATCATATCACATTATATATGCATGTGATGTTTATCCTTTGATGCATCTTATTTTGCGTTGATTTGATCGCCTCGGTAGTATTTGATTGCCTTGGTAGCATTATAAGATGATCCCTCCCACTAAATATCAAGATAATAATATGTTCGTCCTTAGTATGCATCGTTAATAAAGTTCGTCGTTTTGAAGCACCACGTGATGATCGGGTGTGATAGACTCTATGTTCGCATACAACGGGTGTAAGACAGTTTTACACACGCGAGTACTAAGGTTCTTACTTGGCAAGCCTAGCATGTACATACATGGCCTCGTAACATGAACCGAAAGGTAAAGCACGAGTCATATGGATGATATGGTGCATATACGATGCTTGCAGTTGGAACTGTGCCACCATTCGTGATGATCGGTCGCGGCGTAGTGAATTTGGTTCATGTAATCACTAAAAATGACTAGAGGGATGTCGTTTTTGAGTGGGAGTTCACATAGTAATACTCCCTCTGTTCCATTCTATAGTGTCTATAGTTGTTTAAGGAAAATTCCAAAATATAAGATATATTGTCTTACACAACTCGTCTAGACAATTTTTTTGGGGAGTTTATATAAAGCATATAGCATTTCATGTCTCCCACAAACTCCTCTATTTTATTATGTCAATTAGCCATGTGAAATACCACCCAAAACTATTTTAATTTTCTCTCTACATGTGTTTCTTAATTTCCGTGCCAGAAACTATAGGCACTATACAATGGAATGGAGGGAGTATGATTAAAGTTGGACTCAATTTATCATAAACTAAATTGAAGTGAATTTGCATAGCTCATTTTAGTTACTAGCATTCATTAACTACCTTGTGTTTAGCTATGATTGAGATAATAACTATAGGATTCTGGAATTTTTTTACTTTACGAACTAGTATCATATTATTTTATGAGTGTCAATCTAAAGTTTAAAGTACTATTGCAAGCTTTCAGCAAAACCTCACTTACTCCATGAAATTCAGTAAGTAGTATTGAATCAAGAGTAACAGTTCCAACGTTAGTATTCAAGTATCATGCTTGTATCCATGATCTTTGATATTCGAAAGTTGTTTCAGTATCAAGGTTATCTAGGAGCTGAAAGAATTGTTTCAAAAACCATCATGCGTGAAAGATATTGTGATATCTGAAACAATGTTTGGTTGCAATATGATAGAATATAATTTTAATAAGATACATGTTCTCATATAGTATGAGAATTTGTGAAGGTTGGAGATGCTAGGCATCCTGATCTCCCAAAAGGTTTTGGGAACTAACATTATATTCATGATTCACCTTTATAAGCTATAGTAGCTTGATATGAAAGTTGTCATGATAAGTATGGATAAAATATGTAGGTAAAATGTTTACTACATTAAAAGGATTACTAAAAGGAATGAAATTTGAAAGAACGCCAAAGATTTGATGATGGTGATCAACTTCAAAGTGCAAGTCCAAAGGTATTAGTATTTGATATACATGATTTGGACTATGTGTCATATGTATGGCACCACTATTGATGTTGATAGATTGTTTTAAGAAGGAAAGAGAATGTTGAAAGAGAATCTGGTAAATATTTGGCAAAAAGGAAAAAGACTACAAAAGTCCAGCTTAGGTATATAGATGATATACACATTATGGGTGTATACTTTTGCTTGTTAAACAATGTGGTTCTTGGATATTGGATACCAGTATTGGATACTGAATTTATTGGTATGAAGTGTCATACGGAACAACACAATTCATGAACTACAATGGCCTAATTAACTAGCAAAAGAATATGTGATGATGTTCGTCAAAAACAAATAAAGTGTTATTCTGTTTCTCGTTGACATCAAAGCTTGCCTTCAAGATTTGTATTAATAATTGCTATTTTGTTCCGATATTATGAGAATAATAGCTATTCAAATAATTACCGTATTCTATGGAAGATGGAGGAACTCTTACAAATCTAGTTGGATAAATCATGTCCATAAACACTGGTGCTAAAGTGTCGTAAGACAAATGATTAGAAGACCACTTATGAGTAACACTGTAGTTTAAATCATATTGGCAGGAAAACATGAAGAAACTCCATGTTGATGGAATTTTGGATTCCTTTTGATTTTTTTAATCAATTGACTCCTGCGAGAATTTCCTGGAAATTATTTAAATTTCGTTCATAGGCCAAAGAGGAACGGACGACTAACTTGTTGGACATGGTGCATATTGATGTATATAGTCCATTATGTGTAGCCGTATGTGGTGGATCATTCTAACTTCATATACTTCTCCAAAATTTGAGTAAATATATGTGTATATTTACCATAATAAGGGAGAAGTATGAAACATTTGAAAATTTTCAAATGATTTCAAGATGAAGTGGAAAATCATTGTAACATGAAAATAAAGGATTTATGATTGGATCATAAAGGAAGATATTTGAGTTACAAGTTTAGCAAAACACCTAAGATTTGAAGAATCGTTCTATTGATTCATGTTTCCCGATAAACCATATGAGTATGGAGTATTCGAGAAATGTAATCAAACCTTGTTTGACATGGTAGGATCAATGGTGTTCTTTATAAAATTGCCATTATATTTTAAATATTTAGCTTTAGTGACTACCGCTTTTTACACTGAAAAGAGCTCCATCATGATCCAATGAAATGACACCATATGAGTTATGGTTTGGGATAAAACCCAAGTTGTATTTTTCATAAATTTTGGTATCCTAGGCATAAGTAAAATGTTTACAACCAAAGTACGATGAGAATGTCTTTGTAGGTTATTCCAAATAACCATTCGGTATTCCTTCATAGCACCAAAGACAAAAGTGTTTTGTCGCTTAGAACGTCAAGCTTCTTGAGAAGGAATTTTTTGTGAAAAGTTAAGTGGGAGGACAATAGGAGTTTGATAAGGTTATTGAAGCTAAGCTATGTGTGTTGAGTTGTGTAGCGTCGAGGATTGTCCGGGAGGCAACCATAATGCTCATGGCTCATGTCCCTCAAAGTTTGTGGTCATGGAGATCTAAGTTCCTATTGAACCGTGTAGGTCGTGTATACAATCAAATACTAAGATTTGAGATTGAATAATTATTTTTTGACAGTGATGAACTGACTACATGTAAAGAAGTGATGATGGGCTCTGACTCCATCAAATGGCTTGAAACCATAAAATCCTCCATACATGAGAAACCAAGTTACTGAACTTGGAAGACCCTCTGGAAGGCATGAAGACTATCAGTCGTATTTGGATCTATAAAGAAACAGACATGGATGTTTCACATCTATGAAATAGTCAAATGTCGGTAAAGAGTTTACAACAATGTTCAAGGAGTTGAATACGACAAGATTTGATCTTTTGTAGTGATATTTAGTCTGGACGGATTAGTGTAGCAACCACTACATATGTCAACGGTTGTGTGTGCTAGTTGAACAAACAAAACAACATTCTTCTAAAATAATGGTTACCGAGGACGTGTACGTGACATGGTCTGAAGGGTTTTTTTGAATCAAATGATGCTAAAAAGGCATGCAAACTTCAATAGTTGAACTAAGCATAAAGGAGTTGGAATCTTCACCATGATGAAAATGTTAAAATGTTTAATTTCATTAGAGACGATGAAGTTGCGAGAAATTAAGTGGGAGCACCGAGACATATTTCTAATACATTGTGTATAAGACATATTGTTGATTGGAAATGATGGATCTTTTATTTGACACAAGTTAAGGATTTCATTTAAATTAGATTTAAATGAAATATTTGGACAAAACCCGAATATTAGGCATCAATGTCTATTAGGATAGATTGAGACGCTAATATGATTATGAAAAATGTACATAGAAGAAATATTGAATGAGTTCAATATGGAAACAACAAGAAAGGTTCTTGCCACATGGAAAAGGTTGATAAATCAAGATTCAAGTGCTTTGACACTTGGTGAGTAAAATCACAAGGATATCTTAATAAACGAGATTCAAGTGTTTTGACACTTGGTGAGGAAAATCACATGAATATCTTAATCAATCATTTCGTGATATGTACATATCTAGATATGTCCTATGCTCTAAATGTTATGAGCATATACTAGGATGACTCATAAGATGATCATTGGACGATAGTAAGGATATTCTTGTGATCTTTGGAAGAACTCAGATAGTTCATTGTAAAGTGTTACATTGACACTATACAGATAGTTCATTGTAAAGTGTTACATTGGCACTATACAAATAGTTCATTATAAAGAGTAACATTGCTACTGGTTTCGTCACAAGATACAAATTAATTGTATCTCAATTTAGGCTATAGGTTAAGGTGTCACAATGTAATGGAAAGTAAGTTCCATGATGGATTTGTATGAGTTCCAAAGTTATGGACATTGTGATGGATACTACAACGAAAGTCTAAGCATAATACTGATATGGTAGCAGCAAAGGAACTAGGTGTGGTTCGATGGGCTAGTACTATGAAGATATATTGTATGACAATTATATCAACATGTTTTAAAACCCCAAGGAACTAAGGTCTCACCAAATTTATACAAAGCCACCTCATTTGAGAATGAGTGATGCTTGGAGACGCAAAGACATGCAAACACACACAGACCAAAAAGTGTCAGATATGGGGATTATTTTTACCACTAGAAAACGCGTATATACAACACCAAAGTGCCATAGGTGTTGAATACGCAAGTTTTTCAAACTAGATTATGGACTCTAGTGCAAGTGGGAGACTGAAAGGAATATGCCCAAGAGGCAGTAATAAAGTGGTTATTATCTTATTCCATGTTTATGATAAATGTTTATTTTTCATGCTATAATTGTGTTAATAGGAAACATTGGTACATGTGTGATTTATAAACAGAAAAGTTTCCTAGTAATGCCTCTCTTAATACTAGCTTGTTGATTAACTGATGATCAAAGGTTTCCTGATCATGAACATTGGATGTTGTTAATAATAGGGTCATATCATTAGAGAATGATATGATGAACAATCACCCGAAGTAGATGTAGCAATACGATCATGTCCTCAAGTTTATATTGCTATCACATTCTTAGTAACTCAGTGTCCTTAGACCATGAGATCATGTTAATCACTTTCACCGGAAAGGTACTTTGATTACATAAAACGTCACTTCGTAACTAGGTGATTATAAAGATGTTGTCAGGTACTTGGAAAGTGTTAGTTGAGGCTCGTGGATCAAGAGTGGGATTTATCCATCTTGGTGACAGAGAGATATACTCAGGGCCCTATCGGTGATATCACATTGACATAGCTTGCAAGCAAGTGATTTGATCACTAGAATGTTATATCACAGGAACGAGAAAAAGAGTACTTGTCGGGAACGAGATTAGACAAGGTATGGATGATACCAAGTGATCAAATTTCGGACAAGTAAAATATCACGAGACAAAAAGAATTTGATTACAGCGAAAAAGGTTCAGACGATCATTGGATTTTCGTGGAACTAGTGGGAGTCATTATGGATCACCAGGTCCTGCTAATGATTATTTATCGGAGAATTTCTCGATCATGTTTACATAGTTCTCGAACCCATAGAGAGACACACTTAAGGGTAGTCAATGTATTTGAGTGGACAGAACACCAGAGAAAATACAGGACAACGCATGGATTATTCAGATAAAATCTACCAAAATAGTTTCGGTGTATCGGAATATTGCGAAGGGGTCAAATTTTAATGTGTTCATTAAATGAGGCGTTCATTCAATTGAGTTTCATTAAACCAAGTGAATTAAAGTGCTTTAATGTAAATACCTTTGATTTTTTCGTGGAAATTAAATGGAACATGAGTAGAGCTATATTGATGTGAGTGGAGTGTTCACCCACATAATTGGGGGAGAGGTGGGGGCAGCACCATGGCTGTGCGCCATGCCGCCTTGGGATGCCCCCCTTACCTATAAAATCCCCCTCCTCCTCCTCCTTTCATCTCACACCATTCACCCTTCCTCTGATATGCCCTTTAGTTGGCATCTTCCTTCCCTTCTAGCCTTGTCCGTTGCCACGAGCGAGGTGCTTAGGCGAAGCCCTGCTCAAGATCTTCTCCACCACCATCACCACCATGTCATAGTGTTGGTGGAGTTCCCGGGGATCCGCTACTTCTGCTGCCCGACTAGAGCGAGGGTTCGGGAGTCGTCGGCACACCATACGTGTGACCGATTACGGAGGCGCTGCCCCTTGTGGAGTTGATTGTTTGCGTGTCCTTGAGGACAGTCGTGTACACTCTACATCAGCCATGTTTGTTTGCGGGAACATTATCCCACATTACGGTCTTCAAGGGTGAGTCCATCTGAAACCGTTACAAAACATCGCCTAGATTCGATCTTGGCAGTTGCAACCGTAGGAAATTTTTTGTCTTCTATCCAATGAACCCCATCACATAATCCTCGGTTCCGCTCATCTACCACTCATTAATCCCTACTTTTCTTCTCCTATTTAACCCTTCCCCTCAATCCTAGCACACCTTACCATCTTCAATCCCCCTTATCATTGCCATAAGGAAGTTCTATGTCTGCAACAAGGCAACCATGGCCACCTTTCAGCTCCCGCCCACCGTAAGGGAGCTCCAGTCTTTCTAGGTCCACGAGGATAATGCATCTGGGCCTTCAGCCCATGGAGGAGCAGGTGGTAGCTAGCATGTGCATTCCTGGATGAGGGCTACGACCGCAATCCCGATAGCCGCATGTACAACGTCAAGCACAATTCTAACGGGACACTGATGGCCACAAGTATAGGGGATCGCTGAAATCTTCGATGGGAAGTATTACCCAAATTTATAGTTTGACTCAAGAGGAACACAAGAATACCAATAAGACTTTAGCAACTCAAACGTCACTCTCAATCACAGATGTATATCAATAAACTTGCAAATAAAGTGGTGATTCATGGTAGTTGATTCAAAGTAGTAAAACAAAAAGTAGATGAAGTAGCAGATTTCCAGTTTTCACCGGAAGTATTGTTGTGAAACTTTCAGTGGCTAAAATGCAGGCATGAGGTGATAGTGGGGTGTTGCATGAATGATATCCATCATATAAAGTATCCTATTACCATTTCATTTATCTCCAATTCAGTTGTGTGTAGGTGTGTGTTCCAAACATAATCATGCATGTAAGGTTGCATAATATCTTTTGTCCTGCCTGCCCATTTCACTGGGTCCCCCTTGGTACTACAGGAAATTAGGGTCTACCTTTTCAAATAGACGGGAACAAAGCATTAACACTTCATGAACACACAATATCCTCAAACTATCATATATTCCCATTGTTTTCCCTAACTATCACCTTAGGGTTCGTAGGTTCAACATAATAATAGGTAATACACTTTTCAAATACATACCAAAATCAAATATATGATAGGGCAAGAAAAGTTCAGTACTGAAATCATGTCACTCGGGCCGTAGCAACAAGCATTAAATATAGCAAAAGTGTACCAACACTCAGACAAGAATGCCTACAAGATAAACACCTCAAATCTCAATACATATGGATGATTACATGATGGATATCATCCAATCCCCATCCACCTCACATGCCCACAGGGAATTACTCACACATGATGATGGGGGATGGACGGATGGTCGTTGGTGATGTTGTTGATGATGGTGGTGGTGGAGAAGACCTCGAAATCCTACTCTCCGGGGTGGAGAATGGGACCAATCTGACCCCCAAAACGAAGATTGTGGTTCTGGCGGCGCTCTATTTTGCGAAACACTCCGTGCTCCTGGATACCTAGGGTATATAAGGGGGTACGCCAAGGAAGGGCCAAGGCGATGCTCCACGACCAAAAGGGCCTGGGTGGCGCGCCCACCCTTACTAGGTGCGCCACCTGGTCTCTTTTGGGCCTTGTGGCTCCGTTCGCTTGATTCCAAGGTCCCAGGCTTCATTATTTGGTGAAAAACTAACGTGGTATTTTTTTCTTGATTTTATTTCCTGTGAAAACTGACAGAAAGAAGACTTTTGCTAAAAACAGCGTTAGATTCAGCAGTTTTATCCAAGTATGGGAAGATTTCGGATTAAATCATCGAGCAAAGTACTTGGGAAAGTAGATACATTTGGGATGTATCAGCTCCCCCAAGCTTAGCTCGTTGTTTGTCCTCAAACAACTCAAACACAGTGTAGAAGCGATAAAATACTTTGACAAGAACTTTTCTCTATTCATGCATAACACTTTACCATGGCAAATATTTGAAACATAGCTTTATCAATGAATTATGCTGGTGTACAAATGATCATACATGGTACAAGGAAGATAATATATGGCAACACTATTTGAGCATGATTATCTAATAGTGGTAACGGACAAAGTTCTCACATCGCATTTGGTTGAATCATTTATATGGTTTTTGAGGCCTTTGGTTCTTTCAATTGTTGACAAGTAATTCATCATGCTTGCATCGTGAACTAAATACTTTGGGGACGCTATATCTTTCCAGTCTTTCAACGTTTTAACTCTCATAGAAGACCCATACATAAGTAGCTAGTATCTTTAGCTGACAATAGGTGGAGTTGAATAGGATAGGTGCTTTTTCGTATGTTTCTTGCACCTTTGCACGAGTGGCAGGAGTTTGGTTGCCAATTTTTGGGCTTGCAAGCCTTTTTCATTCAGCTTTGAATGGATTTTTGTATCCATAGTACATCAATATTTTTGATCACAAGCATTTTAATGAATAAGCATCTCTTGATTTTTGCCTTGCTTGGTGGGAACTTCTTAGTTTCAGCCTGTTTTCTTCCGTAGAAGAGCAAACTCATTGGGATATTTCATTTTTTAGGATAGGGGTTTAAAGGATGGGTGCCCACCAACACAATGATAGCCATGTTGGTGGAATTGGCTTAAAGGCCAGCGGAAAGGCTTAGTTTTCAACTAAAGATACTATCAACTCACTAACATATGATTCGATGATGAGATTCACAATTTGAAAGACTGGACTATCATACAAGACTCAACCTCCATATTTCAAAGACACATAGGAATATAAATATTCATCATTGAATGTGTGCCACGTCCACATCAACAAGCAAAATGGGATGCATAGAATTTTATTCAGAGCTACTATCATGCAATCAAGTTAAAATAATGTTCCTTAATAGTATCTCATTTGCCTCATTATATAGCCACAAACGAACTAACCATTCATTGCCACTTCCATAAGTATTGATGAACCTTTGCTCAAGCATTTGATAATGTTAACTTGCATGCATAAGTACAACTAAGGAGTCATACCTCTTTTATCAATTCATACACATTGATTCATCATTGTTGTTCTTCCTCTCCCATCTTGAACTACACAATATGCTCATATATGTTGAAATAAAGCAAATAGATACGGATTGGTTCATTCCAGATTTCATTTTCATCAATTTCAAAAATATTACTGCAAGTTTTTCAATCAATAACTTCTCATAAACATAGTGGTTTATAGTGGCTATGATCCATATTTTATCATAGCATTGAATTAGGGATCATTTACATGGCAACTAGCCACTTTTAGTGTTAAAGATTGAAATCTGCCAACAAATTATTGTAGTGATGTAGCACAATATTTCCCTACTTAAGAATCCCAAGAATTTTGGCCAATTTTTGTGTGTGTGGGGAATGAAAATTTACAGTTACTGTATAAATTTCATCCTAATCAGAGTTACAGGTAAAGAATGAAAATAAAACAGTGAACAACGCCATGTAGATTCCCGCAACTCCTTCTCCGTGCGATAAAACAATAAAATATTTTTGTGGTTTTCAGTTTTAGACATCATAAGAAATCTACTTAATGGCAATCTAATTAAATAAACAAACAAAATCTTTTGGGGTTTTAGGTTTTATGAAATGAAACTACAAACTCACATAACTTAAACAATTCTAGCATGGTATATACATTGAAAAAGGAAGGGAGGAAATCATACTCCCCCAAGCTTTGATCAAAGCTAGTAGTCCGGATAGTTGGGATCATGCACACAACCGTATTGTCCACCTTCATAATATGGTGGATTCTGCTCCCATGATGGCCATTGTGGCGGCACGTCCTCGTCCTGCTGTTGAGAAGAGGAGCCTTCTCCGGTGTGATAATCGGGTGCTGCAGGCATGCCACCCCAAGTGGTATGTGCTGGAGGTTGAGGGTAATCCCCCCATATTGCTGGTGAAGATGATTCAACAACTTCTCCCCATTTGTACTCGTTGACAGGGGTTGTCAATTTCCCTCTTAACCTGTTAAAATAATCAATACGAGGAAGCAAAGTGGATTCCAACCTACCATGGTTAACCATATATTGATACATCATGTGACCCGTGCCATATTCCCTCAATATCCCCATGCGAACCAACATGTTAGTATCCAAAAGAATGGATCCTAGAACCAGAGTTCCCATATATTCAAATTTCCTTTCATTCTTAAGGTATTCAAAACTAATGTGGCTATTGCTTCAGCATGAAGAGGTTTGGTGCTATTATGTTTTACAGCATATGACAAGGTTCTAGCAGTAATCACACCCAAGTTGTATTCAAGAGCTACGCCTTCTTAGCACATTTTAATAAGTAAATTATGGGGCCCGTGCATCCCGTTGAGTTGTTTCTAGTAAGAAATCCTCTAACAAGAAACGATGCAAAATATGTTAATGCACGTTGTTGAATATGAGTAAACTTTCCTCTATGAATATCCTCAGGCACATCTATACTTATACTCCTCTAAAATGAACGGAGGCTCTCATCAGAATCAGCAAGAATAGCTTCCCATTTTCCCTCACTAGGGACATGTATGGCATTACAGAATTCCTCTAAGGGCATGATTAACCTTTGACCCTTCATGACAAACCTCACATCAAAAGTGCTAGGAGTTTCTTTACCTCTACTACTTACCTTCCCTTTGGTTTGTACAAACCTGAAGGTGGCTAGGAACTCACTACTCAGCTTTTAGTAGGTTGGTTGAGGATGTCTTGCAAAGTCCTCCATCTTGGTTTTCTGCAAGAAATAAGTAAAATGTTACTCTATGTATAATGCCTTCAGTGCATTGGGGTTAGGCCATTTGGTAGCCTTCACCTTCAAGACCTCCGCCTTAAATATCATCTCATCTTCCCATTCTTGATCTTCATCATAATTGGTTAAGGCTCTTGAGCCTCTCCTTGGCCTCAAACTCCTCATGAGGCTTTTGCCCTTGTTCATGCTGGATGAGAACTTGTAACCACTAAGAATAAAAATCACTAAACAATTATATGTATCAAGTTATAAGCATTTAGAGATACTCCAAAAAGTTTCTACCAAGCATTACTATAAATTATTTCCACTAGAAAGATTCAAAACCATGGATCTTCATGCATGAGATGTAGCACCAAGAGCAGCATTTGTCTCACAATATAAAGCATTATATCAAAAATAATTTGGGTGAGTGGTGGAGTCACATACCAATGATAAATTCCTCCAAAGGAATTTGAAAATGGCTGCCAAAACTTGGAGATCGATAAATGGGTAGCAAGGGAGCAGAGGAACTTTTTAGAGTGGTACCTGGTTGGGATCTGAGAGGAAATGAAGAACCTAGGAGGGTGGAGGTCACCTAACTCCTCCTGGGGGGCACAAGGGCAGGCGCGCTCCCACCCGTACTGGGCATGCCACCAGGTCTTTCCTGGCCCATGTTTGCTTTCTGGTAGTGTCCTTTGGTAGGGTCGATCCTCTATGTAGAAAAATTACCTAGGAATTTTTTTCATGATTTTTGGGAACTATTTTCTGTGTAAACTTTCCTGAACTCAAAAATCATCTAAGACAGACATAAAATAATTAAAGTAACTAATTCTAAATGAAGGAATTCAAGTAAACTATGATACTACTACAGAAATAAATTAAATGGTGATCTCCATCCCATCATTATCATGTTAAAAATGAGGTTGGCCAGGTCCCAGTAATACTATGATAAGGATAGAAACAATGGTTCACTCTATTGCATTTAATAGGAGGAGTTCAAGGTACCTCACAATGGATTGGAATAGTTCCAACCATTATTATTTCATACTTAGGCTTAGGAGGAGGGATAGGAATCTCAAAACTTCCAATTATAAGAACTTTTGGGTCAATGGCATTAAAACCTTTCTTGGTAACTCAATAGAATTCTTCATTGTAAAATATATAGTTTGCTCCTTCCCTTTCACATTAAATGTTACTTTGCTTTCAATACAATTAATCATAGCCCCTGCAGTGTCTAGAAAAGGTCTACCAAGAATAATAGATGAGTTATCATCTTCACGCATATCAGATATAACAAAGTCTATGGGGATCTGCACATTAGCAATCCTAATAGGAACATCCTCACATATACCAATAGGAATAGCAGTAAATATATCAACCATTTGAAGTGAAACTTCAGTAGGCACCAACTTGTTTAAATTAAGTTTCCTATGAAGTGAGAAAGTCTTGATTTTGAGTTTGACTCTCCGCCTGCTTCTGGCTCGAGCTCGCTTTTGGACTGGCTCCATACAGGGTATGAGGAGGATGAGCAAAAGCTCGGAGCTCCTTCATGCAAATATGGTATCAAATTAATTGGGCACCGTCCACGGGGACACTCATATGTTTCCATGGACACATACTCCAGCTCCAAGATCACATAAGGCATATTTCACACGAGTATTTTTAATGGTGCAGGGATAGTTGGAATACCGGGATCCCCTCTCTTTTCAGGTAGTTTTCCGTTAAAAGAATAGTTAGCAAGCATGGCAGTAATAGCTCCATTTGGTATCTTTCTATTATTAGTGACAATATCTTTCATGTATTTGGAATATGGAGGTATTCTACTCGCATCAACTAAGGGAATTTGCAAGTATAAACTTTTTAGCAATTCAATAAACTTATCAAACCTTGCATCATCCAAAGTTTTCATTACCTCTTGGGGATATGGTATAGGTCTTTGTACCCATGGATCCCTTTCTTTACCTTTTGGTTATGCTAGAGGTTTCTTCTTCTTATTTTTATCCCTTGATGATTGAGGATCCTCACTTACAATAGGCTCAAATTCTTCATTATTCTCCTCTTCATTTGGTTGGGACATTTCCACATCATCTGCTTCATTATTATTATCCTCAGTTTCAGCATCAGAGAGAGATACATCATTTCCTTGATCTTTAGAATTCCCATTATCTTCATTTTCATTGGGAGATTTTCCTACAATTTACTTCTTCTTAAGAGCCTCTTGCTCTTTCCTCTTTGGATGTCCATCAGGATATTCAGGATCCTGAGTGCTAGAGCCTCCCCTTGTATTAACTCCACAAATTAGCTTCTTCTCATTAAGAAGCTTTTCATATAACTTATTTTGAAGAGAAATCATTTGTTCAACTTGATTATTCATCATTTTGCAATGCTTAATAGTCATATTAAGAGAGTCAACACAAGACCCTACTCTTTTATGAAGAACATGTATCTTATGAGAGTTCTCCATTATTTCCCTTTCAATATTGTGATCATATGTTTCTTGATGATGAACAAAATTGCTAGAATCATCAACATAAGATATTTCAGTAGGAGGTGATACATTTCCCTTGCTTTCAGAAGAGCATATAGCATGCACTTGAATAAGGAAACATGGTTTATCAATAGGGAATTTAAAACCCTTATCAGAAAGTTCCTTTAAATGAGAGGATTTGATACCCCTTTTCTCCATAGATTTATGAGCTTCTTCCATATCTTCATTAGATAGTACGAGAACACCTTTCTTGTTATGAGTCTTCTCACTTTTCTCTTCTTCTTCAATAGGCCAATCATTATAATTTTGAGCAATAGTATTCAATAATTCCTTAACTTCCTCAATAGTCTTGTCCCTGGAAATATTTCCTGCAACACTATCAAGATACGTTCTAGAGCTTTTAGTTAGTCCACTATAAAATGTATCAAGCAGTTCATTATCCTTAAAACCATGTGTAGGGCATGTCCTTCCAATAACACAAAATCTCCCCCAAGCTTGGGGAATACTTTCTTCTTCATTTTGTGTGAAGTTACTAATTTCAACTCTCATATCATGTATTTTACTATCAGAAATATACTTATGGAAAAACACAATCAAGCATGCTTCCTTACTAGTAATGGACTTGGGAGCTAGTGATGTGTACTAAGTTTTTGCATCTCCTCCTAAGGAGAAAGGGATTAGTTTTAAAAAGTAATAATGTTGTTGAATATTAGTTTTTCTAAATAAATAGGCATTATCTTCCAAATTCATCAAATGTTCATAAGGAATTTCTTCTTTTTTACCGTGGAACTTAGATTCTTCCACTCTTTCTGTTATCTCAGGATCAATGTCAAAATCATAATCTTTATCTTTAATGAATATTGCATGTCCTTTGCATTTGCTATCAACAGGAAATAGTCCTCCTAGAGAAAAAGTACTCAGAGTTTCTTCAAATTTATCCAAGTCAACTAAATCAAGACTCCTAAAAGCTTTAGTGAATGCAATATCCTCTTCACTAGGTGTCTCTTTAGAACTAGTGGCATTATCTTTTTCATTAACATGTTCGTCTTTATAATATTCAGATTCCATATCATCATTGGACAAGGACTCAAATAAATTAGGCGTCCCCTCTTTACCTTGGCCATCATCCAACAAATATTTTTCAATATTAGTAGACATCCTAGACAATGGTGAACCTTCTAGGATAGTAGTTTTATTTTTAATGGCATGAGTAGTAACAACACTAGGTGAAAAGTTTGGCCTAGAGGGTAAATCTTTACCTCTTCTTGTAGTAGAAGGCATAATATCCTTCTTAGCGGCATGCTTACTCTTTCCCATGATGATAGAAAAGTAAGTACAACAAGTAAATGATAACAAGTGGTCTTACCAATAAATCTAGGCTCCCCGGCAACGGCGCCAGAAAATGTCTTGATGCTCACAAGTATAGGGGATCGCTGAAATCTTTGATGGGAAGTATTACACAAATTTATAGTTTGACTCAAGGGGAACACGAGAATACCAATAAGACTTTAGCAACTGAGATGTCACTCTCAATCACACCTGTATATCAATAAACTTGCAAACAAAGTGGTGATTTATGGTAGTTGATTCAAAGCAGTAAAACAAAACAGTAGATGAAGCAACAGATTTCCAGTTTTCACCGGAAGTATTGTTGTGAAACTTTTAGTGGCTAAAATGCAGGCATGAGGTGATAGCGGGGTGTTGCATGAATGATATCCATCATATAATGTATCCTATTACCATGGCATTTATCTCTAATTCAGTTGTGTGTAGGTGTGTGTTCCAAACACAATCATGGTGTAAGGTTGCATAATATCTTTTGTCCTGCCTGCCCATTTCACCGGGGCCCCCTTCGTACTACAGGCAATTAGGGTATACCTTTTCAAATGGACCGGAACAAAGCATTAACACTTCATGAACACGCAATATCCTCAAACTATCATATATTCCCATTGTTTTCCCTAACTATCACCTTAGGGCTCGCAGGTTCAACATAATAATAGGTAATATACTTTTCAAATACATACCAAACTCAAATATATGATAGGGAAATAAAAGTTCAGTACTGAAATCATGTCACTCGGGCCCTAGAAATAAGCATTAAATATAGCAGAAGTGTACCAACACTCATACAAGAATGTCTACAAGATAAACACCTCAAATCTCAATACATATGGATGATTACATGATGGATCTCATCCAATCCCCATCCACCTCACATGCCCACGGGGAATTACTCACACATGATGATGGGGGATGAGCTCATGGTCGTTGGTGATGTTGTTGATGATGGTGGTGGTGGAGAAGACCTCGAAATCCTACTCTCCGAGGTGGATAGCAGGACCAATCTGACCCCTAAAACGAAGATTGTGGCTCCGACGATGCTCTATTTTGCGAAACGCTCCGTGCTCCTAGATACCTAGGGTTTTTAGGTATATATGGGGGTACGCCAAAGGAGGGGCCAAGGCGATGCTCCACGGCCAAAAGGTCATGGGTGACGCGCCCACCCTTACTAGGCGCGACACCTGTTCTCTTTTGGGCCTTGTGGCTCCGTTCGCTTGATTCCAGGGTCCCAGGCTTCATTATTTGGTGAAAAACTGACGTGGTATTTTTTCTCGATTTTATTTCCTGCGAAAACTGACAGAAAGAAGACTTTTTGCTAAAAACAGCGTTAGATTCGGCAGTTTTATCCAAGTATGGGAAGATTCTGTATCAAATCATCGAGAATAGTACTTGGAAAAGTAGATACATTTGGGATGTATCAGACGCTGACGGGATGCTTCGTCAATGATGGCTGCAAGTGCACAGATAAATTGTAGCTAGTTTCGAAATAAGAGTATCGTACCCACATAGAGCTATTTATTTAAGGTCTTTATGCTCCTCGTCACTTTCCACCAAAGGATACTTATAAGTTGCCTTTGATATCAATAAAGGGTGTTTGAAAGGTTTTTGGTTGAGTGCAGAAAAGTAATTAAAATAGGTAAAAGAAAGCAAGTAAAAAGGTTGTGTGAAAACGTGGTTGAACTCAAGAGGGCTAAAATGTTCTCGGGGATGTAGGATACACCGCTAGCATGATATTATGATCATTAATTAAGGTAACATACTTATCGTGTCATGATATGTGTGGAGAGAGCTCCATAATTAGTTGTTCACTACAAGGCTCATAGGAAGCCACTTTGTTGAGGCAAGAATGAGGTCACCTCTAAATAACCACCGTGATGTTTGAGAGTAGTCACCCATACAGACCACCGCACTTAAGGGTCTCCCCGTGGATATCGTAATTATCTTAGGGAGTCTCTCTTTACCCTCCTTTGACCGTGTAGGTTCCTAGCCGGCGCCAATTGTCACGAAGCTCCCTGGACACACTTCCAAACATGTCTAAAGGGTTTCTCCCTCACTTTAGTCCCGAAGGAAAATGATATGTGGCCGACTACACATATCATCTAAAGAGAGAGGTCAAACACAAATCATAAATCTATCATAGACCGGCCAGTCATATGGACACAAGAATAGATCATCTTTATTGCAACTTCATAATAGTGCTAGGGTTTCTCCATCTCCCTAAGAACGAGGGAAAACTACTCACACATGGAAGTAATCAATGACATCATCATAATCAAATGGATGGATAAAAGTACGAAGACAAATCTAGTGCAAACCATAATTGAATCTGGAGTTACAACAATATCTAATAGATGAGAGATGGGGGTAGTAATGGTGATGGAGATGCAGCGATTGATGACGAAGGGGATGATGTGATGTCCTCCAATGATCCATGAAGTTGCAGGGATTTGCCCTTCTCCAAGTTCCTCCTTAAGATCCCTTTTTGGTGTGGTTTTTCGTGGTTTCTGGTGGCTATGAATGTCGGATCTCTCCACCATCTTTTCCAGGAGAAAGGATTTGATCAGGCGGACGCGATGCTACATGGTACGGGAAGACGGTATGGGAGGGCTCTGCCCGTACCACTAGTCGTTATCGCGGCAGATGCTTCCCTCATGTTTGGTATTCCCCCAGGTGCGAAGATAAATCAATAAAATGACTTTTATCACTTAAAGATATCATATTATAACATAATATGACATATCTAACTAATATGTTCATAAGAGATTTAGTAATCCGGGGTCCTGTTGAAACAAGGACAAAAAGGCGCGCGCAAATGCAGTGAAATATGAAACCCCTATTCGGGACTCATCGGTAAATATGCTTCAATTTTGGACTCATCGGTCAACCCCAAAGAAGACACACAGCTATACGGTTGCATCTACCACTGCGGCTGCGAGCTGGTGGTGTTCACCCGCGCTAACATGCACACCAATTACTAGGACCAGTTCCCCAACAGTCGCAGATTCATCCACCGCGTGATGCCGGAGCTACCGATGGCGGAGGTGGTGACGCTAGTGATAGAGGACGAGTCAACGAGAGCAGAGGTGGTGATGATGGTGGTGCCGAAGGAGGCTCCGAAACAATAGTAGAGAAGAACTAACAGTAGTCAGTTCTTCTAGCATAGAGTTGTCATTTACCTGGATTGTAAAATTCTGCTCGTAATAATGAAAACTGTTGTATGTTATTTATGGCCGAGTAGTGTTCTTCTCGTAATCTTTTATTTTAGTTTCATCAGATAAGCGCAACCTCTTTTTGTTCAATAGTCAAACACACCTGAACTTGGTCCATTAGTGTAAAATATTGATGAACATGGTCCCTTAGTGACAAATGCCAAGGAACTAGAACCCGCGATTTAGGCAAATTAAATTTTCCTCTGCCTCACTAATCTTCTCATCCATTAACGCAATTCTAGAATAATGAACAGTGCTAGCTAGTTTTCATCATATGCCTCAGTGATCACCTACCAAACAAGCTCCACCTCTATGCAAAAACCTAGCCATTGTGCTTCCCATCGGCCAGATGCTTTTCTCTTACAATTTGTTCCTTCCCAAATCAAATGATAAGCTTGCCATCGACACCCATATCTTCATAGACACATCCACAATTTCTAGACCCATGGCATGGAAGGAATCAACCTAAGGCTATGCAAGCTATGCTTTGAAGGCCTTCCTATATAAGAGATGAAGATGGAGGCGCTCAACCAGATCATCCGCAAGTTTAGTGGGAGGTGCTGCTGAAGGAGAGCCAGTTCTTCTAGGTGAAGGCCTAGCTTGACGACCTGGGCACCCTCCCAAAAAAGTATGATATCGACATCATCCGAGACTTGCCTAGATCATCGATCGCCTTGAAGCATCGGGTCACTGTGCTTGTTGCTGACGGCCTAAGTAGGCGTCCACGTGTTGCTAGAGGTGATGGGGATATACCAATTAGGGTATGCCCAGGAGATAGATCTGACTGTCCCAAGACTATGAGGAGTGGGCTTGCTGGCATGGCAATTGGAAAGGATGTGACCTAGAAGCATGGTGACTGCAAGCTAAAGGCCCAGAACTGTAGCTAGTCCCAGTCGGATTAGGTCAAGATCACTGAAACCTTAACTGGTTCAGTGTGATCCATGTAAACCCTAGCGAGGTAACACTATATAAGCCTCCCTAGGGTACTCTCCACTCATATATGTCTTGATACACCCCATAGAGGTGACTTGCTTCCCTTGCTTGTGAGCTCGCCACCCTTTGTAATCTCGCACATATCAATACATCTAGAAGGAAGTAGGATCTTTACCCTATGGGGGTTGAACCTGGGTAATCCCTTGTGTACTCCTAATCTCGATCCGCGGATGGCTAGCTCGCCCTTGCCCCAATCAATTCAATCACTACCCCTTGTACAGACTGGTGTGGCCATTCCCACGACAGTGGCGCCCACCGTGGTGTTTGGTCACTCAATCCCTCAGATCCGCGGTCAGACCCTACACTCCAGTCGACCAGCCATTCGCCACCGATCGCATGATCCCCACCGGCGGGTTCCTCCAAATCCTGCCGAGCAGCTATGTTCTGGTGTCACGCCTGGTTACCCACGCCCCCATGGTGCCAATCGGCACCATCAACCCCTTCGTCGGGCTCACGGACGTCACCGACCTGGCCTAGTCGGCGAAATTCGGCATCTCCAACAGGTTTCCCCCATGTGATCCACTCTTGGAGGAGCAGATCTGATCCATCACCCTCCCGGCCTCTGAGTGCAACCTGGCCGGGAGCGGCACGACCGCGAGCGACGCAGCCCTCTGTGATGACGTCGATTCAGTGACCCCTGCTTTGGTTGCCGGATCCATCACCGCTGCGTCCAACACCAACTCGATCACACGAGTCTCCAACACCTATGACTACTCTCGATCTTCGACTCTGACTCCGGGTCGGAGTCCCCTAACGAAACACGTGCCAACCGCTACAACACCATGTACATGGTGGATAACAACGCGCCCGCGGACCACTTCACAATGTTGCTACCAGCATCGGCAACAACGGTAGAGATCGAGCAGCATCGCTAACGAGTAGAGGCAGCCAGAAACGAGGAAAAGGCTGAGCAAACCACATAGGAGCTGTCACGCTACCGCCAATGCCACATCTCGCAACGCCTGGACAGAACCACCTGCTCCCTAGTCTTCGACGATAAGCGTGACCCCGCGTGTGCGGCTGAGCTCGAGCACTTCCACAACTCGGCACCAGGAAGCAGTTGCCAGGGCGCCCGATCATGGAGATCCACCAACAATCTACCACTCGCCTCCTCCGGAGCAGCCACGAATACTGATCTCCCTGCTTGAGTTTGACACCAACGGTCTCCCACTCTACTCCACCTAAATGGACAATGTCATCGAGGGTCAAGCCGTAGTCGCCAGGGTAAACCCCATGAGTGATGGCGCGCTCTAGATCCTCTATGCTCATGCCCTGCTCGCCAGGGCAGTCGAGCAGCAGGACGCGAGACGCAACTCACATGGGCGAATGTACTCCCACTCCACCGCCAGCAGGGCAGCCTCCTCCAACTGCCCTGGCGAGCGCACCGTCGCCGATGTGCAGAATTGCCCACCGCCCGAACCGCGACATTTGCAACCGTGAGACGCATATCCTAGACTCTCCAGCAACGAGCCATGCCCGAACTGCAATACGATCATGACCAGTGGCTAGCCAATCGACACGCGTACCCACATCATCAACAACCAGACATGGCGCACCAGTTAGCCAAAGGGCCCGTGGCACGCTTTAAAAACAATATGTTCTTAATGCAACTATATGTTATGCAATTTTTTCACTCTATTGCTTTTAAATCCTTTTGATTTTATTAATTGTGATTTTGATGAATTTTCCTGTTTCTATGATTTTATTTGAATCTCACTTTAGAATTTTCATATATCTATATTAGATAAATTTTCTTAAAAATCACTTTTGTGAGTATTTGGATTTTAAATAAGATTCCCTCATTTTAGGAATATTATATAGTCTTTTAAGGATCTTTAAGTATTTTTACTCATTTTTAAGGTATTTAATTAAATCAATTAATCAACTTGGAATTTTCATCCTATCAAAAATATTTTTACCAATTCTAGAAAAATAGGATTTGGAACCCTCACATTTTTCCCTATTTGGAACTATTTTTATTTTATGTTTACAAAATACCTAGGTTTATTTTTTTGTTAATCGACCTTCTAAAGAAAATGAAAAGACCATTTTACCCCTGGGCCCACTGGCTAGACTGGCTTTTTCAAAACCAGTTGACGCACCGTTCGGTCCCACCAAACCGGTCCACTCACTTGCAAGCTCTCTCTTCTCTCGCTCTCGCACTCACTCTAGCGATTGTGCCCGTCGTCGTTGCGCCGCTCAATTCTGGCTACTCACGGCCTCCTCCACTGCCACCATGGCCCGTAATCGAACCAGCATTCAACGCTCCCTTTCTATTGCTCAGATTCCACTCTCTCTTCCTTTCGCGGCCTCACACTACCCTAACCCTAACCCTAGGGTTTCGGTCTAATGGCGATGTCATGCTCTTATGCTATGTTCTATGGTTGTTAAGGTTGTTGTTATAGCTTCCATTTATATTGTTGTAGTGCTTCTATCATTCTGCATTGTTATCCTATCTATTGGCTTTGGTTTCTTAGTCTACTATTACTGTCCTATGGTTCTCCTTGACCTTCTACTTCTCTAATGTGGCTTCCTGATATTCTAGAATTTGATGTATTGTTTTTGATTTGGTTCATTTTCTATAAACCTCAAATGATGAGGTTCAGGACTTGTTCTTGGACCTTGTCCAATGGATTCTACAACAAGTGGTTTTCCTTATGGAAAAACCTACATTTTAATCATAACCAATGGTTTTTATTGTGTTTTGTTTACATTGGACGTCCACATAGGCTAGAAAAGCAAGAAGAGCAAGAATGAGGATAAAAATAGTCTAGGTTTTTAGTTTAGGTTTTCTATTTCTTTTTATTTTGTAGTTTTTAATAGGTTTATTTTCCTTTGTAATAATATGTTGTAAAGAACCTTCTCAATCTTAAGATCAATAAAGATTCCTTTGTTTTACATTGTTTCCTTTACTTTGTACTTGTATGTATTCTTTTAATTGTGAATATACGAATTCAAGTTTGAATTATTCAAACCTCCATTTTCAATTCCATAGTAATGTTTAGTTCTTCAATGTTCCTAATGTATGGATATGTGTTGATTTGAGAAATGCACTCAAATTATGTTGAAAAATCATTTTCAAATTCTAAATTTTTGAAAATCACAAGTTCATTTTGAAATTTGAATTCAAATCCGAGTGTTAACCTAAAAGTCAAACATTAACACTAGAGTTCAATCTCAATCACTTGTAACCTTTAAAACAAAGTTTTAAAATTTTCACACTTTTGCAAATGCATGTTATGCAAAAACACTCATCACAATTTAGTCCTCTAAATGCTCCTATTCTTTAGGTTATTACAGTCATGGCATCTGTTGCTATGGTATTTGCTGCTAAGGGATCGAAGGAGGAATGAAGATGATGTAGGCCAGATCTTGTGGTCTACAAATCCTTATATAAAGCAAGGGCAATTAGGGGCTCTCATCTCCTCGCCAATGGGATCATGGCCGTTCATTTTTTATCAAGGGGATAATTTGCGTAGGCCACCTTGTGAGGTCATGTGCTGAAATGAAGGAAGTGACGCCTGCCACCAACAGGAAGTCCCTACTCGCACACAAGGATATGTCCTATCAGTTGACGTCGTGGGCAGAAATCTCACTATGATCACCACTTTCAATTTTGATAGGCGGAACAGATTCCCACGCAGTAAAAAGCTATTGAGACAACATTTGCTAGTGATAGCTCCCAATCAGTTCAGATTCAGTCCTCACGATTGAAGAAGACCTCGGGTATTTTTGGAGACCTTCTCAGGTCGTGCCTAGGATTTAATAGACTAACCACATCATCGCTTACATCATCCTAGACTAGACCTTAACCCCGCTACAACCTCTTCGCATCGAGATGGGTTCACATGCAACCTTCTATCAGGATAAAAATTGTCTTAAGGATACCCATGTGACCTCTCGGTTTGGTATTCCACATTATAAGAAGACCTCTCTCTCTCTCATACCTTTTTAGGCCACCAAGGTATCAAATGCCCCTATAAAAAGATTACCTTCTTTCTTTATTATTAACCTATTTTCAGGACCTCATCGTAAGCCCAATACCTCAGGACATTTGGGATGATAAGGATTAGCAGACCTGCTCTGGAGACGGGCTTGCTATAAGAATGGCAGTTACATAATAATCGCATGTGTCAGAGATCCTCTCTGTGATACCTATGAACGTACGCTGGAACTGCTGCATCAAGATCAAGTAGAAGTCATCAAGCTCACCAGGCGAGGGTTGAACGCGGATCAAGGTAGCTCTACCGAAGTGGAAGGCCGTCTTATTAAAGGTACTGATCTGGGGCTTATCAGTGATGGATGGATTTAATCATATACAACACATGGGCCTAATCCATGATTCCATGGGCCTAATCCATGATTCCTGCCCACAGAGACCTCCATGCACAAGACTCAAAGGCCCATGACTAGAAGCTCTCAACCGACCTGACCTGTGGGGCTGCAAGATGGCTCTCTGGAGGTTCCCGAGGACCATACGTATGTCCAAGGTGGATTGAAGATCAACTTAATGTGCAAGGCAAGATAAAGACCTATCGCAAATAGGGGAAACTCTAAAACCACTAACGGCTATATATACTAGAAGACATTCACCTAGAGGGGACATGCCAGAATCGCCCAAGTTGTACCTATTAGCCTTAGTCATAAACCCTAGATTCATATACTCTCGTCGGGTCCTGTTATAAACCCATCGAGATCATCTTGTAACCGCATTGTACGATCTCTTGATCACCTTATGAATAAAGTCTGATGAATCCTCCCCATTATACACATATATTTGTCTTTGAGATTCAAACCTACTGAATTGAGCCGATATATTGCCGAACAAATAATCTCTCTTTTGACCTTTGGAAGAGAGACTATCGTGGGATCGTGGAAACTATCATTCGTCACTGGTGGGGTTGCGCTAGGCTAGACCGACAAAGTGATACAAGAACTCTATGGCCATGCTGTTGGAGATGGGATCGTTAGCGTGGAGAACCATAGATCCTGCTCGGAAGGCTAGAGCACAGGATGCTACTCGGGAGGCATCTGATTCTTGGGGTCAACTCGGTCTAGTGATGTGCTTGCTGAGCTCCATGGCAATGCTTCGCAGCTCGACGACTACACATCTTCGAACGACGGCATAGTTAAGGATCTAGACGGGCGTCCATGGTTTCAGGTGGTGTAGGGCAACCACAGATCTGGACGGGGCAGGGAGGTTGTGTTGAATTTATTCAGGAGAGGGCAACACGTGAGAGAGAGAAATATGTGGCGACGATGGGGGATTTGGAAGCACGGCGTGGAGGCGATTTTTCAGGAGAGCGAATGTCATGGGGGAGAAGGAGGTGGGTCGAAGGGGGAGAGATGGGGTGGTGACTCCGGTGGGTATGTGCGAGGAGGTAGGGTAGTTTTCGGGCCGTGTCAGACCAAGCTCAGGAGATAACCTAGATTTAAGATTCCTCTCGACCTAGCTGAGAGGCATTTTTGCACGAAATGGGCATAGCCCAGACCATCGAACCGAGCTACCAAACATCCAAAACCTAGGCGAGTTGATAATCTCTGGATTCACCCAAGGTACCAAACAGACCCTATATGTGTCACTGCGTCCAATTGTCGCGTGGATGGAACGAGGCCTCTCTTCGATCTTCTAGGTTGGGCTTTGTTCTCCAGCTTGGCCCAACCTGCTTGCCTCCGAGCCTATCTCACTGGTGTCGGCATGCTGCTTCTCTTGTATCTCATCAGACGTTGTCGACCATAAAGAAGTGAACATAACAAAGATTTTTTTGCATGTTCCTGCGTGTGTTTGGATAGGTATCGTCTGAAGTTCAAATGGACTAGAGGTCTCGACCGATACCAAAGATAGTCATGCATGAATCTTGAACTGGGCCTGATCATTCTACCCGCCGCACGTGATGATTGGCTAGCATTTTCGTGATAGTGGTTTAATCATTGAATGACAAGGTGTGTAAGTTTGTTCAGAAAAAAAGACGAAACATCAAACATCGGCACGCAATAAAAAGTTCAATAAGCCTTGTGACTGTCATGTGTGGCGATATTATTGAAATTTAGTATCTTCATAAAACGACAAGATCAAGTAGAAAGATCAGACTAAAAGATTGTAAGAAAGTCGACTGTCCCTTTTTTTGAGCATTCCCTGTTGACCACATATTTTAGGATATCCAACTGCACATTTGAATGTCCATGAGCTATATAACTGAAGCCCGAATCCTTGAAGCTTGACAGGCCCATCCTACCGATAAGCCCATCCATGCCTTTCATCGTCGTTCTGTTGGTTCTCGAATCATCTCGACCCTGGGAAACCCGAGCTGTCCGCTTCCTCCCTGCAGCTCCCTTCCCCTCTTCCTCCTCCCCCTGCCGCCATTGTTCCGGCTCGAAGTAAAACTCCGCTTGGTTCGTTGCCCAGCCTAAGCGCTTCTCCTTTCGCCTATTTCTCACTTTTCCCCACCACCCAAGGAAGAGGAAGGCAGATCTTATAGACCTGACCGCCCCCCTACTCCCCGTTTGCCTGCGTCACTGGTAATTCTCTCGTCCTAGAAATTCGCTCATTTCAGCGGTAATGTACACTTTTAATCTCGTATTAATTTTTGTACTTGCCTGTATCATTTCATAAGAATTTTGATTCGATTCATGGCGCGATGTTATTTAAAAGCGATTTACATGCGTTTTCGTACATTTGTTTGCTGTTTTTCATTTGCGAGTAGAGCGGTGGGGCGGTCTTGCCCCAGCTGGTATGACTGAAATCATGACATCTGGCTTCTTGGATGTGGTTCTTGTTGCGTGCATATCTTTTGCCGAGGATAAACCGAGAACGTGATAATCCCTTGGGTTCCATTTAAAATATCTGAGAATTATAATTTAGTTTTTGGTGTTTCATCAGGATGGCATGGTTTGGGTTTTGATTGTCTAGACCAAGCAAATAATACCACATTTTGTGTTGTGTTCTAGGGAATCAGGCCATGTCTAGTCCATACCCAGCAATTTTAGTAGGCAAATGTTTGGAGTATACACATGCAGTGCAGTTATCTTATATACTCCTACTTGTCGTGGACAGTTTTTCGGATGAATATATTGTTCATTCCTAATGTTTACTGTTGTATATTAGTTACTAGATGTCAACTGTACTGGGATTGATGTACTTAGTCTGTATCATGGTCCTATTTTAATTTTGAGTACAGTATAAAACAGTGGTATCCCTATCCCATTCCACTAGTTCTTACATGTCCTTTCTCCGCATATGCGCAGCTGATACCATTTGAACTGGATGCGGCTCTATTCATCTGCAGTCTGTTTGCGGCGATCTGCCTCCAGTAGCATGTATTCACATTCCAATCAGTTTCAAGGAGGAGTCACACAGAGTCTGGCCTTGTGGAAATGCTCCAGGCCGCAGACTAGCAGTTCTCATATGACGTCTGGTTTAGTCAGTTACTCTCTTAATAAGAATAGAAGATCTTCTGAACCACAGAGTCTGAAGTACTTTGTCAGCTTAGTGGGCCGACGATTGCGTTGTGGATTATCAACCAGAGAGGGTAGTCTAAGTGTAAAGCTCAACGTGCTTTCACGCGAAAGAATTTCAGGGATAAATTGGAATTGGAGAGGCATGCATCAAAAACTAGGAGCTACAGCTGGTGGACTTTGCTTTGGGTTTTCTGTTTCTGGGGTCGCAAAAGCAGAGATGCCTGCGGACAGAACTCTCAACTGTTCAGAAACATCAGCATCATCTACTCATGGGAAGAAAGTCTATACTGATTATTCTGTCACTGGTGAGAAGTGTATTTGTGTATACTTAATGGTTCCTTTAAAAAAATATAATGTCATCATATCTGTGCTTGCATTAAGCTAAATACTCGTGAGCGTTTTACCTGGATTCGCCAGGCATTCCAGGAGATGGAAGATGCTTATTCCGCTCCGTGGTTCATGGGGCATGTGTCCGGTCAGGGAAAGCTATACCTAACGAAGATCTTCAGAGAAAGCTAGCTGATGAACTGCGGTCAATGGTATGTTTTGAATGTTTGTACTGTAGGTGTTTTGTTTTTCAGTGCTATTACCTTCCATTCTCTAAATCTGCTATATAAATCCCTCATTGCAAAGGTTGCCGATGAATTTGTCACTAGACGGGAAGAGACTGAATGGTTAGTTGATGTACATTCTTACTGTTATTGTTTGCTCTTCTGGTTTAAAATTAGATGATATGTGAATGGTTATTATCGATACGTTCTGAACTGCTGCATTTCCTTGCAACAACAATTGACAGGTTTGTTGAGGGAGATTTCGATACATACGTTTCCCAGATTAGGCAGCCACATGTGTGGGGTGGTGAGCCAGAACTGTTCATGGCTTCACATGTTCTTCAGTAAGTAGTTGGACATGTTGTGCATATTTATTCATGTATACTAAAGATGGCTACCAGCAATGAGATATCAAATATTTATGAGGCTGCACATCCTCATAAGCTATGTAGCTTTTATGAAAAAGTACATGTAGTGAAAAGAGTTGACTCTTTATTTTCTCTCTGACTTTTTCGAACTATGCTTATGTCAAATGATTTACAAACCACAGGCGCCACTAGGGATACTGTTTGAAGATTTTTTTTAGGAATTGTTCAAAAATAGATTAAGTAGACTGCATTCAGTAAAGTTGATGGTGATAGTTAAGATTAGGTAGCTATGAAGTTCCCATGTTAATAAAATGAAAAAGTTTTCCTTCTTGATTTGATTTAACATGCACCTACGCAGTACTTTCATTGAAGTAAGAAGTAAGAATGCCACCACTTCGTTTACACAGGATGCCAATAACTGTGTACATGCATGATGAAGATGCGGGTGGTTTAATAACTATTGCTGAATATGGCCAAGAGTATGGTAAAGAAAATCCAGTACAACTTCTGTATCATGGTTTTGGCCATTATGATTCCCTACATATTCCAGCGAATAGGGGTCCGAAGACAACAATGTAGAATTCTGGAGTCCGAGATTCAAATGGTAAGGTCAAAGTATTCTGGTTTCCTGTCTTGCCGTATTGATACACTATTGAGGTACTGATGTGAGAAACTTAAAGAGTGATTCTTTTAATTGTTTATATAGCGTCAACAAACATCCTTACTTTCCAATCTCTGCAGCATTAACTATGTTGAAAAACTTAAATTAGGTTTCCAATGATAATATTGATAAGTAAGAAATCATGATTCAGGAGTCGTGAGTAGTTATTCTTCCCTCACAAAAGAGTAGGCATTGCTATTTTTGTTTCCTTTCTGTGTTATCTGTTATTCCTCGATCATTCGATGACCTGGAAATTTACCACATGACTGTTTACGTTCATATCCACCCCTTCTCAGACAATCTAGTGCATGAATAAATATCTATAACAAGTTAATCCTGAACTTACGTAGGTACACCGTTTCCCGAAAAAGTATTCTTGACATGAAACTTTGCTGGCAGGCACTGTTGCAAAAGCATTGATCATGTGGATAGCTGGATGACTTTGTCTGCAGCTCAGAGAAGAGGATAAGACATATGACTTTCCAAGCTTCCCAAGGAGCAAAATTTGGTGCGATCCATTGCCCAAGATTTCTTCTGGAAGGGGCAGCAACTCAACAAGGTAACATCGTCAGGGGAGTGCGACTGAATCCTTCTGTTGGTTGTTCATGTACTCGCCATAGACTGTTTCTAGTAAACCGCACCGTCGTTGTTACATGTACTTGTAAGGCTGTAACTTGTAGTAATCTCTCTTGATGTGGCAATAAAAGGGTGGCGGATTACTAATACTTCCTGCCGCCAATCTTTTCCCCCAGACAGTCTAGATTATGTACTACCATTTTTAGTCAGGTCTAGTTAGCCGTCAGTATCTTCCTATTTCATGGTACGAATTGGAGGTTTCAGAGTGCTTATATTTTTTATTTAACAGTGTGTGCTTGCAAACTAGATACCATATAAGAACAGACCAAGTAAATTGTGGATTGCCAAGTGGCAGAAAATATGGTGCCTACTGTCTTGTTGATTTCCTCAGTACAATGAATTCAACACACATTATTCATTCTGCTGCACAGATTCAGTCACCAACCTAGACAGTTAGGAGTGTACCTCGTGCACCGGGGATTGTTGTCTAGTACTGTAGTTGAACCTGTTACTCTACCTACAGCTACAAATTCTGGAAAAGTGAAAATAGAGAGTATAGACACGATATAGTTCTATCGTGCTATAAAATTTGAAACACAACTTAAGAACGAAAAAGAACAAATAATGTCTAGGTGCGAGTTCTGCATACCAGTAACATATCCTTCACTGGTAGGTTGCGGCTCGGGCTTCCATAGTCGGTTTTCTCGGCGTGTCCGATGGGTTCTTTTGTGCTTCGCTGTGTAGCTGTGGAGTTGGAGTTGTGGTGGAGCGTGTGTCTGTGTCCAGGCGGTGACGATGACTGACAGCCGGTGGTCTATGCAGATGACTCGGTCGGCGCAAGCCCATCATATATCTCTTGCGAAGTCAGAGCTGTCCGTCCTTGGTGCGTGTGGCCGATTCTTGGCATCGGCCTACATGGGTTCTGGTGTCGTTTGCAACGAGGCTTTGTTTGGGTTGTAGAAGGTGAAGTCGGAGTCGATGGCTTGAGGATGGCTTGAGGAGGAGTGATGACCACGATGCTCGATGACAACCTCGACCGTGGTCTTTCTTCTTTGTGGTGCGTGTGTGCTTCGTGTGGGTGGTCAAGTCTACCGGTGGTCGTGTTCCATGACGACATTGGAGCATTTGTAGCGGTTGTCGCCCGGTTTTCCGCTAACGAACCAGTCAATTCTCTTGTCCTTTTAAATAAAATGAGCCAAAATTGCCGTTTTGTTTTAAGAAAAAGTAACCTATCCTTTCCGCTGCTATGACCGTCCGCGGTCAGAGTATTTACAAGATGGGAGTGTTCGGGCACGAAGATAAACAACGTACTCCGACTACTCCCTACTATAGTTAGAATTCTCAAAAAACGAGAGCAACAAGGACTGGCATATTTTTATAGAAGAAACTTTGTGAGCCCCAGGGAGCTCTCAAGACTCGAATTCAATCATCTAAAATCCTCACTTTTTTTATGCGAGGATCTGTAGTCTTCATCTGATCTTTCGCCTTCCGCAGAAGAAACGAAATGCTTGTAATACGTGAACTCTCTGTCAAATGAGCTGGAAATTAACAGGTTCCATTGCATAAGCATGAAACCATGCATCAGGTTCGGTACAGAAACGTCGTTTTGACATTGAGAGAAGAACATCCCCTCGATTATTAAGAATCAAAACTGGATACTTGGAAGCGAAATAACTACTAGTACTATAATGACAACATGTAGAGAAGCGACGACCTTACATAAGATCAACTAATTGGCCAAGTCACCGGTATCTTCAGAGGTTTTGGGCACACCAGATCAAGGGATGTAGGGGATGCCTGTTAAGCCCTCGCGAAAGCCCTTCTCGATGTCGCCGACCAGATAATCTTGAAGCTCCCAGTGATAAGCACAAGGAAAACAGCTAGGATGTCGACCTGTAAAGAACACTCTAGGCGACATAGTCGTCCCGTCCCCGAGGTGGTAGGCGCCGAAATGACCACGAGATCACAGAAAATTGTTGAGATACACTGAATTGGCGGCGATCTTGGGGAACTTCTTGGTGGAGACCATGACAGTGTGAACCCCGCTGAGGAAGGCAGCACGGTCGTCGCCAACGCCGCTCTGGGCAACCAGCCTCCTCCCCGCAATGTCCACCTCGAACACCTCCACACGGGACGGATGTCCGTTCCACATGAATATCTCTGTCTCCTCGTAGCCACCTCCCTCGAGCAGGTTGGCACCAAACATGCAGCGCACCATGAGCATCCGGCCCTGGGACCGAACGAGGAAGGAGGAGATTTCTGTGTTCACCGGCGGGTCCTCCTCGGGGAGGAACCTGATCTTAGGGCATCGAGCTACCTGGCTCAGATCCACCGTCATTACTGCGCCGGCTTCTGTCGTGAAGTAGCAGCGCCCTCCGAAGGTCACTGGCGAGCGGACTAGTCTGACCTTGCCAGCGGAGCGCTGCTCGGCGACGCCATGATGCCCATACACCCACTTCTCATCGCCGGACTTGGCGCAGACGATCGCATGCCACCCTGCTCGCAGGCAGAGAACGAGCGTTCTCGGGGACGTTGAGTCGTCAATTCCCGCGCCGGTGATCGCGGATGCCACCGGGAACCAGGTCACCGGAAAGGATGAGGGTCCGTGCACGTACCTCGAAGGCATGTACTGGTCGATGCTAAGGGACGGGAACCCACTGAGTGCGCCTGTTAGCGGGTTGAGGAGACTGACGTCGTTGGTGCTCTTGTGGGCAAGGACGAGGAGACCGTCCGCAGTGCCTAGTTGGTGGTGGGTGGCGAGCTCCGGGAAGTGGACGTTGGCACGGGCGCCGGTGGCGACGTTCACAAGGGTGCGGCGTGATGAGCAGCCCTTGCCGCAGCGGTTGAGCACGATCCAATCGCGCGGGCGGAAGCGGGCGTCCATCCCGTCGCCCATGCGGGGGTTGTTAGTGCAGGCGCGCCAAGGCTTGCACGCGGCTCGGAAGCGGAGGTACTCCGCGACGTCGAAGGTAAGTAGTCGGCCGGCGATGTCTTCGACGAGATCAGTTGGTAGGTTCTTCCAGTCTCGCCATTTCATAGCGGCGCGTGTGCGCTTCGCCACGGGCGATCAAGGCCCCCAGCCGGCTGCGACATCATCTCAGTACACTTGTTCAAATATGTTCTCCACTGCCCACGCTATTGCAGAATGATGGCCCGAGCAAACACTGTTCATAATTGGAAATACGTTCATAAGCAAAATTGGTATACATCGACACATGTACTAAATTTTGGGATTGGGTAAGCAAGGAGCGGATTGATAGATCTACCTCAAGATTTTTTTTGCGAGGCTACCTCGATATAAACTTACCAAAAACACCCAAATTAGATCTAGATCTGGAAATTTTTTATGGGATGATAAAAATATCCTCGTACCATACCTTTTGATATACGGTCTACGTTTTGTGTTCTTGTTCTTATCCTTCTCAAAAGTAACAATGCTGAAATCAGCAACTTTGAAGAACACTGATGGAGCGGCTCGATCGTTAGGGGTGGGGGTAGAGAAATAGGGAAAGCTTGTTTAGGATCGGGTCAACGGGGAATAGGGCTGGAGCGATGGTGTCGGGAGGAGGGACATGACAAGGAGGCTAGAGAGATGGCGGCGGGAGGAGGGAGAGGACAAGGAGGCTAGAGCGATGGCGGCGGGAGGAGGGAGAGGACAGAGAGGCTGATGGGGGATATGGTTTGTTAGGGTTTGAGATGGGTTGGAGTGTTGAAAGGGGAAAAGTAGGTAAGTGGGTGGGTGGGTGGTCTGGCTAGCTCACGATTTAAGAAGATTAAATGAGGTAATTAATATTAGATTTGACGGGTGGGGGCCGATTGGTTTGTTAGGGTTTGAGATGGGTTTTGCCACCATCGATGGCGGTTGATAGAGAGGAAGGGTGTGGTCACGATCTGATGGGCTAACAACCTCAAACACACAAGAATTTCTACAGGTTCAGGCCTCGGGAGAGATCCCGGTAAGAACCCTACGTCCTGGTGTATATGTATTATCGAGAGTGTGAGGTGCTCAGTGTTTACAAAGGGGGTGCTAGCTCATAGGGTGATGGCCATCTTACTATTTTCTTCCTCTAAGGAGGGAGGCAACTATGGTGTATTAGTGGTAGGATGTGAGTGTTGAGAGAGTGGAACCCCTTCCTTGTCGTTTGTGCAATTCATTTGTTCACCATTGATGACTTAACTTTGTTGGCAATTTACTCAATTGGTTAGGTTTGTGCCATAGTGCTCTACTAGCATGTTGAGCATGCATGCGGTGCCTCTTAGAGTGTGCACATGTATGTGATCATGTTCAACATTTTTAAGTACTATAGGAGCTTTCCCTTCCAAGCAATGAGATACATGTTTGCACATGCTCTAGTGGTACTATGCACATATATGGGTATTGATCCTCTAGAGCAATCTCTTAAAGTCCATTGAGTAGATCATATTGATCTCTCTACTACTGCTACCCTTGCTATCATCTACTACTTTAGCCATCAACCTTATATTGAAGAACATATGTTCTAGATGATGATGAACTTCTTCTTATCGATGTCCTTCTCCTTCTTGCCTTCTCTTTTTGGTTTTTTGGTTGCTTCTCTTGTAGCTCTTGGATCTCTCTCACTGTTTAAGTGTTCCTATCTAGTTTGTCTGGCTTGGTGAGTTGTGAGGCTATCCCTGGTTGTTGGCTCTATTTATAGTAGTACTTGAGCTCCCTATGCTCGACACCTCAATGTCTTGCATGTTCTACTCACTTGGGTGTGAGTGAAACCATCTTTGTTGGTTGGTTTTAGTGCATTCAGTGGTAATTTTTAGTGGTCATTTAAATAGTTCGTAGTCGATTGTAAACTTGCCTAAATAGGCATGTCGGTTTGGAAATGGTCATTTTATTCTAATGCTTAATGTGGATAGTATCAACTGGCATCTTGGAATGTTCCTTTTGTCCTTTATTCACTAGTGATATCTTGATGGCTATTTCATTTGATTAATTACCTTTGTGGCCAATTTATGCCATTTGAGATTAACTTACATGTTGGGTTACTCTATGATGATCTAATTGACTTATCCATGTTAATTAAGATCATTTCTGTTGGTTTTTAAATATGAATCCAAAGGAAGTTCAGAGGCTAGTTTCCTAATTATTTTCTAGGATTAAACTTGGATTGTACTTGTGCCTCTAATTTTCTATTTAATGATGGTCTATTTATTGCCTATTGTTGCCTACTTTTACATCACTAATATAATCCCTTGCATTGTCAATTGTTGATTGTTGCCTTTCTTGAGCAAGGATCATACGTAGATTGTCATGTGTTTGCCAAATTTGGATTTTAAAACCCTCAAACTGATTTTCGCTCCTCGGGACTTCTTCATGGGAGTTATTCTTTTGGATTCCAAATCAAATGGCTTCACCAAATGGTGGAGCCAACATTTTTTACTATACCAAAATATTCCTTTTTGTCTTTGTTTGTTTTGCATGTTCCAAGAAGAAGATGAGAAGATGGTAGAAATATTTCTTTGTAGTTTGTATTAGGATTTTTATCTTCTTGTTATTTTCTCTTTCATTTCTTCTTGTAATAAATCTTGTAAAAATACTCTTGTGAAGAAGAATATTTTTGTGAGCATTGCGGTCTTTTTATTACTCCCTCTGTTCCATTCTATAGTGTCTATAGTTTCTGGAACGGAAATTAAGAAACGCATATGGAGGCAAAATTACATGAGTTTTTGGTGGTATTAGTTTTGGCTAATTGATGTTATAAAATAGAGGAGTTTGAATGAGATATGAAGCAAAAATGAATCCCCAAAAAAGTTGTCTAGACAAGTTATGTAACATAATATACCTTATATTTTAGAATTTTTCTCAAAAAACTATAGGCACTATAGAAAGGAATGGAGGGAGTATATTTTTCTAAATTTTATCGTATTTACTATGAATTTTTTATTTGAACTCAATTTTGAATTCAAATATTTTTGTTTTTATTATAGTTTGTCCTTGAACTATTATTCATGTATATGAGTGTGTAAGTTTATATGATTCAAGGACTCACATATTTGTTTTGTCTTAGATTTAAATCCCAAATTTTAAAAATATACAAAGGTCATGTTGAAATTTAGGGTAATTCTTGTGACGGCCTAACTCTAAGGGCATGTACAATGGTAGGGAAGACATGTCTTCCATTATCCCTCCACATCATCTAGAGAAGACAATATATATAAGTCATACAATACATTACCTCTTTGTGTCATCTCTACCAATTAATGAGAATTGACTATTTTTAGTAAGAAATTGATTTGCTAAGGGAAGACATATGGTACAACCAAGAAAATAGCCTTCTCTTAGCTAACGGAAGACAACCTTATCTTTCTAAGTTCTCTCTCCTCAAACTAAGCGAATATCCAATATGGAAGTCACAAGGAAAGGCTGATGTCACCACATTGTACGTGCCCTTATTCATTACTAGATGTTAATTCCAATCACTTTGTCTTCTCAAAATAAAATTTTGAAATTTTCCCACATTTTCTGACATTCTAGATCTACCCCTTCCGTGTCCTAATTCCTCAAGATGTTGCAAGTAGCAAGATAGTTCCGTGCAGGGATACCTTGGTGTTCAGGTTTGTCCCTCCACCCTTTCGCCAAGTTTTGGCACCAACCTTCTTCTATTGCCTTCATAAGGTTGTGGACAACATGGACACCGGCTTGCCTACTAAATTCAGATCTGATCTCATATTGATATTATGCATACAATTTTCAATCCACTGATATATTATATAATAAATTTGGATCTATAAATGTTTTATATGATTTTTGGAAGATTAATACAATTTCCAGCTTTTTAAATCAGCAGACGCTGACTCCACGTGGAGCTGATGCATCTGCTGACCTGGCGCTAATGGGGCGACGATGTGGCAAGTGAGCCAGGTGGCTGCTGATCCAGGACTCCCCTTCAGCACGGCGCAGCTCCACTCGACTCACCCTAATCCTCACTTTTCTGATTAGATCGGATGGTGGAGGCTGATGATGGCGAGTTGGTAGTGAAGACGATGATGGTGGGAGGTGGCTGATGCTCTGGTGGCGATGGCGGTGATGGTTTCTATGATCTCTCGTGATGGAGAAGTTGACGACAAGGGGAAGTGCGTCACAGCAATGACGATAGAGGGACTTGTGGTGGTGCTTGCTTCCTAGGACGGTGGCATGCCATGAATGGATCTATGCGGCCATCTGCAAGCTCCGACGGCGTCGGCAGCTTCCCTAGGAGCTCTGCAAAGATGGAAGAAGTGGTGAGGTTACGCGGAGATTCACAGGGATGAGAACTAGAGGAAAAGGAGGGCAAGGGGCGACAAGATCGAGATAAACCTTGAGCTTCCGAGCTCGGATAATGTCGGTGGCTCAAGTGATTTTTTAGAGTTTCTAGAGAGTTTCGGATGCGGAGGGGGTGGGGGTTTTATGCGGAAGGTTGTGTGCAAGAGGGGCAAAGAGATCGAGGCGAATTCGACCGGGGTTTAGGTCGGGTTCGGGAGAGCTCGTGTTCCTCACGGTCTCCACCAGAGGAAGGGACGATGGGGTGGGGGCCTAGTGTCAGCTGCTAAGGGCTGCACTGGGTCGCGCTGCCGCGGCTTGGTTTGGGCCGACCATTTTTTGCTGTGCATTATGTGTCGCTCGTGTGGCTAGGACACGGCCTAGATAGGACAGAGGCTGGCTCTGGCTAGCCCGTTTAGGTTAGGTTGTTCAAATATTTTTTATTCCTTTTCTTGTTCTGTTTTTCAGTATTTCATAACTTTTGTTTTATAACTTCAAATGAATCCAAATCAATTTCTAAAAAGTTCTAAATTCAAAACACACTATAAGCTTTATAGAAAATAATTTTACTAAAACCAAAATCACCATTTTGCCATTAGCATATAGTGGCTCATGCGGCAATTTGAAAAATAAAAAAAATAGGATTTTGACACAAGATTTGTATAGGGAATTTTTACATGAATTTTGAATCTATGTTTTCCTTGATATGTCATTATGCAATGCAAACAAAATTTTGGATGTCATGCTAATCCACTATGTTTAATACAGCTTAGGAAAATTTTGAACAAATCCTCAAAAAAAATTCATCCAAAAGTTTCAACAAGGACACACAATTCAATCAAGTTATTTTATTAATTAATTTTTTTACATATCAATTTTGGGGTGTTACAGACTACAACCCTTAAAGGGAATCTCATCCTTGAGATTCGAGAAGGCTAGAGAGAGATAGAGTTTGGGAATTGACTAGGGTACTACCACCCTTAAAAGGAATCTTTCTTTGGATATGCCAAATTTTTGTGTGTATTTCTTCATGCTCACATCTCGTAGAGGTAAGCTTCTATCCCTCGAGGACTTCTTCGAAGCTTCTACCTATTAAATGTCTTGATGTTATTGTCTTCTCTTCCACATATGGATGTGGAATTGAGTTCGTTTTCTTAACACCTTGAAATGATGATTTCTTATTGTCGGTTTTTGAATGCTTGGTGCATCTTCCACCATTTTGAGTGTTCTTCTGTAAATGTTGATCGACATTGTAGAATATCATATGTGTGTTCACATTGGCATAATTTTCTTCATTTTCATGTCATGAATTCATCCTTCTAGCTTTGTGGGTTTAAGATAAGGAAGAATAGAATATAGAGAGGAGATAGGTATACCCCATACAAAAACTTGTATTTTAAAATAATTTTTATTTCTTGCTATCAATAACTCAATAAAAGTGATAGCACACAAATCATCGCATCTACCCACTGTAGTGTAGTCTATCCAAGTTTGGTTCTTATGTCACTTGTAATCTGTAGTCTTCAAAAGTATTCACACTCGTCATAGTATTTTGTTGTCTTCAATGTCTTCGGTACTTGTATCTTATAATCGTTGAGACATCTTTGGTGGAGGCCTTCTAGTCTTGATTTGAGTGAAGCATCAAGTTGATCTGCTTGGGAAAAAAGTCATCTTGTGAAATATCTTCATGAAGTGGGTAATGATCAATTAATTTTGAAAAGATAAGAGATCTGAAAACATTTGTAACTCTTAAGATAGGTGATGAGAAGTATGAGAGTTTTCTAAAATAACATAGAAATTATTAATCCTGAGGTTTTTATGAGGATAGGGTCATGATCTACAGTCCATGTGTGTTCTCATAACATCTGTAATGACCCCGAGTCTGGTAGGATACGAAGTCTCTATGCTTCAGTGTTAGTCCCTAGATCATTAGCTAGAACACAAAGGCGATGAAATATCATATACAACACAAGTCTTTATTACATGAATCGAATAATCTAGAGTTTACGATGGTATAAAGTGCAATAAATACAACTTGAGTTCCATAAATACCACAACCTAGTTGAGTGTAGACCCACAATCCTAACACACCTCTCATCAATCTTCCGACTCTGCACATTAAACCTACAACCAAATAAGTTGGCCAATACGTTGAATGTATCAGCAAATTACATCAAGGAACAAGACTTAGCCTATCTCTACATACAAGGCTAGAAGAAGGCTTGGTGGTTTATTTGTGTAAAGCCGATTTTCATTAAGTAAAATAGAAGTAGAGATAAAATCGTGTATCCTACTTTGCAAACTTTTTATAAGTAACATATAGTCGAGTGGCTTGCACTGGGTCCTACTAAGTCTGATACCATCCCCCAACCAAACACATGGAGTTCACCATATGCATGCAAAATCCTACTAAGTTTGAGCCTACAGAGCCAAAAGGATGCAACTCACAAACTTATGTTTGCAAACATTTAGAAAAAAGATAGAGGAAATCCTTCAGAGGGTCCATCCTTTAGATGCTCAAAGTTGTTCTTTTCCGTGAACACGGATAATCGATCAAATTATTTACTCTTGAAAGTTTGTGCACTTTACCCATAAACCACGATCAAGTCCTTTTACAAACAAGACCATGGCAAAACTTTCCCTTAGTAGCACCTCTACCTTTTTTGGATCCACCCATGACAAAAATCCTCCAAATGGTGGTACCCATGTGAGATTTCCTACTAAGTATTAGGCTAAGACAAAGCTCATATTGTATTGTGGTTGCACTGGAAGCTTCTGACTTTTTGAACATGGTGGACTTATTTGATCATGGACGATGGTCCTCCACAAAAACTTGAGCCTCCTGAGAGCCCTCGGGTTGCAGCCCTTGTTGATGCTCCCGACATACCACTCCTCCCATAAGAAAACTTAATTTTATTTTTAAGTAGATTTGAGGAGAAAAACTTGCTCTCATAAATAGAGCTCTTATATTTTAGAAAAAATCTTTCTTTCAAACCCTCATCCATATTTATATAGTACAAGCATGGCACTTAGAAATTTTTAGAGGATTCCTACTGGGAGTGAAAATATTCTTAATTATAAACTACTCATGGCATACTAAAAAATAGCATCACACTTGTAAAATATTTCTACCAAATATTTCTACTAAAAACTGAAGGAGATATGCCCTAGAGGCAAATAGTAAATAGGTTTTTATTGTCATATCTCAGTTAGTTCGTAATAGTTTCATACTGTGTTATAACTGTATTAATACGAAACATTAATACACGTGTGCTATGTAAACAAACCAAGTCTCTAGTTACCTCTAGCGAACTAGTTCATTGGTCATGAGGATGATCTAGGGTTTCGAGATCATGGGCATTTATTCCAATTGACAATGAGGTCACGTCATTAGTTGAATGATGAGATAGACAAACAACCCAACTAGTTGTATCTTAATGAGATATAGTTACAAAGTTCACCATTAATGATAAACTAAGGAAACCTCGCAACCTGATCCTTAGACTGTGAGGTAATGCAAATCACCGTTCTAGTGGGAGCTTAGATGGTTATCAAGTATCACTCTGTGACTAGGTGATCGAAAAGGTGTCACTCAGGTTTCCCAAAGGGGCGTGTAGAGGAGTACATATCAAGACCAAGATTTTCCCATCCATGTAACGGACAGATACATTAGTGTCCATCTCGGTGATGTTGCATTAATGAAGCTTGCAAGCGTGTGACTGGGTCACGGAATGCAACGACACGGAAACGAGAAAAACAAGTTCATCGGTAACGAGATCGAACGAAGGTATGGAGATACCGTAGATCAAATCTTGGGTGAACTAGGTATTAAGTGGCAAAGGGAATGGGAAATGACTGTTTACGGTTCAAACGACATTATCATCGTGGAATGCACAGGGGTCATTATGGGCATCCCGGTCCCGATATTGATCATTGATGGAGATCATGTTTGTGCCATTCCCGAGCCGGGGGAAAATACACTTAAGGGTACGATGAGCTAGAGATCCTCTATAAGTTGGAATCACCATATGAAAGAGAAAAGGAAACCGGAAAAATTCCGTGAGAGAACCGGAATCGTTCGGAGGGAATCTAAAGGGAACCGAAAGGTGCTTCGGGTCAAATCATATTTTTTAATATGTATTTACATGTTAATTAATGTAATTAATATTAAATATAATATTAAAATCTAATTTGAAGGGGTATTCCACTAATGGGCCAAACTTCTTAGGGAAAAGGGGCCTATGAGGGAAAACCTAAAGGGGGAAGGGCCAAGGCCTAGCCGCCTCAAGGGGGCCCACCCAGCCAGCCTAGGGCTGTGCGCGGGGTGGGGCCAACCCCTGGCCAGCCGGCCCATGGTGCCCTAAGGGCCCATGCGCCTCTCCCCCCTCTGTCCCTTGTTTAGTCCCACTTGGGAGAACCCAAAGGAGAGGGCACACCCCCTCCCCCTATATAAAGGGGTGCCCATGGGTGGGAATAGACACACCAATATTTGGATAAGTCCTTTGGTTGACTTTCTCCTTCCCTCTCTCTCTCTCGTCTCCATACATTGGCATGGTCCCAAGTAAGGACTGTCCGAGCATGAGACACCGCACCTGCAGCACGCCGTTGCGTTGTAGGGATTCCAAGCCGGAGATCTACTTCGGCACTCCCGACAGGGATCAAGGAGCTGGAGGTCGTCATCGTACACCGTATGTGTACGAAACCACGAGGGGCATCACTTGAGGAACCTTAGATGTCATGAGCTGGAGTTGCTGCACGATAAAGAAGAAGCAAGGGGTGACCTGCGAGGAGCGTCGCGACCTTGAGGTTGGCTACGAGTACGACTACTTCAACCACATTCCCCTCGAAATGTTAACCGCATATGATCTACAAGGGTATGTATTCTATATGCTCCGGCCATTACTGCATTACTACATAGATAGATCTTGGGCATTAGGAAGTTCCAACGTAGAAAAAAATTTGTTTTCTGCTACGGAACCCTTCAGTGATATCAGAGCCGATCTATGTGTAGGAGTGATGTACGGCCAGTAGGCACAAGTTTTGTGCGGTCATTTATCCCTTAGTTGTTACCCTCTAACGTGTACTTGTTTATATCGCGGCATTGTTTGATGAAGCGGCCCGAACCGATCTTATGCGTATTCGTACACGAGACTAGTTCCACACTCGACATATGGATTGTACCGTATAAGTGGCTAGCGGGTGTCTATCTCTCATTCAATAGTTGATATAGCATTTACAACAGAGGGCCCCGAAAGGAGTGTAGTAGAGAAAACTTTTGGATCCATGTTGTGGTTGGAAGGTTCGTAGATTAGAAATGGTTCTATTCCGAAAGCCCTAACAACCACGTAAAACTTGCAATAGATAAAGTAGAGGCATCTAACTTTATTTTGCAGGAAGGCATGTGATTTGATATGGTCATGGTTGTTATGAAGGTAAAGTAGTTTACTTTTCTGTTACTAAGTAGTATAGTAATAGTCATCGTTCTGATGGACGACCGGGTGGTGGCGTCGTGGACTTGGCATCAAACCAAGCGGCAAGATGGATATCATGCCGGAGCGCTCAATGGAGATCAAGGAGCAAGAAGAAGGACCATATCATATCACAAAATTTACATGTGATGTTGATACCTGCTTTATATCTTATTATATGCTAGTATTAGATACTCAACGGTAGCAAATAAGATAATCCCTATATAATTTCAATGATAGTGTTCCCCTTGTGTGTGCACCACCAAGAAAGTTTGCCATTATGAAGCTGACCATGACGATCGGGGGCTAGACATATGTACATTCGCATATAGTGGGTGTAAGCCATGTTGCACAACGAATACACACAAGTTAGATTTGGTGAGCCTAGCATGTGTAGACATGGCCTCGGAACACAAGAGACCGAAAGGTCGAGCATGAGTCACATGGTTGATGTGATTGACATTGGGGAATGTCTACCTTTGATGTTGCACTGATGGCCATGACGGTCGGGGGAGGTGCAAAGGATTAGGATCATGTGATCACTAAAATCGTCCAGGGGATGACAATTTTAGTGGAGCTCAATTAGGATTGAACTCATATTATGAACTTATTCTATATGTCTGTTTGCAAATATCTTAGTAGATCATGGCCTATCCCATTGAGGTCCTTTGCAACCATGGGAAATTTATTGCTTGATATGGAGCTTAGCAAAAGGGTCCAACTTCATAGATTAATACCCACGCCCGAGGGATATCCTCGTAAAAGGTGATCTTCTCTTCTTGATAAAATGACCATTAGGAGATAATCTGATGACTCCGAAATGTTTGTGTGTTCTCCATAATCATCCAATAAGCCATTCTCCATTCGATGGAGAGTTGGATTACAATCTTGTATTCTGCAAGATCCGGCACATAAAGTATGAGCCGTTGGATGAGTTTTCTTCCATGATGGATGAAAAAGGAAATATTTGGAGAAACACTTCGGAATCTTGCATTAGAGTTATGAATTCTTAGAAGGGCTTGATTGCAATGGAGGTCATGAATAAAAAGGGTATATGTTAGATATACAAAGTTATAAATGTAATTCTTGCAAACCTCGTTGCAGTTTATATAAGTATTGGATACTTGTCCCATTTTGTGAAAATAGGATGGTCTGCTTGAGAATTGCTGGAATTGAGGCAATGTGGCAAGATGACGGCAAGCAAAACAGTTGATGGCCGACATCACCCCTTTCCTCAAAGGTTTATCATTTTGATTAGTGGACTTGAATATAATTTGTAATCCTTGTTTGTGTGTCTTGCTTTTTGCGAGATGATTGTTCATATGAACGAGTTACAAGACAGTTGTACTATTCTTATGAAAGATGTCGTTATGGTCGCATTACGATTATAAATGAGTTACTCTCAACACTATGTTAATGATAATAGTTTAAACATTTATAAAAGATTGGAATGCTAAAATATATCCAAATTCTTAGTAATGACATGACGCTGTAGTTTAAGTCATTTTGGTTACTTCATGTTCTTCATTCTAAATGAAGATCGGGGTCTTAGATGCTTTATCCAGAGACTTTGTAAAACCATGCCTCATTGGGCAGAATGACTAAAACTCCGCATTCTGGTAAAATGGTGATATGCGAAGAAATGTTGAACTTTATACATAACGATGTATCATATTTTCAATAAGATAGTGGAAATCATTATTCATACTTAATGTTGAATCTTATACATAGTGATGTATCGTGTTTTCAACAAATAATGGAAATCATTATTTCATACTTAATTGTGGACTTAAGTGAATAGGCGTATTTACTTAATGAAACATAAGTTTGAAACTGTTTTGAACAGTTCAAAAGATTTCAAAGTAAAGGAGGATATTGAATTAACAAGAATACAAAAGTCTCTTCGATTTGATCGACATGACTAAAGTATTTAAGTTAATTTTGGCATAAAAGGACATGTGAAAGAGGTTCACAAATTATGATAATAGGGCAAATTCAAAGTGTATTGAAATGTCTAAATATCATAAACATTATGTATTAGATACATATGGTATAATATTATCTCTTATCGGGGTTATAGTTATCATTTAGAGTTAGAGATCAAAATGAGCAAACACTCGGTTAAAATACATATGAACATCTAAAAGATTCGTGGAAACAACTGGCATGTTCGAGTTTCTAGAGGTTTCGACAATTCAAAATCGTGGTGGATAAACAAGTCTTTGTAGCGTATTCTTAGGTAACTATAAATACATCTTCCAAAAAGGGACAAACCTGCTGTTGTCCAAAGTTGACGTGTCTTGATGAAGATACATGTGGAAGAAAGTAAAAGATCAAAACAAGGTATTTGACCTTGCCTCCGAATTGTTGAGTGGCGCAGCAGAATTTGTTTCATGAAACCGAACTATTCAAATAGAGGAGAAACTATTGATAACGATCATAAAGTTTCAGTGAATACTTTTACTAAGAAAATAGGATTCAATGATATATTCTGCAAGTTTGTGGAATTGCATTATTGATTCACTTGTCGTGTTATTTGAACAAGACATACATATGAACTATAAAGAAGCGTGATGGACCTAAGTACGAGAAATGACTAGGAGTCATAAAATCCTATATTAAATTACATTTAAGATTGCAAAGTAATATGTTACTTGATCTTATTAAGTAAAGAAGTTTACTTGATATTTCTAAATGACTTCAAAGTCATAAGATGGAAATGAAACTTAATGGAGACGTAAAAGCTCGATTTGTCACAAAGTATAGACAAATTCAAGGAGTTGACTACAAATGTTGCGATGCTTGAGTCTATTGGATTTACACAAGCAATATATGGATATTGAAGTCTCATAGCTGGAATTCTCAATTTGATGATGATCAAAGAATTTTGGAATGTCCAAGATTATCGAGAGGACCTGCATTTGAGTGGGAGCTAATTATCTTGGAAAAATCTTAATATGTAAGAGACATATTTTGAGTGGGAGCTAAGTAGCTTGGCTAAATCATAATATGTATCAGACATATTTTGAGTGGGAGCTAAGTGAAATCCCTGGATCTCAAATATGGATGCCATATTTGAGTGGGAGCGTGAAATCATTCTGGGATATGTGGACGACATATGTGAATGATGTGGTTGGTGTTAATAACATTCAAGTAGATAAATAAGGATGAAGTTGAAAGTTATTAAACAATGAGATCTATCGAGATAGATTGGTAAGTTTGATAAAAAATCAAATGTCGAATGCTTCCTGGACTTCATTCTGAAATATGTTCAGAATGTCCTAGACAAGATTCTGAAGAAATTCAGAATGGAACAAGGTAAGAAAGAAGTTCTTACTATATGAAGCAGTGTCTTGGTATTACAACGATGGTTAAATAGGAAGAAAGAGATGTGTTGCATCTCCTATGCCTCAGCCACAGGTTCTTCCATACAACCATATTGTATACTCGACATAATGTGACCCGAAATTCTGGCTGGAAGGACAAGCTCTTAACTGTAAGAACATGTCTTGAAGTGATTCTTGAGTTAATCACTGAACCAGAAATAAGTTTGTACTTAAATGGCAAGAAGCAAAGTAAGGGGCATAGTTTCATTTCATGCACTACGATCTACATAGATATAGAAGTATAAAGGCTCCATCTGATGTGATGTATATTGTTATGGCGGGACTAGTTCACCTTTAACGTAGAATGATGTGTCCCATGGCATAGTGCCCATGAGAAAGCCCTCGAGGTTGATCTAAAGTCACTGTAGGCTTCTGGTAACTGGCCTCGTTCTGCTGCCATAACTGCCGTATATACACAAAGGATTGCAAAGTGTGTTTCAAAGTTTAGATGACAACAGTGAAAACAACCGTCATTATAAACACTAGAAACAAAGTCTCACTTTGTCGCCAAACGAATACTTCAACCCATTATGAGATAATGGTATGAATGTCAAAGTTAGGAAGACATTAACGATTTGCAAAGACATAATGATTTGGTAAAACAGAACATGGACATGACATTTGTCGTCGGATTGATGACAAGTACGCCATGAGGGGGTCCTCGAGGCGTGCGGAAGAGAGGGGTGTGAGACGTACGGTGTTCCGGGACGGTGAGCACACAAGTTTACCTAGGTTCGAATCCGCCGGCTTTGGACCGATCCTACTCCTGCTAGCAATCCAATAATACGGCAGAGCCGAAATATGGGTTACAAGGGTTCGCCTGTGCAAGTTGAGATTGTAGACTATTGAGGGTGCCCTAAAGGCTCTCCATAGGACGGCTTATATAGATATCTGGCCTAGGGTTTACAGGAGAGATCTATCCGGCTACGAGTAAGAGTCAGTTACAGAGTACATCTTGAACTACAAGTAACACTATGGGCCTAGGTCGGTAAGTCTTCTGGGCCTTCCCGTAGCCAGATTGGACTCCGTCTCTTCTCCCTGACTGGGCCGCCCGTGAAGCAAAGCTCTAACCCAAAGTGGGCCACCCTGGTCAGTGAGGAACTGTGAGGATACCCGGAAAGTATATCCCTAATAGCAGCCCCCGGAAGTCTCCAAGATCCAAAGTCAGATTCATCATCGTCTAGCTTGATCTTCGGCTTGCAGAATCTTGAAGGGTTCCTAAAACTTCATAATAAAAAATACGATCCGGGTCTTAAAAAAAGTCAGACCTATCAACAGGTTACTCGGATTTTCCGGCTTGATTTCAAACTAAGCCAGAACTTGGTCTCTAACGCCACCTGACACCAGTCATGGTCAAGTCATGTCATCTGACAGGCATCCTGTCAGCACGACCGTTGGTGGGTCCACAGTTCGCAGAACCGAGGTGTCGTTTCAATGCGTACACAGAGATCGAGGCGACATAATCATCGCGTGGGTCCTTCCCAGTTCCTTCCACGATGCGTGGCGGCTACACTGTACCATTTGCACGAATCTTGGCGCGGTTAGGTGGATATAAGGGGTGAGGATTCTCCTCCTCCTTTCTTCACCTATTCCCTTGCTGTTTCTTCTCCTCCAAATCTCCCCGGCGCACAGAGCTCCTCTGCTTTCCCCAAAAACTCCCAGCGCCGCCCATCTTAGGTCACCGGTGCACCAGAGAAATGGCTTCATCTTCATCTTCCGGTTTGGCGGCGGCAGCGATGGCGGAGGCAGCGACAGAAAATGAAAGCTTTCGCGGGGTCTAGATCCCCTGCGTGCTCGATGATGAGAAGCTCCGCGGCATGGAGACAGAAGGGCTCCTCCGCGCCGGCGACTGGCGGAACAGTGTCGGGGAGACCATCCCCAACCCGCGCGCTGGCGAGTGGGTACACTTCGACACCCACCTTGACAGAGGTTTGTCGTTTCCTCCCTCGGAATTCTTTTTTGAGGTGATAGATCACTATAGTTTTCAACTCCACCATCTTCCTCCCAACTCCCTCCTAGAGATGAGCGCCTATGCGGCTTTGTGCGAGGGATTTCTCGGCATTAGGCTGAGTCTTACCTTATTCCGGTATTACTTCCATCTCCGGAGAAATTCTATCACTGTCGGTAATCCGTATATTACCGGTACAATTAGCTTTTCACTTAGACGTGAGCGCGCATATCCCAAGATTCTTGCCAGTGACTCGGGCAAACAATGGCCAACCACCTTTTTCTATCACAAGGATACTCCTGCTCCCGGCAAAGCCACTGCTTTGCCGGCTTTCGTCGACGGAGCTGGCATGGCCCAACCGTCTTGGGACGAGGTCCCTCCGGCTCTCAGTGACGATCTGATCCTTGCTAAGAGGCTGATCGAATATCTGATTAAACACAAAGGATTGAAGGGATCCGACTTGGTCCAATGCTGGGTGTCACGTCGGATCCAACCCCTTCAGTACCACGGAGACCGACTGATGCACTCCATCACGTCATCCAAAAAATATTCCCTCTGCATCATCCCTAGAGCCTATACCTCGCAAGGTTACACAAGACAGATTAAATGGCTAATAAGGGAGCGGATCGAGAGGAAGATCCCGGAGGTTTTTCTGGATATGCATACAGCGGAAAACCCCGTGGTGCGGGTAAGCTTCTAACATTAAACCTTTTTAGGTGTTTCATTCTTTAGATTATATCACAATACTGATATGTTTTCTTCTCTTCAGCTTGCTGACCTCCCCGAGTCGGAATTTGCTCCACTCGAAGGATATCCTCCAGAGTTTTCTTAGGAGGTAGAACTGGTCCCATTGCCGGAAACTGTGTCCAAGAAGCGCAGGGCTCCGACAGTGGCTGTTGGCACAAGGAGGTGCTTGTTGTGAAGAGGTAACTTTCAACACAACTTCCGCCTTTGTACTTTACTCGAATTTTTCTTCCGAGATGTAATGTTTTCGACTCTATTACATTATCAGAGCTAAGCAGCTCATCAAGGGTAAGGGGAAGGGAACTTCTTCAAAGCCCCTGCAACGGATGAAGCTTACCATAGCTTCTCCTGCCGTAGCTCCTCCGACTCCTGCCCCTCAGCCTTCCGCAACGCCAGTGATCATTCCTTCTTCGGCTTTCGCAGAAGATCCGGCTCCTTCAACGGAGCCTACGATCCTTGAATCGCAAACTAACGTCACCATGAGTGAGTCAGGTATAGATAAGGGTGAACCCTCTTCGGGTAATGATCCCTCGGCAGAAACCTTTGCCAAAAACCTTCTCAGCAATCCGGGACTTGCCAAGTTTGGCCTATCTCGGAAATCTGCAGAAGAGACCCAGCAGTTGGCCAGGCAATGCCTAGAGAAAAGAAATCTATCTGCCGAAGAAGAAGCGCAAGAGGCAGAGGACATCAAGCACTCTGACCTTCTTGAACAAGTGCGCCTTTGCAACGAGAGGATAAGGTCCGGTGAGCTTCCAACTGCTCCAGTGACCCCTCTGACTCTCGCTGAGAAGGTTGCTGTTGAAGTGAATGCGAGTTTGGATAAACTTACTCGCGAACAATATGTAAGTCAGAATTTTAACTCCTGTTTTTCCTTTATTTCATATCATATCCTCTAGCCCCCAAGCATGAAGTAGGATATATAATCCAGGTTTATGCTTCCTTAGGATGCCAAAGAATGAACTAGTGTAGCCCCCAAGGCTCGTGCTGATATTAGTAAAAATATTAGCCCGAGTCTTTAGTAGACTTCTGACTTTGGGTATTCTGACTTACAGAAAGTATATTCCTATAACCAGGATTTGTTGAAAAATGTCTGCAACAAGTGGAGAGAGACCAGAGCTCTCCGATTTAAGAATGCTGAGCTTAAAGTTGCCAAGGATGAGGCCGAAGGTAAACATTATGAGACTTAAACCTTGTCTTTCATGTTTTCATAGTCGAATTTTTACTGAACTGTTGTTCTTTTTGACTTACAGCGCTGGTAAAATAGTCCTACGCTATGATTGAAGAGGCCGAGAACCTCAAAACCTTGGTGGTGGAGAACAAAGAGCTTCGCCAAGAGCCGGATAAGCTCAAGGCGGATCATGAGAAGAGCATAGCTCAAGTTCTCGAGTCCTCCTCCATGGTTACTGACGAGCGTGATCGTAAGATTGCTGCTCAAGGTCAGAAAATCTCGGACCTCAATAATGAGCTGTGCAGAGAGAAGGACCTTTTTGAGGTGCTCCGAGCTGAACTCCAAAGTCTTTGGGAAGAGAAGACCAAAGTTGATGACGTCATCTTCGGTATGTTCTATCTGTCTGATTTGTCTATTTTCTTGAACTTCTTTCAATGTCGGATTTTATTAACTGTTTTGTGTATAGGTCCTCCGAACTTGACGGATTCCACCTCCGCCGAGCCCCGCACCCACCGGCTTACCCAAGTCGGTGACCTGCTTCATGACTTCCGTCAATCCCTTGAGGATATTGGCGAAGCTCTCAAGATTCCGGACAGACATAACATGTCGGATTTTCAGGTGCGGGACAAGGCGAAGGAGATGCCTCAACTTGTTCAGGATTGGAACATGTCTTACGCGCGGTCTGCAGCGCAGAACGCTCTTACCATGGTCATGAGACACCATGGAAACATGGAAATATGGCAAGTGACCAGAGGGTACTGCAAGGTGGATGAAGACGGCCAGGAGCAGGACATCAAAGCCATTATGGACTCATGTGCTGGATATGGGTGTCACGTGGCTGATTTAACCAGCTACGAAACTCCTTTCTTCACCCGCGTGGACACTCCACCTTCGCCTCCAGAAGAATCAGTAGAAGTTTCCGACGATGACCACACCATATCGGAAGTAGACATCTCGAAACGATATCAAGGCGATGTATCCAGCGAGCCGGCAGCTCCTTCCTCTCCTCCTGCATCATAGATTGCCAAAAATATTTGTATTATTCTGAAAAACATGATGGATCTGTAAATATGCAGTACTATAATTTTGCTAGTGCTAAGCTTTTGATCTATTCAACACTTTTGGCTTTAAGTTTTTGTGTGCCTGAAATGTTTACATAAGCACTTGTATTTTGTCGCCTATACTTATCGTTTATCTGGCTTTCCGCCTCGTCCCTTTCGCGAGCCGGCTAAACCTTCTGCACGGAAACTTTGCCGAGCAACATAGCTCAATTGGTAAACCAGTTTAAAATCGGAAACAAAGCCGGCTTCCAGTACCAACAATTCACTACTCGGAAAATACCCACATCCGGCAATCAGACAAATAACCAAAGTATAGAGTAGAAATTTTAGGGTTATACCCGAAGGTAGAATTTTTAGAATCGGAAATCTAAACCAGAACAAACATGAGCATAAAGTACTTTCAAGTATTCTAGGATTTTCGACTATGACATGATCATTAGGAAATAAGATGGTAAAAACTTCTCAGGAAAAAACTTGATGCAACCAAGACTTTTATTTCTCACAAAACATGTACATATATATGTTTACAAAGAAGGATAAATTAAGAATAAAAGGACATAGCTGAGCAATATTCCATGGTCTGTCTAACTCATCCAGATTTGTACTGCCTCTAGCTCTCTTTCTCTTCTTAGTAGCAGGTCTTTCTTTGACTGGCCTCATGTCAGTTAAGTAGTACGAACCATTGTGCAATACTCGACTAACTAAAAAGGGCCCTTCCCATACCGGGGAAAGTTTGTGCTTTCTTTGCTACACAAGCCGGAGAACCAAATCGCCTTTATTGAAAGATCTGTTTCAGACTCTCTGGCTATGATATTTGCGTAACTTTTGCTGATAGGCTGTTGATCTCATTTTAGCAACGACGCGAACTTCTTCGACTAAGTCGAGATCATTTTGTCGAGAAATCTCGGTGTCCTCTTCAATATACGCGGCCACTCTAGGAGAAATATGAATTAAATCACTAGGAAGAACTGCTTCTGCACCATAGACCAAGAAGAAAGGTGTGTATCCGGTTGACCTGTTCGGAGTTGTTCGTAAACTCCATATTACAGAGGGTAATTCCTCTGCTCAAGCCCGCGCAGCACGTCGTAGTGGTGCTTCGAGTCTCGGCTTTAGGCCTTATAGGATTAAACCATTTGCTCTTTCGACTTGTCCATTAGCGTGTGGATGTGCGACTGACGCAAAGTCAAGCCGGACATTTTGCTCGTTGCAGAATTCAGCCAATTCTCCCATAGAGTAGTTACTCCCGTTGTCCGTGATAATGCTATGCAGATAACCATACCGGATTATGACATCCTCTACAAATCTTTTGGCTGTTGCTCCATCACAACTAGTGACAGGTTTAGCCTCTATCCATTTTGTGAACTTATCCACCATCACTAAGAGGTGAGTAAATCCACTTGGAGCTCATTTAAATGGTCCTACCATATCAAGCCCCCAGACCGGAAAAGGCCATGTTATAGGTATTGTTCGCAGCTGATTAGCCGGAACATGAGCTTGTTTGGCGTACTTTTGGCAACCTTTGCATGTCTTGACTAATCGTTTGGCATCTGCCTGAGCTGTAAGCCAGAAAAATCCGTGTCTAAAAGCTTTTGCCACTAAAGATTTGGCTGCAGCGTGGTGACCACACTCGCCTTCGTGGATTTCTCTTAAGATTTCCACTCCTTCTTCCGGAGATACGCAGCGCTGAAAAACCCCAGAAACACTCCGCTTATAGAGCTCACCTTTAACTATAGTATAGGCCTTTGCTCGTCGGACGATCTGCCGGCTCAGAACCTCGTCTTCGGGTAATTTGCCATCTACCAGATAATCAAGGTAGGGTTGAGTCCAGCTAGGAATTACAGCTAGAACTTCTATTAGAGGTGAGTCAGATTTGGTCGGATATTCCTCATCTACTCCCTTTATAGAGGGAACTTTGAGGTGCTCTAAAAAAGCGCCATCCGGGACCTCTTTCCGCGCAGAGCCTATCCGAGATAGTGCATCTGCTTCCTCATTTTTTGCTCGAGGGATGTGTTGAACCTCAAACCCTTCGAATGATTTAGATAAATCATCCATGACAGCTTTATATGCTGCCATGTGTTTATTTGCATTACAAATATCCGACACTTGTTGAGCAACAAGATCCGAATCTCTGTAACACATCAAACGTTGGATGCCAATATCCTTAGCAATCCGGATTCCGTGCAGCAGTGCTTCATACTCAGCAATATTATTTGTCGATGTGAAGTGGATCTGCAACACGTATAGAAGTTTATCTCGTTGGGGTGATTTGAGCACCACGCCATCCCCCGGGCCCGTTCGAGCCTTAGACCCATCAAAGTAGAGGGTCCAATATTCCAACTCAGGAAGGGTCATATTCTCCTTCGTCTCTGTCCAATCAGCGACAAAGTCAGCAAGGATTTGGGATGTGATTACTGTCCGAGGTTTATACTCAATATCAAAAGCTGAAAGCTCTATGCCCCATTTGGCGACGTGTCCTGTGGCGTCACTGTTGTTGATTATATCTCTCATGGGAGCTGTGCTCACCACGGTAATTGGATGCTCCTGAAAATAATGTCGTAACTTACGAGATGCTAGAAAAATACCGTAAGCCAACTTTTGATAGTGTGGATACCGCTGTTTTGATTCTGTTAGGACCTCACTGACGAAATACGTCGGACGCTGCACTAGGTGTTCCTGATTTTTCTCCGGTCTCTCCACCACCATAACGATACTAATGAATTTGTTTGTCGCAGCAAGATAGAGCAACATTGGTTCCCGTGGTTCCGGCGCAGCAAGGATAGGAGCAAATGAGAGTAGTTTCTTCAGGTCTTGTAGTTGTCGTGGTGGTGTCACGGCAGATGCCATGGATAGGCTAAAGGTGGGGACTAATATACGCTAGGGGAATCCAGGGAGGGATAATGAAGTGATTCTCCACACAGTTGTTTGTATTGCTCTGCTTCCAAGATTACAAGTGCTCCTAGAGCTGTATTGGCTAGAGGAGGAAGAAGGAGCTCTCTTACTCTCACCCACATACCACACCTGAAACCCTAGCCAAGCCAGAATAGCGGAACCCCTTCTACTGAAACCCTAGCCCCCCTTTTATAGAGGGAGCTCGGTCTCTGCCTAGGGCATACATGGAGGCATATTCCTAAGAATATGCCTCCTCCCAAAGTGGTAAGCCGACCGGGGTGCTTTTCCCCCGCGTCACACGTGCAGAGGCTACGTGAGCCTCTGCGGCGCCCGCGTCAGCCGACATGGGCGTCGTCACCCTTGTCGGCCACGCCCCAGTGGTCCTGTCCTTGCCTGCTTCGCTCAGGTAGTGTGTACCGGGGCTTCTTTTGACCAGCGAGATTCCTTCCTTCTCCTAGAAGCCAGACGTGACCCGGATCCTAGCTGATCCGGCCACACCTGTTCCTGCATACAAGTATAACAAGCACTTCCGACTTACTGCTTAAGTCGGTTGAGACTTGGTTAGGCGAACGCCCCCTGGTCCGGGTTACCCCGTGATTCGGCCTGCCTTGAGGCGACCCGGCCCGCATCCGCTTTGGCCTTGCCGAACCTCGGCTAACTCGGCCTTTATACCCCGGCGTGACCCTACCTGGGGGTATCCCCCCAACATTAGTCCTCGAAGCTAGTGCGGTATTAGCCGCCTTGGCCGCTAAGGCCACATCAGGTTCAATTCTGAGCTTTGGTCGTTATTGCCGAGTTACCTCTTTATCCCGGATTATGTGGATTTACGTTCCCTTCGCACATTCCAAGTTTTCACTTGCTGGCCGGGTTACCACGGTTCCATCCGGGTCTTGTTTCCTTCTCTCGTACGCCAACCCATGTGGAGGGTAATCATTATGTTGTCTTATTTTAAGGGCCAGCATAGTAACCGCCGCAGTAATTGTCAGTTATCACTGTGCGCAGGTCACGTCACGCCTGCCTCCTCGTTTACCGCATCACCGCGTGACGTCATGGGATCATCTCCGCTCTGTGGCCCTCCGTGTGGCTCCTCACTGATTGGCCGAGGCGGGTGATACACGGCCACTGCGTGTGGCTGATCCGCAGGATGCGATCCCACTCACCCCTTGAGGGAGTGGTAAAATAGTGGAGGGGCGCACCCCTTAGGATTTTTCCCCTTTCGCGCCCCTCTGCCCGCTGCTCTTCTCCTTCGTCTTCCTCGCGACCGCGCCGCCGCCAGTGCTCCCAAATAGCAGCATCGCCGCTTCACTTTTCCCTCACACCTCTGCATCGCAGCCACCGCTACGCAACTTCCTCGCCACGGGTCCTCGCCAATCCAGGCCTCTGCCCCCCGCCGCCGCTAGCGCCAACGAGGGCAGCGAAGACCAGATGACGGAGGAGGAGCTCATCGTCGCTGAGCAAGAAATGGAGGAGGACTCCGCGGCGGCTGACCATGGCGCGTGGGCCGGATCTTGGGTCTGCGGAGACGACCTGGATTGGCTCTACCGCACCAGGCGCATCCCCGCCGGCGTTGCGGCTCATCTTGCCTCCTCCGAATTGGCCCTCTCACCCAATCCGGGTGAGTATGTCGTGTTTTTGTCCCACTTCCAGCGAGGGTTGGGTTTGCCAGTCAGCGACTTTTTCCGGGATTGGCTTAACACCTACCAACTCCACCCGCACAACCTTCCTGCCAACGCCATCACTTCTATTTCCGCCTTTGCTTCCACGATTGAAGGTTATGCCGGATTGTGGCCCACGAAGGAGCTATGGATCCGGTTTTTCGGCCTTCGTCGTAACGTCATCCCAAACATCCACATCGATCCGGAGGACAAGCAGCTCACTCAATTCGGAGCTGCTTCCATCTCACCCCGGAGGCTTTCCATTTTCCCCCGGGTCACCGAGTTAGAGTCCTGCAAAGGGTGGGCCCGAACTTTCTTTTACGTCCGGAATACCGGCACCGAAGACTTAATCCGGTTGCTCCCCTATACTCTGGGTCCACCTAACCCGGAACTGTGGGATGCCGTTCCCAAGAAGCCCACGGCCTTGGCCAACCAGGTCAACAAAAGGTTCGTGGAGCTGAAGAAGCTGGGGTTGCGCAACGAGGACGCTATGATCACTTTCGTGCGCAACCGAATTTCCCCTCTCCAGAAGCGCACCCACAAGGTGTGCCACATGAGCTTTGGCCGCGACCCCAACCGGACCTCATCCTTCGAGCTGAGCAACACGGATATATATCGCCGGGTTAAGGCTCTCTTTACCACCCACAAGGACTTCTCCTCTGAGTGGACTTGGGGAATTGAGCATTATTGCCGCGATAGGCTTCCTCCCGCGGTAAGCTTCATGTCGCAAACTTACCCCGGATTAATTATATGTCGGTTATTGTGGCATTTTTGACTCTGCTGTTCGTTCCTTTATTCAGCAATTCCTTCAGCAGACCCTCGAGGACGACACCGATCCGACCCTTAAGTGGGCGCCGGACTAGGAGACACTGGATGAGGAAGAGCAGAACCAGGAGATGTTCCTCCCGATGACCGACGCTACAAAGCGACCCACGGGTAAATCCTCTTCTATTAGAGATTGGCCCAATGATGAAGATGACTCGGATGTCGAGGTGATTGAACCTGTTGAGGCTATCCCCCTTTCTTTTGTTTTTCCGGCATTAGCTCACCCTGGTGGTCACATCCACGAGGATCCTCCCCTCGCTACGGACGAACCTGTTCCGGTAGCACCGAAGAAGAAGCACGGGGCTGCTCCAAGTTCCTCCTCCGGACCTCCTCAGCCCGCTAAAAGGCGAAAGAAGTCCAGGGACAAGACTGCCTCCAAGCCAGCAGGCAAGGCCCCAGCACGAAGGGCTCGGAAACCCAAGGAGGCCCAAACCTTGGATGCGTAAGTCATTTTTCCTTCTATCACTTGCTCTTCCTTGCATTGTTGTAATTTCTCTCCTGACATTATTCTCTTTTGCAGGGCTCCGGTGGAGGTCACTCAGAGTGGGTCTAGCATCTCTTCACCGCTCCAACCTAGCCCTTCTCCCCCTTGTGACGACGAGTCACGTCCGCTGAGCCCTATTCCAGAGGGTACTGCGGCTGCTCTGGGTTCTGTTCCTCCTCGTTAAGAGGAGGGTAACCTTGGAGCAAGGGAGACCGGTACAACCGAGGCGGCGACATCCACAACTTCGGCTTCGCCGCAAACAGCAACCACTGAAGCTACCTCGGCACCAACACCAGCTCCAGTACCAGCAACCAAACCAACACAAATACCAACTCCGGCATCAGCACCAACTCCGGCTGCAAAAACATCAGCAGCGGCACCAAGTCCAGCGACAAGAGCACCAGCGCCGAGCTCCTCTGCCTCGTCCGAGTCTTCTCAACCTCGGCGAGGAACTGCCCCGGCAGCTCCTAAGGGGAAATCCGCTGCGACGACTTCCTCTTCCCAGCAAGCTAAGGGCAAGAAGGCTCCGGACACTACCAAGCCAACATTCGTCGAGGCTGGGCAGCGTACGCTCGCATCAATGCTTCCCAAGAAAGCTCCAGCAGCGAAGGACGCCCCTGCCGAGCCAACTGATGCACAGCAGATGGTTCTGCACACCAGCCCAGCCCTTGCCTTGATTAAGAGGAAAGAAGCGCACGCAAAGGGCTTGGTGGCGCCCCATATGCCTACCAGTGAGCATACCCTCCGAGCTTGATTGAATTTGTCATGAATTGGAACAAGGCAGAGGTAGTTCAAGATGCTGATCTCCCGGAGAAGTTTGGCCCCGCCAAGTTTTCCGCCCAAATGAACACAGCCGTTAAGGCAATTAACCTCGCCGGGCGGATGATGGAGGTACGTCGCTTCCCCTCTACATGCTGTAGATAATAACCATTAGTCCCCGAGCCTCTGGGGGAGTAACTTGTTACTCGATCGGATGCTCTTTAGAAAACTTACGTAGCTCCATGAGAACTTCGAATATGCACACACCTAGAGCCGGGTTAAGTTCCACTTGGCTCGGATTTTAGTACACTTCGAACATGCACCAAGCTAACTTATGTTTCTGTACTCCTTTCAGGTGAACACTAATCGCCGGAGTGCTGAATTCCAACGCTTGCTGGATACTCACAAGATGCTACGCGCAAAGCAGGCTACACTTATCGCGGAATACGAGAAAAGGGGTAAATTTCTTCCTTAGTGCTTCTTCGTTTTTCTTCATCTTCCTCTGTCGGACTAATCTTATCATTCGGTTTCCGCAGCTAGGGTGGAGGCTGAGAACATTATTATGCGGAAGAATCTGGAGCAGATCAAGGGTAAGTCATTTCTGTCCGACCTTGCAGTGCTTTCCATTTCCTTCTCTCCTTGGCTTGGCAAACATTCATACATCGGCTCTGCCGGGTCAACACACTATTTCAGCATCGCTTGAAGATAGTGTGCCCGTGCCTGATATGATGCTGCATTTTCTCGAACAAGCAGGGAAGCATCAAGGCGAGCTTAAGAAGAAAGATGATGAGCTCGCCCTCCTCCGGACCAAGGACAATGAGATTGCCAGGCTCAAGGCTGAAACGGAGAAGATGAAGGCCCAGCACCAATTCGAACTTCAAAAGGTTGGTCAGAATTACACAGAAGAGCGTGAGCGCCTCAATCTCCAGATCGCCAAGGACCAAGATCTTCTCAAGGAATCCGACATCCAGCTTGGGTCGGCGAATGCTGAGCTTGAGTAGCTTCGGAAGAGACGTGATGATTGCACCAAGGAGTTGACCCGGATCCTCAGCCATATATCACGTAAGTTCCTTTCCCTTATCCGACCTACTTCTCCGGGTTACTTCATATGTCCTTTCTTGACCTTCCTCCTTTGCCTCATTTCCAGGCAAATTTCCAGAGGGCACTGCTATTGCGAGCGCAGCAGTTGCCGACTTCTGCCGAGAAAGGGGTACTCCGGCCGCTCCTGATGGTGAAGGGATTCCTTATGACCTGGAGGACCTGTTGGTCAGCTTGTCATCTCGCGTGGAGCTCATAAAAAATTACAGCAAGGACATCCTCGACGCTGCAGCTCGCATCTTCAACACGTTCTGGCCCGGCGAAGATGCCCCGGAGACTACCGCAATTCTCATTGAGAAGCTAATGGAAACCGAGACCCAGCTCGACCTCTGGAGAGAGTCAGCTGGACGTGCCGCAGCTGATACCATTCTTCACCACATACTCACGTGGTATCAAAAGATCGATCTCAACCTCTTGACACGTCTGCACACAAGATTCAGATGGACCACTGACCCAGAGTGGGTAGCTCGGCGCCAGGCTTGCGCCCATAGCCTCATCGAATACGCTCCCATTCATGAATGGGTTGAGGGGCCGAGTTTCCTGGAAGCTGCTGGGGACGAAGTGGTTGAGCACGATGAAGATGGCTCGGATGGTGAAGGGGAAGATGACGCCTCGGATATTGAAGGCAGCAATGATGATGCCGAACTTCCTCCTCCTGATGCTCCTTAAGCGAAAAAACTTGAAAATTTATCAGATCCCTGGTATGTCGGGTGGAGTTGTATTCCACATACATGTGATATTTTGCTACTAAGTTCTTAGGCCGGATTAACTTGGGCGTAGTCCCCGAATTTCTTTTTCTTGTTCGTCCAATCTTTTGGCTCGGCTCGTGTCTACCTTGATTCAGTTTTACGACTTACGAATCCGATTTTCGAAAATTGTCTTAACAATACTGGGAAACTTTTAGACTTGGCTCAAAAAAATAAAACTGCATAATAACTTGAACATAAATACTAGGTTAGTCCGAAAAACAAACGTCGGCTCGAATAAAATCTTTTCCGTAGTCATTTTTCATGTGCTGCGCAATTCCAAACTTGTTCTCTTGCTTGCCATGAAGCCAATTCTTGTTAGACAGCAGCAAGTCGAAGAGTTGGGTTCTTGGTGCTCACACATTACTAATCCGAGTTAAGTAGAATAACTTATTCCAGCTAACGCACAAATAAACAACAAACATTATTAAGGCAGTCCCCGAGTTACTGCTCGAGGTGCCAACATTTCATTGATAAGCTCATTGCCGACATACATACCGACACATGAGATGACTCAGATACATACACTTCTTAGCTAAGTGTAGAAGGGACAAAGTAGAGCTACATTCCATGGACGCTTAGATTCCTCTCCGGACCTGTCTGCCTTGTTCTTTTCCTGTGGCTTTGCATCTATAAGATAATAAGAATCATTGTGCAATGCCTTGCTCACGATGAATGGCCCTTCCCATGGGGGGAATAATTTACGCATGCCAGCAGTACGTTGTACCAACCGGAGCACCAGATCGCCTTCCCGAAAGACTCGGGGGCATACTTTCCGGCTATGATAGCGTTGGAGATTTTGCTGATATATGGCGGATCTGGACAATGCCAGTTCTCTCGCTTCTTCCAGCAGATCAACATCATTTTGTCGGGCTTCTTGCACTTCGGCTTCTATGTATTGGGTGACCCTAGGCGAATCATGCTCTATGTCGGCTGGTAATACAGCTTCTGCCCCATATACCAGAAAAAACGGTGTATAGCCTGTTGATCGATTCAGACTTGTTCTTAAACTCCATAGTACTGTTGGTAGTTCTTCTATCCAGCACCCCGCTGATCTTTGCAGCGGCTCAATGAGCCGGGGTTTTATCACGGATAATACTAATCCGTTGGATCTTTCCACTTGTCCGTTCGACGCGGGGTGGGCTACCGAGGCTACGTCCAGCCGGATCTTCTTATCCCGGCAAAAACGCGCAAATGCTCCTTCCGCAAAATTTGTGACATTATCAGTTATGATACTGTGAGGATATCCGTACCTCAAGATGATATCTTTGAGAAACGTTACGGCCGTATCCATCACATTTTCTTATAGGCTTTACCTCAATCCACTTCGTAAACTTGTCCACCATTACTAAAATGTGAGTCATATTTCCCCTTGCTGGTTTAAACGGGCCGACCATATCCAAGCACCATACGGCAAATGGCCAAGTAATTGGTATGGTCTTGAGTTCCGACCTCGGCATATGTGTCTTGGTAGCGTACCTCTGACAACCATTACATTTTCTCACCAGTTCTTCTGCTTGCTCTAAGGCACTTGGCCAGTAGAATCCATGCCGGAAAGCTTTTGCTAACAAGGCTCGGGATGAGGCATGATGCCCGCATTCCCCCTGATGTATATCTCGGATGATTTCAAGCCCTTCTTCCGGGTCAACACATTGCTGGAGGACATTGGTCACACTTCTTTTGTATAGTTCGGAATTGATGATCGTGTAAGCCTTTGCCCTCCTCTGTGTTTGCCTGGACAGCACTTCCTCAGTGGGTAACGTTCCATCTTTCAGGAATTGAAATATAGGTAGTGCCCAAGCTGGTATTGCTCGCACAGGGAACACATCCTCATCAATCTCCATCTGATCCACCGGCATAACTTCAACCAGATCACGCTGAGCAGTCCCCGGGTCTTGCGAAGCAGTCCCCAGGTTTACCGAAGTAGTCCCCGGGTTTGCCGAGGCAGTCGCTGGGTTTCGCGCACCACTTCCCATGTCAATGTCAATGGGCACAGCTCCGGATTTTCTGTCTTCCGGGACATAGATTGAGTCGGTTTCTGGGGAGGGCCTGATGGATGGTTTCCTGAGGTACTCTAATGCTACACCCGATGGAATTGCTTGTCGGGTTGACCTGAGTTTTGGCAGCATGTCGGCAGCCTCATTTTCCATCCGGGGTACATGGTGAAATTCGCATCCCTCAAAGTAACCAGATATCTTCTGCACATGAAATCTATACAGTGCCATGTTTGGGTCAAGGGCATCCCACAGTCCCGACACTTGCTGCACCACCAAATCCGAGTCGCCAAAACATATGATCCGACGTATCCCAATCTCTTTTGCTACCTTGAGCCTGTGCACAAGTGCTTCATACTCAGCGACATTGTTTGATGTCGCGAAATGGATCTGCAGCACGTACTTCAACTGGTCCTTCTTTGGCGAAGTAAGTACAACTCCAGCACCTAGCCCGGTTTTCGTTTTTGATCCGTCAAAGTGCATCCGTCAATAGTTCGGATCTGGGAGTGGCGGTTCGTACTGCACCTCGGCCCAATCCACGAAAAAGTCCACCACAGCTTGAGATTTGATGGCTTCTCTTCCGTCATATTGCGGCGCATAAGGAGCTAGCTCAATTGCCCATTTTGCAATTCTGCCACTCGCATCCTTATTACTCATTATCTCGGATATGGGGGTCTCGCATATGACCCTGATGGGATGCTCCTCAAAGTAGTGCTTCAGCTTCTTAGCTGCCATGTACACACCATATGCCACCTTTTGATAGTGTGGATAGTTCTGCTTTGAGGCCGACAACACCTCGCTCAAGTAATACACTGGCCTTTGCACCGACTTACCTTCCTCGTCGCGCTCCACCACTATCACTGCACTTACAACTCAGTTGGTTGCGGCTATATAGAGCAACATTGGCTCATTTGACAGTGGTGAGGCTAATACTGGTGCAGTGGCTAACATCTTCTTCAAGCGAGCAAAGGCTTCATCGGCCTGCCATGTCCAAACGAACTTATCTGACTTTTTCATGAGTTGGTAAAGAGGCAATGCCTTTTCTCCCAACCGACATACAAACCTACTTAACGAGGCCAGGCAACCTGTGAACTTCTGGACATCGTTAAGACATTTCGGCAGTTCCATTCGTTCGATGGCCCAGATTTTGGTTGGATTAACCTCGATACCTCGGCTGGAAACAAGAAAACCGAGTAATTCCCCAGCCGGGACACCGAAGGTGCATTTTTCCGGGTTAAGTTTCATCTGGAACCTCCTTAGGTTCGCAAATGTTTACCTGATATCGTCAAGGAGCGTTTTGCTTTCCTTGGTCTTGATAACCACATCATCCACGTACACTTGTACATTTTGACCAATTTGGTCGTGCAAACATTTTTGCATACATCTTTGGTACGTTGCCCCTGCATTACGTAAACCAAACGGCATGGTGCGATAGCAATAAGCCCCATACGGGGTAATAAACACAGTCTTTATTTGATCATCCGGATTCAGAGGTATCTGGTGGAAACCAGAATATGCATCAATGAATGACAACAATTCACATCCAGCAGTTGAGTCTATGACCTGATCTATTCTTGGCAGCGGAAATGGATCTTTTGGACACGCCTTGTTCAGGTTCGTGTAATCGATACACATTCGCCAAACTACTGCCACGTTCGGATCAGCCTTCTTCTTCTCCACCAGCACCGGATTAGACAACCAATCCGGGTAAAGAACTTCCATGATAAATCCCGCAGCTAGTAACCGAGCTATCTCATCCCTGATGACTTTCTTCCTATCTTCGGCGAAGCGGCGGAGAGGTTGCTTCACCGGCTTAGCTCCGAGTCTCACATTCAAAGAGTGCTCGGCCAACTCCCTCGGAACGCCTTGCAAGTCATGTGTGGACCAAGCAAAAATGTCCCGATTCTCACGGAGGAAGCTGACGAGCTCACTTTCCTATTTATCACTTAACCCGGCACCAATTGTTACGATGCGCTCCGGGAACATGTCATCAATAGGAACCTTCTTGGTATCTTTCGTGGCCTGGAAGGAGACACTTCCGTGCGGGTTACTCAGCGCCGGCATATACTGCTGCGCGGACTGGGCCAATGCCGCCACTTCTTGAATTTTCCTTTTTTCCTGCGCATCCCGATTCTCACGGAGGAAGCTGACGAGCTCACTTTCCTATTTATCACTTAACCCGGCACCAATTGTTACGATGCGCTCCGGGAACATGTCATCAACAGGAACCTTCTTGGTATCTTTCGTGGCCTGGAAGGAGACACTTCCGTGCGGGTTACTCAGCGCCGGCATATACTGCTGCGCGGACTGGGCCAATGCCGCCACTTCTTGAATTTTCCTTTTTTCCTGCGCAATCACAAGCGATTCGGCTAAGTTAGACTCAGCCGACGCACACTCCATGGAACGTCGGAAATCCCCTGCAATGGTAATCACTCCGTTTGGTCCGAGCAATTTCATCTTCAAGTAGCTAATATGACAGCTTGCCATGAACTTGTTCAGCGTTGGCCTTCCGAGTAACGCGTGGTACGCACTTTCCAAGTTCACCACCTCGAACTCCAAATTTTCGGTTCGGCAGTTATCCCTCGTGCCGAACAAGACGTCAACCCGGACCTTGCCTATGGGCTCACAAGAAATGCCGGGCACAATATCATGGAAAGTTGTCCTCGTGGCCTGTAGCATGTTCTCCGAGATACCCAACTTGCGCATTGTGTCCGCATACATGATGTTAATGCTACTGCCATTGTCGATCAGTACCTTTGAGAACCTTACGTTAATGCTAGGTCCAATGAATGTCAGATCCAGCACCAACGCATACGAACCAGGGCTTGGCATAAGCTTGGGATGATCCCTGATGCTCCAGGTGATTTCCTGATCGGACCAAGGCATTTACCTCATCACTGCAGGCATTACTGCATTCACCTCCATATGCCTACGCTGCAAGCTCTTTCTATTTGTTTCCTCAGTGGTGAACACACAATAGCTCTGATGATGCTCCCTGTACTCATTTCTTCCCTCATTTCCGGGGTACCTCTGATCCGGCTGATGCTGATTTTCCACTTGATGAATTGCATCCCTTCTCTCATTGTTATCATACCTCGGCGGAGGGGGAGGCGACATTAGCTGTTGCGTGTTTGCTCCGGAGAGCAACTGCTGCCGGGGTAACTCCTACCGAGGCTGATCATTCCGGGGTGCCTGAGCATTCCCCGAACCACCTTGTTCAATCTTGCGCATCCACTCACATTGCCTCGTCATATGACCCGCTGGGTTATTCGGATTTGGCGTGTGAAATTTACACGGCTGATCTAACATCGACTCATAAGTATACCTCGGATGGTCTTTCCTTTCTTGCCACTGCTTCTTTTGCTCTGGTGTCCAAGTTTTCCGGCCATCGTTTCTTGGAGTCCACTGCCTTCCAGTTTTCTAACGTTGACTGCCCCCTGCTCCGGGCTGATCTTGATTCACAGCCGCAACTTGGTGCGAACCGTATCGATGATCCGGTCTATCACCTCTCCTTTTCCCTCTGTAGTCATTTCTCCGGGATGACCCGGTTCCATCTCTCTGGTAATACTCATCGTTTGACTCGTTTGATACGAGCCTAGGTTGAGTCGGATCACCCAAAGCATATGAATCCGCGATCCGGATCATCTCTGCCAACGTAGTTGGCATTTTCCTCTGCAACTTCTGCCACAGCTCGCTTGCATATCTGCACCCTTGTGCAAACCATGCTATGGCCTGTGATTCTATCACGCCCTCACACGAGTTTCTCAAAGTACACCACCGGGTTAAAAACTCCCGATCCGTCTCATTAGGTCTTTGCTTGCACATAGCTAGGGTCTGCGGCCTATTTGGCCTCTGATACGTACTCGAGAAATTGCTGATGAACATTTCCTTGAAATCTATCCAACAATTGATGCTTCCGGGCAGCAAATTGTTCAGCCATACCCTTGCTGGTCCTTCCAACATCTGGGGTACATATCGTACAGCCCATCTCAAGTTGCCAGTGGCAATTTTCACAGCCGTAGCATAGTTTATCAGCCAATCCTCCGGCTTAGTACTATCGTCATACGTTTTCGTGCCCCTGGGTAACTGGAAGTTGGGTACCGGTGGCTCCTTCATGATCCGGGGTCCAAAACATGCAGGACCTGGTGGACCTTGACATTCGATCTGTTCCGACCTATACAGTCGATCCAGTTTCAACCTGGCATCAAATCCCTGCTTCCCAATCTTGACCCTATCACATGATAGTCCGGTCTTTGGTATCCCGCGTTTGCCATTTCCGAATCTCCATCATTATACCTGTCTTGCTCTCGTGGAGCACCTTTCTGTTGCATACCTCGACCGACACTTTGCTCTTGCCTGGGTATATTCCGTTGCTGCGGTTGTCCTGCACCAGCCGAGTTTCGCTGTCCGGCATTGCCGTTGACGGTGTTCCCTTGACCAGCATTGCCTTGGTCGCGGTTACCTCGGCCAGCTTCACCTAGGCTCACACTCCATCGATCATCATTTTTCTGAGCTTCTTTTCCTTTCCCTGCCCGCGTTGGGTCATACGGGACGATCTGCTTGTTCCGTCTGGCCGAGGTTACTACCTCCTCTCTCCTTGGACCACCATGAGGAGACGATGCGGCTCCAGCGGATTTCTCCGGGTTACCCATCGCCGAATGGACGATCTTGGAGGCTCCAGCTCTCTCCAAGTTAACTCTGAGTAGTTCTTCGTTTTGTCTGTTCGCGATCCGAACCAGCTCGTTAACCCTATCTTGTTGTCTTTGACGGGCTTCACCTGTCAGACCCTCTAACTCGGATGCAGCTGCATCCGCTGCTCTGTGGTTCTTTGCCGGGGTACTATACCTCGGCAGCCCCGCGGACAAACAGTTTTCTGATTCCTCAATTCTAGTATCACCTTCTCTGTTCATCTCGCTCATGAGATTTCTCCCCTTCACTTTTACAGCGTCAACTTTGTTCGCCTTTGCGTACTCACGCAGCGTCATATTCAACGACTGCTGAGCCGCGGCTATCTTTTTTGCCCCTCTAGTATCTTTTGCCTAGTTTCTTCTAGCTCGGCCTGCGCTCGAGCCGGATCTACTGCTGCTACCACAGGGTTTGCCAAGTTATCCATCGCTTCCCTCAACACATTCTCTGGCCTCTCTAGTGGAGGACCCCTACCTTTCCTAGGTGCCATAGGCGTTACCTCCGGATCTGGCGCCGGATCCTTGCTTGCGCCTGCACTTGGCGTAGTCATCATCTGGCGCTGGGGAGCGAGCGATACACGTCCCGGGAACCGCAGTGAGGGGTGGCTCCCCCGCCTCGACGACGTGACGCGGATGAACACACGACACGTCAACAACAACGTAGACCTGTGCGTGCCGAGCTTGACGAAGAGGCCATTGCGCGGAAGAGGGCGCGTGCCGAAGCAGCCAGCATTGTCGCTGATGAAGTCCAGCGCTCCAAAGCGCTGAACGAGCCCGGAGACGATGCGTTCGCCGGTGCCGATGAAGTTTCCCGTCCGGATCTTGACCCCTGCTAGCGCCGCTAGCCCCACGGTGGGCGCCAACTGTCGTGGTGGTCTCACGACAGATGCCATGGATAGGCTAAAGGTGGGGACTAATATACGCTAGGGGAATCCAGGGAGGGATAATGAAGTGATTCTCCACACAGTTGTTTGTATTGCTCTGCTTCCGAGATTACAAGTGCTCCTAGAGCTGTATTGGCGAGAGGAGGGAGAAGGAGCTCTCTTACTCTCACCCACAGACCACAGCTGAAACCCTAGCCAAGCCAGAATAGCGGAACCCCTTCTACTGAAACCCTATCCCCCTTTTATAGAGGAGCTCGGTCTCTGCCTAGGGCATACGTGGAGGTATATTCCTAAGAATATGCCTCCTCCCAAAGTGGTAAGCCGACCGGGGTGCTTTTCCCCCGTGTCACACGTGCAGAGGCTACGTGAGCCTCTGCGGCGCCCGCGTCAGCCGACATGGGCGTCGTCACCCTTGTCGGCCACGCCCCGGTGGTCCTGTCCTTGCTTGCTTCGCTCAGGTAGTGCGTACCGGGGCTTCTTTTGACCAGCGAGATTCCTTCCTTCTCCTAGAAGCCAGACGTGACCCGGATCCTAGCTGATCCGGCCACACCTGTTCCTGCATACAAGTATAACAAGCACTTCTGACTTACTGCTTAAGTCGGTTGAGACTTGGTTAGGTGAACGCCCCCTGGTCCGGGTTACCCCGTGATTCGGCCTGCCTTGAGGCGACCCGGACCGCATCCACTTTGGCCTTGCCGAACCTCGGCTAACTCGGCCTTTATACCCCGGCGTGACCCTACCCGGGGGTATCCCCCCAACAGTAGTGCATCTTCAGCTTCATCGGTCCAAACAAAATCCTTGGTCTTTTTCAGGAGTTTGTATAGTGGTGTGGCTCTTTCACCAAGCCGGCTTACAAACCGGCTGACTGCAGCGATGCAACCAGCTAGTCTTTGTACGTCCTTCAGGCGAGTTGGCCTAGAAATATTGAGTATAGCCTTGATTTTGTCCCGGTTCACATCTATGCCAATTTGAGACACGATGAAACCTAACAATTTTCTGGCTGGTATTCCAAAGAAACATTTCTTCGGGTTAAGCATGATGTTGTATTTTCGTAGATTGGCGAATGTTTCCTCCAAGTCGGAAATCAGCATTTCCTTCTTTTTGGACATCACCGCAATATCATCCACGTATGCATGTACATTGCGTCCGAGTTGGTCATGGAGGCAACGCTGCATCGTGCGCTGGTACGTAGCTCCTGCGTTCTTCAGCCCAAAGGGCATCGTAACAAAACAGAAGGTTCTGAAGGGGGTTATGAATGAAGTTTTGACTTTGTCAGATTCCTTCATCCGGATTTGGTGATAACCGGAATATGTGTCGAGAAAACAGAGGAGTTCCGAGCCTGCCATAGAATTGATAACTTGATCAATTCTAGGCAGAGCGAACGGATCTTTTGGACAAGCCTTGTTCAAGGTAGTATAATCAACACACATCCTTAAATCAGTGGTATCCTTTTTAGGGGCCATTACAGGATTGGCCGACCACTCAGTATGGATGACCTCTTCTATGAATCCGGCTAGCTCGAGCCGTGCTAGTTCCTTAGCTATTGCCTTACGCTTTTCATCGCCGAAACATCGAAAGGACTGTTTGACGGGTTTAGCGTTTGGGTTTACATTTAAAGAGTGCTCGGCAAGTTCCCTAGGTACTCCGGTCATGTCAGATGGCTGCCATGCGAAGATATCTTGATTTGCTTGAAGGAACTTGACGAGCGCGCTTTCCTATGTGCTACCTAGGCCTGCACCTATCTGGGTCACCTTGGAGGGGTCATCATCCTTCAACGGCGTCTTCTTCGTCTCTTCTGATGCCTTGAACTCCGGATTTGGCTTTGTCACCTCCTTCTTCGTTGCGGGCATCTCGGACGGATCTATGCTCTTCTTGATCTCCTGGTACTCCTGGGCGTGTAGCACGGCTTCAGCAAAGGCGCTTTCTTCGAGTCTCCCCTGATAGTGATTACGCTATTGGGACCTGGATTTTTCATCATATTGTAAATCTAACACGGACGAGCCATAAAAGCCCAGTAAGCCGGACGTCCGAATATAGCGTGGTACGCGCTCTTGAACAGGACCACTTCGAAGGAAAGTGCCTCCGTCCGGTAATTCTTTGGAGTTCCAAAGGTAACATCCAAAGTAATCTCCCCAGGGAATTAGCTTGTCTTCCTGGGACAACTCCGTGAAAAATCACAGAGCTATGGTTCAGCTGGGTCTCCGAAGTCTTCATCCGGTGTACCGTTTCGACATAGAGAATATTCATACTGCTGCCGCCGTCCATGAGGGTCTTAGAGAAACCATAACCGTCAATAAGTGGATTGACGATTAAGGCGTATTTTCCTCGCCTGTGCAACTTAGACGGATGATCAGCGCGGTCAAATGTGATTGCCACCTCTGACCAGTCCAAGAATTGGGGGACAGCCGGAACTGTTGCATTGAGCTCATGTAGAACTGCTTTCTTAACCTTTGCTGGTTGAGATCTGAGGAAGGTGACATAAGTGTCTTTTTTGGTCGAAATTTTTTTCTTCCCTTTCGGCTTGGGATTTGAAGCATCAGCTTCCTCCATGTCGGAATCTTCCTTGGTCTCTTTATCTTTTTTGGGATTATTCTTTCCCTTCTTCCGCTCAGCTTCCCACGGTGTCATCTCTTTTGATGTCGTCGTTGAAACAACATTCAGCGTTGGTGTGGGACGAGCCCCCCTTGGCGTCTAAGTGATGCACACATGGGTTATTGGCAATGTTGGCCCAAGAGTAGGTTTTTCCTGGTTGCTGGTCTCCTCTACCTTGGACTCTTGAAGTCCGACGGCCACGCCCGCGGCCTCCGCCGCGTCCTCCTCGTCCTCTAGACCCGAAAGTAGCAGTGACCACTGCCATTTCCGCGTTGGGTTTCTCTTCCGAGGTATTTTTGCGCTTCTGAGCTTGTTGTTTTGGTTGTTTTGCCGACTGAGGCACAACTAGGGCATTGAGTAATCCCTCTGCATCATCGTCAGCATTTGCATACTTGCTCCCTGTTTCTATCATCTCTCCCAAATCAGTGACTTTGTCACACTTCAAGCGATGGCGCAGTAGACCAATTGGGAGACCTGCAATGAAAGCTTCAATCACAGTTTGATCATTTACTCCTTCACAGGAGTTCTTGGTGTCGATCCATCGTCCGAGGTAATCCCGGCAAATTTCTCTGGCTTTCTAGGTGCAACGCTGTAGGTCTCTGACCGTACAGGGCCTCCGGTATGTGCCTTCGAAATTCCGAAGAACGCACTTTGCATGTCATACCAGTTGTGGATGGTGTTCTACAGAAGTTCATTAAGCCATGATCGTGCCGTCTTCCGCAACATAAGTGGGAGATATCGGGTTGCGACCAGGCTGTTTCCGCCTTTGGCGATGCAGAAAGCTTGGAAAAAATCCTGTAGCCAGGTATCTGGCCGAGCAATGCCGTCGTAGGCTTGGATATGTCTTGAGATAGCAAATCCTTCCGGGAATCTCGTAGCTCTGATGCATGGTCCGAAGCACTTCGGGCCCATGTAGATATCATCGTTTTCGTAGCACCGCGCCTCTATGTTGGAATTGATCATGTGCCTTGTGTCGTTCGGGGATAGAGGTCGTCCCGAATGTTGGTTGTCGATGTGGTGCCTTGGAGCCAGACTTCGGCTTCAGCCACCACCTCCTCCGCCATGTCGTCCTCCTTGTCCCCCTTGAGAGCCGTTGTGATGACTGCTTGGTGGAGAGGGTGGGGTAGCTGGATTGTTTCCGGCTATTCTCCGGCCTCCGTCCGGAGCGTATTTATTCCTATTCCGTGGAGAGTCTTCACTACGACGAGCCCCCTACCGGCTTGTCCCGGCATGGTTTCCGTTGTTCCTTCGTCCGTCGTTACCACTACGACGAGGCTCTGTCGGACGGCTTGCATGTCTAGGAGGTGGCATTTTTTGACGATCCTCCTTCCAACGTTTCTCTTTATCTTCTCCCCTTCGATCGTTTGACTCTCGTCGGGGAGGATTTCTCGGATATAGTGCAGCAATGGCCTCTTGCTCGGCCGCTGGAGCGACGTTGCTCCAGTCACGTGCAGATCTGTGATGCTGTCCTGATGATCCGGTTCTGGAATAGTTGTCTTCCCGTCGATCGGAATGGTAATGCTGTTCCGGAACACGCTGGGGCCTTATATCATTCCAGGCCGAGTCTGTGTGACATTGGTCGGATTTGGAGACCAGTTTTCCACTTCCGGATTTCGCAGCCATATGTTGCTCCAGACCCTTGGTGAGTAGCTTGATGCCCAATCGAACCTATTCTAGGCCTGGGTTATTTGACAGGATATCTCGAGCTGCGACAGTGTTCTATACCGGTGTTGGGTACACCAGATCTCCTTTGTTGTGGAGACGAGGCATCCCTGGATCTCCTTCAAAGAGGACCCTGTTCACTTCCGGAAATTTACTGTCACGTGTGTAACGTTTTCGTGTCTTCTGATGCAACCGAGACATGTAATCCTAGGTGCCATGCATTTCTTTTCCTCCTCGATGTTTTTGGCTTCATCCAGGAGTTGTTGACGACGCGCTTCTAGGGCTTGGGCCCTTTCATCCAGCTCTTCAGTAGTAAGTTCTGCAGCTGTAGGGATAGGTGTGGTTAATGCAGCATCAATGAGTTTACGCGCACCTTCAGTGATCACGTGTCCATCCACCGATTCTTCTTTTTTCGGCTCTTCTGGGATAAGTGCTCCATCCGAGTCCTCTTCATATTCCTCGGCAATCACCTCCTATATCAGAGGGTCTTTTACCAGGGTCTTGTTCTTCTTGTTCTTCTTGTTCTTCTTCTTTGCCTTCTTGGCAGCACCGGTAGCAAAGACGGCTTTGGGTCCGTTTCCTGGAGTCAAGCTCTGATCGGTACTTTCGGACATCTGGACTTCGGGATTATCTCTGACTTCCATGTCATCCTGCGCTTTGGGAGAGTGTTCCCCGGATCCTTCATCCATGGCTTCTCCTTCCTCTACAGCTTTGGAGTTATACTCTTCTTCATATTCCGCGGAGAATTTTTGGAAATCTGCCGATGTCATCGATTCATCCGAGGATGCGGGTATGTCGGCGTTTGTTCCAATTGCCTCTAGCATAGAGTCGGTGTTGTCTCCAGCATCGGCAGAGCCGGATCCGGATCCTATGTATCCGACAAAGTGCGCTGCGTTCCTCCTAAGGTACCTGCGGCTCTCGCGATCAGCTTCGTCGAAACTTTTGATGGTCTCAAGAATTGCGTCTACGCTTGAGTTTTGCATTATCATACGCCGCAGCGTGTACCTTAGGAAAGGCATGTCTGTCCCGGCATCGTCAGAGCCGGAATCAGTGTCGTTGTTATGCTCGTCCTAGATTTCGACTTCGGCGGGAGGGTCGATCTGGGATTCGGTCTCTCCAAGGAGATCCACTCTAGATTCGACTTGGGCTGCTAGGTCTTCTTCAGGCTCGGATTTCTCCATTATCTCCGCAATTGGTACGGGCTGGGTGGGATTAGGTTTTTCCGAAATCCGGAACTCTGCCGCCTCCGCGGACAAAGGGGACCCAAAAGTTTCTTCTGCCTCTATCATCCCCGCTGGGGTGGGTGGGATAGGTTCAGCAAAACCGATGTAAACATCGATCTCGCCAAAAGACATGATTGTGTAGGAAGTCACGGCCTCCCTAGCCAGAATCCAGGTCTCGTCGAGAACGATGAGAGGGACATCACTAGCGTAGAGGATGCGACCGATGACGATAGTCTCGCCGATTCCGATTCTTGCAGATTCCGCTCAGAACGCAGATCCGAATCTCACTTCCCCATAGTGGGCGCCAACTATCGTCGGATTGATGACAAGTACACCATGAGGGGGTCCTCGAGGCATGCGGAAGAGAGGGGTGTGAGACGTACGGTGTTCCGGGACGGTGAGCACACAAGTTTACCCAGGTTCGAATCCGCCGGCTTTGGACGGATCCTACTCCTGCTAGCAATCCAATAATACGGCAGAGCCGGAATATGGGTTACAAGGGTTCGCCTGTGCGAGTTGAGATTGTAGACTATTGAGGGTGCCCTAAAGTCTCTCCCTAGGACGGCTTATATAGATATCTGGCCTAGGGTTTACAGGAGAGATCTATCCGGCTACGACTAAGAGTCGGTTACAGAGTACACCTTGAACTACAAGTAACACTATGGGCCTAGGTCGGTAAGTCTTCTGGGCCTTCCCCTAGCCGGATTGGACTTCGTCTCTTCTCCCTGACTGGGCCGCCCGTGAAGCAAAGCTCTAACCCGAAGTGGGCCACCCTGGTCAGTGAGGAACTGTGAGGATACCCGGAAAGTATATCCCCAACAAAAATTTCCATAAGCGTGCATGATCAATAAACGCATATGTGATATGGTTTATGATGAGTAAAATGCAAGCTAGATTATTTGTACTCTAGTGCAAGTGGGAGACTGAAGGAGATATGCCCTAGAGGCAAATACTAAATAGGTTTTTATTGGCATATCTCAATTAGTTCGTAATAGTTTCATAATGTGCTATAACTGTATTAATACGAAACGTTAATACACGTGTGGTATATAAACAAACCAAGGCTCTAGTTACCTCCAGCGAACTAGTTCATTGGTCATGAGGATGATCTAGGGTTTCGAGATTATGGGCATTTATTCCAACTAACAATGAGGTCACATCATTAGCTGAATGATGTGATAGACAAACAACCCAACCAGTTGTATCTTAATGAGATCTAGTTACAAAGTTCACCATTAATGATAAACTAAGGAAACCTCACAACCTGATCCTTAGACTGTGAGGTAATACAAATCACCGTTTTGGAGGGAGCTTAGATGGTTATCAAGTATCACTCCGTGACTGGGTGATCGAAAAGGTGCCACTCAGGTTTCCCACAAGGGCGTGTAGAGGAGTACATGTCAAGACCAGGATTTGCCCATCCATGTAATGGACAGATACATTAGTGGCCATCTCGGTGCGTTGCATTAACGAAGCTTGCAAGCGTGTGACTGGGTCACGGAATGCAACGACACGGAAATGAGAAAAACAAGTTCATCGGTAACGAGATTAAACAAAGGTATGGAGATACCGTAGATCAAATCTCGGGTGAACTAGGTATCAAGTGGCAAAGGGAATGGGAAATGATTGTTTACTGTTCAAATGACATTATCATCGTGGAATGCACATGGGTCATTATGGGCATCCCGGTCCCGCTATTGATCATTGATGGAGATCATGTCTGTGCCATTCTCGAGCCGTGGGGAAATACACTTAAGGGTACGATGAGCTAGAGATCCTCTATAAGTTGGAATCACCATATGAAAGAGAAAAGAAAACCGGAAAAGTTCTGTGAGAGAACCGGAATTGTTCCGGGAAAGTTCCGAAGTCATTCGGAGGGAATCGAAAGGGAACAGAAAGGTGTTTCAGGTCAAATCGGATTTTGTAATATGTATTTACATGTTAATTAATGTAATTAATATTAAGTATAATATTAAAATCTAATTTGAAGGGGTATTCCACTAATGGGTCAAACTTCCTAGGGAAAAAGGGCCCATGAGGGAAAACCTAAAGGGGGAAGGGCCAAGGCCTAGCCGCCTCAAGGAGGCCCACCCAGCCAGCCTAGGGCTATGCGTGGGGTGGGGCCCACCCCTGGCCAGCCCCTCTCTCCCTTGTTTAGTCCCACATGGGAAACCCAAAGGGGAGGGCACACCCCCTCCCCCTATATAAAGGGGTGCCCATGGGTGGGAATAGATACACCAATATTTGGAGAAGTCCTTTGGTTGACTTTCTCCTTCCCTCTCTCTCTCTCGTCTCCATGCGTTGGCACGGTCCCAAGTAAGGACTGTCCGAGCAAGAGACACCGCACCTGCAGCACGCCGTTGCACTGTAGGGATTCCATGCCGGAAATCTACTTCCGCACTCCCGGCAGGGATCAAGGAGCCGGAGGTGGTCATCGTACACCGTATGTGTACAAAACCACGAGGGGCCTCACTTGAGGAATCTTGGATGTCGTGAGCCGGAGCTGCTGCACGATGAAGAAGGAGCAAGGGGTGACTTGCGAGGAGCATCGCGACCTTGAGGTCGGCTACGAGTACGACTACTTCAACCACGTTCCCTTCGGAACATTAACCGCGTACGGTCTACAAGGGTATGTATTCTATACGCTCCGGCAGTTACTGCATTACTACATAGATAGATCTTGGGCATTAGGAAGTTCCAACGTAGGAATTTTTTCTGCTACGGAACCCTTCAAAAACATCTTACACGTGTATATTATTCTTTTAAAGGGAAAACATGCATAGTAAAAAAAATTGGGACAAAAGAGATGAACAAGTTGTAACTTGGCTCATGTTAATAATGTGTGTGATGATTGTATTCCTTCACCGCAAATGCACTTTGTGGATAATCTAATGCAGGGATAAAGTAATTTTATTCAAATCAATTGCAAACATGCAATTATGTAACAATACAATAAAAATGATGAACAAATGCATGCATGATGATTTAATATGTCACAATGATTGTATCTAAACATTATTAGATCCAATGATTCATATGAAAAAGCATTTAATGCATAAACAATTTATTAATAAAACTATATGGATTTAAATATAGTTTAAATCACTTTAATTCAACTTATGATGTTTCTGTAATATTAAATTGCGAATTAAATACTACTGGATAGGTAATTAAGTTTAGAACCCGTAGCAATTGGAATCACCAAAAAGGATTTATAAATCTTTTTCTATGATTAAATACTATTACAATGCAATTAATGGTTTTCTACAAAATCATCTAATGAAATAGTGCCAAATAGTTATGTTTATATTTTATCTAGATAGACATGATCAAAACAAAACAGTAATTAGTGTCACTAAATTTGAAGTTGTAGATAAGTTTTTTGCATTAAATACCAATTAATAAAGTTTAAATTATATAAAATTCAAATTTCAACTAAAGTTAGATATGATCTTATATTAATAATCTACATACAATTTGCAGTCCACTTATATATTATATGATACATTTGGATCTATAAATATTTCTCTATGATTTTTGGAAGACTGATAATTTTTGCCTTGTTAAATCAATTTTAAAATCAGCGGACGCGGAGCTGACGCGACTGCTAACCTACACTTACGATACGACGATGTGGCAAGTGAGTCGCTGACAATCGTCAGATCAAGATCGGGTGGCTACTAATACACGGCTCCCCTTCAGCGCGACTTGGTCAACCAAGGCTTGAAAGCGTGGCTCGACTCAGCTCACCCTAATCCTTACCATTTCAATTAGATCGGACACTGGCTGTTGATGATGGCAAGCTAGCGGAAACAACGATGATGGTGGGCAGCGGCGGATGCTCTTGTGGCAACGGCGACGATGGTTCTAATGATTTCTTATGACGGATAACTGGACGAACAGGGGCAGCGCGTCACGACGATGACAATGGAGGTTGCTGTAACATTCAAGATTTTAGAATGGGGAAATTTCATAGAATTCATGTGCATTGCATCATGGCATCATACAAACTTTCAAAATTTGAAACCTTGCTTCAATATTCTATTTCAAAATACTGATTATGTACCTATAAGGTATATACGAGGATATATAAAATCCATTATATTTATATTATTAAGTGTTGCTAAATATGATACTAAGAATATCTACCGAATTTAGAAAGATTTAGAAACAAATATGATATCGTTTGAAGTTCATATAAAAAGTACAAAAGAAATAAGAAAAACTGAAAAAGAAAAAAGAATAAAAAGACCTAACCTACCGAGCCAGCCGGTCTGGGTGGCCAGACTAACCCGGGGCCTAACTAGCGCGTGTGCAGCCAGCAGCATGGCCTGGCCCATAGCAAGCGAAGCCGCAGCAGCCATCAGCGCCCAGCCCGCTCTTCCCTCTCCACCCGCTGACAGGACGACCCCACGTGGCATCGTCCTCCTTCCGTTGACCTCATCCTCGACATACACTCTGCGAACCACCATGGCAAAATCTCCGATTCTTGTTCGATTTCCTTACCCCTTGCCATCGAAACCCTACAATATAATCCTTCGCTCCGCCGCCAAAACCCTTCCTAGAAAACCCATAATTTTTGGAGCCACGAATTTCTCACCGGAGTTGCCGCCACCATCCCCATTGAAGTTCTAGATCAAGGTCAAACTCAACATCCCCGGATCCTTGACCTTTCAACCTTGCAACACCGCTTCATCGTGACCCTTTTGTATTCCATGCAGAGCCACAGTGCCACCTCCAACGCCATCGGAGCTTCACCGTCCCCGAGCGCCTCTAGCCGCTTGCTGTCACCGCTACATGAAGAGGGGGATGACACAAGAGGCATGAAGGAGACCGCGAGGACCAAGGGAGAGCCTCCGTACGTTCCAGCACGCCGGAGGACTGCCGGAAGCCGCCAACCACTGTCACCGAATCGCCGCCGCCGCTAGTTGTCATCGTGAAGGGTGAGCCAGGAAGCTTTGCTTTGCTGACATCATATCCTGCGTGGACGTCCCAGATTAGAGGGACCTGTCGAAGTGGTTTTTCCCAATGTGAGCACGCCGCATGGAACCCATGTGGCCGCCGCGTCGATGCCCTGTCAGCACGCGCTGTCAGTGCACCGTTAGCGCTAGTCAGCTACCAGACCAACGCTGCCTCTGCCCGCGCGACCAACCAGATCACGCCATGTGGCGTATGCTGTCGGCTGAGTGTATATTTCAATTTAAAATAAGGAAAACAAGTAAATAGTAAAAATCATAGAAAAATAAATACAAATTTTATATAGTTGTATTCAGAAAATTGTGTAGTATTTGTTTCTCTAATAAAATTTCAACTTTACATAGATATTTTTAAGTAATTTAAAATGCATATTATAATATTTTAATTGTATAAAAAGATCTGTCAACTATTTTGTCGTGAAACCCCTGACTCTAAATTAATATGTCTATCTAGGAGTATTTTTGTCCTTAATTCTATAGTTTCTAACAAAAATTAAATTAGTATGAACAAATGCCTAATAAATCGATATAGTTAATGTTTTAATTGGTTTTGATGCATTAAATGTTTTCCATGCACATCATCTGTTAGTATAATGATCAGAGAACATAAATTTTCCACTATAACTTTTATTAACATGTCTTGCATGTATTTGTTGCATATGTTTTGATTCCTATGTGTTGTTATTTATCTCATTGCACTGATTCGTGTAGATTGTGAGGAGTGCAATATCTTCGATTTTCAAGACGGTACTTTTGACACCTCTAACCAAGTCAATTGGTGCTACATAAATGTCATATCTAGTGTCCTATAATTTGTAGCTATATTTTTTGTATATTGCATGTGTAGGAATACTTTACTATGTTATGATATGTCCCACTATTGTTGTAGTACTCCTTGTTAGATGAGTCACCATATGTTATGTACACTTAGATGAGCTTACTTAGATGAGGGTGGGTACATACCACGATGAATGATGTTTTGAAAGTATATATTTTATGGAAAATTAAAACAACTTAATTAATGAACTCTCTGGGTGAAATTGGATGATTGGTTTATGTTAAGTGGTTACCGGGGCCATATCTATGGTTTACCCGTGTATCGCATTTATAGATGACCATCCAGATTTCAAGAGGAATGATTAGTTTCTTTATTTGGTAGCTTCGCGTGTGCAACCATGTGCTAGTGAGTTATGTGTGGCTGGTTGGACTTAGTAGGTCATGGTGACTCGAACCCTTTGTATCCAGAGATGTAGTGAATTGGTAGGTTGGTACGGTGCATGGATTAATTTGGGAAACTACTTCCTGAATTGTATCGTCTTGGACTTCTCCCGACCATGGCACAAAATGAGTGTAGTGGTAAGAGCGGGTTGACTAGGTCACATTGTAAAGTGTACAAACCCGTAAAGGATTTTAAACTAAGTGTTTAGCCATGTCCCTGGTTATGGACAAATTGAGTTGCTAGATTTAGAGGCAATGATATGTTCTCAATCATCCCAATTTCATAATTTATTAAAACTTGTGGTTGAACTTAAATGGAGTTGTGCGTCTGTATGCGAGCTCCAACGACATCATCATCTTCCTTGGGAGCTTTGCAGAGATGGAAGAAGAGGTGAGGTGAGACAGAGATTCATAGGGATGAGAAACGGAGGAATAGGAGGGCAATGGGGCAACGAGATCGAGCTAAACCTTGAGCTTTTGAGCTTGAACAATGCTGGTGGCTCCAGCGAGATCAAATCGGCAGCCTCGAGTGATTTTTTTAGAGTTTCCAAAGGGTTTCAGATGCAGAGGGGTGGGGGTTATATGGCGGAGGTTGCGTGCAATAGGGCAAAGAGATCAAGTCACATACAGTTAGGATTCGAGTTGGGTTCGGGAGATATCATGTTCCACACGGTCTCCACCGGAGGAAGGGGCGATATGGTAGGGCCCCGGTGTTAGCCACAACGGAAGAGAGAGGCGGGCAGAGAGCCGTGTTGGGCCACGCTGCTGTAGCTTTTTCTAGGCCGGCCATTTTCTACTGCTCATTGTGCGTCACTAGTGTGGCTGGGGTGTGCGCTAGATAGGACATGGGCTGGCTCTGGCCGGCCCATTTAGGTTAAGTTGTTTAGTTTTTTATTATTTTTCTATTTTTTAGTATTTCTTTCATAACTTTTGTTTTATAACTTCAAATGAATCTAAATTATTTTCTAAGAATTTCTAAATTCAAAACACACTATGTAAGATTTATAGAAAATAATTTTTACTAAAACTAAAATCACCATTTTTCCATTAGCATATAATGCCTCATGTGGCGATGAATACAAAAATTGGGTTTTGTTAGAAGATTTAAATAGGGATTTTTGACAAAAGAATTTTGAATCAAGATGTTCAATCAAGGTTCTGCTTGAGATTCCAAGATGTAATGCAACCAAAATGTTTTGAATTTATACAAAACTTCACAGCCAATTGGATGTCATGCTTATCCACTCTTTTTAATATGGATTAGAATTTTTTGAACAAATCCTCAAAAGTTTCTTTTCATTCAATCAAGTTATTTAATTAATTAAATATTATTTTTACATATCAATTTTGGGATGTTACACAAACTATTTTGGAGTGTGAGTTCCGCTTCCAAAGCTCAAGTGATCATCATCCTAGTCGAACTAAATGATCGAAACCTCAAGCGCTTCATGTGAGACAGTCCATGTGAAATAAATTTTTATAAGTGCTTTATTTCGTTTTTTATTTTTTATTTTAGAAAAATAAAGAGTGTTCAAAAAATCTAAGGATAAGAGTTTAAACTTGATCTAATTTATTTATTAATATATGTCTAATTAAAGTACCTATGCTTTTTCTGCATATTACTGTCGTTTTGGAAGTCTCGCTAATGTTTCAGGTCATCACAAGAAATTTCAAAGAAAAAAGAAGTTGAAAAAGGCAATTAGAAGTGTTAACAAGTGCTGGTACAGACATCCTGCTCGTACATGCGCCTATACCACTCCACGAGCCTAATCACAGAAAACTAAGACAGATACAGAAACCTTAACAACCATCGATACAACAAGATGCATCCTTACGACATGCTTATACTGCGTACACATCCAAAATGGAGAAGTCACATTTTTTTTGACTAAAGCTACTACAAGTTTAACGAGCATCCACATGGATGGGCTGCCCCGTAACGCGTGCATCGCTGTAGTGGAAACCCTAGTGCACGGTTTTTGGTGTCATTACAGGCGGGTTCCTATGCGCCCGTGCTACCTATAAGTCGACGATATCATCTTTTACTTATCCCTTCTTCCTCCAAACTCTCAAGCACCTAGGTGAATATTCACATCTGCTTGTTTTTATTTGATTTCTTGCATACCAACGATCCTTGGTTTGTTTCTCCTCCGATCCCCCATTTATTTTTTACAAATACATGGTCTATCTTTTGTTATTATCAATCTTATACTTAGGTCTAATATGAAGCATTTATCTTTATGAGCATGTTTTGTATCAAAGTTTATTGGAGTTTATTTTGTAGAAAGTGTAGAAGAACATCCATTGATTATTCTTAGTGGATCAAAAGCTTAATTTGAGTATTTTTTATTTTTAGATGATGAAAATGAAGAGACGAACACGTGTGCGGGCCTCCGCGGGCACTTCTTACGCCGCTTCCCCTTTAACTGAAGCATCTATGGGCATCTAGTTCACTGAGGAGTCCCAAGCCGACAAGTTTAAGAGACTCGAGGACCACGAGGTCAAGTTCACCAAGTGGACATGCCCTACAATGCTTAATCAACTGGATTTGACTAATGATTTTTATTTATTATGCAATAGAGTTAGACTTCTTCAATTTGTCTTTCAGGATGTTCCAACCTACCACTGGTTGATACTCGAATTCCTGAGCACACTAGAGGACACCATGGGAGTAAGGTACCAATTTGACGAGGATTGTGAAGGGACTGTCGTGATCACCTTCCGCCTCATGAACTGCAACTACAATTTGACCTTCACCGAGTGGTGCACCTGCTGCGGCTTCATCAACAACAACACTGACGTACGGTGTGCAAGCTTTTTCCTGAACCCTACTCCCTCTCAATATTTTAATATGATGAGTATTGGTCAACCCGTAAAGAAAGGGAGGGTCCTATTGAATGTCTTGTAGTTCGATATTTGTACTATGTTATGGCTAACACCTATAGGCACATGGTGAGTTTACTAGAGTCAGCCAGGAGGACATGATTCTCCTCTCCAAAGATGTTGTCCTAATTGTATTTTGATGCCAAACTTAGGTGTCATCTTGGTGTTCTACTTGACCCATCGATCTCTTCAATCCCGTGGACCGATTGCCTGACAAGGAGTCATAACTGTCATCGCCAACGCTCTTCACATCGACGTAGGTAATCTACAACCATTGTTAGGTGAGCAACGACTTGGTTTATGTAATCTTAACGTTTCTGCTATGGTTAAGACAAGGTGCCCGTTGTTTTGTTCATATACCTAGAGCTGGGCGCCTATACCCCGTTGTTGTACCTCTCTATCTATTCTCTATTGAGGATGGACGTCTACATTATGATGCGCAGGTTGAACAAAGCCAGCCCCAAGCGGAGGTGCCATAAGAAGATGATGAGGTAGAACAAGAAGAAGAAGGGCCTGGACAAGAACATGAGCCACACAACATCTACACCATGTATGACGCCATTAACGCACTTGGAGGCACCATCAACAACATGAACCATCTTGCCATCAACCTCCACGACAACACTCAAAGCTTATAGCTCCACTTCGCCCATTGGAGCAACCAATGGAACTTTGAGTCCTACCATCCACCATAATAAACCACCAGAGGGCTTGCAAAAGCATAAACTTGGGGAAGTCTCCCCAAAATTTGCAAGTGGAATTTTATTTATGTAATAACGAGGATGTACTATGCCTCCATGTGAGATTTGAAACACACATATTGGGATTATTCCAACACTTTGTTTTTTCATTTGCTTTTGCTTTCCCTTTTTCATTTGCTTTTAGTTTGAAGCCGAGCTTTGTCGCCAATTTTCTATTCTCTCTATCCCAATCCTTGAAAACACAAAAATATTTTACGTTTACCTTTGCTATTGAAAGTGGATCTATTTTCATCCTATGCTTTAATATTTGCAAGAGAGTGATCTGCTTCAAGTTTTGAAGAAACATCATAGGAAGAGAAACGCGAAGTCACGAATGAGAGGTATGTCTTATGACTCCCACTTTTGAAGTTCGAAATACCTATGCTAGTTAGTATTATTGTTGAGATATTATAGTAGTGGGAGCAAGTATTGATAATAAGAGTAACGCTTTTGTTTGCATGAATAGTTAGATAAGTAAGCTCTTACTCTATTTCCTTGGAAATAAATTTTCCAAACAAACAGAACAAGAGAAAGTCTCTAAAAGAATGATTTGGGTGATGTTTAATTGTCTTAAGAGTTTAGTTTTGAAGATACTCAACCCCACAGATATAATGATAGACTTGATGATACTCCTAGAAGGATTGAGGACAAGTACGCCATGAGGGGGTCCTCGAGGCGTGCGGAAAAGAGGGGTGTGAGACATACGGCGTTCCGGGACGGTGAGCACACAAGTTTACCCAGGTTCGAATCCGTCGGCTTTGGACGGATCCTACTCCTGCTAGCAATCCAGTAATATGGTAGAGCCGGAATATGGGTTACAAGGGTTTCGCCTATGCGAGTTGAGATTGTAGACTATTGAGGGTGCCCTAAAGGCTCTCCCTAGGACGGCTTATATAGATATTCGTCCTAGGGTTTATAGGAGAGATCTATCCGGCTACGACTAAGAGTCGGTTACAGAGTACATCTTGAACTACAAGTAACATAGTGGGCCTAAGTCGGTAAGTCTTCTGGGCCTTCCCGTAGCCGGATGAGACTTCGTCTTTTCTCCCTGACTAGGCTGCCCATGAAGCAAAGCTCTAACCCGAAGTGGGCCACCCTGGTCAGTGAGGAACTGTGAGGATACCCGGAAAGTATATCCCCAACAGCAGCCCCCAGAGGCCTCCAAGATCCAAAGTCGGATTTATCATCGTCTAGCTTGATCTTCGGCTTGCAGAATCTTGAAGGGTTCCTGAAACTTCACAACAAAAAATATGATCCGGGTCTTAAAAATAAGTCGGACCTATCAATAGGTTACTCAGATTTTCCAGCTTGATTTCAAACTAAGCTGGAATTTGGTCGCTAACGCCACCTGACACAAGTCATGGTCAAGTCACGTCATCTGACAGACATCCTGTCAGCACGACCGTTGGTGGGTCCACGGTTCGCGAAACCGAGGCAGCGTTTCAATGCGTGCGCAGAGATCGAGGCGATGTAATCATCGCGTGGGTCCTTCCCAGTTCCTTCCACGACGCGTGGCGGTTATACTGTAGCATTTGCACGAATCTTGGCGTGGTTAGGTGGATATAAGGGGTTAGGATTTTCTCCTTCTCTCTTCACCTGTTCCCTTGCCTTTTCCTCTCCTCCAAATCTCCCCCGCGCGCACAGAGCTCCTCTACTTTCCCCCAAAAACTCCCAGTGCCGCCCATCCTAGGTCATCTGCCCGCCGGAGAAATGGCTTCTTCTTCCTCTTCTGGCTTGGCGGTAGTGGCGGCGACGGCGGCGACGGAAGCGGCGGAGGAGAAGGAAAGCTTCCGCGGGGTATGGATCCCTTGCATACTCGATGACGAGAAGCTCCAGAACATGGAGACAGAAGGGCTCCTCCGTGCCGGCGACTGGCGAAGCGGCTTTGAGGAAACCGTCCCCAACCCGGCGCTGGCGAGCGGGTCCACTTTGGCACCCACCTCGACAGAGGTTTGTCGTTTCCTCCCTCGGAATTCTTCTCCGAGGTGATTGACCATTTCGGTGTTCAACTCCACCATCTTCCTCCCAACTCTCTCCTAGAGATGAGCACTTACGCTTCTTTGTGTGAGGGCTTTCTCGGCATTAGGCCGAGTTTGACCTTATTTCGGTATTACTTTCATGTCCAGAGAAATTCTATCACTGTCGGTGTTCCTTATATCACCGGTACCATTAGTTTTTCACTTAGACGCGAGCGCGCATATCCCAAAATCCTAGCTAGTGACTCAGTCAAATAGTGGTCAGCCACATTCTTTTATCATAGGGATATTATGGCTCCCGGCAAAGCTACTACTTTGCCGGATTTTGTCGACGGAGCCGCCACGGCCCAACCGTCTTGGGACGAGGCCACTCCGGCTCTTAGTGATGATCTGATCCTCGCTAAGGGGCGGGTCAAATATCTGATCAAACACAAAGGACTGAAGGGATCCGACTTGGTCCAATGCTGGGTGTCACGCCGGATCTAGCCCCTTCAGTACCATGGAGACCGACTGATGCACTCCATCACGTCATCCAAGAAAGACTCCCTCCGCATCAGCCCTAGAGCCTACACCACATAGGGTTATATAAGCCAGATCAAGTGGCTAATAAGGGAGCAGATCGAGAGGAGGATCCCAGAGGTTTCTCTGGATATGCATACGGCGGAAAACCCCGTAGTGCCGGTAAGCTTCTAACAGTAAACCTTTTTATGTGTTTCAATCTTTGAGTTACACTACAATACTGATATGTTTTCTTCTTTTCAGCTTGCTGACCTCCCCGAGTCGGAATTTGCTCCGCTGGAAGGCTATCCTCTAGAGTTTTGTCAGGAGACAGAGGTGGTCCCATTGCCGGACATTGCGCTCAAGAAGCGCAAAGCTCCGACAGTAGCTGTTGGCACAAAGGAGGTGCCCGTCATGAAGAGGTAACTTTCAATCACAACTTCCGCCTTTTTACTCAAATTCTCTTCCGAGATGTAATGTTTCCGACTTTATTACATTCTCAGATCTAAACAGCTCATCAAGGGCAAGGGCAAGGGAACTTCTTCGAAACCCCTGCGACAGACAAAGCTTACCATAGCTTCTCCTGCCGTGGCTCCTCCGACTCCTGCCCCTCAACCTTCCGCAACGCCGGTGATCATCCCTTCTCCGACCGTCGCAGAAGATACAACTCCTTCAACGAAGCCTGCAATCCTTGAATCGCAAACTGACATCACCATGGGTGAGTCAGGTTTAGATAAGGGTGAACCCTCCTTGGGTAATGATCCCTCGGCAGAAACCTTTGCCGACAACCTTATCAGTAATCCAGGACTTGCCAAGTTTGGCATGTCCCAGAAATCTGCTGAAGAGATCAAGCGGCTGGCCAGGCAATGCCTGGAGAAAAGAAACTTATCTGCCGAAGAAGAAGCGCAAGAAGCAGAGGAAGTCAAGCACTCTGATCTTCTTGAACAAGTGCGTCTTTGCAACGAGAGGATCAGGTCCGGTGAGCTTCCAACTTCTCCAGTGACCCCTCTGACTCTCGCTGAGAAGGTTGCTGTAGAAGTGAATGCGAGTTTGGATAAACTTACTCGCGAACAATATGTAAGTCGGAATTCTAACCCTTGTTTTTTCCTTTATTTCATATCATATCCTCTAGACCCCAACCATGAAGTAGGATAAATAATCCGGATTTATGCTTCCTTAGGATGCCAAAGAACGAACTAGTGTAGCCCCCAAGGCTCGTGCTGATATTAGCAAAAATATTAGCCCGAGTCTTTAGTAGCTTTCTGACTTTGGGTATTCTGACTTACAGAAAGTATATTCCTATAACTAGGATTTGTTGAAGAATGTCTGTGATAAGCGGAGAGAGATCAGAGCTCTCCAACTTAAAAATTCTGAGCTTAAAGTTGCCAAGGATGAGGCCGAAGGTAAACATTCCGAGACTCAAACTTTGTCTTTGTGTTTTCATAGTCGAATTTTTTCGATGAACTGTTGTTCTTTTTGACTTACAGCACTGGTGAAACAATCCTGTGCCATGATTGAAGAGGTCAAGAACCTCAAGACTTTAGTGGTGGAGAACAAGGAACTTCGCCAAGAGCTGGATAAGCTCAAAGCGGATCATGAGAAGAGCATAGCTCAAGTTCTCGAGTCCTCCTCCATGGCTACTGATGAGCGTGATCGCAAGATTGCTGCTCAAGAGCAGAAAATCTCGAACCTTAAAAATGAGCTGTGCAGAGAGAGGGACCTTTCCGAGGCTCTCTGGGCTGAACTCTAGAGTCTTTAGGAAGAGAAGACCAAAATTGACGACGTCATTTTCGGTACATTCCATCTGTCTGACTTTCCACTTTCTTCGACTTCTCTCAATGTCGGATTTTTCTTAACTTGTTTTGTGTATTGGTCCTCTGAACTTGACGGACTCTTCCTCTGCCGAGCCTTGCACCCACTGGCTTACCCAAGTCGGTGACCTGCTTCATGACTTCCGCCAATCCCTTGAGGATATTGGCGAAGCTCTCAAGATTCTGGACATGCACAGCATGTCCGATTTTCAGGTGCGGGACAAGGCAAAGGAGATGCCGCAACTTGTCCAGGATTGGAACATGTCCTATGCGTGGACTGCGGCGCAGAACGCTCTTACCATGGTCATGAGCCACCATGGAAACATGGAAATATGGCAAGTGACCAGAGGGTACTGCAAAGTAGATGAAGACGGCCAGGAGCAGGACATTCAAGCCATCATGGATTCCTGTGCCGGATATGGGTGTCACATGGCTGACTTGACCAGCTACGAAACTCCTTTCTTCACCCGCGTGGACACCCCGCCTCCGCCTCTAGAAGAATCAGCAGAAGTTTTCGACGATGACCACACCATTTCGGATGTGGACATCTCGGAACGATATCAAGACAGTGTATCCAGCGAGCCGGCAGCTCCTTCCTCTCCTGCATCATAGATTACCAGAAATATTTGTGTTATTCTGAAAAACATGATGGGCCTTTAAATATGCAGTACTATAATTTTGCTAGTGCTAAGCTTTTGATCTATTCAGCACTTTTGGCTTTAACTTTTTTGTGTGCCTGAAATGTTTACACAAGCACTTGTAATATTTTCGTCTATACTTATCGTTTATCTGGCTTTTCGCCTCGTCCCTTTCATGAGCCGGCTAAACCTTTTGCCGGAAACTTTGCCGAGCAACGGAGCTCAATCGCTAAACCAGTTTAAACTCGGAAACAAAGACGGCTTTTAGTACCAACAATTCACTACTCGGAAAATGCCCGCATCCAGCAATCAGATAAATAACCAAAGTAAAGAATAGAAATTTTAGAGTTATACCCGAGGGTAGCAATTTTAAAATCGAAAATCTAAACCAGAACGAACATGAGCATAAAGTACTTTCAAGCATTCTAGGATTGTTGACTATGACATGATCATTCGGAAATAAGAGGGTAAGAACCTCTCAGAAAACTTGAGGCAACCAAAACTTTTATTTCTCACAGAACATGTACATATATATGATTACAAAGAAGAATAGACTAAGAATAAAAGGGACGTAGCTGAACAATATTCCACAGTCTGTCTAACTCATCCGGATTTGTACTGCCTCCAGCTATCTTTCTCTTCTTAGTAGTGGGTCTTTCTTTGACTGGCCTCATGTCAGTTAAGTAATATGAACCATTGTGTAGTACTCGACTGACTAAAAAGGGCCCTTACCACACTGGGGAAAGTTTGTGCTTTCTTTGCTGCACAAGCCGGAGAACCAAATCACCTCTATTGAAAGATATGTTTCTGACTCTCTGGCTATGATACTTGCGTAACTTCTACTGATAGGCTGTTGATCTCATTTCAGCAACGACGCGAACTTCTTCGACTAAGTCGAGATCATTTTGTCGAGAAATCTCGGCATCCTCTTCAATATACGCGGCCACTCTAGGAGAAGTGTGAATCAAATCACTAGGAAGAACTGCATCTGCACCATAGACCAAGAAGAAAGGTGTGTATCTGGTTGACCTATTTGGAGTCGTTTGTAAACTCCATATTACAGAGGGTAATTCCTCTGCCCAAGCCCCTGTAGCACGTCCTAGTGGTGCTTTGAGTCTCGGTTTTAGGCCTTGTAGGATTAAACCATTTGCTCTTTCGACTTGTCCGTTAGCCTGTGGATGTGCGACTGACGCAATGTCAAGCCAGATATTTTGCTCGTTGCAGAATTCAGCCAATTCTCCCATAGAAAAGTTACTCCCGTTGTCCATGATAATGCTATGCGGATACCCATACGGGATTATAACATCCTCGAGAAATCTTTTGGCTGTTGCTCCATCACAACTAGTGACAGGTTTAGCCTCAATCCATTTGGTGAATTTATCCACCATCACTAAGAGATGAGTAAATGCACTTGGATCTCGTTTAAATGGTCCTACCATATCAAGCCCCTAGACCGCAAAAGGCCATGTTATAGGTATTGTTCGCAGCTGATCAGCCGGAACATGAGCTTGTTTGGCGTACTTTTGGCAGCATTTGCACGTCTTGACTAATCATTCGGCATCTGCCTGAGCTGTAAGCCAGAAAAATCCGTGTCTAAAAGCTTTTGCCACTAAAGATTTGGCTGCAGCGTGGTGACCACACTCGCCTTCGTGGATTTCCCTTAAAATTTCCACTCCTTCTTCCGGAGATACGCAGCGCTGAAAAACCCTAGAAACACTCCGTTTATAGAGCTCACCTTTAACAATAGTATAGGCTTTCGCTCGTCGGATAATCTGTCGGCTCAGAACCTCGTCTTCGGGTAATTTGCCATCTACTAGATAATCTAGGTAGGGTTGAGTCCAGCTGGGAATTACAGCTAGAACTGCTATTAGAGGTGAGTCGGATTTGGTCAGATATTCCTCATCTACTCCCTTTATTGAGGGAACTTTGAGGTGCTCTAAAAAAGCATCATCCGGGACCTCTTTACGTGCAGAGCCTATCCGAGATAGTGCATCTGCTTCCTCGTTTTCTACTCGAGGGATGTGTTGAACCTCAAACCCTTCGAACAATTTAGATAGATCATCCACGACAGCTTTATACGCTGCCATGTGTTTATTTGCATTACAAATATCCGACACTTGTTGAGTAACAAGATCCGAATCTCCGTAACACATCGAACGTCGGATGCCAATATCCTTAGCAATCTGGATTCCATGTAGCAGTGCTTCGTACTCGGCAATATTATTTGTCGCCGTGAAGTGGATCTGCAACACATATAGAAGTTTATCTCCTTGGGGTGATCTGAGCACCACGCCAGCCCCCGAGCCCCCTCGAGCCTTAGACCCATCAAAATAGAGGGTCCAATATTCCGACTCAGGGAGGATCATGTTCTCCTTCGTCTCTGTCCAATCAGCAACAAAGTCAGCAAGGATCTGGGATTTGATTATTGTCCGAGGTTTATACTCAATATCAAAAGCTGAAAGCTCTATGCCCCATTAGGCGACGCATCCTATGGTGTCACTGTTGTTGATTATATCTCTCATTGGAGCTATGCTCACCACGGTAATTGGATGCTCCTAAAAATAGTGTCGTAACTTATGAGACGCTAGGAAAACACCATAAGCCAACTTTTGATATTACGGATACCGCTGTTTTGATTATGTCAGGACTTCACTGACAAAGTAAGTCGGACGATGCACCAGGTGCTCCTGATTTTCCTCCGGTCTCTCCACCACCATGATGATACTAACGACCTTATTTGTCGCAGCAAGATAAAGCAACATCGGTTCCTGTGGTTCCGGCGCTGCAAGGGTAGGAGCATATGAGAGTACTTTCTTCAGGTCTTGTAGTGCAGTTTCAGCTTCATTAGTCCAAACAAAATCTTTGGTCTTTTTCAAGAGTTTATATAATGGTGCGGCTCTTTCACCAAGTCGGCTTACAAATCGACTGACCGCAGTGATGCAACCAGTTAATCTTTGTATGTCCTTCAGGCGAGTTGGCCTGGAAATATTGAGTATAGCCTTGATTTTGTCCCGGTTCACCTCTATGCCTCTTTGAGACACGATGAAACCTAACAATTTTCCGGATGGTATTCCAAAGAAACATTTCTTCGGGTTAAGCATGATGTTGTATTTTTGTAGATTGGCAAATGTTTCCTCCAAGTCGGAAATCAGCGTTTCCTTCTTTTTGGACATCACCGCGATATCATCCACGTATGCATGCACATTGCATCCGAGTTGGTCATGGAGGCAACGCCGCATCGTGCGCTGATACGTAGCTCCTGCGTTCTTCAGCCCAAAGGGCATTGTAACAAAACAGAAGGTTCCGAAAGGGGTTATGAATGAAGTTTTGACTTTGTCAGATTCCTTCATCCGGATTTGGTGATAACCGGAATATGCGTCGAGAAAACAGAGGAGTTCCGAGCCTGCCGTAGAATCGATAACTTGATCAATTCTAGGCAGAGCGAACGGATCTTTTGGGCAAGCCTTGTTCAAGGCAATATAATCAACACACATCCTTAAATTAGTGGTGTCCTTTTTAGGGCCATTACAGGATTGGCCGACCACTCAGTGTGGATGACCTCTTCTATGAATCCAGCTAACTCGAGCCGTGCTAGTTCCTTAGCTATTGGCTTACGCTTTTCATCGCCAAAACGTCGTAAGGACTGTTTGACGGGTTTAGCATTCGGGTTTACATTTAGAGAGTGCTCAGCATGTTCCCTAGGTACTCCAGTCATGTAAGATGGCTGACATGCTAAGATATCTTGATTTGCTTGGAGGAACTTGACGAGCGCGCTTTCCTATGCGCTACCAAGGCCTACGCCTATCTAGGTCACCTTGGAGGGGTCGTCATCCTTCAACGGCGTCTTCTTCGTATCTTCTGATGCCTTGAACTCCGGATTTGGCTTTGTCACCTCCTTCTTCGTTGCAGGCATCTCAGACGGATCTATGCTCTTCTTGATCTCCTGGTACTCCTGGGCGTGTAGCAGGGCTTCAGCAAAGGCGGCATTTCCATTCTCGCACTCTTAGGCTTTCTTCGGGTCTCCCCTGATGGTGATAACGCCGTTGGGACCTAGAATTTTCATCATATTGTAAATGTAACACGGACGAGCCATAAAAGCCCAGTAAGCTGGACGTCCAAATATAGCGTCGTATGCGCTCTTGAACGGGACCACTTCGAAGGAAAGTGCCTCCGTCCGATAGTTCTTTGGAGTTCCAAAGGTAACATCCAAAGTGGTCTCTCCTAGGGAATTGGCTTGTCTTCCTGGGACAACTCCGTGAAAGATCACATAGCTATGGTTTAGCTGGGTCTCCGAGATCTTCATCCGGCATAGCGTTTCGACATAGAGAATATTGATGCTACTGCCGCCATCCATGAAGGTCTTGGAGAAACCATAACCGTCGATAAGTGGATTGACGATTAAGGCGTATTTTCCTCGCCTGTGCAACTCAGGCGGATGATCAGCGCGATCAAACATGATTGCCACTTCCGACCAGTCTAAGAATTGGGGGACAGCCGGAACTGTTGTGTTGAGCTCGTGTAGAACTGCTTTTGTTGACCTTTGTTGGTTGAGATCCGAGGGAAGTGACATAAGTGTCTTTCTTGGTGGGAAATTTTTTCTTCCCTTCCGGCTTGGGATTTGAAGCATCAGCTTCCTCCATGTCGGAATCTTCCTTGGTCTCTTTTTCTTTTTCGGGATTCTTCTTTCCCTTCTTCCGCTTAGCTTTGTAGCCCGCGGTTGTCATCTCTTTTGATGTCATCATTGAAACGACATTTGGCGTTGGTGTGGGACGAGCCCCCATTGGCGTCTAGGTGATGCACACATGGGTTATTGGCAATGTCGGCCTAAGAGTAGGTTTTGCCTGGTTGCTGGTCTCCTCTACCTTGGACTCTCGAAGTTCCACGCCCACGCCCACGGCCTCCACCGTGTCCTCCTCGTCCTCTAGACCGAAAAGTGGCAGTGAGCACTGTCGTTTTCGTGTTGGGTTTTTCTTTCGAGGTATTTTTGCGATTCTGAGCTTGTTGCTTTGGTTGTTTTGCCGACGGTGGCACAACCAGGGCATTGAGTACTCCCTCTGCATCGTCGTCGGCATCTGCATACTTGCTTGCTGTTTCTATCATCTCTCCCAAATCAGTGACCTTGTCACACTTCAAGCGATGGCGCAGTAGACCAATTGGGAGACCTGCGATGAAAGCTTCAATCGCAGTTTGATCATTTACTCCTTCGCAGGAGTTCTGGGTGTCGATCCATCGTCCGAGGTAATCCCGGCAAGTTTCTAAGGCCTTCTAGGTGTAATGCTATAGGTATCCGACCATACAGGGCCTCCGATACGTGCCTTCGAAATTCCGAAAGAACGCACTTTGCATGTCATACCAGTTGTGGATGGTGTTCTCCGGAAGTTCATTGAGCCATGATCGTGTCGTCTTCCGCAACATGAGTGGGAGATATCGGGTTGTGACTAGGCTGTTTCCGCCTTTGGCGTTGCAACAAGCTTGGAAAAAATCCTGTAGCCAGGTATCTGGCCGAGTAATGCCATCGTAGGCTTGGATATGTCTTGAGATAGCAAATCCTTTCGGGAATCTTGTAGCTCTGATGCGTGGTCCGAAGCATTTTGGGCCCACGTAGATATCATCGTTTTCGTAGCGCCGCGCCTCTATGTTGGAATTGATCATGTGCCTTGCGTCGTTCGGGGATAGCGATCGTCCCGAATGTTGGCTATGGCTGCGGTGCCTTGGAGCCGGACTTTGGCTTCTGCCACCACCTCCTCCGCCACGTCGTCCTCCATGTCCCCCTTGAGATCCGTTGTGATGACTGCTTGGTGGAGAGGGTGGGGCAGCTGCATTGTTTCCGGCTGATCGCTGGCCTCCATCCAGAGCATCATTATTACGGTTCCAGGGAGGGTCTTCACTACGACGAGCCCCCTGCCGGCTTGTCCCGACATGGTTTCCGTCGTTCCTTCGTCCGTCGTTACCACTACGACGAGGCTCTGTCGGACGGCTTGCATGTCTAGGAGGTGGCATTTTTTGACGATCCTCCTTCCAACGTTTCTCTTTATCTTCTCCCCTTCGATCGTTCGACACTCGTCGGGGAGGGTTCCTCGGATATAGTGCAACAATGGCCTCTGTTTCGGCCGCTGGGGCGACATTGCTCCAGTCACGCGCAGTTCTGCGGTGTTGTCCTGACGATCCGGTTCTCGAATAATTGTCTTCCCGGCGCTCGGGGCGATGATACTGCTCCGGAACATGCTGGGGTCTTACGTCAGCCCATGCCAGATCTGTGCGACATTGGTCGGAATCCGAGACCAGTTTTTGACTTCCGGACATGGCGACCTTTTGCTGCTCCAGTCCCTTGTTGAGTAGTTTGATTCCCAACTGGATTTCCTCTGGTCCTGGATTAGCCGATAGAATTTCTCGGGCTGCCACAATATTCTGTACTGGGGTTGGATATACCCAATCTCCTTTACTATCTTTCCGAGGCTTCCCCATCTCATCTCCAAAAAGGAAGGCGTGGATCTGCGGGAATTGGTTGTCACTGGTGTGACGCTTCCTGGTCTTCTGGTATTGCCTAGAGTAGTACTTCCCCGCGGATGCTATGCGTTTCTTTTCCTCCTCAATGTTTTTGGCTTCATCAAGGAGTACCTGACGACGCGCTTCTAGGGCCTGCGCCCTCTCGTCCAGTTCTTCAGCAGTAAGTTCTGCAGCTGTAGGAATAGGTGTGGTTAATGGAGCACCGATGAGTTTACGCGCACCTTCAGTGATCACGTGTCCATCCACCGATTCTTCTTTTTTGGCTCATCTAGGATAAGTGCTCCATCCGAGTCTTATTCGTATTTCTCGGCAATCACCTCCTCTGTTAGAGGGTCTTTTTCCGAGGTCTTGTCCTTCTTGTTCCTCTTCTTTGCTTTCCCTTTTTCCTTTTCTTTTAGTTTGAAGTCGAGCTTTGTCGCCAATTTTCTATTCTCTCTATCCCAATCCTTGAAAACACAAAAATATTTTACTTTTACCTTTGCTATTGAAAGTGGATCTATTTTCCTCCGATGCTTTAATATTTGCAAGAGAGTGATCTGCTTCAAGTTTTGAAGAAACATCATAGGAAGAGAAAAGCGAAGTCACGAATGAGAGGTATGTCTTATGACTCCCACTTTTGAAGTTCGAAATACCTATGCTAGTTAGTATTATTGTTGAGATATTATAGTAGTGGGAGAAAGTATTGATAATAAGAGTAAAGCTTTTGTTTGCATGAATAGTTAGATAAGTAAGCTCTTACTCTAGTTCCTTGGAAATAAATTTTCCAAATAAAGAGAACAAGAGAAAGTCTCTAAAAGAATGATTTAGGTGATGTTTAATTGTCTTAAGAGTTTAGTTTTGAAGATACTCAACCCCATAGGTATAATGATAGACTTGATGATACTCCTGGAAGGATTTGTTTGAAAGAAAGAATGTTTAGCGGTAATTGAGATGTAGGCAAAAAAATACATGTTGATTAAAGTATAATATATCTTTATGCATGTCTGCAACACTGTCGCACTCCATGGTATGTTAACAACTCCTCTGGACTACAAACAACCCGCATAGAGGAAACTCTTGGATTTCTGTCGTCGGATTGAGGACAAGTACGCCATGAGGAGGTCCTCAAGGCGTGCGGAAGAGAGGGGTGTGAGACGTACGGTGTTTCGGGATAGTGAGCACACAAGTTTACCTAGGTTCGAATCCGCCAGCTTTGGATGGACCCTACTCCTGCTAGCAATCCAGTAATACGGCAGAGCCGGAATATGGGTTACAAGGGTTTCGCCTATGCGAGTTGAGATTGTAGACTATTGAGGGTGCCCTAAAGGCTCTCCCTAGGACGGCTTATATATATATATATATATATATATATATATATCCGGCCTAGGGTTTACAGAGGAGATCTATCCGGCTACGACTAAGAGTCGGTTACAGAGTACATCTTGAACTACAAGTAACACAGTGGGCCTAAGTTGGTAAGTCTTCTGGGCCTTCTCGTAGCCGGATGAGACTCCATCTTTTCTCCCTGACTGGGCCGCCCGTGAAGCAAAGCTCTAACCCAAAGTGGGCCACCCTGGTCAGTGAGGAACTGTGAGGATACCCGAAAAGTATATCCCCAACAATTTCGACTATGAGTTATGCTCTAATTGGTAAGAGTCTTGGCATACTCAGGGTCCGCATTGAAGCAAAAGTTGGAATACCCCTCTAACTCGCTATGAAAAATTGTTATTAAAGCTAGAGATAATTGGGGACGGTCACGAGTTTCTATCCTAACCTACATAATTTGGTTAAACTCACTAAATTTTAGCATGGTCTCATTACTAAAGAACTAAAGTTCTAGAAGGACAAAAAATAGAAAAGAAGTGTTTTGATACTCCTGATTTATTGATGTGGGTGTTCTACAGAGTGCCACTTTAATTATATGCTTCTTTTAACATGATCTCTCACTCTTAATTATTAATATGAATATTCCAATGTTTTTTGACAAGGTAAGAGTTAACTAGAGGAATTGGAATAACTGTTTATTCATCTAGTTTTCCATGTTGATGAAATATTTATTGTGATTATCTTGACTTAGAAAATACTGTATGATAATCTTTCCACTAATTTTTCCATACTAAGCTTTCAGATTGAAGAATGGGTGCATGAGACTCCTAATTGTAAGTGAACTTCTTTTCTCGTTGTTCCAGTTTCAATACTGAGTTTCTTATGATTTTTTCTTACTCGAGGATGGTCAAGGTTTAAGCTTGGGGAAACTGAGGGTTATGAAATACAACCATTTTTATATAAGTTGAAATCTCATAATTCAAGTAATTAATGCCTTCTCACTCTTGAATAATTATTGCATAGATGTGAAAATCCTCTCTTTTAGTTTTCTTCTTGCGAAAATGGAAAATTTTATGGCAAAATGTGGGCAAAATAATGAAGAATTACAAGTTGATAATTTTCCCAAGTCAAAGAGGCCATGAATGAGGTGTCCAGAGGCTTTAACAAGCATCAGTACATATAGGCCCCATCCATATGGCATGCCCATACCAAGTGCCACCAGCTTCGCCTGGTCAAACCGAGCAACTTCCTTGAATGCACCTATATATAATTCAGGCCAGAGCCCTTAGAAATCCTAACACAATGCCACAACATATGACATCTGAAGCAATTCAGATCCGTGGAGAGGAGATCGACCACATAGCCACCACCATAGTCATCCCTCCTCCCCATTCCCCATTTACCCATCATAGCCATAGTCATCTACTTGTAATCTTGGTCTCATTGCAATTAGTGACATAGTAAGACCATTTGATAATTATCTTAAGAATTTCTATACAATGTTTATTATTATTGATATAATTATGAGTGAGTAGTTCTCACGGGCTGCGGGTTAAGGCATAGACTTGCAGCGTATGTGCATCCTCTTACATGGAGTATTGTGTTGTGATTTTTCTATTGGATTTATTTTTTGTGTTCTTGTCTCTTATCTCCATCCAAGGACTTGTCAGGTACCCAAGACCCCAAGAATTGATTAAGGTATTGGGGTGAGATGAATGGTAATCGGCTTATATGTGTGAAACCTAGTGACATGAAGGGTAATATAGTAGTTATTTAGAGATCCATTTGAGAGTAACGGTAACATCATAGATTTTAAGGTTTTGGTATGTTTTACTTGATAACCGTGTTACGGTGGTGTAGTGGTTGGACAAAAGTCTATAGTAGATGTGACTGAAAAATACTATGGTAGATACGGACGTACCACCCACAATTTTTATCTAATATAGATCACAACTTATGAACGAGATTATTATCATTTTCTATATTCCATATGTGTGCACAGCTGTAGATGAATTCTTAGCCCTAAACCCATTGATACAAAACAAAGAAGTAAACATGAAAGATGTAGTAAACAAAAATACTACAAATTCTAAATTTCATGTACGACATAATCTTACACCAAGGAAATTCTTCCCAAGGTTCAAAAAATCTAGGTCCTCAGGAAAAAACAATTTGTACTACATCGGTAATCCAAATCGGAGGCATTACCATGCCATCCTAAATCATCGACAGTTTTAAGTGGCACGTCTAAAACACTTGCTCAACACTATTGTTGGACGTCGTTTGAGTGTGTTAGTGGAGATGCTCTTAATGCCTAGAGTGCACTAATGGCGCACCATATTTTTATAGAAGAGGGAAGGAAAATTTACAGAGTGCCACTATACTTGCGAAATAGCTCGGGGGAGTGTCGCAGTATCATATCATTATCTTTTATTTTTTCACCTTTTCAGTAGAGCCATATCATGAATAAATAAGTTACCATATAGGATGGTTTGCATTGTGGAAGTATCTCCCCTCTAGTTAGTTATCTATGTATCCCTTGGTGTGAGTTGCCGTTATGGAATATTAAGGAGAAGTTCTATCATTTAATTTTTACACATCTTATTTTAGTTTGCAATTTCTGTTATATGATTGATCTTGTTGTTAGTATTGGTATCACTTTGGGATCATTAAGTAAATTTAGTTAGTTTTGGCAAACCAGGCTCTGGTCAGTAGCAACACTATTTGAGAATTGAATGAAAATGAGAAAAGTACTTTTAAGAAATATAATTTCATCATATTTCTTTCTTGTTTGGCTCATAAGCTTAGTATTCTCTAGTTAAGATATTTTGTGCTTCCAAGGAAGATTGCATGTTTGTTTTTATCACTTGTATGTTGGTTTGTTTCCTTCAACTCTTATGCTTGCTACCCAGCCTTGCTAGCCAAAAACCTGTACTGAGAGGGAATGCTTCTCGTGCATCCAATCCGTAAAACCAAAACCTATGCCATTTGTGTCCACCATACCTACCTACTAGCATTATTGCTATTGCAAGTAAATTCATGTTTTTATCTACCTTCCAAATTAAACTTTTTATGTGAAAATTAGTGATTAAAGCTCTCACGAACTTGATGGCACACTTTACTTTCTTGCACTTAATAAACTTGAACCATTGTGCCATCTATGTTGCGTATATGCTTGTGTTTTGTAAGTTGTGAATTGGCAGAACCATGTTACCATGGGGAACGCTTTCAACATTGCACTTTATTTAGTTGATATCATATTATTTTGCTTATGGATCCTGGCGGTGTGAAATGAAAGGGGAGCTTGTAAGGCTCATGGAGTTCGTATATGTGTTAGAGAAACGCCTGGGCGGCTGGTCTAAGCCATGCCTAATCATGGTGGAAACCTGCAGCATAACCATAGTGAGAAATCTGTGAAGCATCCAAAAAAAGAGAAAAAAGAAAAAGGGAAAACCCTATGCAAATTGCATACAAAAGATCGTTGAGATGCTCATTGTCTGCTTGCCTTGTCATTTTGATATGGGAAAGCTTCTGTGTCATCGGGCAAGGGGTACCCCGTTGGCGGTTCTCTATGATACACATGTACTTACAACGCTAAGAACTTACATGTGACTAAAGTTGAGTAGCATGATGAATGGTACTTGTAAGCAAGGGGCATGAGATTTTCATCTTATAACTTGTTAAGCATATCCTCATATTTGTTCACTTTAACCTTAATCACCTAAATATGCTTATGATAGGGGTAATGAGAGCTGAAAGCTAAGAAGTACCATAATTTTTGGCAGCTCTTTATGAAACTTGAAATCCCTGCTTCCCTCTGCGAAGGGCCTGTCTTTTACTTTTTAGTTGACTCAGTAAACCTATTCCTTTCTATCTCAAGCAAGTATTTGAGTTGTTGTGTTTCATTCATTCATATGATGATTTATTCAATCATGTTTCTTATATTCCTTGTTTTCCACATTGCTCTTATCTTAGTGAGTATTACTTTGAAAGCTATCATTGAAAACCCCATTATGTTTGAACTCCTGCAAATTGTCAACCGTTCTTTGACCAAGAACAAAGTTTGCCATTACCAATTATGATTTACTTTGTGTATCTTTATTGTGTTTCCTTTACCTATTGCAAGTTAAGTTATATAATAGTGAGTTTTTTCTATTATGATTTGTGTATTGGTGAATGTGATGCTTCTTGTCCGTATTCTTTTATCGACACTTCACTCCATAGACCCGAGGTCATGTTTATTGAGCTCAGTTTTTGCTTGGGGACAAGCGAAGTCTAAGCTTGGGGGAGTTGATACGTCCATTTTGTATCACTATTGTATATCATAATTTACTATTATTCATTGATATATTTCATATTAAGAGATGATACTTATGTTATTTCATCTGTTTATGCATGGTTGATGACTTTTGGAGGATGGAACACTGAAGCCAGGATTCTGACGGAAAAGGCGTTGTTTGGAGGCAAAATTTGCGAAGATCAGAAAATCCCAGAAAATATATGGAAAATCCTATTTTTTCAGAAGTCGAAGGAAGCCAGAAGGGGAGCGGATAAGGGCCATAGGGGGCCCACACCACCCCCTGGCACGGGACATCCTAGGCCGCGCCACCAGGTGGTGTGGCCACCCTGGCCCACATTTGGCTCTACTCTTTGGCGTATATAATCCTCCCGAAACCCTAAGACTCGAGGAGTGACCATAGAAAGGTTCCGCCGCCTCTTCGGGGCGGAAAACTATAGAGAGAGAAAGAGCTCTCCAGCAGGCAAAAATCTATCGGGGAAATTCCTTCCCGGAGAGGGGAAATCATCGCATCAACACCGTCATCAAGTTGGACTTCATCGGGATCATCATCATCATCACCACCATCATCTCCACCAGCACCATCATCACCACTCCATACCGCTGTAACAATTGCGTTGAATCTTGCATAGTCCTTCAGGGAAACTTTCTCGATGTTGATTACTTGTTGTAGTTGATGCTATTGGGTGGAACCTTTGAATTATCATTCATGTTCAGACTGTTACATATCATTATTTCATCTATGGTCTTGATTCATATGATGTCTTGTGAGTAGTTCGTTTAGTTCTTTAGGACATGGGACAAGTCATGTTGTTAGTAGTGCAATTGTGTTGAGAAAGATTCAATGGTTTGATAATTAAGCTGTGGTGTTATTCTTCTAGTGGTGTCATCTGAACATCGACTACATGATACTTCACCTTTACGGGCCTAGGGGAATGCATTGTGTATTTGGCTACTAATCGTAGGGGTTGCCGGAGTGACAGAAACCTGAACCCTTGTTAGGAAATCTTTACACAAGGGAGTGTAGGATCTCAAAGTTTAAGGCCGTGGTTAGGTTTTTATCTTAATTACTTTCTTGTAGTTGCGGATGCTTGCAAGGGGTATAATCTGAAGGAGATATGCCCTATAGGAAAAAATAAATAGGCTTTTATTGTCATATCTCAATTAGTTTATAATAGTTTCATATTGTGCTATAACTGTGCCAAGTAGAAACATTGGTACAGGTGTGGTATGAAACAACTAAGTCCCTAGTAGCCTCTATTCATACTAGTTCGTTGGTCATGAGGATGATCCGGGTTTCAAGATCATGGGTATTTATGCCAATTGACAACGGGGGTCTTATCATTGGAGAATGATGTGATGGACATTCCTCGAAGGATTGCAACACGATCAATTCATATAAGTTCATTGTTGCAACATCTATACCTAGACTTCTTTTCCTTAGACCGTGAGCTCATACTACTCACTGTTTCCCGAGGCTACTTAGACTGCATCAACCGTCATCTGGTAATACGGTGACCATAAAGGTGTACGTTGGGTATTCCGAAGGAACAGTAGATGACATATGACTACAAGACCGGGATTTTTTCACCCACATGATGGGTAAACATATATACGGTCGGCTTGGTGAGATTGCATCCATAAATGATGCAACATGTGACTCGGTCATGGGGATGTAATATCACGGTAACAAGAAAACAGAACTTGTTGTGAACGAGATTGAACAAGGTATGTGATACTAATGATCGGATCTCGGACAAGTCGTATCAAGAAACAAAAATAATTGGATGCTACATTTAGCGGTTCAAACTACATTGTCATCAGGAATGCATAGGGGTCACATGGATATCCCTAGTCCCTCTGTTGATCATTGATACAGATCATGTCTAGAGCATTGATGACCCATAAGTATAGGGGGTGTATCGCAGTATTTTTGATAAGTAAGAGTGTCGAACCCAACAAGGAGTAGAAGGTGCTGGCTAATGGTATGGATCAGGAATTCTCTGTAAATACTTAGCAAACGGATTTTTAGGGGTTTTTGATAAAGCAAGTAAACAAAGTACGAGTAAATAAAAGACAATAGGAATAAATGCAGCAAGTGGCCCAATCCTCTATGTAGCAAAGGACAAGCCGGTTGTATTACTTAAGATGACCAAACGTTCTCGAGGACACATGGGAAGACTGTCAAGTGCTTTCGCTTCATATAGTTGATTAATCTTCTTTAGCTTGCTAAGTGTTGTGTGGGTGAACCTGTGCTAATGTACCGACCTTCCTAGGAATAATACATACTTGTGATTATACCCCTTGCAAACATCCGTAAGTACAAGAAAGTAATTAAGGTAGAAACCTAACCACAACTTTAAACTCTAAGACCCTTATGTCCCTTGTGCAATGGTTTCCTAACGGGGGTTTAGGTTTCTGTCACTCCAGCAACCCCTACGATTAGTAGCCAAATACACAATGCATTCCCCTAGGCCCATATAGGTGAAGTGACATTTAGTCGACATTCACATGACACCACTAGAAGAAGTACACCACAACTTAAATATCAAACTATTGAATCTTTCTCAACACAACTCCACTACTAACAACATGACTTCTCCCATGTCCTCAAGAACAAAACGAACTACTCACAAGACATCATATGGATCATGATCACAGATGGAATAATGATGTATAACAATCTGAACATAAACAATAATTCAATGGTTCACTCAATAGCATCAACTACAAAGAGTAATCAACATTGGGAAAGTTTCCCCTATGAACTATGCAAGATTCAACCTAATTGTTGCAGCAATATGGAGATGGTGATGAGGGTGCTGATGGTGATGATAGTGGTGATGATGATGCTCCCGATGAAGTCCAGCTTGATGGTGTGTTGATGGCGACGATCTCCCCTCTCCAGGAAGGAATTCCCCCAGCAGAAATCTGTCTACCGGAGAGATCTTTCTCTCTCGGTGTTTTCTTCCCCGCAGAGGCGGCAGAATCTTTCTGTGGTCGCTCCCCGATTCTTAGGGTTTCGGGAGGATAATATACGCCAAAGGGGAGTGCTAGGGGTGGACCAGGGTGGCCACACCACCTGGTGGCGCGGCCTAGACTGGCCCGCGCCAGGGGGTGGTGTGGGCCCCCTGTGGCCATCTCCAGCCCCCCTTCTGGCTTCCTACGTCTTCTGGAAAAAAAGGATTTTCCTTATATTTTCCCGGATTTTCTGATCTTCATGAATTTTGCCTCCAAACAACACCTTTTCCATCAGAATCCTGACTGCAGCGGTCCATGCTCCAAAAGTCATCAACCATGCAAAAACAGATGAAATAACATAAGTATCACCTCTTAATATGAAATATATCAATGAATAACAGTGAATTATGACATAGAATAGTGATGCAAAATGGACGTATCAACTCCCCCAAGCTTAGACTTCGCTTGTCCCCAAGCGAAACTGAGCTCAGTAAACATTGCCTCATGTTTATGGAGTGAAGAGTCGATAAAAGAATATAGACAAGAAGCATCACATTCATCAATACATAATCATAATAGAAGACAACTCACCATTATATAACTCAACTTGCAATGAGTAAAGGAAACACAATAAAGTTCCATAAAGTAAATCATAATTGGTAATGGCAAACTTAGCTCTTGGTCGAATAATAGTTGATAATTTGCTAGAGTTCACAAATAACTAGTTTTCAATGGTAGCTTTCAAAGTAGTAAACATCAAGATAAGAGCAATGTGCAAAACAAGAAACATAAGCAACATGATTGAATAAATCATCCTATGAATGAATGAAACACAACAACTCAAAATACTTGCTAAGATAGAAGGGAGTAGGTTTACTGACTCAACTAAAAAGTAAAAGAAAGGCCCTTCGCAGAGGGAAGCAGGCATTGCAAGTCTCATAAAGAGCTCCCAAAAATTATGATACTTACTAGCTTTCAGCTCTCGTTGCCCCTATCATAGGCGTCTTTTGGTGATTAAGGTTAAAGTGACACAACTAAGAGGATATGCTTGACAAGTTATAAGTTGAAATCTCATGCCCCTTACTTATGAGTACCGAACCTCATGCTACTCAACTACAGTCACGAGTAAGCTCTTGTCATTGTAAATACACGTGTATCATTGAGAACCGCCAATGGGGTACCCCTTGCACATGACACAGGAGCTATCCCATAATCAAAATGACAAGGAAAGCAGACAGTGAGCATCTCAGCGATCTTTTTATTTGCTATTTGCATAGGTTTTTATTGAGGATGCTTCATAGAATGCTCACTATAGTTATGCTGCAAGTTTCCACCATGATTGGGCATGGCTTAGGCTAGCGGCCCAGGCGTTTCTCTAACACACATATAAACTCCATGATCTTACAAGTTCCACTTTTATTTCACACCGCCGGGATCCATAAGCAAAAGAACATGATATCAACTAAGTACAAAGTACCAATGCAATGTTGAAAGCGTTCCCCGTGATACATGGTTCTACTAACTTCAACTTATAAAGCACAAGCATATACGCAACAAAGAAGGACCCAATGGTTCAGGTTATTAAATGCAAGAAAATTAAAGTGTGCCATCAAGTTCGTGAGAGCTTTAATCACTAATTTTCACATAACAAGTTTAATTTGGGAGGTAGATAAACAAGAATTTACTTGGAATAGCAATAATGCTAATAGGTAGGTATGGTGGACACAAATGGCATAGGTTTTTGGCTTAAGGAAGTGGATGCACGAGAAGAATTCCCTCTTAGTACAGGTTTTGGCTAGCAAGGCTGGGTAGCCAGTATAAGAGTTGAAGGAAACAATCAAACATACAAGTGATAAAGACGAACATGCAATCTTCCTTGGAAGCACAAACGATCTTAACTAGAGAATACTAGACTTATGAGCAAACCAAGAAAGAAAGATGATGAAATCATTTTTCTTTAGAGTACTTTTATCTTTTCATTCAACTCTCAAAATAGTTTTGCTACTGACCGAGCCAGGTTTGCCAAAACAAACTACATTAAATCAATGATCCCAAAGTGCTACCAATACTAACAACAAGATCAATCATATAACCACGAATTGAAAACTAATATAAGCTATGTAAAAGATTAAATGATAGAACTTCTCATTAATATTCCATAATGGCAACTCACACCAAGGGATACATATCTAACGAGAGAGGGGACAATTCCATAATGCAAACCATCCTACATAATAACTTCTATATTCATGATATGACTCTACTAATAAGGTAAAAAGATAGAAGATAGTGTTGTGATACCGCGGCATTCCCCCAAGCTTGGAACAAACCAAGGGGATGCCAAACCTGATGACGAATTACTCCTTCAGTGGTGGTGGTATCCTTTTCTTAGTTGACGTGAGGAAATCTTCCAGCATCTTGCGAAGCCTATTATTCTCCCCTTGAAGCATGTCCACCTTCCTCCGCAAGTCTCGGTACTTATCGCAGAACTCCTTAGTGACTCCTAGGGCTTCTGTTGATGCAGGGCAAGAGACTAAAGGTACCAGCCCCTGCTTGGGGTCTTGGAGATCTTCCTCCATAGGCTCCTTTCCCTTATCCTTGGCGGACACCATTGTGCTTCGAAGATTTCAAAGATAGTTCCTGGCAGAAACAGATCGAAACAAAAACACGACGAAAACACGATATACGAACCTCGGGGGATCCGAGGGGATTATATATTACGAAGTTTCATGACAAAAGTAAGGTATTGGGAGAAAACGAGTCAGAGGCGAAGTCCGGGGTGGACTCACCACCTGGTGGCGCGTCCAGGGGAGCGCCCGCGCCACAGGGTGGTGTGAGCCACCTTGGCTCCGCTTCCGTCCCTCTTTCGCTTCGTAGCTTTCCTTATTGTCTAAAAACTACAAAAATATAGTTGGATAGTATTTTCGCGGAACTTTTCTTACCAGAACAGTTGCCTATTTGAAAACAGACTCTGCAGGTCTCTCAATGTGGTATTTAGTAGATTCTTCTGGATTCACCACTTTAATAACATCAATATCTTCATCTTCATACACTTATTACTTGAGTCATAAAACCTTTCACTTTCTCATTACACCATTATCTCCACTACCTAGAAATTTCTTTCACACAAACCTTCACACAGTTCTCATTAGCAACATTAGTATAAGTGAAGTGATAAAACCTTTTGAGTCCACTTTCAACTAAAAACCATCAAAACAAAAGCTACTATAGCAACTCCTTCTGAAAACCCAAAAAGAATTCAAAAAGGAAATCGAATAAAGAAGCAAAAGCAAGGGTGGCAAAATCTGTCAAAATAGACCAGCAGGTAAATATCAATTTTTTCGAAAATCTTTTGTTGCTCAAATCAAAAAGTGCAAAACTAACGAAAGTTAAATAAAAACCTGGGGAAGAAGCAAAAAAATTACAACTCAATCTAACATACAGATATCTCTCATGAATTTTTACGGTGAAGCACAAAAATCTGTTTCGCGACAGCAACTTGCCAAATCTTAATTCTCTCTCATTAGAGGTTGATCTTGACACAAAAACCAAACAAAACGGATAAGGAGCGGTTATTATCGAAGTAATAACTTCCAAGACTCAAAGAAACAAAAAACTGAAAGCAAAAACAAATTGGGTTGTCTCCCAAAAAGCTCTTTCTTTATAGCCATTAAGATGGGCAAGATAATTTTGAAGATGCTCAAATATGAATATGAATTGAAGTGAAAGAGAGATTTAAGAAGAAAAAATAAACACATTTAAGTCTAACCCACTTCCTATGCAAGGGAATTTTGTAAATAAACAAGTTGTTGAAACCAGAGGCTACAAGCATAAGAAGGCAAAAGAAGTGCAACATAAAAACTTTCAGCATAAAACGAGGAAACTTGATATTATTGAGATACATAAGAACACTTTTCCCTCTCTTAAAATAACTTTCAGTATCATGCATAAACTTAACAATATAACTATCACAAGGACCATCGTAGCAATGATCACTTATTCTAACAGAATACACAGGAATACTAGCTCTCATAACACTACTTTGTGAAACAATATTAGAGGTATCCTTACAAAGGATAGTGTGTCCCTCTTGTACATATTTAGTAACAAATTCTTTCACATTTGCTATAATAGGTTCATCAACCTTTTGTTTATCAAGTTCAACAACTTTACTTGTACTTTCATCAACCATACTAGCTATCATAGAATGTTCCTTTATCTTAACAGGTAAAGGCATTTTCTCAATATAAGGTTCAGGTAAAACATGATTAGCTGTATAAACTTCAGTATTTCTTGCAGGGACACTCTTAGCAACATCTTTATAAGGTTCATGATACTTATTCCACTTCTTTTTAGGCACTTCAATGTAGGAAGCAAAAGCCTTAAAATAAGAAGCAATAGCTTGAGAGTCTAGACCATAAGCTTTTTTAATATTTTGAAAGTCATCAGTTCCCATAAAAGATTCAATGCATTCATAATCATAATTTATACCTGACTTTCCACCTTTGTCATTCTCCCATGCTTCAGCATTGTCTTGAATACGATCCAGAAGATCCCATTTAGCTTCTTCTTCCATGCGAGTGAATGATCCAGCACAAGAAGCATCCAATAAATCCTTGTCATGTAGAGGGAGCCTTGCATAGAAGTTATTGATAATAATATTGTTGGGGAGCACATGAATGGGACATTTGAGCATTAGTAACTTCAATCTCCCCCAACCTTGAGCTGTACTCTCTCCATCAAGAGGCCAAAATTTGTATATTTGATTCCGATCTTTATGAATCTCACTAGGAGGATAAAACTTTGAATAAAAGAGAGGCACTATTTCCTCCCATTCCAGAGCTTGACCATTCTTCAACAGCTTATACCAGTCCTCAGCTCTTCCTTTCAGTGATAATGAGAATAACTTCTTCTTAACTTGATCTGTAGTAATACCTGCACACTTGAACAACCCGCATAATTCGTGTATAAAGAGCAAATGATCATCGGGATGGACAGTTCCATCCCTAACATAATAGTTATCCATAACACGATCAATAATTCTTGTAGGTATGTGAAAAACATCATTCTCAGCAGGTGGTGGCTTATCTACTACCTTAGCAGTGGTAGTAGCATTACCAAATAAGAAACTCAGCGAATTATCCATAACGAAAATAAAGCAACTAACAGAAGTAAACAATACTCACAGTAGAAGTTTCCTTTACCAGTTCCACTCTCCAATAGCGCTTCACTCCCCGGCAACGGCGCCAGAAAATAGTCTTGATGACCCACAAGTATAGGGGGTGTATCACAGTATTTTCGAGAAGTAGGAGTGTCGAACCCAACGAGGAGCAGAAGGTGCTGGCTAGTGGTATGGATCAAGAATTTTCTGCAAATACTTAGCAAACGGAATTTTAGGGGTTTTTGATAAAGCAAGTAAACAAAGTACGAGTAAATAAAAGACAACAGGAATAAATGCAGCAAGTGGCCCAATCCTTTATGCAGCAAAGGACAAGCCAGTTCTATTACTTAAGATGACCAAACATTCTCGAGGACACATGGGAAGACTGGCAAGTGCTTTCACTTCATATAGTTGATTAATCTTCTTTAGCTTGCTAAGTGTTGTGTGGGTGAACCTGTGCTAATGTACCGACCTTCCTAGGACTAATACATACTTGTGATTATACCCCTTGCAAACATTCGTAAGTACAAGAAAGTAATTAAGGTAGAAACCTAACCACAGCTTTAAACTCTAAGACCCTTACGTCCCTTGTGCAATGGTTTCCTAACGGGGGTTCAGGTTTCTGTCACTCCGGCAACCCCTACGATTAGTAGCCAAATACACAACGCATTCCCCTAGCAAGTTAACAAGAATACGAAGTCTCTTCGATTTGATCGACATGACTAAAGTATTCAAGTTAAGTTTAGCATAAAAGGAACTTGTGAAAGATGTTTCACAAATTATGATAATTGGACGAATTCAAACTGTGTTGAAATCTCTAAACATCATAATCATTGTGTATTAGATACATATGGTATAATAGTATCCCTTATCGGGGTTATAGTTGTTGTTTAGAGTTAAAGATCAAAATAAGCAAACACTCATTTGAAATACAAAGGAACATCTAAAAGATTCGTGGAAACAACACCATAAGTGTTATGACAAGTTCGAGTTTCTGGAGATTTCGACAAGTCGAAATCGTGGCGAATAAACAAGTCTTTGTAGAGCATTCTTAGAAATCTATGAATGCATCTTCCACAAAAGGGGAAAACCTGTTGTTGTCCAAAGTTGATGTGTCTTGATGAAGATACAGGTGGAAGAAAGTAAAAGATCAAAACAAGGTATTTGAACTTGCCTCCGAATTGTTGAGTGGCGCAACGGAATTTGTTTCGTGAATCCAAACTCTACATATAGAGGAGAGTGATATCTACGCACTTCTATTCTTGTAGATAGTTGTTGGGCCTCCAAGTGTAGAGGTTTGTAAAACAGCAGCAAGTTTTCCCTTAAGTAGATTACCCAAGGTTTATCGAACTCAGGGAGGAAGTGGTCAAAGGTATTCCCTCTTAAGCAACCCTGCAATCAAGATACAAGAAGTCTCTTGTGTCCCCAACACACCCAATACAATTGTCAGGTGTATAGGTGCACTAGTTCGGCGAAGAGATAGTGAAATACAAGTGGTATGGATAATTATAAGTGGTAACAATGATAGAAAATAACTTGATGGCGTGTGGTTGACGTGGGAAAAGACTAAAGGCAAACTGAAATAAAGATGGAAGCAAGCAAACATGTAACAGATCTAGTTGCAAATGGTGTATCAATGCTTAGAAACAAGGCCTAGGGATCATACTTTCACTAGTAAGCACTCTCTCATAAATATATTATCTTCATGATACTACTCTTAACTACTCTCCGGTTGGACACTCTAATCGATGGTAGGGCTATAACATCACACCTCAAAGTAAGTCTTTCCCCTCTAGATAACTCCACACTGTCACCTTGAGCACTAGATGGGTCCAACAAACACCACAATTTCATAAAGACATCCAACTCCAAATATAACTCATAACAAGTATTTGTAATCTCTAGCCTAAGTGCCACCATGGTGTGCACACTGTCAACTTCACACACATGGGGAGAGCAGAGATCTATTAAAGCACTTGAGTAGAAGGTAGATCTACTTGATTACAAAGCTCATGGTCACAACATGATCATGCATAGAGAGAGAGAGATGAACACATAGCTACCGGTAGAACCCTTAGCCTCGAGAGAGAACTACTCCCTCCTCATCATGGGAATCAGCAATGGTGATGGAGATGGTGGTGGAGATCGATGGAGATGGCTCCGGGGGCAATTCCCCGTCCCGGCAGGGTGCCAGAACAGAGACTTTTTGTCCCCCGAATCTCCCCTTCGGTGGCAGCGGTGCTGCAGCACTTTTTTGGCTGGAGGCTTGACTTTTTAGGGTTTATGCATCGGGAGGCTCTTATAGGTGAAGGAGGCAAGGTCGTTGGCCGACCAGGGGGCCCACACCATGCCCTGGCGCGGCCTGGGGGGACCCGCGCCATGGGGTGGTGTGGCCACCCTATGGCCCCTCTCCGTCTCGTATTCTGGCTCCATGAGTCTTCCGGTAAAATATCAACTTTGGCTTTTGTCCTGTCCAATTCCGAGAATATTCATTCTCTGACTTTCTGGAACCAAAAACAGCAGAAAACAGGCAACTGGCACTATGGCTCTTTGTTAATAGGTCAGTCCAAGAAAGTGTATGAAAAATACTCCAAAGTTGGAACAAAACATAAGAACGTAGTTAAAACCAAGCATGGAACATCAAAAATTATAGATACATTTGCAATGTATCAACATCCCCAAGCTTAACTCCTGCTCGTCCTCGAGTAGGTAAGTGATAAAAAAGATAGAATAATTTTTGAGGTGACATGCACCATCATAAACTTGACCAAAGTATTTGTAAAACATTCAAAGCTGGGATCATAGTACTTCAATCATCACATGAAAGATAAAGTTCTAGCAATAAGACAAAGAAACTATGTTGCAACATGAAAAGGCACAAACAAAAGATTCATGAATAACAATGCTTTGCAAGACGTTTGTTTGTTTCACATAAATAAAACATAGCATAGTAGCATTCGACTTGTCCCTCATAGAGTGGCAAATATAAATGCATAGGAAACCTTCAAAGTTCATAAGAGTGACTAGATACAAATAGTTTAAAACAAGCAATAGCAAAGTTATGCATCAATCAACAAGTCTTGGGACAATGCTCATAGAACTAAGAATGGCCACTATGCTCTCAAAGTAGGTGCATAAAGGTAGAAGGTGGAGACTCAACATATAAGTGGAAGAAAGGCCTTCATAGAAGGAAGTAGGGATTCAAGTCCCATAAAGAGCTGCCAAAATTATGGTACTTAATAGATTTCAGCTCTCATTGCCCCTATCATAAGCATCTTGAGGTGATTAAGGTTAATGTGAACAAACTATGGTGTACATGCTTGACGAAGTATAAGTTAGAAATCTCATGTCCCTTGAATATGAGGGCCGCTCCTCATGCTACTCAAGTTTAGTCACCGATAAGTTCTTGTCATCGTAAGTACATGTGTATCATAGAGAACTGCCAACGGGGTACCCCTTGCCCGATGATACGGAAGAATCCCCATATCAAAATGACAAGGCAAGCAGACAACGAGCATCTCAGCAATCTTCTTATTTACCATGGGAATATGGTGCTTTTTTCTCTCTTTCCTCTTTTCATAATCTCTTTTTTTCTTTCTTTTTTCTCAATATCTGACTCTTTTTTCATAAGAAGAATGCTTCATAGACAGATCATTATGGTTACGCTGCAGGTTTCCACCATGTCAGCATGGATTAGACCAGTGGCCCAGGCGTTTCTCTAACACATATACATAACTCCATGGACTTACAAGCTCCCCTTTCATTTCACACTGACGACATCCATAAACAAAAGAGCATGATATCAACTAGGTACAAAGTACCAAGTACATTAAGCAATCTCAATTGTTTATAACAAGTCATGCTACAGCAAAGAATACTAAGCATAAAGCCAAAACAATATCGAGCATGACATGACAAAGCATAGGCCACAGTCAAAAACAAGCTCTCTTTACCACTTAAGCATGAACTTTTCCTACTCTTTTCCAATCCAAACCAAGCTATTTTAAAACCAATGTATGAAAGAGGGGGTCCAACCAATTTATTCAGCAAACTAAGAAAACCAAGCAAACAAAAACCAAAATGAAAACGAAAAATAGACGCTCCAAGAACAACACAACTGTGCATGAAACAATAAAAATGAAGCGTTTGGAAGAAACCTGGGATTTTTATTGATGAAGAGGGGATGCCTTGGGCATCCCCAAGCTTTGACGCTTGTACTTCTTGGATATTTCTTGGGGTGACACGCATAGCATCCCCAAGCTTGAGCTTTAGTCCATTCTTCATCTCATTACTCATTCCTTCCATACACCTGAAATTTTTCCTTCATACAAAACTTCACACAATCTTTATTAGCGACATTAGTGCACTTCAAGCTAATAATTCTTTAGGTTCAGTTCTAACACCAATAACACTTCCATTAAAACACAAGCTACTGTAGAACTTCCCTTAAAAAGCTTAGTTCCCCAAAAGAACTCAAAAAGGAACCAACAAGAAGCAAATGCAGAAAATGGCAGAAATCTATCAAAATAGACCAGCAGGTAAAGACGAATTTGTTCGAAGACCTTATGTTGCTCAAATCGAAAAGTGTTGAACTAACGAAAGTTAGATAACAACATGGGGCACAAGCACAAAAATTCACGCCTCAAAAGGAGGTACAGAGATTTTACACGAATGTTTACGGTGAAGCACAGAAATCTATTTTAGGGCAGCAACTTTTCCAATCATTACTTCTCTCTCATTAGAGGTTATTCTTGGCGCAAAAAAGCAAATAAAAAGGATAAGGAGTGGTTATTACTGATGTAATAACTTCCAACACTCATCTAAAACTTTTGGGTTATCTCTCAATAAGTACTTTTCTTTAACGCCTTTAAGTTAGGCATGATAGTTTGAGAAGATGCTCACATAAGTAATATGAATTGAAGTAAAAGAGAGCATCAAGAAGCAAATTCAAAGCAAATTTAAGTCTAACCCACTTCCTATGCATAGGAATCTTGTAAAGAAACAAGTCATGAAAGCACAAAGCAACAAGCTTAGAAAAGCAAAACAAGTGCAACTTCAAAACTTTCAACATAAAGAGGGGAAACTTAATATTATTGAGATGCATAAAACCATGTTTCCCTCTCTCATAATAACTTTCAGTAGCATCATGAATAAAATTAAAAATATAACTATCACAAGAAAAATTCTTATCATGATCCACATGCATAAAATAATTAATACTCTCCACATAGGCATAGTCATTCTTATTAATTGTAGTGGGAGCAAATTCAAAAAAATAGCTATCATTATTATTTTCATCACCATAATCATCAAATATAGGAGGCATATTATAATCATAACTAATTACCTCCTCAATAGTAGGTGGACTGAAAATATCATAATCATCATTGCAATCATCATATATTGAGGTGTAGTATCATCATAAGCAATAGAATAATTATCTTCTAAAGTGTGTTCATTTGTAAACATATCACCATTGGAAGGATCATGGATAGCACTAATAGTATGGCAATTGTTAATATCATCATTTTCAGGATTGGTACCGAAGAGATTATCAATATCAAAAGTAGCATGATTTTCCCAATCATGATCACTACTATAGGTAATAGGCATAGGAACATCATCGAGTTCAGACTCATCAAAAACTATAATAGGAGCAACATGCTTAGGGGAAAATACTGTTTCCTCTCTCCTTTTACTCCTCCTTTCTCCATTTTCTTCTTCTCTTTAGGAGGGAGAGGCTTGAAAGGAAACTTCTCCATATACCCTGATTCATTGTTAGAGACAATAGAATAAACTTTCGAGGATTCCTCCTTTTCATTAATAAGACCAAAACACATATTAGTCATGTCATATTTTGGTAAGATCTCATCTTTTATAATATTTTGTATGTAAGTATTTGTGTGGCAACTATCAACACAATAAAGATGACAACCACGCAGGACACTATTCATATCAAAAGCACTCATATCTACCAAAGAAGTTTTTCTTGATAACTCTTCACATCCCAAAAATAATGTAAGTTCATCATGCTGATTAGGAGTGATCATGTCATCACAATACAAACTTGTAGTACTCATTGGATTATAAGGGCTATTATTATGGCCTGAGCATTGAAAATTGAAATGACCCCCTTCAAAGCAAAGTTCACAAATAAAAGGATAAAGGGCACAAACTTTTTACCAAGATCATTTAAAGCCCTATACCACATTCTAGTTTTTTCATTCCTGTGGGTGATACAATATTCTTCTTCAATTTGATTATTCTCACAAGGTCTATGTATTCCACAAAAATTAACATGCTTCTAAGAAATAGTACTTTCAGAGGTTTGAGCATGTTTATTCCTATCATTAACAACAATTTCATTTTCCATGCAAGTGTCTTTAAAAGGCTCATGATACATGTCCCACTTTTATTTAGGAGCATTAATATGAGAAGCAAAGGTTTTAAAACAATAAATAAGAATTTGAGGATCAAGACCATATTTAGCACTAAGCTCTTGAAAATTAGCAGTTTCAGCGAAAGACTTAATGCAATCATACTCATAGTTTATACCTGGTTCTTTACCTTTGTTGTTATCCCAATCTTCGGTATTGCTTTGAATTGTTTCAAGAAGATCCCACTTAGCTTTCACCTCCTTACTTGTGAAGGATCCCTCTAAACAAGTATCTAGATAGTCCTTGTAATGTCCTGAAAGCCTTGCATAGAAATTATTAATTACAATATTCCTGGGGAGCTCATGAATGGGACATTTGAGCATTAGTGACTTCAGTCTCCCCCATGCTTGGGTAATACTTTATCCATCATGTGGATGAAAATTATAAATGTAATTCCTATCTTTATGAATTTCATGAGGAGGATAAAATTTAGAGTAAAAGAGAGATTCAAGTTCCTTCCACTCCAAATGATGAGGATCATCTAGTAGCTCATACCACTCCCTTGCTTTGCCCTTAAGTAAAAAAGGGAATAGCTTCCTCTTAACTTGGTTCATTAAAATACCTGCACACTTGAACAACTCGCATAATTCATGTATAAAGAGTAAATGATCACCAGGATGGACAGTTCCATCTCCAAAATAGCAGTTATTCATAAGACGCTCAACAATTTTTATAGGTATTTTAAAAGGGATGCTTTCAGTATGTGGATGAAAATTATAAATATAATTCCTATCTTTATGAATTTCATGAGGAGGATAAAATTTAGAGTAAAAGAGAGATTCAAGTTCCTTCCAATCCAAATGATGAGGATCATCTAGTAGCTCATACCACTCCCTTGCTTTGCCCTTAAGTGATAAAGAGAATAGCTTCCTCTTAACTTGGTTCATTGAAATACCTGCACACTTGAACAACACGCATAATTCATGTATAAACAGTAAATGATCACCAGGACGGACAGTTCCATCTCCAAAATAAGAGTTATTCATAACACATTCAACAATTTTTATAGGTGTTTTAAGAGGGATGCTTTCAGTATGTGGATTTAAAATATCACAAGTATCATTAGAATTACCACATATGGGAGATAAAGTATCATCAGAGCAAATTTTCTTCTTTAAAACTGGGGAACTAAAAAGATCATTTTCATACAAACTAACTTCCCCAAGCTTAGATGTTTCCATAGCATTAGTAACAAAGGTGTTCAAAAGATTCAGACTAATAACATTGCTATTAGCATGCAAAGAAGGTTCCAAGGGTTTTATAATTTTCTCTTCAAAGAATTCGAGTTCTCACTTAGGAAAATGACTAAAAAGCTCTCTAATTTTTTTGTTGTTTTCCATTAAGCCTAACTAGTGAAAAGAAGAAACAAAAAGACAAAATTGCAGAATCTAAAGGAAATAACTTCGAGCACTCACACCAGAGGATGTGAGTACCTTTTACCTTCCCCGGCAATGGCGCCAGAAAATAGCTTGATGTCTACGCACTTCTATTCTTGTAGACAGTTGTTGGGCCTCCAAGTGCAGAGGTTTGTAGAACAACAGCAAGTTTTCCCTTAAGTGGATTACCCAAGGTTTATCGAACTCAGGGAGGAAGTGGTCAACGGTATTCCCTCTCAAGCAACCTTGCAATCAAGATACAAGAAGTCTCTTGTGTCCCCAACACACCCAATACACTTGTCAGGTGTATATGTGCACTAGTTTGGCGAAGAGATAGTGAAATACAAGTGGTATGGATAATTATAAGTGGTAACAGTGATTGAAAATAACTTGATGGCGTGTGGTTGACGTGGGAAAAGACTAAAGGCAAACTGAAATAAATATGGAAGCAAGCAAACATGTAACAGATCTAGTTGCAAATGGTGTATCAATGCTTAGAAACAAGGCCTAGGGATCATACTTTCACTAGTGAGCACTCTCTCATAAATATATTATCTTCATGATACTACTCTTAACTACTCTCTGGTTGGACACTCTAATCGATGGTAGGGCTATAACAGCACACCTCAAAGTAAGTCTTTCCCCTCTAGATAACCCCACACTATCACCTTGAGCACTAGATGGGTCCAACAAGCACCACAATTTCATAAAGACATCCAACTCCAAATATAACTCATAAAAAGTATTAGTAATCTCTAGCCTAAGTGCCAACATGGTGTGCACACTGTCAACTTCACACACATGGGGAGAGCAGAGATCTATTAAAGCACTTGAGTAGAAGGTAGATCTACTTGATTACAAAGCTCATGGTCACAACATTATCATGCATAGAGAGAGAGAGAGAGATGAACACATAGCTACCGGTAGAACCCTTAGCCTCGAGAGAGAACTACTCCCTCCTCATCATGGGAATTAGCAATGGTGATGGAGATGGTGGTGGAGATCGATGGAGATGGCTCCGGGGGCAACTCCCCGTCCCGGCAGGGTGCCAGAACAGAGACTTTTTGTCCCCCGAATCTCCCCTTCGATGGCAGCGGTGTTGCAGCACTTTTTTGGCTAGAGGCTTGACTTTTTAGGGTTTATGCATCGGGAGGCTCTTATAGGTGAAGGAGGCAAGGTCGTTGGCCGGCCAGGGGGCCCACACCATGCCCTGGCGCGGCCTGGGGGGACCCGCGCCATGGTGTGGTGTGGCCCCTCTCCGTCTCGTATTCTGGCTCCATGAGTCTTCCGGTAAAATATCAACTTTGGCTTTTGTCCCGTCCAATTCCGAGAATATTCATTTTCTGACTTTCTAGAACCAAAAACAGCAGAAAATAGGCAACTGGCACTGTGGCTCTTTGTTAATAGGTTAGTCCAAGAAAGTGTATGAAAAGTACTCCAAAGTTGGAACAAAACATAATAAAGTAGATAAAACCAAGCATGGAACATAAAAAATTATAGATACATTTGCAATGTATCAGCGAGACTAATGATAATGATCATAAAGTTTCAAGCAAATACTTTTACTAAAGAAAGTAGGATTCAACTATATATTCTAACAAGTTTGTGTAATTATATTGTTGATTCACTTATCATGTTTTGAACTAGACATACCTACGAATTAGAAAGAAGCATGATGGACCTAATTACGAGAAATGAATGGTCATTGAAATCTCATTAGTGGAATTCTCGATTTGATGATGATCAAGGAATTCTGGAATGTCCAAAATTATCGAGAGGCCCTAGATTTGAGTGGGAGAAAATCAGCTTGGCTAATTCATAATATGTAGCTGACACATTTTGAGTGGGAGCTAAGTGAAATCCCTGGATCTCAAACATGAATGTCATATTTGAGTGGGAGCGTGAAATCATTCTGGGATATATGGATGACATATGTGAATGATGTGATTACTGTTAATAATATTTAAGTTAGGTAAATAAGGATGAAGTTGAAGTTATTTAACAATAAGATCTATCGAGGTAGATTGGTCATTTTAATAAACACTAAATGTCGAATGCTTCCTGGACTTGATTCTGAAAGATGTTTAGAATGTCCTAAGCAAGATTCTAAAGAAGCTCAGAATGGAACAAGATAAGAAAGAAGTTCTTACTATAAGAAGCATTGAGTTAGTATTGCAACTATGGTTGAAAGAAAGAAAGATATGTGTTGCATCTCCTATGCCTCAGTCATAGGTTCTTCCACATAACCATATTGTATACTCGACGTAATGTGACCCGAGGTTCTAGTTGGTAGGACAAAGTCTTAACTATAAGAATGTGTCTTTAAGTGATTCCTTAGTTGATCATAGAACCAGAATTAAGTTTGTACTTAAATGGAAAGAAGCAAAGTAAGTGGCATAGTTGCATTTTATGCACTAGGATCTACATTGATATAGAAGTATAAAAGCTCCATCTGATGTGATGTATAATGTTATGGCGGGGCTAGTTCGCTTTTAATGTAGAATGATGTGTCCTAGGGCCCAGGGCCCATGACAAATCCCTCGAGGTTGATACAAAGTCACTGTAAGCTCCTGGAATCCGGCCTCGTTCTGCTGCCATGACTACAGTATATACACAAAGGATAGCAAAGTGTGTTTTGAAGTTTAGATGACAATAGTGAAAACGACCATCATTATAAACACTAGAAACAAAGTCCCACTTTGTTTCCAAACAAATGCTTCGACCCATTATATGATAATGGTGTGAATGTCAAAATTAGGAAGACATTAACGATTTGCAAAAGACATAATGATCTGGTAAAACAGAACATGGACATGACGTTTCCCATGAGCATGCATGATCTATAAACGCATATGGTATATGGTTTATATGAGTAAAATGTGAGCTGGATTATTTGTACTCTAGTGCAAGTGGGCGACTGAAGGATATATGACCTAGAGGCAAATAATAAATAGGTTTTTATTGTCATATCTCAATTAGTTCATAATAGTTTCATATTGTGCTATAATTGTGCCAAGTAGAAACATTGGTACAGGTGTGGTATGAAACAACCAAGTCCCTAGTAGCCTCTATTCATACTATTTCGTTGGTCATGAGGATGATCTGGGTTTCAAGATCATGGGCATTTATGCCAATTGACAACGGGGTCATATCATTGGAGAATGATGTGATGGACATTCCTCGAAGGATTGCAACACGATCAAGTCATATAAGTTCATTGTTGCAACAGCTATACCTAGACTCCTTTTCCTTAGACCATGAGCTCATATTACTCACTGTTTCTTGAGGCTGCTTAGACTGCATCAACCGTCATCTAGTAATACGGTGACCATAAAGGTGTACGTTGGGTATTCCGAAGGAACAGTAGATGACATGTGACTGCAAGACCGGGATTTGTTCACCCACATGACGGGTAAAGATACATACGGCCGGCTTGGTGAGATTACATCCATAAATGTTGCAACATGTGACTCGGTCATGGGGATGTAATATCACGGTAACAAGAAAATAGAACTTTTTGTGAACGAGATTGAACAAGGTATGTGATACTAATGATCGGATCTCGGACAAGTCATATCAAGAAACAAAAGGAATTGGATTCTACATTTAGTGGTTCAAACGGCATTGTCATCAGGAATGCATAGGGGTCACATGGATATCCCTGGTCCCTCTGTTGATCATTGATACAGATCATGTCTAGAGCATTCCCGAGCCGCCAGAGGATACACTTAAGGGTACAATGAGAGCGATCATTCATAAGACAGAATCACAGTAGAGAAAGAGAAAGCCAGAATTGTTCTGTAGAGAGATCCGAAGCTATTCGGAGAAAGAATAAAGGAAAAGACCGAAAAAGTGTTTTCGGATAAATGGGAATTCAAATATATTTATTATATGTTAATTACGAATTAATATGTTCTAAATAATATTTAAATTAAGATTTATAATAGAAACTTTCTTATTAGGCCAAACACCAGAAGGATTTGACCTAGAAAGAAATCACAGCAAAAAGGAAAAAGGAAAACAACAGAGAAAAATGTGTCTACCGCAAGTGGGCCTTGCAACCCACTTAAAATGGGCGACGGTTTAAACAATGCCGCGTGCGGATAGTGGAAGCGGGCGCACGCGTGGTGGGTCGGCCGCAGCCCACCCGGTCGCTCTCTCCCGGGCGCGAGGTGGGCTGGCCATGGCCCACCCGGCCGCCTCTCCCTGTCGCCCATCGCTGCTGGCCAGGCGGGCCACGCGAGCGCACATGGGCCGCCGGGGTGGGCAGTGCCGGCCCACCTGGGGCACTTGCTGCTACGCTGGCTGTAGGCTACTAGTCCGCTGGGTCGGGTGAGGGTAGCCCGCCTCAGCCGCCTGTGCTGCTGGCTGTTGGGCCAAATTCAGCAGGCCAGCCCATCCGACTGTTTTGGCTATTTTTCCTGTTTTTCCTTTGGCTATTAGTCCCACATGGCTAATCTAATGGGGAGGGCACACCCCCTCCGCCTATATAAAGGGGTGTCCATGGGTGGGATTAAACACTCCAATATCCTTTGATTGACTTCCTCCTTCCCTCTCTCTCTAGCCCTTGTGACCATGGCCCCAAGTTTGGGATGTGCGAACAAGGCACACCTGCAGCACGCCGTTGCACCGTAGGGATTCCTAGCCGGATATCAACTTCCGCACTCGCGGTGGGATCGGGGAGCCGGAGGTCTCATCGTGCACCAGATGTATACGAAGACACGAGGCGCAACACTTGGGGCGCTTGAATGTCGTGAGCCGGAGCTGCTGCACAATGAAGGAGCAAGGGTGACCTGCGAGGAGCTTCGCGACCTTGAGGTCGACTACGAGTACGACTACATCAACCATGTTCCCCACGGAATGTTAACCGCGTACGGTCTACAAGGGTATGTATTCTATACGCATTGGCTGTTACCGTATTACTACATAGATAGATCCTATGTAGTTTTGGGGGTTCCAATGTAGGAAAAAAATTGTTTTTTGCTGCGGATCCCCTTCATAATCACAAGTATGTATTAGTCCTAGGAAGGTCAGTACATTAGCACAGGTTCCCCCACACAACACTTATCAAACTAAAGAAGATTAATCAACTATATGAAGCGAAAACACTTGACGATATTCCCATGTGTCCTCGAGAACGTTGGGTCATCTTAAGTAATACAACCGGCTTGTCCTTTGCTAAAGAAAGGATTGGGCCACTTGCTGCATTTATTATTACTGTCTTTTATTTACTTGCACTTTATTTATCTACATTATCAAAAACCCCTAAAATCCGTTTGCTAAGTATTTACAGAGAATTCCTGATCCATACCACTTGTCAACACATTCTGCTCCTTGTTGGGTTCGATACTCTTACTTATCGAAAATACTACGATACACCCCCTATACTTGTGGGTCATCACCCTACCCCTTTGGGTGGTGTCTTGTGAGGTGTGCATGTATTCCCTACCCCTTCCCTTTTGGCGCTAGTACTATCACATTGCCATGTGACATACCACATCGTATTTCATGGGAAAAGTCTAGTTTCAACCTCGAACTCGTAGATTTTTAGTGGTTTGAACCCCGGTGTCGAAATCCATGTCGTTTGCACCCTCATCTATCTAATCCCGATCTAAATTGAACCCTGTAGTTGTTTGACCAACTTGACCAACGCCACATAGCAAGTTTTTACAAAAAAGGCCCTCCATAGTTATCTATTCCAACCCGGGTGATCTCAAACTCTCTCGGGTTGTCCCGACGATCCCCATAGGTGCCATCACCATCAAGCAAACTAGTCGCTTCAGGGTCATGATGAATCCCAATGCAGTGAGTACAACAAGGACCGCAAGTGCGTCAGAGTCCACGCCGCACACAGGTGATCGATTCTAGGCCGCACCCGCAGACACGATAACCCTTTGCAGCGAAGGATGAGGCGTTGGCAAAGGATGACTGCACAACACTATCACTCGGCGTGTTTCAAAGAGTAGAGCAAGGGGGACCTATTGTTGTTAGCACCACTATTTATTGGCCACCGAAGCGCTATCAGTGGCATGGACAAGTAGCAACAGATGGTGGCGCATGACAGGAGCAAGATACGAGAAGAAAGAGAGAGAACCGAGAGGTCCAGGAGTAACGTAAGTGTCAGGGCCCTCGCAACTGGGGTGCCACAACCTAGTGGTTAGTAGGTCGAGCACCTGACCAAGAACATCCTTCAAGAGATCGTGATGCCTCGAGAGGTGGCTAAGGCGTGCGATTCTTCATGAGGCCCCGCTTCGTGAGGAAGCACCCTCTAGAGAAAGATCTTACACCCTGTGGCACTCTACCGCACCACCTGACTTTGCATACTCTAGGGCACACTTTGGAGTATGTTGGTGATGGCTCGGTAACGGCACCAGAAAAGTGCTGGTGCAATGTTGATGTAGAGCTCATTGGGAACCCCAAGAGGAAGGTATGATGAGCACAGCAGCAAGTTTCCCTCAGTTATGAAACCAAGGTTTAATCGAACCAGTAGGAGCAAGGAAACACCCCAAAGGTGTTGCTAGCTGAGCCTTGGCAGGGCACACTACCGGTGCTAGTAGCAACGTGGAGCCATGCACAACACAACCACAGAACTTTGTCCCCAACTTGCGATGAGGTTGTCAATCTCACCGTGTTTTGCGGAAAACAAAGGATTAAACGTATCGAATGGAAAGAAGTAAAAGTTTGTAGAAAGTAAACACAAAGCAGTAACAGTTTGTAGATTGTATGTAAAGAAAAGGACCGGGATCCATAGTTCACTAGAGGCGGCTCTCCTTAAGATAGATAACATGCTGGGTGAACAAATTACAGTGGGGCAATTGACAAACATCGAGAAAGCAATACATGCATATACTAATCATCTTGACTCCTTTAAGACTTGATTGGACATTACAACATTATACATAGACCGCCATCCAACTGCATCTATGACTAATAATCCACCTTCAGGTTATCATCCGAACCCCCTCCAGTATTAAGATGTCAGCAACAGATTATTGCTTTATGAAATGCGTGTAATGTAAACAATACGATTGTTCTATGAACAAAGGATTGTTGTTTTCTCCCTAGTAGCAACAGCACATCTAGTACCTTAGAGATTTATGTCACTTCCCCAGATTACCAGAGGCATTAACCCACTATCGAGCATAAATACTAACTCTTGGAGTTGCTAGCATCTACTTGGCCAAGATAGCTACTAACAACGGAAAGCATGCAAGATCACAAATAACAAAGACATGATAGAATCAATATCAATCTGAAATAGCATCTCAATATCCATCGGATCCCCATAAACAAAACATGCAGAATTACAAATAGATGATCTTGATCATGAACGGAGCTCACAAGATCTAGACATGAAAGCACAAAGGAGGAAAACCAGCCATCTAGCTACTACATGGATCCGTAGTCCAAGGATGAACTACTCACGCATCACACCAGAGGCTTGCATGGTGATGAAGAAGGCCTCCATGGTGAATTCCCCTCTCCGGCAGGGTGCCGGGAAGAGCTTTTCAGATCCCTCCCGATCTAGGGATGGAGATGACGGCGGCTACAGACTCTTTCGTGGATTTTTGATCGGGCCCTTAGGGTTTTCGTCCCAAGGGCATCTTGTAGTCGGAAGGGGAGGCCGAGGGGGTCCCGGAGGCGGCCAGACCACCCCCTGGCGCGGGCCAGGCTGGGCAGCGTGGCCAGGTGGTGTGGTGGCCCCTAGCCCCTCTCCGTCTCATACTCTGGCATATGATGACTTCTGGAAAAATAGGCACTTTGGCTTTTGTCCCGTCCAATTCCGAGAATATTCATTTTCTGACTTTCCTGGAACCAAAAACAGCAGAAAACAGGCAGCTGACACTATGGCTCTTGTTAATAGGTTAGTATAAGAAATCATATGAAAAGTACTCCAAAGTGTGGACAAAACACAAGAAAGTGGATAAAACCAAGCATGGAACATCAAAAATTATAGATACATTTGCAATGTATCAACATCTCCAAGCTTAACTCCTGCTCGTCCTCGAGTAGGTAAGTGATAAAAAGAAAGAATAATTTTTGAGGTGACATGCACCATCAAAGACTTGATCAAAGTATTTGTAAAACATTCAAAGCTGGGATGATAGTACTTCAATCATAACATGAAAGACAAAGTTCTAGCAATAAGACAAAGAAACTATGATGCAACATGAAAAGGCACAAACAAAAGATTCATGAATAACAATGCTTTGCAAGACATTTGTTTGTTTCACATAAAGAAAACATAGCATAATAGTATTCAGCTTGTCCCTCATAAAGTAGCAAAACATAAATGCATAGGACACCTTCAAAGTTCATAAGAGTGACTAGATACAAATAGTTTAAAACAAGCAATATCAAGTTATGCATCAATCAACTAGTCTTGGGACAATGCACATAGAACTAAGAATGGCCACTATGCTCTCAAAGTAAGTGCATAAAGGTAGAAGGTGGAGACTCAATATAATGGTGGAAGAAAGGCTTTCATGGAAGGAAGAAGGGATTCAAGTCTCATAAAGAGCTTCCAAAAATTATGGTACTTATAGCTTTCAGCTCTCATTGCCCCTATCATAAGCATCTTTAAGGTGATTAAGGTTAAAGTGAAACAACTAAGAGGATATGCTTGACAAGTTATAAACCGAAATCTCATTTCCCTTACTTACGAAGACCGAACCTCATGCTACTCAACTTTAGTCATGAGTAAGCTCTTGTCATTGTAAGTACATGTGTATCATAAAGAGCCGCCAACGGGGTACCCCTTTCACATGATACAGGAGCTATCCCATAATCAAAATGACAAGGCAAGCAGACAATGAGCATCTTAGCGATTTTTTTATTTGCTATTTGCATAGGTTTTTATTGAGGATGCTTCATAGAGTGCTCATTATGGTGATGCTGAAAGTTTCCACCATGATTAGGCATGGCTTAGGCTAGCGGCCCAGGCATTTCTCTAACACACATACAAACTCCATGATCTTACAAGTTCCACTTTTATTTCACACCGCCGGGATCCATAAGCAAAAGAACATGATATCAACGGGGTACAAGGTACAAGTGCAATGTTGAAAGCGTTCCCCATGAAACATGGTTCTGCTAATTTCAACTTATATAGCGCAAGCATATACGCAACAAAGAAGGACCCAATGGTTCAAGTTTATTAGATGCAAAAAAGTATAGTGTGCCATCAAGTTCGTGAGAGCTTTAATCACTAGTTTTCTCATAACAAGTTTAATTTGGAAGGTAAACAAAAGCATGAATATACTTGGAATAGCATAAGCTAGTAGGTAGGTATGGTGGACTCTTTGGAATAACTTGGTTTAGGGAGTTGGATGCATGAGTGAAACTCATACTTTGTTGTGGAGGCTAGCAAAAGACTGGGAGCGACAAACTAAGAGAGCAATAATGGCCATAATCATGCAGAGCGAAAAAACATCATTGATCAAAGCATAAAGTCATACTACAAGTTGAAAACTAAAGGGATCATAAAGGCTATGGTGACTTGAGATAGTCATAACATGGTGTGAGCATGCGCCAAGTCAACCCAAATAAAGCATCAAAGGAGAATACCACTATACTATGCTTTAATATGCTAAAACAACGCATGATTCATCCAAGGCACATTAAGAAATCTCAATTGTTTATAACAAGTCATGCTACAGCAAAGAATACTAAGCATAAAGCCAAAACAATATCAAGCATGGCATGACAAAGCATAGGCCACAGTCAAAAACAAGGTCTTTTTACCACGTAAGTATGAGCTTTCCTACTCTTTTCCAAACCAAACCAAACTATTTGCAAACCAATGTATGAAAGAGGGGGTCCAACCAATTTATTCATAAAACTAAGCAAACAAAGCAAACGAAAAACCCAAAATAAAACGAAAAAGAAGACGCTCCAAGAACAACACAACTGTGCATGAAACAATAAATACGAAGCCTTTGGAAGAAACCTGGGATTTTTATTGATGAAGAAGGGGATGCCTTGGGCATACCCAAGCATTGGCGCTTGTACTTCTTGGATATTTCTGGGGTTGACATGCATGGCATCCCCAAGCTTGAGCTTTAGTCCATCCTTCATCTCATTACTCATTCCTTCCATACACCTGAAATTTTTCCTTCATACAAAACTTCACACAATCTTTATTAGCAACATTAGTGCACTCAAGATAAATAAGTCTTAAGGTTCATTTCTAACACCAAATAAACTTCCATTAGAACACTAGCTACTGTAGCACTTCCCTCAAAAAGCTCAATTCCCCAAAGAACTCAAAAAGGAACCAACAAGAAGCAAATGCAGAAAATGGCAGAAATCTGTCAAAACAGACTAGCAGGTAAAGACGAATTTGTTCGAAGTCCTTCTGTTGCTCAAATCAAAACGTGTTGAACTAACCAAACTTAGATAACAACCTGGGTCAGAAGCAAAAAAATGCACGCCTCAAAAAGACGTTCAGAGATTTTACACGAATATTTACGGTGAAGCACAGAAATCTGTTTCGGTACAGCAACTTTCCCAATCATTACTTCTCTCTCATTAGAGGTTACTCTTGGCACAAAAAGCAAATAAAAAGGATAAGGAGTGGTTATTACAGAGGTAATAACTTCCAAGACTCAACTAAAACTTTTGTGTTATCTCCCAATAGGTACTTTTCTTTAACGCCTTTAAGTTAGGCATAAGAAGAAAGAAAGAATCAAGTGTTCTCAAATGAAGAAGCATTAAGACCAAATTTTGTTTTCATAGGAGAAGCAAAAGAAATCTTCTCTCTCTTCTTAGGGAAGTGTTCTATACCTTTCTTGAGTGGGAGTTGATATTTAATGGTGCCTTCTTTCATATCAATAATGGCACCAACAATTCTAAGAAAAGGTCTTCCCAAAGTAATAGGACAAGAAGCATTGCATTCAACATCCAAAACATAGAAATCAACGGGGACATAGGCATTGTTAACCATAATAAGAACATCATTAAGACTCCCCATGAGTTTCTTTTTAGCATTATCATCAAGTGGGACATTCAAATAACAATCTTCAAGTGAAGGCAAATCAAGCATATCATAAATCCTTCTAGGCATAATAGAAACACTACTATCAAGATCACATAAAGCTTTGAAATCAAAGTCATTCACTTTAATATTAATGATGGGTTCCCAACCATCTTCTTGTTTCATAGGAATAGAAGCTTCATGTTTCATCTTTTCTTCTTTAATCTTCATGAGAGCATCAGTAATGTGTTTTGTAAAGGCCATGTTCATAGCACTAGCATTAGGACTTTTAGCAAGCTTTTGTAGGAACTTAATAACTTCAGAGATGTTGCAACCATCAAGATCAAAATCAAATTTATCATCTAGAGTAGTAGAACTATTACTAGCCTCAACACTAGTGGTGGTAATAGTAGAAACACTAATGTTTCTAGAAATTTCATCATCTCTCTCCCACTTAGCATGTAATCCAGCTAATAGTCTAACATTTTCATCAATTCTTACTTGTATAGCATTAGTAGCTGCAAAGGGATTCTCATTAGTTTCAGGTTTAGCAGCCATTTTATTCAAAGATTGAGCTTCAGCCAAGGATGCTATATTTCTTTCAGCATTAGAGAGTTTTTCCTCAATATTTTTATTGAAAGTAGTTTGTTTACTAATAAACTCTTTAAGCATAACTTCAAGTTCAGAGGGAGCACTCCTATTATTGTTGTAAGAATTTCCATAGGCATTACCATCGTTGGGAGGATATGGCATATAATTGTTGTTACCAAAATTACTCCTATAAGCATTATTGCCAAAGTTGTTATTTCTATGAAGTTCACATCAACTTGCTCTTCTTGAGCAACCAAAGAGGCTGAAGGAACATTATTTGGATCAATATGTGCTTTCCCATTAACAAGCATAGACATAATAATATCAATCTTATCACTCAAGGAGGAGGTTTCCTCAACAGAATTTACCTTCCTACCTTGTGGATCTCTCTCAGTATGGCATTCCGAATAATTGACCATCATATTGTCCAGAAGTTGTTGCAGCACCCAAAGTTATGGTCATAAAGGTACCTCCAGCAGCAGAGTCCAATAGGTTCCTTGAAGAATAGTTCAATCCTGCATAAAAAGTTTGGATGATCATCCAAGCAGTCAGTCCATGAGTGGGACAATTCTTTACCAAAGATTTCATTCTTTCCCAAGCTTGAGCAACATGTTCATTATCAGATTGTTTAAACTTCATTATTTCACTTCTCATAGATATAATCTTAGCAGGAGGATAGTATTTTCCAATGAAAGCAATATGTGCAGTTAGTCCAAGAATCAATACTATTCCTGGTTAAGGAATTCAACCATTCTTTAGCTTTTCCTCTCAAAGAGAAAGGAAACAATTTTAGCTTAATAATATCACCATCTATATCCCTATGCTTTTGCATCTCACAAAGTTCAACAAAGTTATTTAGATGGGCAGTGGCATCTTCATTACCAATACCAGAAAATTGTTCTCTCATAACAAGATTGAGAAAAGCAAGTTTTATCTCAAAGAAAGTTTCTTCAGGCACAGGTGGAGCAATAGGTGTGCTCATAAAATCATTGTTGTTGGTTCTAGTGAAGTCACACAACTTAGTGTTTTCAAGAGTAGTCATTTTTTGTGTGTTTTCAAATAAGAAAGCAAACTAGTCAAACTAATTTTTGTGTGTTTTTGATAAAGAAACAAGCAAACAATGCAAAAAAAACTAAGCAAAACAAAAATAACAAAGTAAAGAGATTGGTTATGAGGGATTCCCCTTGTGAAGATGTCCTTTACTCCCCGGCAACGGCGCCAGAAAAATGCTTGATGGCTCGGTAACGGCACCAGAAAAATGCTGGTGCGGTGTTGATGTAGAGCTTGTTAGGAACCCCAAGAGGAAGGTATGATGAGCACAGCAGCAAGTTTCCCTTAGTTATGAAACCAAGGTTTAATCAAACCAGTAGGAGCAAGGAAACACCCCAAAGGTGTTGCTAGCTGAGCCTTGGCAGGGCGCACTACCGGTGCTAGTAGCAACGTGGAGACCTGCACAACACAACCACAGAACTTTGTCCCCAACTTGCGATGAGGTTGTCAATCTCATCGTGTTTTGCGGAAAACAAAGGATTAAACGTATTGAATGGAAAGAAGTAAAAGTTTGCAGAAAGTAAAAACAAAGCAGTAACAATTTGTAGATTGTATGTACTAGAGGTGGCTCTCCTTAAGATAGATAACATGTTGCGTGAACAAATTACAGCGGGGCAATTGACAAACATCAAGAAAGCAATACATGCATATAGTAATCATGTTGACTCCTTTGGGACTTGATTGGGAATTACACCATTATACATAGACCGCCATCCAACTGCATCTATGACTAATAATCCACCTTCAGGTTATCATCCGAACCCCCTCCAGTATTAAGTTGCAAGCAATAGATTATTGCTTTATGAATTGCGTGTAATGTAAACAATACGATTGTTCTATGAAGAAAGGATTGTTGTTTTCTCCCTAGTAGCAATAGCACATCTAGTACCTTAGAGATTTCTGTCACTTCCCCAGATTACTAGAGGCATGAACCCACTATCGAGCATAAATACTAACTCTTGGAGTTGCTAGCATCTACTTGGCCAAAATAGCTACTAACAACAGAAAGCATGCAAGATCACGAATAACAAAGACATGATAGAATCAATAATCAATTTTAAATAGCATCTCAATATCCATCGGATCCCCGCAAACACAACATGCAGAATTACAAATAGATTATCTTGATCATGAATGGAGCTCACAAGATCTAGACATGAAAGCACAAAGGAGGAGAACCAGCCATCTAGCTACTACATGGATCCGTAGTCCAAGGATGAACTACTCACGCATCACACCGGAGGCTTGCATGGTGATGAAGAAGGCCTTCAGGGTGAATTCCCCTCTCCGGCAGGGTGCTGGGAAGAGCTTCAGAGCCCTCCCGATCTAGGGATGGAGATGACGGCGGCTACAGACTCTTTCGTGGATTTTTGATCAGGCCCTTAGGGTTTGAGTCTCGAGGGCATCTTATAGTCGGAAGGGGAGGCCGAGGGGTGCCGGAGGCGGCCAGACCACCCCGTGGCATGGGCCAGGCTGGGTCACGTGGCCAGGTGGTGTGGTGGGCCCTAGCCCCTTTCCATCCCGTACTCTGGCATCTGATGACTTCCGGAAAAATAGGCACTTTGGCTTTTGTCCCGTCCAATTCTGAGAATATTCATTTTTTGACTTTCCTGGAACCAAAAACAGTAGAAAACAGGCAGCTGGCACTGTGGCTCTTATTAATATGTTAGTCCAAGAAATCATATGAAAAGTACTCCAAAGTGTGGACAAAAAACAAGAAAGTGGATAAAACCAAGCATGGAACATCAAAAATTATAGATACATTTGCAATGTATCAGTTGGTAATCCCACCAGGTAGCTAGCGTGCGAGGCAGGCCCCGACAAGGGGAAAAGCGGCCCTGCACCCTCGATTCTCCTCGGTAAAGGAGGGTCCAGTCTGTCTCCTTTCTTGCAGTAGAAGGACAAATGACTTCAACATGGCAGGCGCACCACTTTTCCATTTGGGTACAAGGGATACAGCGGGCAGCGCCGAACAAGGACAAACGATGAAAAGGGAAGGCCACTTTACTAGTGGACGGTGGAGCGCCCGACGGGCTTGTTGGTTTGCAGGCCGAAAGTTCCCAGGTGAGTGCATCGCGGTACATAAGTTGCCTGAAATTGCCGCGTTTTGAAATGTTGGGCAACCAACTACCGGGAGGGGCCATTTCGAGGCAAACTCATCTCGCCCCTACCAAATACAAACATTCCGTGAAACTGCCCGTGAAGTAGACGGTCGGGACCCTCATGTCAGTAATATGTCTGTGACGCGAGCGCCAACACGACAACCACGTAGGAAAAATGAGGGACTAAAGGATCTTGGTGCGTTGACTAAATTCACAAATCCACTCCCTCCTTTTGCATGAACCCTAGCACCGGCGGCGTCAGAATCCCTCCTCCAACCAGAATGATCCCTTCAGGAATTTGACTTCCAGCGCCAAGTTGCCTCGCCTACTCACTGATCCCGAGCTCCAATGCCAAATTCCGTGCCCGCCATTGCGACGCTCTAGCCCGCCTCTACCATCGACGAGCTGAGCAGCGTAGAGGATGGTAGATCATATTGCCGAGGAAGAAGTACTTCTGGCTAATTGTGGGTGAGCTACTCTTCTCTTTGCTATTCACACTATCTATAACTTCTAGCTGGATATTGGCATTATAGAGATAGATCGAACCTAGAATTGTTTTCTAGTACCTGACAAACAATTCTTATCTTTTGTCCCCAATGTTCTGTCAAGTAGGATCTCCATTGAACCCAAATACACGGTTGTGGTCACTCTCTACGGCTACAACATTAAATTAGCAGATGAGAAGAGCAAGTGGAATCAAACTCGCAGTTTGAAGATGAAAGCAGCACCTGCGCGGTTATGCACTATCCCTGGTATGGTTGCTTCTGTGCGTGAACATGCTGAAATGGGGCCGGAGCAGACTGCACGGTTCAGCTTCATGGATGAACGAGGCTTCACGGTTCCTATAGCATGTGACGGTCAGCTAATTGGGTTGATGAAACAGTTTGTTGGGCTTCGCGTGGTTATGCTGATTTGTAAAATACTGGATGTGGAAGCTCCTGCTATTGGGAGACGCGCAGCTATTATTGGACATGGTGGTCTAACTCAAACCCCTGTTGCTGTTGAGCAAAATGTGATTCCTCGTCTATGCCATGCTACTGTCAGGAAACCTCCTTATAGGAGTCCCCGTATTTCCGTTGTGCAAAACTCTGCTCTGGAATCTGCTGGAACTGGTCGTCCCCGTGGTGTTGCTGTTGTGGCTGCTACTGACCCAATCCATGTCGCTGTTAAGCAAACTAAGGCTATCGGAGGCTATCCCGCTGTTGTTGCCAAGACCGCTACCTTGTGTGCTCCTCCTCCTCTAAACCGTTCTCAAGTTGTGCAAACCCCTGCTCTAGAATCTGCTGGTACTGGTCGTCCTCATGTTGTTGTTGATCTGGTCGTTGTTGACCCAATCCCTGCCGCTGTTGAGCAAACTAAGGCTTCTAGAGGTTGCCCCACTATTGTTGCCAAGACTGCTGCCTTGTGTCCTCCTCGAACCCGTGCTCAGGTTCAGCGAGCTGCTAGTCTGGAGCTAGCTCATGGTCTGGACTCTGCTAGCACTCGAAATAGTGCTATTGTCGGAACTGCTCCTGATCATCGATGTGGCGTGGCAGTAGTTGCTCCTATTGTGTCTACCATTAGCCGTGGCCCTGCCTGTCCACTAGGTATTATAGCTCCCGCTGCTAAGGGCCCTCGCCTTGATCCTGGTCCTGGTACTTCCACCAAGGTTGCTCCAGCTAACGATGACGCAGGTGATGGCGACAGTGACGTTGTGGCTAGGTCTGATGGTGTCGCTCCACCTCTCGAAGGTTTCTATCCTACATAACCTGATAATGGCAAAGTAATCGTTCGTATCGGTGTTCAGGAGTATAATGCAAAATTATATGATGGCACAGAAAAATTCTATGACGATTTTGATGTAATCCTTGGCAGATACGATCCTAAAGTGGTATAGTTATCTGGCATGATGGCATCGTTACGTGTGAAGGTGCTGTGGGGGTCCTCCCAGGTAGCACATTTGGTATATTTTGGTTACAAGAGCAAAAAGGCTATAAAACTGAAAGACCAGTGATTTAGTCGTACCATTTACAAGGAAACATTATAGAGGTGAAGTGTACATCCACTTGATAGTGCTAATGGTTGGAGAGGAATTGGATTTCGACAATAGAGATGATGGACTTGTAGAAGGCATGCGTGACCTGATCCATGGCATCACTAGGGATTGTGCGACTCAGGGTAGCTTCGAATAGAGGAGAGTCTTACAAAGGAGCATCATAAAGAGGAGTAGGAAGAGCATCCCCAGAAAGGGCACCCCGAAGAAGAACATCACCAAGGATACCATGCCAGAGAAGAGGACGCCCAAGAGTCGCACGAAAAAAGGCACCACGCCATAGAGTACACCCCTGAGATCCAGTCAAAATGCCACACCGAACGGTAGCAGAAAAAACACTAAGAGGGCGAGAACGATGGTGAACACTCCCACGAGTGGTAGAAAAAAGGCGAAGATGGCCAGCACGGAGGCTACCACACCCAGTGGTAGCAAAAAAATGCTAATTTGGAGCAGAACATGTCGCTGAGGTCAAGCAATAATGCTAGCACGAAGTAGAACACGCCCAATAGTAGTAGCAAAAGGGCTAATTCGAAGAAGAACATGTTGTAGAGGTCAGGAAATAATGCCAGCACCCTGGAGCCAACACCCGTGAGGGGAAGCAGGAAGGAGATCACACCCAAGAGCAGCAGCAAAAGGCCTAGTTCGATGGGGAACGGAACGTAGATGTCAAGCCCTACTGATACCATCAGGAAAGATTACATCAGGAAGGAGGATGTACACAAGAAGAGCAAGAGGGTTCTTTACAGTCAAGATGAAATAGATTATGACTATTGTTTGTCTACTGAAGAACCTAGGATGCGTGCAAACGTAAGACCACCCCATGTGGTTGCAGCAGAACCAACAGAGTGTCTAGGAGAAAACAATGTTGTCGGTGAGAGGTAGATTGGGGCAATGTTCTGGTCCATCCAGGTGGAGATGATGGTGTAGCCCCACCCATGGGAGTCAATAAGAAGTGTGCAGTACTAGGCATTAGAAACAATGGCCAAGATTATGAATCAGATGAAGAAGAGTGCACTATAGAGGATCAAGAATCTCGTGATGATGAAATAGATTAGGAACTTAACGGTGAGGTTGGCATTCCAGTCGATGATTTGGGTGTTGAGGTAGAAGAACGGAAACATGACCACGAGTATCCTATAATTTTGGTTGGAACCAAGTTCAGGAGCATGCATGAGTTCAGGATGTCGTTCTGGCATTTTTATCAAGGGGAAGTTCGACATTCATCGACTGAAGAACACTGCCCAGAGGTATGAGGCCATTTGCAGGTTAACATGGAGGAATGGACGGGTTGAGGTACATTTTCCATGGAGGATAACAGCAAGAGCCTTACCTGCATCGAAGGCAATTAGGGTATTGGGAAATAAATGTAGCAAACCATTCAAACTTTATCTCTTTTCACTCTATAACTACAATTGTTGTGCAAGATCTTTCTGGCAATGAGTCGACTCCGCTTATATTTTAAATGAATCTGTGTTGCAGGTGAACAAAATGGGCCATCCCCACATGAGTCCGACATGCAGCAAACAGAAACCCTCAATGGATGATACGGAGTGGGTGGCTATACAAGTTATGTCCATACTAAAGGATAACCCTAGGGAGACCGTGAAGAATATTCAGACTAGCCTCGGTTCTAAATACAACATTGTCCTACCGTATTACATGGTTTGGAAAGGTAAAGAGAAAGTTCTGAGGGTCTTGCACGGGGATTGGACCAATAGCTTCAGGATGTTGTACAACTTCAAGGCAGAGGTACAAGCAAGGTGTCCAAGGAGTGTTGTGGAGATTGACACTGAATCAGTACGTGGTAAAATTTATTTCAAAAGACTTTTCATGGCGCTGAAACCTTGCATCCAGGGATTCAAGAACGGTTGTAGGCCATATCTGAGTGTAGACAGCACTATCCTAACTGGCAAATGGAAAGGTTGGCTGCCATCTGCCACAATACTTTATGATCACAACTGGATGTTCCTAGTGGCATTCGGGCTGTTTAAAACAGAAATAGGGGAAACTGGGTCTGGTTTATGCGGCAGCTCAATATAATAATATGCCACATGGATCCATTGGCTATATCCACGGATGCATGCAAAGGGCTGATGAATGCATCGAAGGAGGTGTTCCCGCAAGCTGAAGGTAGAGAATGCCATGCCCATATGATGATTGATACGTTGTAAATGTATCTATAATTTTTGATGTTCCATGCTTGTTTTATATCTACTTTCTTGTGTTTTGTCCACACTTTGGAGTACTTTTACACATTTTCTGGAACTAACCTATTAACAATATGTCATAGTGCCAGTTGTCTGTTTTCTGCTATTTTTGGTTTCAAAAACGCTAGTGAGGAAATATTCTCGGAATTGGACCGGACAAAAGCCAAAGTCAATATTTTACCCGAAGAAACACGGAGTCCGGACGGGAGACGAAGTGGCGCACCAGGGCGGGCACACCTGGTGGCAGCACGGCCTAGGGGATGTGCCACCAGGGGGTGTGGGCCCCCTAGTGCTCCACCGACCTTGCCCCTTCGCCTATAAAAGCCTCCCGGGACGAAAACCCTAAGTACCCGATCAAAATTCCACAAAAGAGTCTGTAGCCGCCGTTATCTCCATCCCTAGATCAGGAGGGATCTGAAGCTCTTCCCGGCACCCTGTCGGAGGGGAGAGATCACCCTGGAGGCCTTCTTCATCACCATGCCTGCCTCCGGTGTGATGTATGAGTAGTTCATCCCTGGACTACAGGTCGATATAGTATCTAGATGGTTGGTTCTCCTCCTTTGTGCTACCATGTTTAGATCTTGTGAGCTCCGTTCATGATCAAGATTATCTATTTGTAATCCTACATGTTGTGTTTGCGGGGATCCGATGGATATTGAAATGCTATTTCAGATTGATCATTGATTATATCATGTCTTTGTTATTGGTGATCTTGCATGATTTCCGTTGTTAGTAGCTATCTTGGCCAAGTAGATGCTAGCAACTCCAAGAGGGAGTATTTATGCTCGATAGTGGGTTCATGCCTCTAGTAATCTGGGGAAGTGACAGAAATCTCTAAGGTACTAGATGTGTTGTTGCTACTAGGGAGAAAACAACAATCCTTTGTCCATGGGGCAATCGTATTGTTTACTTTACACACTTGATTAATGCAATTATCTGTTGCTTGCAACTTAATACTAGAGAGGGTTCGGATGATAACCTGAAGGTGGATTATTAGTCATAAATGTAGTTAGAGTACGGTCTATGTATAATGTTGTAGTGCCCAATCAAATCTCATAGGAGTCAAGATGATTAGTATATGTATGTATGTTTTCTCAGTGTCTGTTAATTGCCCCACTGTAATTTATTCACCCAACATGTCATCTATCTTAAGGAGAATCACCTCTAGTGAAATGTGGACCCCAGTCCAATCTTTTACCATCAATCTACAATCTACTATTTATTGTTTACTGTTTATTTTCTGCAAGCAATTACTATCTTCCACAATATGTTTAATCCTTTGTTTCAACAAAACCGGTGAGATTGACAACCTCATTGTAAGTTGGGGCAAAGTTCTATGGTTGTGTTGTGCAGGATTCCAAGTTCGAGACAACAACTTGGGGTTGTTTCCATGCTCCTACTGGTTCGATAACCTTCATTTCATAACTGAGGGAAAACTTGCTGTTGTGCTCATCATACCTTCCTCTTGGGGTTCCTAATGAGCTCGTCGTATTTTGAGCCATCAAGCCTATTTTCTAGCGCCATTGTCGGGTAGTCAAGGACAGCTTCACAAGGGGAGTCCTTCATAACCAATCTCTTTACTTTGTTTTTTGTTTTTCTTAGTTTACTTCTGCTTTGTTTGCTTGTTTCTTTTATCAAAAACACACAAAAAGTAGTTGTTCTGCTTCCTTTATTAAAAACACAAAAAAATGACTACTCTTGAAAACACTAAGTTGTGTGACTTCACTAGCACCAATAACAATGATTTCATGTGTACACCTATTGCTCCACCTACTCCTGAAGCTACTTTCTTTGAAATTAAACCTGCTTTGCTCAATCTTGTTATGAAAGAACAATTCTCTGGTGTTGGTACTGAAGATGCTGTTGCTCACCTTAATAACTTTGTTGAACTTTGTGAGATGCAAAAACATAGGGATATAGATGGAGATATTATTAAGCATAAATTGTTTCCTTTCTCTTTGAGAGGAAAAGCTAAAGAATGGTTGTTATCCCTAACTAGAAATATTATTGATTCTTGGACTAAATGCAAAGATGCTTTCATTGGAAAATACTATCCTCCTGCTAAGATTATATTTATGAGAAGTGAAATAATGAAATTTAAACAATATAATAATGAACATGTTGCTCAAGCTTGGGAAAGAATGAAATATTTGGTAAAGAATTGTCCCACTCATGGACTGACTGCTTGGATGATTATCCAAACCTTTTATGCAGGACTGAATTATTCTTCAATAAATCTGCTGGATTCTGCTGCTAGAGGTACCTTTATGACCATTACTTTGGGTGTTGCAACAAAGCTTCTGGATAATATGATGGTTAACTATTCTAAATGGCACACTAAGAGAGCTCCACAAGGTAAGAAGGTAAATTCTTTTGAAGAAATCTCCTCCTTCAGTGATAAAATTGATGTTATTATGTCTATGCTTGTTAATGGGAAAGCTCATATTGATCCAAATCATGTTCCCTTAGCTTCCTTGGTTGCTCAAGAAGAGCAAGTTGATGTGAACTTTATTAGAAATAATAATTTTAGCAACAATGCCTACAAGAATAATTTTGGTAACAATAATTATAGGACATATCCTCCCAATAATGGTAATGCTTATGGAAATTCCTACAACAATAATAGAAGTGCACCCTCTGAACTTGAAGTCATGCTTAAATATTTTATTAGTAAACAAACTGCCTTCAATAAAACTATGGAGGAAAAACTCTCTAATGCTGAAAGAAATATAGCATCATTGTCTGAAGCACAATCTTCTTTGAATAAAATGGATGCTAAACCTGAAACTATTGAAAATCCCTTTGCTACTACTAATGCCATACAAGTTAGAATTGATGAAAATGTTAGACTGTTAGCTGAATTGCATGCCAAGTGGGAAAGAGAGGATGAAATTGCTAGAAATAGTAGTATTTGTACTATCACTACCACTAATGTTGATGCTAGCAAACCACATGAAGTCCCATTCCTTTTACAACAATGGCTAAAACCAATGGAACCTTCTCTAATAAAAATGCTAAAATTCTTTGAAATGTGGGAAACAATAGCTCTACTACTTTAGATGGTAATTATGATTTTGATCTTGATGGTTGCAATATCTCTGAAGTAATTATGTTCCTACAAAAGCTTGCTAAAAGTCCTAATGCTAGTGCTATGAATATGGCCTTTAACAAACACATTACTGATGCTCTTATAAATATTAAAGAAGAAAAGATGAAACATGAAGCTTCTATTTCTATGAAATTAGAAGATGGTTAGGAACCCATCATTAATATGAAACTGAATGATTTTGATCACAAAGCTTCATGTGATCTTGATAGTAGTGTTTCTATTGTGCCTATAAAGATTTATGAAATGCTTGATTTGCCACCATTGGAAGATTGTTATTTAAATGTCCAACTTGGTGATAATGCTAAAAAGAAACTCATGGGGAGTATTAATGATGTTCTTATTGTGGTTAACAATACCTATGTCCCCATTGATTTCTATGTTTTGGATGTTGAATGCAATGCTTCTTGTCCTATTATTTTGGGAAGACCTTTTCTTAGAACTGTTGGTGCCATTATTGATATAAAAAGGCACCATTAAATATCAATTCCCACTCAAGAAAGATATAGAACACTTCACAAAGAAGAGAGAGAAGACTCCTTTTGCCTCTCCTATTAAAACAAAATTTTCTATTAATGCTAATTTATTTGAGAATACTTGATTCTGGCTTCTTATGCGTAGCTCAAAGGCGTTAAAGAAAAGCACTTATTGGGAGATAACCCAAATTTATTTAGGAATCTTTTGTTGAGTCTTGAAAGTTATTACCTCTGTAATAACCGCTCCTTATCTTTTTGTGTGGTTTTTGTCCCAAGAGTAACCTCTAATGAGAGAGAAGTAAGACATGGGAAAGTTGCTGTCCCGAAATAGATTTTTGTGCTTTGCTCTAAAAATTCGTGAAAAGTCTCTGTACGTCGGATTGAGCTGTGATTTTTTGTGCTTCTGCCCCAAGTTGTTATCCAACTTTCTTTAGTTTAACACCTTTCGATTTGAGCAATAGAAGGTCTTCGAAAAAATCGGTTTTTACCTGCTGGTCTATTTTGATAGATTTCTGCCATTATTTGCATTTGCCTCTTAATCTCTTTATCTTTGAGTTCTCTTTGATCACTTGAACTTTTAAAAGGAATTCGTACAATAGATTGTGTTTTAATGGAAATTTTAGTTCTGTTGAAACTAAACCAAAAGAGTTATTATCTTGAGTACACTAATGTTGCTAATGAAGATTGTGTGAAGTTTTGTATGAAGGAAATTTTAAAGTGTAGGGAAGAGTAATGTGATAAGATGAAGTATGGACAAACGCTCAAGCTTGGGGATGCCACATGTGTCACCCCAAGAAATATTCAAGAAGTACAAGCGTCAAAGCTTGGGGATGCCCAAGGCATCCCCTTCTTCATCAATAAAAATCTTAGGTTTTCTTCCAAACACTTCATTTTTATTGTTTCATGCACAATTGTGTTGTTCTTGGAGCGTCTTCATTTTTTTTTAGTTTTATTTTGCTTGGTTTGCTTAAATAAATTGGTTGGACCCCCTCATTCATACATTAGTTTTAAAATAAGTTGATTTGGATTGGAAAAGAGTAGGAAAGTTCATGCTTATAAGTGGTATAAAAGGAGTCTTGTTTTTTACTGTGGCCTAGGCTTTGTCATGTCATGCTTGATATTGTTTTGACTTTATGCTTAGTGATTATTGCTTTAGCATGACTTGTTACAAATAATTGCTTAATGTGCCTTGAAAGAATCATGCGTTGTTTTAGCATATGAAAGCATAATATTGTGGTATTCTCCTTTAATGCTTCATTTGGGTTGACTTGTCGCATGCTCACACCATGTTAAGACTATACCAAGTCACCATAGCCTCTATGATCATTTAGTTTTCGACTTGTAATATCACTTTATGCTTTAATTAATAATGTTTTGTCGCTTTGCATGATTATGTCCATTATTGCTCTCTCAGTTGGTCGCTCTCAGTCCTTTGATATCCTCCACACCAAGCATGAGTTCCACTCATGCATCCAACTCCAAATAAAACCAAGTTATTCCAAAGAGTCCACCATACCTACCTAATAGCATTTTTTATTCCAAGTATATTAATGTTTTTATCTACCTTCCAAATTAAACTTGTTATGTGAAAATTAGTGATTAAAGCTCTCACGAACTTGGTGGCACACTTTACTTTTCTTGCACTTAATAAACTTGAACCATTGTGCCCATCAATGCTGCGTATATGCTGGCGTTTTGTAAGTTGTGAATTAGCAGAACCATATTATCATGGGGAATGCTTTCAACATTGGACTTTATTTAGTTGATATCATGGTCTTTTGCTTATGGATCCTGGCGGTGTGAAATGAAAGGGGAGCTTGTAAGGCTCATGGAGTTCGTATATGTGTTAGATAAACGCCTAGGCGGCTGGTCTAAGCCGTGCCTAATCATCATGGAAACATGCAGCATAACTATAGTGAACAATCTATGAAGCATCCTCTATAAAAAAACCTATGCAAATAGGAAAGAAAAAAAGAAGAAAAAAAGGGGGACAAAAAAGGGCCTATGCAAATAGGAAATAAAAGGATTGCTGAGATGCTCACAGTATGCTTGCCTTGTCATTTTGATATGGGGTATCTTCCGTATCATCGGGCAAGGGGTACCTCTTTGGCGGTTCTCTATGATACACATGTACTTACAATGACGAGAACTTACCTGTGACTAAAGTTGAGTAGCATGAGGAACGGTACTCGTAAGCAAGGGGCATGAGATTTTTAGCTTATAACTTATCAAGCATATCCTCATATTTGTTGACTTTAACCTTAATCACCTAAAGATGCTTATAATAGGGGCAATGAGAACTGAAAGCTAATAAGTACCACAATTTTTGGAATCTCTTTATGAAACTTGAATCCCTGCTTCCTTCTATGAAGGGCCTTTCTTTTACGTTTATGTTGAGTCTCCATCTTCTATCCTTATGCACCTATTGAGAGAGCTTAGTGGTCATTCTTAGTTTAGTGTGCATTGTCTCAAAACTTGTTGATTGATTCATAACTTTGATATTGCTTGTTCTTAAACTATCTGTATCTAGTCACCCTTATGAACTTTGAAGGTGTCCTATGCATTTATGCTTTGCTACACTATGAGACAAGCTGAATACCATTCCCATTATGTTTTCTATATGTGAAACAAACAAACGTATCTATAATTTTTGATGTTCCTTGCTTGTTTTATATCTATTTTCTTATGTTTTGTCCACACTTTGGAGTATTTTTACACATTTTCTGGAACTAGCCTATTAACAAGATGCCACAGTCTCAGTTGCCTGTTTTCTGCTATTTTTGGTTTCAGAAAAGCTAGTAAGGAAATATTCTCGGAATTGGACCAGATAAAAGCCAAAGTCAATATTTTACCCGAAGCAACACGGAGTCTGGAGGGGAGATGAAGTGGCGCACCAAGGAGGCCACACCTGGTGGAGTGCGCGGCCTGAGGGCGCACCACCAGGGGGTGTGGGCCCCGGTGCTCCAACGACCTTGCCCCTTCGCCTATATAAGCCTCCCGGGACGAAAACCCTAAGTACTCGATCAAAATTCCACGAAAGTGTCTATAGCTGCCGTCATCTCCACCCCTAGATCAGGAGGGATCTGAAGCTCTTCAGGAGGGTCCATGTAGTATCTAGATGGTTGGTTCTCCTCCTTTGTGCTACCATGTTTAGATCTTGTGAGATCCGTTCATGATCAAGATCATCTATTTCTAATCCTTCATGTTGTGTTTGCGGGGATCCGATGGATATTGAGATGCTATTTCAGATTGATTATTGATTCTATCATGTCTTTGTTATTTGTGATCTTGCATGCTTTCCGTTGTTAGTAGCTATCTTGGCCAAGTAGATGCTAGCAACTCCAAGAGGAGGTATTTATGCTCGATAGTGGGTCCAGGCCTCTAGTAATCTAGGGAAGTGACAGAAATCTCTAAGGTACTAGATGTGTTGTTGCTACTAGGGAGAAAACAGCAATCCTTTGTCCATGGGTAAATCGTATTGTTTACTTTACACACTTTGCTTAATGCAATTATCTATTTCTTGCAACTTAATACTAGAGGGGGTTCGGATGATAACCTGAAGGTGGATTATTAGTCATAGATGCAGTTGGATTATAGTCTATGTATAATGTTGTAATGCCCAATCAAATCTCATAGGAGTGAAGATGATTAGTATATGGATGTATGCTTTCTCCGTGTATGTCAATTGCCCGGCTATAATTTGTTCACCCAACATGTCATCTATCTTAAGGAGAATTACCTCTAGTGAACTATGGACCCCGGTCCATTCTTTTACCATCAACCTATAATCTACTATTTACTGTTTACTGTTTATTTTCTGCAAGGAATTACTATATTCCACACAATACGTTTAATCCTTTGTTTCAGCAAAACCAGTGAGATTGACAACCTCACTGTAATTTGGGGCAAAGTTATGTGGTTGTGTTGTGCATGATTCCAAGTTGGTGACAATACCTTGGGGTTGTTTCCTTTCTCCTACTGGTTCAATAACCTTGGTTTCATAACTGAGGGAAAACTTGTTGTTGTGCTCATCATACCTTCCTCTTGGGGTTCCCAACGAGCTCATCGTATTCTGAACCATCAATGATCAACTTGTACTCACACTACCCAGGCAACGTATTTTATTACATGTTTCTCGCTGCTAGAGCTTACAAACCTAGTAGCAACGAATATTTCATGAGCAAGATTTTTTCAGAAGCCCCTGAACGTTCGCAGTACTTAGCCATCCATCATTCGCAGCTATGGAAGAGGAGTCAATTCAATGCTGACATCAAAGTTGATTACATAAACAACAACTTGAATAACTGGGTGAAGGACATAAAAGTGCGTCATGTTCATATCTTGATGGACAGCATACGTGGTATGATCATAAAGCTGTTAAATATAAGGAGAGAGATTGGTAGGAGACTTAGAGGACATATGCTACCGCCTGTTGTACAACAACTGCACAAGAGAAGACGAGAACTTGCTCATCTTAGGGTTCTCCCGTCAACCAGCATCAGCTGTGAGGTGGTCGCTATGTCCAAGAGTGGCAAAAGGGATGTTGTGAACATCCAACTGTGAGAATGCACCTGCTTAGAATTGAAGCATACCGGGAAACCTTGCGATCACGTCTTGGCCTTCTTGGTGAGGAAAAGAACTCTACCACATTTGGATCAGTATTTGTAGGACTACTACTCTGTGGAAAAGTTCAGAGCTACGTACGCTGGATCCATCGAGCCATGTACAGAGACATCTTAGTGGCCTCAAGTCCAACTGAATTTCGAGCTTTGCCAGCCAGTTACAAAAAGGGGCAGAGGAAGACCTCAGGTGAAAAGGTTTAAGAATTTTCTCGAGAAGAAGGGTTTGGCTTTCTGTGCTAGCAAGAAGGGCAAAAACAGATGCAAGACCTGCCATCTTATAGGCCATAGAGTAGTGGGTTGTCCCCTTAATGCTCCAAAACCTAAGTATGAGATGGTACATTCAAAAAAAATTGTTTATGGTCTATAGATATTAGGTAGTAATCCCTGTACTATTTTTTTACAGGAAGCGCAAGGTAAGAAACAAGACAGCTGACTCGATGATTTTGCTGTGGGAAGAAAACCAAAACGAGTGGAGTGATGATGTTGGACACGATTCTGGTGCTGATTGGCCTGACTTCGCTCGACCCGGAGATGCAGGGTACATGAAGGTAAGAAAATTGGCACCTAGGAAGAGGAAGAAGGCAAGAAATGAAGAAGCCAGTGGATGTGAAGGCAAGAGGAAGAAAGTTGGCACCCAGGTAGAGGAAGAAGGCTAGCAGTGTAGAAGCCTAATAATGTATTGAACTTGAACCAATATATGTAGTTCGGTTAAACTCTAGAGCTGTGTGTGTGGAACTTGTCAAGCGAAACAATATGCCTCCCGTACTCAGAGTAAAATGTATCATGACTTGAGGATTGGATACGGCCGAGGCCACTAGTTGAATCCGAAATTGTGATTGTGCCACTACTATCTAAACAATCGCACCACCGGGACCGCGATAGCTGAGCGGTTAAGGGGTCTCCAAAGTCGATGGATGTTAGTGGCACATACATGAATTATTTATAGGCGCTTAATAAATCCCTGCTATTGGCATTACATTTATGATAAGGTTCTGAGCCAAAAAACAAGTTCTAAGCTGGCTGCTACACTCCACGAAGGAGCAACTTATTTCAGCTACTGGACAACGACATGGAAACATAAACTGCAAAGGCAATAGATAATGACCAGATAATGAGGAAATTGTTTCCACTATCTGGCCTAATCTTGAGCCTGTCTGTCTCACCACCTCCCTGCTCCTGCCTCCCTGCACCTGGCGAAGCTCCGGATCTCTCGCTCCAACGCACAAATCTCCTCTTTCTTGTCCCACACAGCATCACGCTGATTCTGAACAAGCTCTTTGTGAAAACATGTCAGTGGATTTTTGATCCACACAAACTTGTCATAGTCAGTTCCCCTCCCTTCCTATGAAGTAAATCGAAGGGAAAAAAAGGGAATTACATTACGCTTTCCGGATCCGGGTTACCATTATACCTACAGTAGGAACTTACCGCTCTGATGTTGTAGTTGCTGAATTTTCCTGCAGTATTTCAGTCGGTCCAAGAAATCCATCTCGGCATCTTCTCACCGCACAAACACATCATCTTGGTGTAGTAATCGTAGGGCGTCCTCTGGTACCTGATGGGGGCACCCGCCTAACGGCGTTGAGCCGACCCTAATTCCGCCCGAGACGAACTGCATGAGCTGCGAGCCATGAGCGAGGGGAGTGGGGGCAGAGGAAAGAGGAGCCTTTGGATGTCAGAGTAGTGGTGTGATGAAGCATGATTTATTGCAATGACCCAGCATACTGATACGTTGCTAACGTATCTATAATTTTTGCTATTCCATGCTTGTTTTATATCTACTTTCTTATGTTTTGTCCACACTTAGTAATTTTACACATTTTCTGGAACTAACCTATTAACAAGATGTCACAATGCCAGTTGCCTGTTTTCTTCTGTTTTTGGTTCCAGAATAGCCAGAAAATGAATATTCTCGGAATTGGACTGGACAAAAGCCAAAGTCGACATTTTACCGGAAGACTCACGGAGCCAGAAGATGAGACGGAGAGGGGTCAGGGGCTGGCCACACCACTTGGTGGCACAGGCCAGGCCAGGGCGTACCATGGAGTGGTGTGGGCCCCTCCGGCCTCCACCGACCTTGCCTCTTCGCCTATAAGAAGCCTCCGATGCAGAAACCCTAAAGAGTCAAGCCTCCAGCCACGAAAGGTTCCGCAGTGCCGCCGCCACCGAAGAGGAGATTCGGGGGACAGAAAGTCTCTGTTCCGGCACCCTCCGGGATGGGGAAGTGCTCCCGGAGTCATCTCCATCGATCTCCACCACCATCTCCATCGCCGTTGCTGATTCCCAATACGATGAGGGAGTAGTTCTTCCTTGAGACTAAGGGTTCTACTAGTAGCTATGTGTTCATCTCTCTCTCTATGCATGATCATATTGTGATCATGAGCTTTGTAATCAAGTAGATCTACCTTGCTACTCAAGTTCTATAATAGATCTCTGGTTGTCCCCACGTGTGTGAAAGTGACAGCGTGCACACCATGGTGGCACTTAGGCTAGAGAGTACAAATACTTGTTATGAGTTATATTTGGAGTTGGATGACTCTATGAAATTGTGGTGTTTGTTGGAACCATCTAGTGCTCAAGGTGACAATGTGGGATTAGCTAGATGGGGAAAGCGAACTTTGAGGAGTGTTGTTATAGCCCTAGCATGGATTAGAGTATCCAACCGGAGAGTAGTTCAGAGTAGTATCATAAAGAGAAGATATTTATATGAGGGTGTTCACTAGTGAAAGTATGATCCCTAGGCCTTGTTTCTAAGCACTGAAACACCGTTTGAAACTAGATCTGTTATATGTTTGCTTGATTTCAGTTTGCCTTTAGTCTCTTCCACGCCATCAAGCTATTTTCTAGCACCATTGTCTTATATCCATACCACTTGTATTTTACTATCTCTTCGCCGAACTAGTGCACCTATACACCTGACAAGCGTATTGGGTGTGTTGGGGACACAAGAGACTTCTTGTATCTTTATTTCAGGATTGCTTGAGAGGGAATACCTTTGACCACTTCCTCCCCGAGTTCGATAAACCTTGGGTAATCTACTTAAGGGAAACTTGCTATTGTTCTACAAACCTCTGCACTTGGAGGCCCAACAACTGTCTACAAGAATAGAAGTGCGTTGACATCAAGCTATTTTCCGGTGCCGTTGCTGGGGAGGTAAGGTAAAAGGTACTCACATCCTCCGGTGTGACTGCTCGAAGTTATTTCCTTTAGATTCTGCAATTTTGTCTTTTTGTTTCTTGTTTTCACTAGTTAGGCTTAATGGAACTTTATAGTATTTATCTTGAGTTAGGACATGAAGTGTTTGAAGAGAAAATTAAAAAACCTATGGAACTTTATTTGCATGTTAATAGCAATGTTGTTAGTATGAATTCTTTGGACACCATTATTGCTAATGCTAAGGAAAAGTCTAAGCTTGGGAAAGCAAGTTTTTATGAAAATGATCTTTTTAGTTCCCCAGCTTTGGAAGATAGCTATTCTATTGCTTATGATGATACCAAACCTCCAATATATGATGATTACAATGATGAATATGATATTTTCAGTCAACCTAATATTGAGGAAAATTTGATTATGATTACAATATGCCTCCTATATTTGATGATTATGGTGATGAGAATAATAATGATAGATATTTTGTTGAATTTGCTCCCAATATAATTAATAAGAATGACTATGTTTACGTGGGGAGTATTAATACTTTTATGCATGTGGCTCATGATAAGAATGTTTTATGTGGTAGTTATATTGTTAATTTTATTCATGATGCTACTGAAAGTTATTATGAGAGAGGGAAACATGGTTTTATGTATCTCAATAATATTAGGTTTCCCCTCTTTATGTTGAAAGTCTTGAAGTTGCACTTGTTTTGCTTTCCTATGCTTGTTGCTTTGTGCTTTCATGACTTGTTTCTTTACAAGATTCCTATGCATAGGAAGTGGGTTAGACTTAAATGTGTTTTAATTTGCTTCTTGATGCTCTCTTTTACTTCAATTCATATTTCCTATGTCAGCATCTTCTCAAACTATCATGCCTAACTTAAAGGCGTTAAAGAAAAGTACTTATTGGGAGATAACCCAAAAGTTTTATTTGAGTCTTCGAAGTTATTTCTTCAGTAATAACCTCTCCTTATCATTTTTGTGTGCTTTTGTGCCAAGAGTAACCTCTAATGAGAGAGAAGTAAGACTTGAGAAAGTTGCTGTCCCGAAACAGATTTTTGTGCTTCACTGTAAAAATTCTTCAAAAATCTATGTACGTCTGTTTGAGCTGTAATTTTTTGTGCTTTTTCCCCAGGTTGTTATCCAACTTTCGTTAGTTCAACACTTTTCGATTTGAGAAACGGAAGATCTTAGGAAAAATTGGTTTTTACCTGCTGGTCTGTTTTGACAGATTTCTGCCATTATTTGCATTTGCCTCTTAATCTCTTTCTCTTTGAGTTCTCTTTGATCACTTGAACTTTTTAAAGAAAGTTCTATAGTATCTTGTGTTTTAATGGAAGTTTTACTTGTGCTGAAACTAAACCCCAAAGGTTTATTTTCTTTTGAATACACTAATGTTGCTAATGAAGATTGTGTGAAGTTTTGTATGAAGGAAAATTTTCAGGTGTAAGGAAAGAATGATGTAATAAGATGAAGAATGGACTAAAGCTCAAGCTTGGGGATGCCACCCTATGTCACCCCAAGAAATATTCAAGAGGGACAAGCGTCAAAGCTTGGGGATGCCGAAGGGTCGGCATCCCCTTCTTCATCAATAAAAATCTCAGGTCCTTCTAGACACTTCATTTTTATTGTTTCATACACAGTTGTGTTGTTCTTGGAGCGTCTTTGTTTTTGCTTTTAGTTTTATTTTGCTTTGTTTGCTACAGTAAGTTGGTTGTATCCCAACACTTCTTTTGGAGAGAGACACACTCTGCTTTTATTGTTTAGAACACTCTAGTTTTTATTCTTATTGTTTTGTGAGTGTTCTCTTTTGCGAGCACTTGGTTTAGCTTTAGTTTTCTTGTGCTTTCAGCTTAGAACTTTTTAGCTCTTCCTTTTATATTTGTGAGACAAGCTCACTGATCTTTATTTATTATTATCTTTGAGAGTTCTTTCAAATAAGTTGGTTTCGATTGGAAAAGAGTAGGAAAAGTTTATGCTTATAAGTGGTATAAAAGGAGCTTGTTTTGACTATGGCTTAGACTTTATCATGTCATGCTTGATTTTTTTTGGCTTTATGTTTAGTGATTTTTGCTGTAGCATGACATGTTATAAACAATTGATATTGCTTAATGTGCCTTGAAGGAATCATGCGTTGTTTTAGCATATTAAAGCATAATATTGTGTTATTCTCCTTTGATGCTTTATTTGGGTTGAGTTGGCACATGCTCACACCATGTTATGACTATACCAAGTCACCATAGCCTCTATGATCCTTTAGTTTTTGACTTGTAATATCACTTTATGCTTTAATTAATGATGTTTTGTCGCTTTGCATGATTATGGCCACTATTGCTCTCTTAGTTGGTCGCTCCTAGTCTTTTGCTAGCCTCCATAACCAAGTCTGATTTCCACTCATGCATCCAACTCCAAATAAAACCAAGTTATTCCAAAGAGTCCACCATACCTACCTATTAGCATTTGCTATTCCAAGTATATTCATGTTTTTATCTACCTTCCGAATTAAACTTGTTATGTGAAAATTAGTGATTAAAGCTCTCATGAACTTGATGACACACTTTACTTTACATGCACTTAATAAACTTGAACCATTATGTTATATATGTTGTATATGCTTGCGCTTTATAAGTTGTGAATTAGCAGAACCATGTTACCATGGGGAATGCTTTCAACATTGCAATTTACTTTGTTTATATCATGTTCTTTTGCTTATGGATCCCGGCAGTGTGAAATAAAAGGAGAGATTGTAAGCTCATGGAGTTTGTATATATGTTAGAGAAACGCCTGGGCCGCTAGCCTAAGCCATGCCTAATCATGGTGGAAACTTGCAGCATAACCATAATGAGCACTCTATGAAGCATCCTCAATAAAAACCTATGCAAATAGCAAATAAAAAGATCGCTGAGATGTTCATTGTCTGCTTGCCTTGTCATTTTGATTATGGGATAGCTCCTGTATCATGTGCAAGGGGTACCCTGTTGGCGGTTCTCTATGATACATATGTACTCACAATGACAAGAGCTTACTTGTGACTGAAGTTGAGTAGCATGAGGTTCGATACTCGTAAGCAAGGGGCATGAGATTTCAACTTATAATTTGTCAAGCATATCCTCTTAGTTGTTCACTTTAACCTTAATCACTTCAAGATGCTTATGATAGGGGCAATGAGAGCTTAAAGCTAATAAGTACCATAATTTTTGGAAGATCTTTATGAAAATTGAATCCCTGCTTCCTTCTATGAAGGCCTTTCTTTTACTTTTATGTTGAGTCTCCATCTTCTATCTTTATGCACCTACTGAGAGAGCATAGTGGCCATTCTTAGTTTAATGTGCATTGTCCCAAAACTTGTTGACTGATTCTTAACTTTGATATTGCTTGTTCTTAAACAACTTGTATCTAGTCACCCTTATGAACTTTGAAGGTGTCCTATGCATTTATGTTTTGCTACACTATGAGGGACAAGCTGAATACCATTCTTATTATGCTTTCTTTATGTGAAACAAACAAACGTCTTGCAAAGCATTGTTATTCATGAATCTTTTGTTGTGCCCTTTCATGTTACAACATAGTTGCTATGTCTTATAGTTAGAACTATATATTTTATGCTATGTTAAAGTACTATGATCCCAGTTATCAATGTTTTACAAATACTTTGATAAAGTTTATGATGGTGCATGTCACCTCAAAAATTATTCTTTCTTTTTATCACTTACCTACTCGAGGACGAGTAGGAGTTAAGCTTGGGGATGTTGATACGTTGCTAACATATCTATAATTTTTTATGTTCCATGCTTGTTTTATATATACTTTCTTATGTTTTGTCCACACTTTGGAGTACTTTTACATATTTTATGGAACTAACCTATTAACAAGATGCCATAGTGCCAGTTGCCTGTTTTCTTCTATTTTTGGTTCCAGAAAAGCCAGAAAATGAATATTCTCGGAATTGGACCGGACAAAAGCCAAAGTCCATATTTTACTGGAAGACTCATGGAGTCAGAAGACGAGACGGAGAGGGGCCAGGGGCTGGCCACACCACCTGGTGGCGCGGGCCATGCCAGGCCGTTCTAGGGGATGGTGTGGGCCCCTCCGGCCTCCACCGACCTTGCCCCTTCTCCTATAAGAAGCCCCCGATGCAGAAACCCTAAAGAGTCAAGCCTCCAGCCATGAAAAGTTTCGCAACACCGCCGCCACCGAAGAGGAGATTCGGGGGACAGAAAGTCTTTGTGCTGGCACCCTGCCGGTACGGGGAAGTGCCCACGGAGCCATCTCCATCGATCTCCACCACCATCTCCATCGCCGTTGCTGATTCCCATGATGATGAGGGAGTAGTTCTTCCTCGAGGCTAAGGGGTTCTACCAGTAGCTATGTGTTCATCTCTCTCTCTATGCATGATCATATTGTGATCATGAGCTTTGTAATCAAGTAGATCTACCTTGTTTATCAAGTGCTTTAATAGATCTATGGCTCTCCCCATGTGTGTGAAAGTGACAGCGTGCACACCATGGTGGCACCTAGTCTAGAGATTACAAATACTTGTTATGAGTTATATTTGGAGTTGGATGTCTCTATAAAATTGTGGTGTTTGTTGGAACCATCTAGTGCTCAAGGTGACAGCGTGGGGTTATCTAGATGGGGAAAGCGAACTTTGAGGAGTGTTGTTATAGCCCTGGCATGGATTAGAGTATCCAACCAGATATTAGTTCAGAGTAGTATCATAAAGAGAAGATATTTATATGAGGGTGTTCACTAGTGAAAGTATGATCCCTAGGCCTTGTTCCTAAGCACTGAAACACCGTTTGCAACTAGATATGTTACATGTTTGCTTGCTTCCATCTTTATTTTAGTTTGCCTTTAGTCTCTTCCATGCTATCAAGCTATTTTCTAGCACCATTGTCTTATATCCATACCACTTGTATTTTACTATCTCTTCGTCGAACTAGTGCACCTATACACCTTACAAGTGTATTGGGTGTGTTGGGGACACAAGAGACTTCTTGTATCTTGATTGCAGGATTGCTTGAGAGGGAATACCTTTGACCACTTCCTCTCTGAGTTCGATAAACCTTGGGTAATCCACTTAAGGGAAACTTGTTGCTGTTCTACAAACCTCTGCACTTGGAGGCCCAACAACTGTCTACAAGAATAGAAGTGCGTAGACATCACATACCACTGCATGATGTAGTACACTATAGTCATTGACATAACACCAATGAAACACCGTTCACTAGTATTACATCCCTCAGAGTGGTACAACAGAAACACAGCAGGTCCAAGACATGACTATAGATTACAACTCGACTCTTTACAAAAGATCTAGAGAACACTCTAGGTTAAAGAGAGAGAAAGAAACTTCTGACAAAGAAGAACCAGAAATAGTAACTCAGAACTATCTAGTAACTAAGACTAGTATCTAAACTATTTGGCTTGCCATTGCTGCTATTGCAATGCTCCATAGAAGTAGGTTTTATGGCTAGAGAATCTACTCCTATCTACTTAAGAACTTTGTCTTCACTTTGTTTGATGTATATGTTGACTTCATTGACTTTATTGAAGAACTTGAGTTGTCGATGATGGTTTCTTAAGCATAAGTTGGTGTTGACATCATCTTCAATAGCTTAGAACTTAGTAATGGTTAAGAAGGTGCGGTTCAGTATGAGCGTACTCAGCAAGTTCACTGAAAAGGAGTGTATGATGCACTATCTCTACAGCCACAGACCAGAGGTCGTAGGCAATGCAGGTTTTTCAAAACATCTCTTCAAAGGTTGTTTTTATTATGAAAACTATGTCCGACAGCCTTCACAGGTTGACCAGATCCTTCATGGGGTTCCTTTCCTGCCGCATTCCTAGCTCCTTTCCGGAACAGGGAGTAATATGTCACAGTTCTTACACTCTACAGAGGTGCGTTGCTTTACCCATGAGAGACCTTAGCCTTGTTGCACATCCAAGTCTAGAGCTTGTCCATACTTCCTTCGTATGGGGCTAGGTCTAAGATCCAAGCCAATCACTGCCCCCTTCGCGACTCCGCATGTCCCCTTGGTGTACGCCATGCCCATATCTTGAATTACGGCAATGGTTAGTATAGACCATCAGATGTCAGAACTATCGTCGGACGTTGAGGGTTTCCACCCATATGCTGCATATCCTCTGCGAATTACTAATTAATGCACGCTACGAGGATAATAGCCACGACCTGGCCATGTAGATGCATGTGACAGGAACAAGATACAGCTGACTTCTCCGTCCAATTCTAAATCTCATGGTTAACACATAATATAAGGCGCTAGAATCACTAGCGATATTAGTTGTTAAGTCCTAGATGATACATTCTTGTACAATGGTGTTTCTATTGCTAGTTATAATAGATTAGCTGATCACCCTAGATCAGTAACTGATATTTCCAATTAATTATGAAAATAATTTTTTGACCTTTTTGAAATGCAGGTGATGACAACATTTGAGTTACAAGCATTTGATTGAAAATAATTAAAGGACATGAGCAAGTTGTGAACTTGCCTTTTGTGATTGCAAGATTATGCAATCACTGTCTTCGAGACACTAGAAGATCTAAATTCTATAAACAACATCATTGGTCCGGTAAGGACAAATGTTTTAGAGAAGCAAGATGCAATTATGCATAAGTAATGTAATGCAGTTTAGTAAACGCGAATCCCTGGACTAATCGTATCTGATCTAAGGTTCGAAGCTTGTGATGAGTTCTTTGGAATGTCTTGCATTTTTGTAACACCCCGGTCTAACTAAGACACCTAGATGCTACCACATTCATGCTTTAAAATTTTAAATCCTAATTTACCAGATAATTTTTGGCAAAGTCTCACATACAAATGTTGTCATCAATGACAAACTAGCAATAACAACAATACTATCAACATTGAGATAACCTATAATGCATCATCTTTCAATAAAGAAAAGTATCCAAGTTTGAAGACTGAGAGTAAACAATTTGAGCCACTAAGTGTTATAGTCTGCAACTTCTTACAATTTAGGGGAACTATTCTATACATGAATTGCAAGTTTGAGTGTTTGTGATGTCGTAGAAAGTTCTAATCCCAAGCCCATGCATGGCGACTTCATCGAACACCTGAAAAGTTTGGTGACAGCAAGGGTGAGCTCACCAGCTCAACAAGGCAGTGGAATGATAAAGAAACAATGGGATGCCACATCTCAAGTTAAGGATTACCACAAAATATCAAATGTCATTAAATCCTACATACTAGGTTATACCCACAAAAGACTCTAGTAGCATGAACTAGACGCTTTACAACATAACATCAGGCATGTCAGTTCTATTATATAAGCATGGTTATTGTAGTCACTACCTCGTCACTTCGGCATGTTACTCACATAACTACTTTTCCTATCGGTAGCCTATATTAACAAAAGGTATTAATTTGAACAAACAATCATGGATCATTCAATATCCAAACCTACAACTAACTCATGTATAATTAAACTTTCAAAACATACAACAAGCAACCATGACATGCCTCGAAGTGACACAAGTAACCCTCACAAGTTAGCAAGCAAGTCAATCTCACAAAACAACCATTGGTTAGTGTAAAGGAAAGTTTAGCCAAGGCATGTGTCAATCACCACAGTCCAAGGTAAGACATATCAGATAGTTATTGGCATAAGTAAAAATCTTTCATCCACTTGTTCGTTTCCATCTCATTTTATTAATGTTTTAGTTTCATCCCATCTCATTGCTTATACCGGTAAAGTTTGAGTGAAAACCCGTTGGCATCCACTCACTCCAACTTGTGGAGGGTGCCTGCAATGTTGATCGCAACCCATCATTGAAGGTCTCATGTTCTAGTTCTAGCATCTCATCTCATTACTTATACTGGTATAGTTGAGTAGATGCCCGTCGACACCTACTCTCTCCAACTTGTGGAGAATTCCTCCAATGTGGATCGCAACCCATCACTGAAGGTCTCAATTACGCATTAACATTGTCGTGTTTTATTTCATTTCATCTTTAAACTCTAAACCGAGGGCAACAACCCTCTATGGCACACTTAGCTATCCAATAACAATCAGGAAAACTCATCGTCATCACAAATAGGCCTTGCAAATGAAACATATCCCCAAGGGAACAAATGATCACCACCCAAATAATACATGTTTAGTGATAAGGGGGGGTAGTTGGGGATGGGAGATCACATTGTGATTACCATCCCACATGCACTTGCCTTTTATTCCCCGATGGAGTGAACTCGGAACTCATTCGACAAGACAAAGCACATTCACCTGTTCAGCAATAATATATAGATCTCAAAACATTGCATAAGTAATCATCACAAGAAACAAACAAAATCGTCACTCCTACGTGCCATCATCAACCTCTCGATATCCCATAAAGTTTATCCTAAGCTCAAGCTTCCAGGTTTCATATAAGAAACATCTTATATTCTGGAACATAAATCAATGCCTTGACAACTTTGACTATAAGGCAATTTTCAAATGAACAAGATTAACCCATCAATTTTAGGTATTTATGTTACCATGCCCAAAACAGGATAGACCTAGTGTAATTCACAAGTAAAAATTACCCTATAATTGAAACATGAAACATTGTATAATTATGGACATCTATAGGAAATCATGTATACCCCAGATGCTGAGAAAAATGTTATAATTAGACCTAGGAATATTGTTAGTACCCAACAGAAAGTTACTGCACGGTTTCTGAAACTACTTACATCATAGCATCACTGTAAAGACCGTAGTTTCTAAACCACTTAATGGAAAAACGCAAATGATGGAAAGCTAAGGACAATACCTAGAAGATTGCTTTTGTACATATTATCAGATTTTGCACAGTTTAAGAGCAGTTTGGATCGAACTATAATGCAGTACTGCACTAGTAGATAAAACAAATTTGCATCTAAAAAATCCTAGAATAGCTCACGAGTCCCTCACAATCCATATATCGAAATGAAACTTGAACCACACGATGATACTACAATTCAATAACCCATAAGCTATCAGATCAGTATTATAAGAATCAATTGGATTTCGTTCGTTACCCTCAACACGCCATGACATTGACTAGATGAACGCGGTGTGGCTGTCATCAGTCGAGCAGATCCTTCCCGTATCCTTTCTTCCTCCTCCAGGTTGTCTCTCTCTAAATCTCCCTTGCTCTCTCGTTCGGTGGCACCGGCGGCTGGTGGCATGGCCAGTGGCACCCATCAGAGATTCTCGCTACTTGCAAGATGAGAGGCGGGAGGCAGGGGATGCAGATGTGCGGCGGCTAGCTGCTAGGGTTTGGGAGCAGTCCGGTGCTAAAGAACTGGGCTTAAAGAATATACGCAGGAACCTGTCGTCCCTTCTGTCCAGTTAGTTCCCAACCAGTCCTATGCGCAGGAAAAATAAAATAGAACCCAAGTCTACTAGACACGAAGCACACATCTTACACATGAAAGGTGAACAAGCTACTACGTGTGTTTAAAAATGAACCTAACACCTTTGTTATTTCTAAATTTTATTATTCTTATATTATTGTACTAAAAAGTACTGGATACATATGGCAAAGAGAAAGATGAACAAGGAAACTCAAATACCCGTCACATGTATTTATATTGTCTAATCCACTGTCTAATTACATATTCTAACTCATATTTCATACCGCGATGGAAGAAAAATGCCCTCCTTTTCATTTTTATTTGAAAACTGAAACGTTCGTATAAACTATGAAGTATATCAAATTTAGGATATTACATTCTCACCCCCTTAAAAAGAATTCGTTCCCGAATTCTTACCCATCTTAGCCTCACAAAACAATAACATACCCAAGCACTTTGAAACTTCATCAGAAACTTTCCTCGCGTGCCTGACAAAAAAAAATACTATTTTAGTGCTTGCACTGGCTAGACTGTCAGCTCTAGGAGGCACTTCTAGGTCATCTCATGCATATACGCGTTGGAGCCAAGGAACCTCCGGGGGATCCGGCATAGGGTTAAAATCAGACAATTTTGAGACTAGGCAAAAAAAATAACCATTCACATCAATGCAAAAGAAAATCAAGAGGACTGCATCCACTATGTTTGCACAAAAAAAACATCAATCAACATCAGGACTTAGTCATTTTTTATTCTTTACTCGTAGAAAAGTACTATAGACCGGGTGATGCGCTAAGAACACACAAAATGAATGCTCAGCTTTCTGAATAAGCCTTCCTGAAGAAACCATCAATTAGTTACCTCTCCAAAACAATCATAGTTTTCACCAACATAGCCATAGCAGGTCATAACAACATGAGGTAACAACCAGTTAGCCACCAGTCAGCCACACAAGCATGAGAAGTCTATAAAAGTTGGGCCAAACTCAACTGATCCACTAGAGCGGACGAAGCATACAAGTTGAGTGAATTATCCAAATTAGTAGCACACAGAAAACATGACTCACTCATAGAAACAGTCCCGCTAACATAAAATCAGCTTGCGTAAATAAATGGAATAATCCCCGAGGAATATCACAACATCAACCAAAATCCCGCGAGGAGCAAATATAAATTGAGACCTTTCCAACCTTGCTGGAGCATGACAAACAGAAGACAATTAACCCACTCATATACGGAGGGTTTCATCCTCCATATAACACTTACACAATCATCTTTAAATCTGTTTAGGAAAACAAACAATTTACTGCATACCAGAATACTAACGACGTAGCTGTACAACTCATCACAATGGCACCCAGTACTTGGTTCTCAAGAAAACATGGCATCAGCCATGTCCAAAGACAGGCCTCAAAGAAACTAGCCGGACAGACCCACGAGGGCAAAGTTAAGAGATAACCAGGACTATTCCAACTCTATTTGTCTATTGACGGAAGAACAACTATAAAGTTCTACACCCATACCAGTTCCAAGCATCAACTCAACCAAGAGACTCGATAAACCTGTCCCCTGCAGCCAAAGTGTGTAGCACGAGTAAGCATAATGGTTAGCTACGCCATCTGTTACCTATACTACGCACCAAGTACGCATGCTAGGTGAATCACACACCTTGTAATAAGACAAACTACTCTCTAAGTGTCACTGAAAGATTACATGGGCACAAACAAAATGTTCGAGGTCGACCCCCACTTACACAATCCATAACGCACACTCCAACTCTTAACTTAGAAAACCCACTCGAAAAGAAGTCCACTCTCCACAACCACAACACATATGAAAACGAGAAAATGGAATTGCAAGGAGGAGCCAAGACTCTCAATAATCACACACGCAACAACAGACTAACCAACCCTTTTGTTGAGATTAAAAGAGTCTGATATTGGGTTTCTACTTCCTTGGGTCTCCCTAGAGTTACCAGCCAAAATATACCATAGGGAGATATGTACCGCTATAATAGAACAACATAGAACTCACATTAATGCCCCTATGGTATGCCCAGCAGTCCATTCGAAACAAACTCAGCGCATTTAGCTAATAAACAGAGCCAACCAAAAAAACCTTACACTTCACCACTTTTCAACTAGGGAACGGATTTTGCAAAGAAAGACTCAAGTTAAGAACCTAAATCCTCAATATTAAGATGACAGTTCTTTAAACTCAGGACATAAGATTTAATATCTTAGCAGGTATCCTAATATAACTTCAAATCAGGTAAATACCATGTGGTTTGGACTTCAGAATCTAGCCATCTATAGAACCACTTCTACACTCCTGTTGGGCCAAAATTGGCATATCAAGTTGCAAAACACAGAGAGATATGATTTGGACAGCATAATGTCCAACAAAATCACACATGCAAGTACTGCTTGAAAAACTGAAAACTTTGTTTTCTCCAACATGTCGTAAAGTTTGTCATTTTGGGTTAGCAGAAATCACCAAGATGGCATCGATCTAGACAAGCCAACGATAAAAACTATGGCAGGAAAATCCCAAGAAAAAAAGAAGATCAAACTAAGACAAAAGAGAAGCTGAAAAGCATAGAGTTTCATCCAGAGATCCTATATGGAGACTAATACAAAGTTAAGGATGGAACAAACGCATATGTAACCGGAAGCTTCAAAATTTTCATTATTATAACACATAGCTACTCCTGTGCCTTTTTTTAGTTTTCCTCTCATGTACACACTTACTTTTCTGCAGGTTAAACAACAAGTATCACAAACAAAAGATATGACCATGCTACAGGTTAATTGGTTCATGCTAGTTATATCCAAGCAATACTTACATGAAGGTAGAAATAGCATTAGTCAAGCCCTGTCTAACGAACATTTACCAACCATCTTATGCCCCCTTGCGGAGTATCTAATTACCAAGGTTGGTTATTTTCTATATAGCATCAACTCCACCACTATTATTAACACCTTTTTATATACAAGCATAAACCCATAGCCATTTTTCGAAAATATCCAAGTCATGACAATCAATAGTAACCAAGGGATAAGCTATCCGTAAAGCGAAAAAAGATATCAAGGTAGTGGATTGCCAACAATAGCAGAATGAGTAACCACCCTAGACCAGCAACACACACACAACCCAACCTAATTACGCATCAGAACCTCAACAATAGTAAGCTCCAAGTTTTGAGGATCACTCAATAACATAATGTAACCATTTTGTAGCAAAAGTAACAGATGGTCAGAAAAGCGGTAGCGCATAAGCGATGCATGACCCAAACCCATCCTATTGTGCATCAGTGTGTCAAGTTTTTAGTTTTCACTACCATATAAATACAGTTTTAGAGTTACATTACCCTAAAAGGAAAATTTCAAATTTTCTAGCTATTATGCTAGATGGTCACATTTTAGTTTACTAAAGTACCTAATCATCATCTCTCTATTAGAGACCTGAAGCTAGGCTCTAATACCAACTGTAACACCCCGGTCTAACTAAGACACCGGGATGCTACCACATTCATGCTTTAAAAATTTTAATCCTAATTTACCAGATAATTTTTGGCAAAGTCTCACATACAAATGTTGTCATCAGTGACAAACTAGCAATAACAACAATACTATCAACATTGGAATAACCAATAATGCATCATCTTTCAATAAAGAAACGTATCCAAGTTACAAGAATGAGACTAAACAATTTGAGCCACTAAGTGTTATAGTCTGCAACTTCTTACAATTTAGGGGAACTATTCTATACATGAATTGCAAGTTTGAGTGTTTGTGATGTCGTAGAAAGTTCTAATCCCAAGCCCATGCATGACGACTTCATCGAACACCTGAAAAGTTTGGTGACAACAAGGGTGAGCTCACCAGCTCAACAAGGCAGTGGAATGATAAAGAAACAATGGGATGCCACATCTCAAGTTAAGGATTGCCACAAAATATCAAATGTTATTAAATCCTACATACTACGTTATACCCACAAAAGACTCCAGTAGCATGAACTAGACGCTTAACAACATAACATCAGGCATGTCGGTTCTATTATATAAGCATGGTTATTGTGGTCACTACCTTGTCACTTTGGCATGTTACTCACATAACTACTTCTCCTATCGGTAGCCTATATTAACAAAAGGTATTAATTTGAACAAAGAATCATGGATCATTCAATATCCAAACCTGCAACTAACTCATGTATAATTAAACTTTCAAAACATACAACAAGCAACCATGACATGCCTCGAAGTGACACAAGTAACCCTCACAAGTTAGCAAGCAAGTCAAACTCACAAAACCATTGGTTAGTGTAAAGGAAAGTTTAGCCAAGGCATGTGTCAATCACCACAGTCCAAGGTAAGACATATAAGATAGTTATTGGCATAAGTAAAAATATTTCATCCACTTGTTCATTTCCATCTCATTTCATTAATGTTTTAGTTTCATCCCATCTCATTGCTTATACCGGTAAAGTTTGAGTGAAAACCCGTTGGCATCCACTCACTCCAACTTGTGGAGGGTGCCTGCAATGTGGATCACAACCCATCACTGAAGGTCTCATGTTCTAGTTCTAGCATCTCATCTCATTACTTATACCAGTATAGTTGAGTAGATGCCCGTCGACACCTACTCTCTCCAACTTGTGGAGAATTCCTCCAATGTGGATCACAACCCATCACTGAAGGTCTCAATTACGCATTAACATTGTCATGTTTTATTTCATTTCATCTTTAAACTCTAAACCGAGGGCAACAACCCTCTATGGCACACTTAGCTATCCAATAACAATCAGGAAAACTCATCGTCATCACAAATAGGCCTTGCAAATGAAACATATCCACAAGGGAACAAATGATCACCACCCAAATAATACATGTTTAGTGATAAGAGGGTAGTTGGGGATGGGAGATCACATTGTGATTACCATCCCACATGCACTTGCCTTTTACTGCCCGATGGAGTGAACTCGGAACTCATTCGACAAGACAAAGCACATTCACCTGTTCAGCAATAATATATAGATCTCAAAACATTGCATAAGTAATCATCACAAGAAACAAACAAAATCGTCACTCCTACGTGCCATCATCAACCTCTCGATATCCCATAAAGTTTATCCTAAGCTCAAGCTTCTAGGTTTCATATAAGAAACATCTTATATTATGGAACATAAATCAATGCCTTGACAACTTTGACTATAAGGAAATTTTCAAATGAACAAGATTAACCCATCAATTTTAGGTATTTATGTTACCATGCCCAAAACAGGACAGACCTAGTGTAATTCACAAGTAAAAATTACCCTATAATCGGAACATGAAACATTATATAATTATGGACATCTATAGGAAATCATGTATACCCCAGATGCTAAGAAAATTGTTATAATTAGACCTAAGAATATTGTTAGTACCCAACAGAAAGTTACTACACGGTTTCTGAAACTACTTACATCATAGCATCACTATAAAGACCGTAGTTTCTAAACCGCTTAATGGAAAAACGCAAATGACCACTCTATGGAAAGCTAAGGACAATACCTAGAAGATTACTTTTGTACATATTATCAGATTTTGCACAGTTTAAGGGCAGTTTGGCTCGAACTATACTGCGGTACTGCACCAGTAGATAAAACAAATTTGCATCTAAAAAATCCCAGAATAGCTCACGAGTCCTTCACAATCCATATATCGAACTGAAACTTGAACCACACGATGATACTACAATTCAATAACCCATAAGCTATCAGATCAGTATTATAAGAATCAATTGGATTTCGTTCGTTACCCTCAACACGCCATGACATTGACTAGATGAACGCGGTGTGGCTGTCATCAGTCGAGCAGATCCTTCCCGTATCCTTTCTTCCTCCTCCAGGTTGTCTCTCTCTAAATCTCTCTTGCTCTCTCGTTCATAGGGGAGATGGAGATGGGGAAGGGAGAATCAGATCGGCCAGAGGTGGCACCGGCGGCTGGTGGCATGGCCAGTGGCACTCATCGGAGATGCCTCGCTACTTGCAAGATGAGAGGCGGGAGGCAGGGGATGCATATGTGCGGCGGCTAGCTGCTAGGGTTTGGAAGTAGTCCGGTGCTAGAGAACTGGGCTTAAAGAATATACGCAGGAACCTGTTGTCCCTTCCGTCCAGTTAGTTCCCAACCAGTCCTATGCACAGGAAAAATAAAATAGAACCCAAGTCCACTAGACACGAAGCACACATCTTACACATGAAAGGTGAACAAGCTACAACGTGTGTTTAAAAATGAACCTAACACCTTTGTTATTTGTAAATTTTATTATTCTTATATTATTGTACTAAAAAGTACTAGACACATATGGCAAAGAGAATATGAACAAGGAAACTCAAATACCCATCACATGTATTTATATCGTCTAATCCACTATCTAGTTACATATTCTAACTCATATTTCATACCACGATGGAAGAAAAATGCCCTCCTTTTCATTTTTATTTGAAAACTAAAACGTTCATATAAACTATGAAGTATATCAAATTTGGGGTATTACAATAATTATACCAGTTTCACACATGTGCTTCTTGTTAAGGCTTGTGAGAATGTGTGAAATACAATAGGCGAAAGCAACAAGCAACATTCAATGACACAGCATCCAAGATGTTGACAATTGATTCAAACTTTATTCTAGTCAAGCTTTCTATTATAATCTTAGAGAATTAAAGACAAATGTAGAGTTCATTTATATTTACTTTTAAAAGAATTACTTTTGACAAAAAGGTTACCTTAGAAGTGAAAGCATTTCAATCACGAATGTACACTTTTATGGTTTCTTATTAGCAAAGATTATTAAAGAGGAAAACATTACTACATTAAACAATCATAGCACAAGTGGTGGAGATTTACATGTTTTGAATAAGGCACCATATTGTAGATTGTTAACTTCTAAACATTTCACAAAGTTAGAATTAAAGTATTATCACTTGAATGAGGTGGTGTTTTATTAAAGTTATAGGTGAGTAGAATTACTTTCTTATTAATGCTTATATTTTATAAGCATATATAGGGTATTGCTAAAAGTACTTAAAAACTTGGTTTAATTCTTTAGGTGGATTCCAAAACTGGTAAAAGAATTAGGGACTAATAGCTTGGTGATTTTATGGATGAGGAGAATCCTAAAGACAAGCAATAGACTATTTTTGTTGATTTTATAGTGGATAAAATCTTTTTAAGGAATAAAATATAACTAATTTGAATGGTGTCTGTAGGAATTACATTTTAAAGGGGTTGGATTTTCTGACTTCTTATAAACACCAACTAAACTTGTTATTACACTTTTAGACTTTAAACAAATAAGAATAAAGGCAATAATAAAGGTTTTCATATTTTTAATAAGTTAAAATAAAATAAAAGGATTTAAGTAAGATTTATTAGACCTTACCTTTTATTTGACTGCACTTATGGAAGATGATATTTTTAAAGTATAGGTTGTATTTTTGTGATCACTTCGGTATATTATATATATTTTTATGATTTATAAATAATAAAATATGTTTTTATAAGTTTTACACTTTATAAATACTAAGTAAATAATAAATATTTAGTTAAATGACAAAAAATGTACAAAATTAGTTTCTATATGTATATTTTGTTTTTCTAAGAATTTTGATATATTATACTTATTTTTATGAATTTTAAATAATAAAATATATTTGATTAAGATTTATTCCTAATAGTTTATTTACTAAAAATAATTATTGTTTTATTTAAGTGGGAAAATAAAATATGATAATAGGTTTAAAATATATAATTTACTTTTCTGAATATTTTGATATATAATATATTTTTTCTAGATTATAAAACAAAAGATATTCAATTTCTAAGATTTAATCTTTTTCTTAAATTCCTCAAATTTATAATATTTAATCTATTTCCTAAACAGAAACTACTTTTTATACCAATACCAACCCTAGCTTGAGTCACAAACAGGCGGGCCACATGCCACATCGCTAAGCCACGCGGACTTGGACTGGTCAACACGAGGACTCGGTCCAGATGACGTCACCTTGCTGGAGTACGACGGCGATGCCAGAATATGGCATGTGAGGCAACATGGAGAGGTGTGTTCGAACGAGGGGAGCAAGGGGAACCTAGCTAAGGCGGTCCCGCTCTTTAATCATCACTGGAGCATCAGCAACGGCGATGACTGGCGGCAGTGCTCGGTGGTTTACGACGATGCAGGGCAGGAGAAAGTGAACAAAGGGCACGGAGAGACTCGTATGCTTACCCTCGATGCGACGGTGGCCTCAGATGAAGCAGTGGATGACTGAATCAATGGCGAAGGGCACGATAGTAGTCATCGGACTTTGAGAAGATGAAGTCGATGCAGCCGATTGAGGACGCCTCGGCTCGATTCCTTCATCATGGAGACGAAGTACAGTACGGCAGATCTCGTGGTAGCCTCGACTGGCTTTGGGGAGACCTCTGTCAGTGATGCGAGGCAACGATGGCGCCGCTAGGTTTTTGGCACCAAGAGAGAAAGAGAGAGCCACAGGGGAAAAATGGATGAGGATAAGCAAAGGCATCGCGGTGTCCTTCTTATCTCCTCCAAGCGTCGGTGGCGAGTATCGTGGCGCACGGCTGAGGTCGACGACGGCATCGAGCGGCGGCGAGGACCTCCAGCAAGCTTTATGTGTACGTCACGATGACGATGATGTCATTTTGCAAGAATTCCCTTGGCCAAACCTTTGCCTCAACCCGCGGTCCTCCTCGGGTCCCACATGTCAGTGAGAGGGAGATGGATGAACCAGGCTGGTACTAGGCTTTTGCGAAGTGGGCAGTTTTTACTTTCTGCTGCTCGCGGCGCTAGGTTAGGCGATGGGCCGTGGTGGACTGGTCCGGCTAGCAGGCTCATTCTTTTTCTTAATTATGTTTCTATTTTTTCTCTTTTCCATTCAATTTGAATTTCCTTAATGATTTAAATATTCGAAATCCAGTAATTCAATCAAGGGTCCCACATGGTTTAATATGGAAATTGGTTTGGCATTCTTTTATTAGTATTTTCATTATTCATGATTAAATAAAGAATTATTTACCTTAGAGAATATGAAGAGGAATTAGGGTTTTAGACTTCCATTCCCTTATATAGAAAATGATTTCCATTTTCCCATGTTAATGGTTATGGTCATTAATTGAGATGGTTAGTAATTCATATAAAATACTATTCACACTTAGTTTCATATAAGAATTAATATAGATACATTATAATGCTTTCAATGTTTAATGGCTTATAATATGGTGATCTAAATTCCATTATTCTCAACACTTAGTGATTTCACCTATTCAAACTCTACTTAGTTTGTGGCGGTTTATAACTAGCATAAAACAATCTTGGTTGAGTATTTATGCACAACAACAATCACTAGTGGAGAAAGGAAAACACTCATTTAACAAGTGATTATCCTAAGTTTAGAGAATATTAACTAGACTCACATTCTATTATGGCTATGGATGAAGATTATGAGATAATATAATTTGCCTTCATGTCTTGTGGCCATGGATAATAACTCAGCTTAGGATGAGCTATAATAATTACCACTATATGTGATTCTTATAGCTTATGAGACTAGGTTTTTAATTAGGGTTTAAGAGAATAAGGTGGACAAGCTTCCATCAATACTCTCTCAACTGGTATTCTACTTATCTCTTAGACATTTCATTTGACTAAGAGATACTATCCATTGGCTGCCTAAAGATAGGAATTGGTTTAACTACCTTTTTTATTCTAGAGTTTAAAACAAAGATGTAGACATGGGTTTTGTCATGGCTTGATATAATGTTGGTTAAGGCTTCTAAAGAATTCCTATCCTTAATACCTCACTAAGGTTATCTTTAGATAAGGAATTCCTTCCCTAAATATACTCTCTTCCTCTCTCTTATCTTATTCACAAAGATCACATCTTCTTGAATAAGTCAATCATCTGACTCCACCATATCCATCATCATATGATGACATGGTCATGCCACTTCAATAATACTCATTCTCCATTCTTCTCCTAGTATCTATATAACTTCCATTGCTAAACTATCATTGATGAATCCTTCAGGGTAGCTACTTCTAACTCCATCCATTAATTCCTTTAAATCCATCTTGCAACTACTTCCAAGACTTGCAAGATTATGGTTCTCTCTATATCACATGTGATATCAATCCTATGGGATAGGTATGGTAATACTCTTCATAATACAAGTTTTTCTTGTATTAACTTGGTTAAACTACTATGCCTCCAACTACTCCATACAATTTATAATATATACTTCATCATACTCTAGCTTGACTTCTCATGATCAAGCTAGATGATCCAGCTTACTAGGGTTTTGCCTAATTTGGTATATTCACAACACTTCTTCATCATCTAATCATCTATTCTCGAGTGACTTGAGAATAATGACCTGAAGGAAATATGCCATGAGAGGCAATAATAAAGTTGTTATTATGTATTCCTTGTATATGATAGATGTTTATTTTGCATGCTATAATTGTATTGATTGGAAACGTCAATACATGTGTGTTTAATAAACAAATAAAAGGTTCCTAGTTATGCCTCTCTTATAGACTAGCTCGTTGATTAACAAGATGATCAAGGTTTCCTGATCATGGACATTGGATGTTGTTAATAACGAGGTCACAACATTTGTGAAATGATGTGATGAACATTTGTAGCTACCTCGGTGAATTACGCTCTTAGTTAATGCCTGGATGAACGAAAGTGGTTAAAATAGTATGGTGGGGCCCAGGGCCACTCACGGTAGACCTTTCGGCCGTCCTAACCACTTTCAGACAACGGGACAAGAACGAGCGACGTAATCGGCAGGCGAAGGGATCAACTACATACACAAATGAGTATGTATGCAAGCCACATACAACAGTCCTCAGAGCCATTCCATCTAAAAGAAATAGAAATATAGCAACGCCATACGGCAAGATCCAAATGTCCTAGATAGATATAATAATTTAGGATAGCTCCTCATACATCACACATCAGACTATCAGGCGGAAGCGGAAAACAAAATCCGAGTACGGATAAGAAGCAAATTGGCATAAGATGCCCCATAAATAAACACATCCCGCCCACAGATCACAGGATCCCCGTTCCCGGAATCTCTACACCGAATGATCGTTGCCAACATCATCTGTCTCTTCCACCCAGTATCCATCTTGCGGGTACATCTGTTCATCTGAATCAAACAATTTATCGTGTGAGACCCTAGGGGTACTCAGCAAGTCTTTATGCCACTAAAGGGGACACAACCTGGGGTGACGCAATTGCAGCAAAAGATAATACCTAACAGTTCTACAGATACTCGCTAACCTTTCGCCTAACCAAAGATAGACGGAAGTCCATTAATTAAGAACAACAGTTATAACAGTATCATTGACAGATCCATCCTCCTCCTCGCTTACCAACGAGGAAGCGGACGAACAACCCCCATCATCCGTTGGCAGTTTTATTAACCATTCCATGAGTATTGCACTATTTACTAGTCAAATACTTAGTCAAATTAACGGTGGTACTTTGGTTATACTTGTCTATGATCGAGAAACTGTGCTCCAAGTCATCCATAACCGCGGACACGGCTTTCAGAAAGATTTACCCTGCAGGGGTGCACGAATAGCAACACACACTCGATCAACCTCGGAAAAACCAAATCAAAACCCAACGAGGCATTCACGACAAAGCAATCACAGGATTCAGTAATATTTCAGGGGGCCACCCCATTAAGCTACCCGCAACGAAGTTGGTCGGCTCCGAGACGGACCCAAGGTTTGTGTCAATGGCTGTAAACGACTGGGAACCCGAAAGTGTGACTGGGCTTGTCGATACCGCGAAAACATTCCACGCTCCAAAACAGTACAGGTGCTCCACGCACAATCTTAAATAAAGCAGTAACCTAGCATAAGTACAGAATAGTAATAAAGCCCCAAACTACTTGTGGCCCCAAGAAATAAGAATGAATCAAACTCTGGCTCAGGGGGGTCCATAAGGCCTCCCGGATGTGGATAGTGCGAATAGTCAAGGAACAGGAATCAAGTACTCGGGGTCCTACGGGACACAAGTGAGCATGAAAAACCAAATAGCAGATATTGCTCACCGGTGCCTCTTTTATTAGTTATCCCATTACTACTCAGGTTATGTTGTTTAGGTACCTCATTATCCATCAGACACTCACATACCCGACTCATGCTTTTCTACGACTCGCTTGGCTCAAACAACTCCTGTAGTAATGGCTCATGGGACCGGAATAGGCTTGGTGTGGTTTAAAAGAGTACTTGGGATTCAATTTAATGCAATCGCGACTCAATGATGCAAGAATAAGATAGAGGCAATAGGTACTGTATGTATGCAAGCATGTGGTAGTGCTTGCCTGGCAGCTCAGTTGAAGCGAGAGATGGATCTGGGTAATACTCCTGGGATTCCTGGTAATTCTCCTGCTGGGCGTCTATTCGAAGAAGAACCAAACAAACAAGGGCCAACATAAATAAAGTGCGCAAGCATATGAATTGAAATGCAACAAGCAACCAAGCATGCCATGATGAATGATGCACAATTACATGGCATTAAAGTAGCTTGGCAAAGGGTGAGGTGTGGATACAAGAAGTAAAGCATTTTATTATTCATTTGACCAAGTTTTATTGCCATAAGCAGTTCAGATTTTAAATGACAACATGATGCATGCTTTAATTCAGAACAAGGACTGCATAAATAGAACGGCCTCGTCACGCTGATCGATTTAGACATATTATTTGTCAAATTTGGAGTTATAAAACAAAAGTTATTAATTAAATAAGGAAAAGGGCATTTTATTGAAATTTTAATCATCTCGAAATTTAAAATGTTCAAAATATATTTTGAAGGGCATATTTGAATTCCTCACATTTTTCTGATTCCAAAACATATATTATTTGTATTATTTGGATTTGTATTTTAAAAATTATTTGAATCTGAATTGAATTTGAATTTAAATCAATTTGAAAAAGATTTGATTAAAAACAGACACAGGGAAAAACTTTTGTTACTCAGGTGAAATCAACCCCAGACACTGACAGGTGGGCCTTGGTGCTGACTGGACCATGCGCGGGGAAATCCTTTTATCACCGCGTCTCGGGCTAGCCACTGTGACTGCGGGGTGGGCCAACTGGCGCAGGCCCGCGTGTCAGCGGCGAGGGAGACAGGGGCTGACAGGTGGGGCTGGGGTTGGAGCGCGGGTTGCGCCCGGGAAAAGCCGAGGGGTTTTCTGCAAAAGGGCTAGCGCGGCTGACTGGTGGGGTCGCTAGGAGCGCGGGTTGCAGGAATCAAAAAGGTGGGGGGCTTTTTGTAAGATGACCACGGACCCATACTGTTCTTCGTTTTCCTTCGTCTGGCGAGAAAATCCGGCGCGCGGCGCGAGCGGGGATCGATCCCGGGACGCGGGCGTGCGCGCGGAGGGTGCGAACCGGTGCGGCGGGCTAGGGGAGCTGATAGGGAGGTGGGCAAGGGCTAGATGGGGTGTGGCGCGGCGCGGGAAAGCTGCCGATGCCGGCGAGCGGCATGCACTGAGAGCGCTCGACAAAACGGTCGGCGGCGCTAGACGGCGACGGAGAAGAGGAGGTTGTCAGGGAGAGGGAGGGGCTCACCGTGGTTTGCCTGGTGTGGTTGGATTGGACGGGGGCGCGGCGGATCGTCGACGACGCAGACGCTCCGGCGGGCTAGGGTTTCGGAGGACGGCGAGGATCTGGCGGTGCTGGGGCTTGCTCCTTCGCGCTGACGGCCACGGGGCGACGCAGGAGGACGTCCTCGATCTTCTCAGGCACCTCCAGGTCGAGTTGCACGACTGGAACGGCAGGGACGAGGTGGTGCTGGCGGCGACCGGCGTCGGCGGCTGGTGGTTAGAGAGGAAGAAGGGGAAGAAGGGGGCGGCTCGGACCAGATCTGGGAGAGGCCAGAGAGACGTGGGGAGGGAGGAAAAGACGGGAGAGAGGGAGGAGGCAGCTGGGGCATGGCAGAGATAAAGGTGGCCTCGGTGCCACCTTTTCTCTCCTTTCTCACGTGCCGGCTTGAGCTGGGGCTCGCCCTGGGGCTGGTAGGCACGGCGGGGAGGGGCTGCAGGTGGGTCAGGGCGGCGGACGGCTGCAGGGTGGGGCCAGCATGGCGGTAGAGAAAGAAAGAGAGGAGGGGAGGCTAGCTCGGGCTAGGGTTAGATGGAGCTCGGGTAGGGCATGGGGTAGGGTTAGGGTGGCTGGGTGTGGGCTAGGGGGAGGGTGGCCAGGTGGTGCTCATGTTAGAGAGAGAGGGGTATGAGAGAAAGAGAGGTAAAGTGGAGTTAGGGTTTAGGAGAAATTAGAGAGAGAGAGAGAGAGAGAAGATAGCTAGGTGAGGTGGTTTTAGGCATTTATATTTTTAATTTGATTATGAGGCCAAACCAAGGAGAAGCATGAAACTTGATCTTGCTTGAGACAATGTGAAGGAGAAACAAGAAAGAAAGAGGAAGAAAAGAATAGGTTGCAAAGGTCACATATGGCTCATGCATGGAGAATTAAAAATAAGAGGAAAATGAGATGGATGAGATTGGGAGGATGGTGTAATGGGGGTAGATGTTTTCCCAAGATAGGATCCCTTAAAACCAAAGAAAAACCAATGGAGGAAAAAGGTGGTGGAGAAGCTTGCATGGCCCATGCAAAAATAATAATGCCATTATTGATTTTGTGACAACAATAATAATATGATGGCATTATTTTTATGCATTTCCAAGAAATGGAATAAAGCCAAGCAAAGGAATTTTATGGACTAGATCCACCCTATTACCCATGAGCTAGATAAACCAAAATAAAAACAAACAAGCTCATGGTCTAGTAGGATGGTGGAATTATAAAGTGGTGGAAGAGAAAATGGTGAAATGGAAATAAAAGATATGCCCCCAACTCCACTTGGGCATTTGACAATATATCAATAGCCAAATACAATATCAAGAGGCAAATACAATTAATAATGCATGTGAGAGAAGAACCAAAAGAAAAGGAGTTGTATATGATGCTCAAATGCAAGGTGGCATGATGACATGAGCATGATATAATTATGATGCAACAATAATATATATGAAGTAGCCAAAATCTTACTAGGACAATTAGCATTACAATTGTTAGACAATTGGGATGCTACAACATTCATCCGAAGTATAGCATTACAATCAAAGTCATTATGTTTATATTGCTATAACATCATACGAAGTAATCTTAGTCCTTATACCATGAGATCATGTTAATTGCTAGCATCAAAAGAGTAACTTGATAACATCAAACGTCACACCGTAAAAGGGTGGCTATAAAGGTTGGTTCAGATACTCCGAAGGTGTTATGTTGAGTCTCATGGATCAAGAGTGGAATTTTTCAATCCCGATGACGGATAGATATACTCTGGGCCCTCTCGGTGATATCACATTAAGATAGCTTGCAAGCAAGTGATGTGATCACTAGAATGTTATATCACGGGAACGAGAAAAGAGTGCATGTCAGTAACGAGATCAAACTAGGTATTTGGATGTCGATGATCGAATCTCAAACATGTAATATATCGCGAGACAAAGGGATTAAATTACTAGCGTTAAAGGTTCTCATGATCACAGAAGTCATCGTTGAATGTGCGGGAGTCAGAATGGATCTCCAGGTCCTGCTTCTGATTATTGATTTGAGAGGAGTCTCAATCATGTCTGCATTATTCGCAAACCGTAGGGTGACACACTTAAGTGTTGCCAAACACCATTTGGAGAACATATGTTTCAGACGAAAGAATTGCAAAGCGCTGGAATTATTTCGATGGAAACCGGAATTGTTTCGGGTGAAATTGCAGAAACTGGTTCTGCATGTGATATTGAAATGTTACAGGGGGTTTTGTGTGAATGTTTGTTAATTAAGGTAATTAACAAAATTCTGAATAAAATAAATAAAAGAGTTTTATTAAATGAGAGTTGCATTAAATTTGGTGGAAATTTAATGCATGTGAGTGGAACTTTGAGTGGAGGCTAAATTGATGTGAGTGGAGCTTCCACCACATGAATGAGGAAGAGTTGGGGGCACCCCCATGGGCGCCGGTCATGGGAGGGGAGGAGCCCCCCCTCTCCTATAAAAGGCCCCCCCTCCTCCCTCACAAAGCACACCTCATCATGAAGGATCTCTCTCCCCCTCTAGATATATTCCCCATGGTCTCGGGTTAGCGAGATACATGTTCCTAGTGGTATTTTGACTAGAAGGAGTTTCTGCTTTCGCTGATTCGCTAGAGCGAGGAGGTGGGGGTTGTTCGGTGGCTTGAATGTGTGTGTGAGGATGGATGCGCTGCTGATTTGCGGCGCTAGGACTTCTACATGATCTTGAGATCGGCAAGCGTTCGACTACATCATCCATGAGTTCCAACTCATTAACAAAGCTTTGTTGTCTTTGAGGGTAAGTTCTCCATGGATGTATATCCACCTGTTGCTTGTATCTAGTATATAGATCTTGGTGTATAGTTCCCATCGTAGGAATTTTTTTGGTTTCTATGATGCGAACCCAACATGACCATCATCCTCTGATCAAGGAAAGATTAGGCTTCTAATTGTCAGATCAAGATCTATTAACAATAAACAGTAGACTTGTACTAGTCTCTCTATAAGATTTATCTTGTTAAGGAAACTTACTTCAAGTTTATACCTACTTGACTTAACTAAATCATCCTTAGATACTCTAATACTACTAGCTTTCTCATGGCTCCTCAAGTACTAGTTTAACTCTTCGGTTTAGATACCTCCTCTAGTTAACTCATGAGTGATTTAACTCCTCCAACATCATATAGTTTGATCTCCACTAAGGATCACATTCCATTTATGATGACACACTCTACCATAACTAGCTCCTTCTTCTTATTAACTTACTTAAGGTCTTTAGAAGGTCAATATAATAGGTCGAAGCTAAAGGTTATTAAGTGCTAGGCCAAATACTAATCACTCAACATTGATGACCAACTAACACTAGGGCTTGGTTAAGTAGGAATGTCATCCTTTTAATATGACAATAAAGATATGTGGTGCATGGTCTTGGCTTGGCTTCCTTTTCTACTCTTATTTGTGATAAGACTTAATGTTTAAGAACTATTATGATTCCATGGTAGGAATAACTATGGCAAGCAAGGGTTTCAAGATTAAGTCATGAGGTTTCTTTACTTAAGTTATATACTTAAGTTGCTATTCAAGGTTTATGGTAGATAATACCTTGATATCATATTTAGAACATTAAGAAATCATCTTTGAGTTGTTGTATGGAATACCATGTGATGATCTCTAGAAGATCTATTACTCCTTATTAAGTAGTGTGTTGTGACTTAGTTTTATTACATTTGATCTATCCTTAGATCAAATTATATTATCCAAAGATAAGGTTTTAGCAAAGGTCATATTGAAACTTGTCGCAGTCAACTTGATGATCTACTTCAGTTCCACCAAGTTAAGAGAAGATTCGATCACTTTGACGAATTTTATTTAAAAGCGCGAAAATTATCCAGATTTTCTATGCATGAATGCAATGTACACACCTCTTCTCAGCTTATTTCTAAGATCTAATGCTGGGGTGTTACATTTATCACCACTTAATAACTTGGGCATAATCCTACCGTCCACATTCGACTGACAGGTGGGGGACCTAGCATGCGGACTTGTCAACCAAACCTCATGCCTTCATGGTTCAAAGGCCCTCTCGCGCGCATTGGACGATTTTTTTGGCACCTTGCCCCCATACATATCACTAGGAGGCCTTGCTCAGGAAGCAGACACGCCTGGCCCACACTCTTACTCCCTCGGAACTTGTCATGGCTCGCGCCAGCAGATCCATCCGCTCCACCGCTCTCGGTCGGGCTCACCGTGGCGGATCCACCCCAAGATCATAATGTTGCAGTATCAAATGGCCATGGTTTCTTGAGCGGAGCGATGACGCTACGTCTCTAAGCTCGGCCCCTCCTACCTGCAGAAGGAATGATGTGGTGTGGAGCTCGAGCAGGAGCTGCCAGGTGCGACGGGGCTCGGTGCACGCCAACCCCGTCCCCTTTGTCATTATCGATTCTGATGTGGAGGACGACGGGTACGAAGCAATGCAGAACGCCATTGTTGCCTCCTTGGCGAAGGGCAAGCCACGGGCGGGAGTGGATGTCGCTGGGAAGGGTACGATGGTGTCATGAATCGAGGTAGACTCTGCCGACAATGTTGTGATGTGGGTTTAGATGTTGTTTAGGTTGGTTCCAATTTCGGTTGCGTTTCGTGTGAGTACAATTATTACAATGGGTTTGGCGAGCAATATTGAGAAATATGTGCAACAACGGCGTGTAAGTGCTTCCACTTAGAAATTGTGTCTGTGCCATTTGCATGTTGCATGATCCACGTAGATTACATGTAAACAATCCACCGAAATTAGATTACAACCATCAGATGGTAGTGGTAGGATGGAAGAGAAGTGGGGACAGTGGCTTCGAGGGGATTGAAGAGAAGTAAGGGGGACGTGACACTGGCAGGTGGGCCCACGGAACACATGACACTTACATGTAGGAGCACGCGGTATTTCTAGTCTGTCCATAGAAAGCGGGCTTTGCAACGTGATAACAGCAAGCTGATGGGACCAATAACTCGTCGAATTATTAAGGATTACTAAAAAACTACAACTAGGGTACATTCGCACAACACGCATGCTCTACGGACCTAAGAAGGATCACTTAAGTCTAACAGTAATAACAGCATAAGTACTACTAGTAGGCCTGGCATCGTCCGGGCACGGTGATGTGTGGTGGAGGAGGGGGTTGTGGAGTAGACGTGCTCACTCACAAGCTCTATGATATTACTAGTAGGCTATAGGGGAGTGGAAATAATACTAATAAAAGTGAAAATGTAAGCACAACCAATCATGTCGCAGAACAACCTACTCACGGATCGCTCTTATGAAGAACCATCTTATTCATCCACGCGCCCCAATCGAACGGTCTGCAACAATCAGATCAGACAGCTAGTTCTTCATGGGGGGGCTTCTAGAAGACGCGATCTAACGGCCACCATTAGACACGGTCTAACGGCCACCATGATTGTTCATTTGATAAACCACATGGATCCACTAGATGCCACTTGCATGTGTGTTCTTTGCATAAACAACTTGCATGTGTGTTCATTTCATAAACCACTTCGATCCACTAGATTCCATTGCATGTGTGTTCATTTCATAAACCACTTGGATGTGTATTCTTTTCATAAACCAATAGAGCAACTCCATGAGTGTTCTTTTCAAAAACCACATGGATCCACTAGATGCCACTTGCATGTGTGTTCTTTTCATTAAACAACCTGGATGTGTGTTATTTTCATAAACCACTAGATGTCACTGCATATGTCTTCTTTTCATAAACCACATGGATCCACAAGATGTCATTGCATGTGTGTTCATTTCATAAACCACATGGATCCACTAGATGTCATTGCATGTGTGTTCTTTTCATTAAACCAATTGGATCCACTAGATGTCATTGCATGTGTGTTCATTTCATAAACCACTTGGATATGCGTTCTTTTCATAAACCAGTAGAGTAACTCCATGAGTGTTCATTTCATAAACCACATGGATCCACTAGATGCCACTTGCATGTATGTTCTTTTAATTAAACAACTTGGATGTGTGTTATTTTCATAAACCACTAGATGTCACTGCATGTGTGTTCATTTCATAAACCAATTAGATCCACTAGATGTCACTCCATGAGTGTTCATTTCATAAACCACATGGATCCACTAGATGTCATTGCATGCGTGTTCTTTTCATTAAACCAATTGGATGTGTATTCTTTTCATAATCCACATGGATCCACTACATGAGTGTTATTTTCATAAACCACATGGATCCACTAGATGCCACTTGCATGTGTGCTCTTTCCATAAACAACACTTATACACTAGATGTCATTGCATGTGTGTTCATTTCATAAACCACTTGGATATGTGTTATTTTCATAAACCAGTAGATACACTCCATGAGTGTTCTTTTCATAAACCAATTGGATATGTGTTCTTTTCATAAACCAGTAGATACACTCCATAAGTGTTCATTTCATAAACCACATGGATCCACTAGATGTCATTGCATGTGTGTTCTTTTCATGAAACAACTTGGATGTGTGTTATTTTCATAAACCACTAGATGTCACTACATGTGTGTTCTTTTCATAAACCACATGGATCCACAAGATGTCATTGCATGTGTGTTCATTTCTTAAACCACTTGGATCCACTAGATGTCATTGCATGTGTGTTCTTTTCATTAAACCAATTGGATATATGTTCTTTTCATAAACCAGTAGATACACTCCATGAGTGTTCATTTCATAATCCACATGGATCCCCTACATGAGTGTTCTTTCCATAAACCACATGGATCCACTAGATTCCACTTGCATGTGTGTTCTTCTCATTAAGAAACATTGATACGCTAGATGTCATTGCATGTGTGTTCTTTTCATAGACCACTTGGATATGTGTTTTTTCATAAACCAGTAGATACACTCCATGAGTGTTCTTTTGATAAACCACTTGGATATGTGTTCTTTTAATTAACCAGTAGATACACTCCATGAGTGTTCATTTCATAAACCACATGGATCCACTAGATGGCATTGCATGTGTGTTCATTTCATTAAACCAGTTGGATCCACTAGATGTCATTGCATGTGTGTTATTTTCATTAAACCAATTGGATGTGTGTTCTTTTCATAAACCAGTAGAGTCACTCCATGAGTGTTCATTTCATAAACCACATGGATCCAATAGATGTCAATGCATGTGTGTTCTTTTCATTAAACAACTTGGATGTGTGTTATTTTCTTAAACCACTAGATGTCACTACATGTGTGTTCTTTTAATAAACCACATGGATCCACTAGATGTTATTGCATGTGTGCTCATTTCATAAACCACTTGGATCCACTAGATGTCATTGCATGTGTGTTCTTTTCATTAAACCAATTGGATGTGTCTTCTTTTCATAATCCACATGGATCCACTAAATGAGTGTTCTTTTCATAAACCACATGGATCCACTAGATGCCACTTGCATGTGTGTTCTTTTCATTAAACAACTTGGATGTGTGTTATTTTCATAAACCACTAGATGTCACTTCATGTGTGTTCATTTCACAAACCAATTGGATCCACCAGATGTCACTCCATGAGTGTTCATTTCATAAACCACATGGATCCACTAGATGTCATTGCATGTGTGTTCTTTTCATTAAACCAAGTGGATCCACTAGATGTTATTGCATGTGTGTTCTTTTCATAAACCACTTGGATGTGTGTTCTGTTCATAAACTAGTAGATACACTCCATGAATGTTTGATTCATAAACCACATGGATCCATGATGACCCACAAGTATAGGGGGTGTATCGTAGTATTTTCGATAAGTAAGAGTGTCGAACCCAACGAGGAGCAGAAGGTGCTGGCTAGTGGTCTGGATCAGGAATTCTCTGCAAATACTTAACAAACAGATTTTTAGGGTTTTTTGATAATGCAGGTAAATAAAGTACAAGTAAATAAAAGACAAAAAGAATAAATGCAGCAAGTGGCCCAATCCTTTATTCAGCAAAGGACAAGCCGGTTGTATTACTTAAGATGACCAAACATTCTCGAGGACACACGAGAATATGGTCAAGTGCTTTCGCTTCATATAGTTGATTAATCTTCTTTAGTTTGCTAAGTGTTGTGTGGGTGAACCTGTGCTAATGTACCGACCTTCCTAGGACTAATGCAAACATCTGTAAGTACAAGAAAGTAATTAAGGTAGAAACCTAACCATAGCTTTAAACTCTAAGACCCTGACGTCCCTTGTGCAATGGTTTCCTAACGAGGCTTCAGGTTTCTGTCACTCCGGCAACCCCTACGGTTAGTAGCCAAATACACAATGCATTCCCCTAGGCCCATATAGGTGAAGTGTGATGTAGTCGATGTTCACATGACACCACTAGAAGAAGTACACCACAACTTAAATATCAAACTATTGAATCTTTCTCAACACAATTCTACTACTAACAACATGACTTCTCCCATGTCCTCAAGAACAAAACGAACTACTCACAATACATCATATGGATCATGATCAGAGATGGAATAATGATGTATAACAATCTGAACATAAACAATAATTCAACGGTTCACTCAATAGCATCAACTACAAGGAGTAATCAACACCAGAAAAGTTTCCCCTAAGAACTATGCAAGATTCAACCCAATTGTTACAGCGATATGGAGATGGTGATGATGGTGCTGATGGTGATGATCCCGATGAAGTCCAACTTGATGGTGGTGTTAATTGCGATGGTCTCCCCTCTCCGGGAAGGAATTCCCCCGGCAGAATTCTGTCTACCGGAGAGATCTTTCTCTCACGGTGTTTTCTGCCCCGCAGAGGCGGCGGAATCTTTCTGTGATCGCTCCCCGAGTCTTAGGGTTTCGGGAGGATAATATACACCAGAGGGGAGAGCCAGGGGTGGACCAGGGCGGCCACACCACCTCGTGGCGCGACCTAGGCTAGCCCGCACCAGGGGGTGGTTGGGGCCCCTTGTGGCCCATCTTAGCCTCCCCTTCTGGCTTCCTTCGTCTTCTGAAAAATAGGATTTTCCATGTATTTTCCCGGATTTTCTGATCTTCGCGAATTTTGCCTCCAAACAGCACCTTTTCAATCAGAATCCTAACTGCAGCGGTCCATGCTCCAAAAGTCATCAACCATGCAAAACAGATGAAATAACATAAGTATCATCTCTTAATATGAAATATATCAATGAATAACAGTGAATTATGATATAAAATAGTGATGCAAAATGGACGTATCAACTCCCCCTAAGCTTAGACTTTGCTTGTCCCCAAGCGAAACTGAGCTCAATAAACATGACCTCGGGTTTATGGAGTGAAGAGGCGATAAAATAATATGGACAAGAAGCATCACATTCATCAATTCATAAGTCATAATAGAAGACAACTCACTATTATATAACTTAACTTGCAATAAGTAAAGGAAACACAATAAAGATACATAAAGTGAATCATAATTGGTAATGGAAAACTTAGCTCTTGGTCGAAGAATAGTTGATAATTTGCTAGAGTTTACAAATAACTGATTTTCAATGATAGCTTTCAAAGTAGTAAACACCAAGATAAGAGCAATGTGCAAAACAAGGAACATAAGAAACATGATTGAATAGATCATCATATGAATGAATGAAACACAACAACTCAAAAATACTTGCTGAGGTTGAGAGGAATAGGTTTACTGACTCAACTAGAAAGTAAAAGAAAGGCCCTTCGAGGAGGGAAGTAGGGATTTCAAGTTTCATAAAGAGCTCCCAAAAATTATGGTACTTATTAGTTTTCAGCTCTCATTGCCACTATCATAGGCATCTTTAGGTGATTAAGGTTAAAGTGATCAAATATGAGGATATGCTTGACAAGTTGTAAATTCAAAATCTCATGTCCCTTGAATACGAGGGCCGCTCCTCATGCTACTCAAGTTTAGTCACCGGTAAGTTCTTGTCATAGTAAACACATGTGTATCATGGAGAACCGCAAACGGGGTACCTCTTGCCCGATGATACGGAAGAATCCCCATATCAAAATGACAAGGCAAGCAGACAACAAGCATCTCAGCAATCTTCTTATTTACCATGGGAATATGGTGCTTTTTTCTCTCTTCCTCTTTTCTCATCTCTTTTTTTCTTTTCCTCTTTTTCTCAATCTCTATCTCCTTTTTTATAAGAAGAATGCTTCATAGATGCTCATTATGGTTACGCTGCAGGTTTCCACCATGACAACATGGATTAGACCGGCGGCCCAGGCGTTTCTCTAACACACATGCATAACTCCATGGACTTACAAGCTCCCCTTTCATTTCACACCGACGACATCCATAGACAAAAGAACATGATATCAACTAGGTACAAAGTACCAGTGCAATGTTGAAAGCGTTCCCCATGACAGCATGGTTCTACTAATTCACAACTTACAAAGTGCAAGCATATACGCAACATAGATGGGAACAATGGTTCAAGTTTATTAAGTGCAAGAAAGTAAAGTGTGCCATCAAGTTCGTGAGAGCTTTAATCACTAATTTTCACATAACAAGTTTAATTTGGGAGGTAGATAAAAACATGAATTTACTTGGAATAGCAATATTGCTAATAGGCAGGTATGGTGGACACAGATGTCATAGGTTTTGGTTTAAGGATTGGATGCACGAGAAGAAGTCCCTCTTAGTACAGGTTTTTGGCTAGCAAGGCTGGGTAGCAAGTATAAGAGTTGAAGGAAACAAACAAACATACAAGTGATAAAAACAAACATGCAATCTTCCTTGGAAGCACAAAAGATCTTAACCAGAGAATACTAAACTTATGAGCAAATCAAGAAAGAAAGATGGTGAAATTATATTTGTTTAGAGTACTTATATCTTTTTCATTCAATTCTCAAAAATAGTGTTGCTACTGAATGAGCCAGGTTTGCCAAAACCAACTAAATTAACTCAATGATCTCAAAGTGATACCAATACTAACAACAAGATCAATCATATAACCACGAATTGAAAACTAATATAAGATATGCAAAAGAGTAAATGATAGAACTTCTCATTAATATTCCATAACGGCAACTCACACTAAGGGATACATATCTAACGAGAGAGGGGGCACTTCCATAATGCAAACCATCCTATATGATAACTTCTCTATTCATGATATGACTCTACTAAAAAGGTAAAAAGATAGAAGATAGTGATGTGATACCGCGGCACTCCCCAAGATTGGAACAAACCAAGGGGATGCCAAACCAGATGACGAATTACTCTTTCGGTGGTGGTGGTGGTGGTATTCTTTCGATGAGCTCTTTGATCAGTTTCCCCAAGTCCTCAATCTCGAAGGTGAGAGTACGAATCAACTCCGAGTTGTGCTCGATGCGGTGCATGATCATGCCAGATTGTGGATCCCAGCTCTTGCGATTCTTTTCCCACTCTTCCTCCTTGAAGTATTCTTTTCCTGCATGGCTAGAACGAGGCAAATCCCAATTGGAGGGTAATTTCTCCTTGGGCATATTTTGGTGTTGAAGCTTATGGATAAGGGTGTGGAAAGGATTCTTGGCGCGTGGAAGAAGTGATCGTGGAGCCAAACAGTAACGCGGAGTTTTCCCTCCAGTTGACATCCGTGCAGTCCTCCTAACCCCGATAGATCTTGCCAGCACTCCAATGCTTGCAATGGTAGTGCTAGTGCGCTTTGCCTCCTCTTCGTCTCCACTCTTGATCTCCTTCTCCTGTCCGGGGTCTTGGAGATCTTCCCCCATAGGCTCCTTTCCCTTATCCTTGGCGGACACCATTGTGCTCTTCAACTTTCAAGAATAGTTCCTGGCTGAAACAAATCAAAACGAAAACATGATGAGAACACGATATATGAACCTCGGGGGATCCAGGGGATTATATATTACGAAATTTTACAACAAAAGGAAGGTACTGGGAGAAAACGGGTCGGAGACAGAGGCCGAGGTGGCCACACCACATGGTGGCGCGACCAGGGGTGGGCCCGCGCCACAGGGTGGTGTGAGCCACCCTGGCTCCGTTTCCTTCCCTCTTTCACTTCGTAGCTTTCCTTGTTGGCTAAAAACTGCAAAAATATAATTGGACAGATCTTTCGCGGAACTTTTCTTACCAGAATTGTTACCTATTCGAAGACAGACTCTCAGGTCTCTGAATTTGGTATTTGATAGATTCTTCCGGAGTCACCACTTGAATAACATCAATATCTTCATCTTCATACACATATTGCTTGAGTCATGAAACCTTTCACTTCCTTATTACACCATTATCTCCACTACCTAGAAATTTCTTTCACACAAAACTTCACACAGATCTCATTAGCAACATTAGTATAAGTGAAGTGATAAAACCTTTTGAGTCCAATTTCAACTGAAAACCATCAAAACATAAGCTAATGTAGCAACTCCTTCCGATAACCCAAAAATATTTCAAAAAGGAAATTGATTAAAGAAGCAAAGGCAAGAGTGGCAAAATCCGTCAAAAAAGACCAGCAGGTAAAGATCAATTTTTGTGAAAATCTTCTGCTGCTCAAATCAAAAAGTGCAAAACTAACGAAAGCTAAATAACAACCTTGGCAGAAGCACAAAAAATTACAGCTCAATCCGACATACAGAGATCTCTCACGAATTTTTACGGTGAAGCACAAAATCTGTTTCGGGATAGCAACTTCCCCAAATCTTACTTCTCTCTCATTAGAGGTTGATCTTGACACAAAAACCAAACAAAAGGATAAGGAGAGGTCATTACCGAAGTAATAACTTCCAAGACTCAAAGAAACACAAACAAATTGAAAGCAAAAATGAATTGGGTTGTCTCCCAAAAAGCTCTTTCTTTATAGCCATTAAGATGGGCATGATGATTTTGATGAAGCTCACTTAGGAATATGAATTGAAGTGAAAGAGAGCATTAAGAAGAAAAAATACACGTGTTTAAGTCTAACCCACTTCCTATGCAAGGGAATTTTGTAAACAAACAAGTTGTTGAAACTAGAGGCTACTAGCATTGGAAGGCAAAAGAAGTGTAACATAAAAACTTTCAGCATAAAACAAGGAAACTTGATATTATTGAGATGCATTAGAATACTTTTTCCTCTCTCATAATAGCTTTCAGTATCAAGCGTGAACTTAATAATATAACTATCACAAGGACCATCGTAACAATGATCACTTATTCTAACAGAAAACACATGGACACTAGCTCTCATAACACTACTTTGTGAAACAATATTAGAGGTATCCTTACAAATGATAGTGTGTCCCTCTTCCACATATTTAGTGACAAAGTATTTCACATTTGCTGTTATAGGTTCATCACCCATTTGTTTATCGGGTTCAACAGCTTTATTTGTACTTTCATTAACCATACTAGCTATCATAGAATGTTCCTTTCTCTTAACTGGTGAAGACATTTTCTCAATGTAAGATTCAGATAAAGCATGATTAGCAGTATAAACTTCAGTATTTCTTGCAGGAACACACTTAGAAACATCTTTATATGGTTCATGATACTTATTCCACTTCTTTTTAGGCACTTCAATATAGGAAGCAAAAGCCTTAAAATAAGTTGCAATAGCTTGAGAGTCCAGACCATAAGCATTTTTAATATTTTGAAAGTCATCAGTCCCCATAAAAGATTCAATGCATTCATAATCATAATTTATACCTGACTTTCTTCCTTTGTCATTCTCCCATGCTTCAACATTATCTTGAATACGGTCCAAAAGATCCCATTTAGCTTCTTCTTCCATGCGAGTGAATGATCCAGCACAAGAAGCATCCAATAAATCCTTATCATGATGAGAAAGCCTTGCATAAAAGTTATTGATAATAATATTGTTGGGGAGCTCATTAATGGGACATTTGAGAATTAGTAACTTCAATCTCCCCCAAGATTGAGATGTACTCTCTCCATCAAGAGGCCAAAAGTAGTATATTTGATTCCGATCTTTATGGATCTCACTAGGAGGATAAAACTTTAAATAAAAGAAAGGTACTATTTCCTCCCATTCAAGAGCTTGACCATTCTTCGGCAGCTTATACCATTCCTGAACTCTTCCTTTCAGTGATAATGAGAATAACTTCTTCTTAACTTGATCTGTAGTAGTAGCTGCACACTTGAACAACCCGCATAATTAGTGTATAAAGAGCAAATGATCATCAGGATGGATAGTTCCATCTCCCACATAGTAGTTATCCATAACACGATCAATAATTCTTGTAGGTATTTTAAAAGTATCATTCTTAGCAGGTGGTGGTTCATCTACTACCTTAGCAGTGGTAGTAGCATTACGAAACAAGAAACTCAGCAAATTATCTATAATGAAAATAAAGCAACTACAGAAGTAAACTATACTCATAGTAGAGGTTTCCTTTACCAGCTCCACTTTCCAATAGCGCTTCACTCCCTGGCAACGGTGCCAGAAAATAGTCTTGATGACCCACAAGTATAGGGGGTGTATCGTAGTATTTTGATAAGTAAGAGTGTCGAACCCAACGAGGAGCGGAAGGTACTGGCTAGTGGTATGGATCAGGAATTCACTGCAAATACTTAGCAAACGGATTTTTAGGGGTTTTTGATGATGTAGGTAAATAAAGTACGAGTAAATAAAAGACAAAAAGAATAAATGCAGCAAGTGGCCCAATCCTTTATTCAGCAAAGGACAAGCCGGTTGTATTACTTAAGATGACCAAACGTTCTCGAGGACACATGGGAATATCGTCAAGTGCTTTCGCTTCGTATAGGTTATTAATCTTCTTTAGTTTGCTAAGTGTTGTGTGGGTGAACCTGTGCTAATGTACCGACCTTCCTAGGACTAATACATACTTGTGATTATACCCCTTGCAAACATCGGTAAGTACAAGAAAGTAATTAAGGTAGAAACCTAACCATAGCTTTAAACTCTAAGACCCTGACGTCCCTTGTGAAATGGTTTCCTAATGGGGGTTCAGGTTTCTGTCACTCCGGCAACCCCTACGATTAGTATCCAAATACACAATGCATTCCCCTAGGCCCATATAGGTGAAGTGTGATGTAGTCGATGTTCACATGACAACACTAGAAGAAGTACACCACAACTTAAATATCAAACTATTGAATCTTTCTCAACACAATTCTACTACTAACAACATGACTTCTCCCATGTCCTCAAGAACAAAACGAACTACTCACAATACATCATATGGATCATGATCAGAGATGGAATAATGATGTATAACAATCTGAACATAAACAATAATTCAACGGTTCACTCAATAGCATCAACTACAAGGAGTAATCAACACCAGAAAAGTTTCCCCTAAGAACTATGCAAGATTCAACCCAATTGTTACAGCGATATGGAGATGGTGATGATGGTGCTGATGGTGATGATCCCGATGAAGTCCAACTTGATGGTGGTGTTAATTGCGATGGTCTCCCCTCTCCGGGAAGGAATTCCCCCGGCAGAATTCTGTCTACCGGAGAGATCTTTCTCTCACGGTGTTTTCTGCCCCGCAGAGGCGGCGGAATCTTTCTGTGATCGCTCCCCGAGTCTTAGGGTTTCGGGAGGATAATATACACCAGAGGGGAGAGCCAGGGGTGGACCAGGGCGGCCACACCACCTGGTGGCGCATCCTAGGCTGGCCCGCGCCAGGGGTGGTGTGGGCCCCCTATGGCCCATCTCAGCCTCCCCTTCTGGCTTCCTTCGTCTTCTGGAAAAATAGTATTTTCCATGTATTTTCCCAGATTTTCTGATCTTCGCAAATTTTTCCTCCAAACAGCACCTTTTCCATCAGAATCCTGACTACAGCGGTCCACGCTCCAAAAGTCATCAACCATGCAAAAACAAATGCAATAACATAAGTATCATCTCTTAATATCAAATATATCAATGAATGATATGGAATTATGATATAAAATAGTGATGCAAAATGGCGTACCAATCCACTAGATGTCATTGCATGTGTGTTCATTTCATTAAACCACTTGGATCCACGAGATGTCATTGCATGTGTGTTCTTTTCATTAAACCAATTGGATGTGTGTTCTTTTCATAATCCACATGGATCCACTACATGAGTGTTCTTTTCATAAACCACATGGATCCACTAGACGCCAATTGCATGTGTGTTCTTTTCATTAAACAACTTGGATGTGTGTTATTTTCATAAACCACTAGATGTCATTGCATATGTATTCATTTCATAAACCACTTGGATCCACTAGATGTCATAGTGTGTGTGTTCTTTTCATTAAACCAATTGGATGTGTGCTCTTTTCATAATCCAGATGGATCCCCTACATGAGTGTTATTTTCATAAACCACATGGATCCACTAGATGCCACTTTTGCATGTGTGTTCTTTTCATTAAACAACACCGATACACTAGATGTCATTGCGTGTGTGTTCTTTTCATTAAACAACACCGATACACTAGATGTCATTGCATGTGTGTTCTTTTCGTAAACCACTTAGATATGTGTTCTTTTCATAAACCAGTAGATACACTCCATGAGTGTTCTTTTCATAAACCACTTGGATATGTGTTCTTTTCATAAACCAGTAAATATACTCCATGAGTGTTCATTTCATAAACCACATGGATCCACTAGATATCACTTGCATGTGTGTTCTTTTCATTAAACAACACTGATACACTAGATGTCATTGCATGTGTGTTATTTTCACAAACCACTTGGATATGTGTTCTTTTCATAAACCAGTAGATACACTCCATGAGTGTTCTTTTCATAAACCACTTGTATATTTGTTATTTTCATAAACCAGTAGATACACTCCATAAGTTTTCATTTCATAAACCACATGGATCCACTAGATGTCATTGCATGTGTGCTCATTTCATTAAAACAGTTGGATCCACTAGATGTCGTTGCATGTGTGTTCTTTTCATTAAACCAATTGGATGTGTGTTCTTTCCATAAACCAGTAGAGTAACACCATGAGTGTTCATTTCATAAACCACATGGATCCACTAGATGTCATTGCATGTGTGTTCTTTTAATTAAACAACTTGGATGTGTGTTATTTTCATAAACCACTAGATTTCACTACATGTGTGTTCTTTTTATAAACCACATGGATCCACTAGATGTCATTGCATGTGTGTTCATTTCATGAACCACCTGGATCCACTAGATGTCATTGCATGTGTGTTCTTTTCATTAAACCAATTGGATGTGTGTTCTTTTCATAATCCACATGGATCCACTACATGAGTGTTCTTTTCATAAACCACATGGATTCACTAGATGCAACTTGCATGTGTGTTCTTTTCATTAAACAACTTGGATGTGTGTTATTTTCATAAACCACTAGATGTCACTTCATGTGTGTTCATTTCATAAACCAATTGGATCCACTAAATGTCACTCCATGAGTGTTCATTTTATAAACCACATGGATCCACTGGATGTCATTGCATGTGTGTTCTTTTCATTAAACCAAGTGGATCCACCAGATGTCATTGCATGTGTGTTCTTCTCATAAACCACTTGGATGTGTGTTCTGTTCATAAACAAGTAGAGTCACTCCATGAGTGTTCATTTCATAAACCACATGGATCTACTAGGTGTCATTGCATGTGTGTTGTTTTCATTAAACCACTTAGATCTACCAGATGTCATTGCATGTGTGTTCTTTTCATTAACCCAATTGGATATGTGTTCTTTTCATAAACTAGTAGATACACTCCATGAGTGTTCATTTCATAAACCACATGGATAAACTATATGTCATTGCATGTGTGTTCATTTCATTAAACCACTTGGATCAACTAGATGTCATTGCATGTGTGTTCTTTTCATTAAACTAATTGGATGTCTGTTCTTTTCATAATCCACATGGATCCACTACATGAGTGTTCTTTTCATAAACCACATGGATCCACTAGATGCCAATTGCATGTGTCTTCTTTTCATTAAACAACTTGGATGTGTGTTATTTTCATAAACCACTAGATGTCACTACATGTGTGTTCATTTCATAAACCACTTGGATCCACTATATGTCATTGCGTGTGTGTTCTTTTCATTAAACCAATTGGATGTGTGTTCTTTTCATAATCCACATGGATGCCCTACATGAGTATTCTTTTCATTAACCACATGGATCCACTAGATACCACTTTTGCACGTGTGTTCTTTTCATTAAACAACACTGATACACTAGATGTCATTGTATGTGTGTTCTTTTCGTAAACCACTTGGATATGTGTTCTTTTCATAAACCAATCGATACACTCCACGAGTGTTCTTTTCATAAACCACTTGGATATGTGTTCTTTTCATAAACCAGTAGATACACTCCTTGAGTGTTTATTTCATAAACCACATGGATCCACTAGATGCCACTTGCATGTGTGTTCTTTTCATTAAACAACACAAATACACTAGATGTCATTGCATGTGTGTTATTTTCATAAACCACTTAGATATGTGTTCTTTTCATAAACCAGTAGATACACTCCATGAGTGTTCTTTTCATAAACCACTTGCATATGTGTTCTTTTCATAAATCAGTAGATACACTCCATGAGTGTTCATTTCATAAACCACATGGATCCACTAGATGTCATTGCATGTGTGTTCATTTCATTAAACCAGTTGGATCCACTAGATGTCATTACATATGTGTTATTTTCATTAAACCAATTGGATGCGTGTTCTTTTCCTAAACCAGTAGAGTCACTCCATGAGTGTTAATTTCATAAACCACATGGATCGACTAGATGTCATTGCATGTTTGTTCTTTTCATTAAACAACTTGGATGTGTGTTATTTTCATAAACCACTAGATGTCACTTCATGTGTGTTCTTTTCATAAACCACATGGATCCACTAGATGTCATTGCATGTATGCTCATTTCATAAACCACATGGATTCACTAGATGGCATTGCATGTGTGTTCTTTTCATTAAATCAATTTGATGTGTGTTCTTTTCATAATCCACATGGATCCACTACATGAGTGTTCTTTTCATAAACCACATGGATCCACTAGATGCCACTTGCATGTGTGTTCTTTTCATTAAACAACTTGGATGTGTGTTATTTTCATAAACCACTAGATGTCACTACATGTGTGTTCATTTCATAAACCAATTGGATCCACCATATGTCACTCCATGAGTGTTCATTTCATAAACCACATGGATCCACTAGATGTCATTGCATGTGTGTTCTTTTCATTAAACCAAGTGGATCCACTAGATGTTATTGCATGTGTGTTCTTTTCATAAACCACTTGGATATGTGTTCTGTTCATAAACCAGTAGAGTCACTCCATGAGTGTTCATTTCATAAACCATATGGATCCACTAGATGTCATTGCATGTGTGTTCTTTCCATTAAACCACTTAGATCCACTAGATGTCATTGCATGTGTGTTATTTTCATTAAACCAATTAGATATGTGTTATTTTCATAAACTAGTAGATACACTCCATGAGTGTTGATTTCATAAACCACATGGATCCAGTAGATGTCGTTGCATGTGTGTTCATTCCATTAAACCACTTGGATCCACTAGATGTCATTGCATGTGTGTTCTTTTCATTAAACCAATTGGATGTGTGTTCTTTTCATAATCCACATGGATCCACTACATGAGTATTCTTTTCATAAACCACATGGATCCACTAGATGCAAATTTCATGTGTGTTCTTTTCATTACACAACTTGGATGTGTGTTATTTTCATAAACCATTAGATGTCACTACATGTGTGTTCATTTCATAAACCACTCGGATCCACTAGATGTCATTGCGTGTGTGTTCTTTTCACTAAACCAATTGGATGTGTGTTCTTTTCATAATCCACATGGATCCACTAGATGCCACTTTTGCATGTGTGTTCTTTTCATTTAAACAACACTGATACACTAGATGTCATTGCATGTGTGTTATTTTCATAAACCACTTGGATATGTGTTCTTTTCATAAACAAGTAGATACACTCCGTGATTGTTCTTTTCATAAACCACATGGATCCACTAGATGTCATTGCATGTGTGTTCATTTCATTAAACCATGTGGATCCACTAGATGTCATTGCATGTGTGTTCTTTTCATTAAACCAATTGGATGTATGTTCTTTTCATAAACTAGTAGGGTCACTCCATGAGTGTTCATGTCATAAACCACATGGATCACTAGATGTCATTGCATGTGTGTTCTTTTCATTAAACCAAGTGGATCCACTAGATGTCATTGCATGTGTGTTCATTTCATAAACTATTTGGATGTGTGTTCTTCTCATAAACAGTAGAGTAACTCCATGAGTGTTCATTTTATAAACCACTTGGATCCACTAGATGTTATTACATGTGTGTTCTTTTCATTAAACAACTTTGATGTGTGTTATTTTCATAAACTAATATTAAACAACTTGGAAGTGTGTTCTTTTCATTAAACAACTTGGATGTGCGTTATTTTCATAAATATAGCAACATATATTACATCAAATTGACATATTATGAAACTAATATTGAAAACATATCTAATGGTACAAATTTAGTGTCATAAATATTGTCACATTTCCCTAAAAAAGTTAGTCAAACTTAACTAAATTTGACTTAGGACAAAGCTAGAAGTACACTTATTTGTGGACCAAGGTAGTACTCAGTTTTCCCTCTCTCGTGGTCACAAACTCTCTGAAAAGCCCAAACATGCGAATTGGTTGACATAGCCCTCATGTGGATCGTTCGCGCCTACCGTTGATATTCTATGATCCAACGCGGATCGCTGCACGATGTCGTGCCCTTCACACTACATCGTGAGAACACACGGAAGTCCGCTTGCCATCTGCCCCCTGTTTTATCCGTTGGGTTTTTTAGGGTCTCGCAACGACACTTCTACCAGAAGGAACACTAAGTCGTATATTAAATAATTCCACGAGTAGTCATGTCATATTTAATCTAGTCTACAAAGGCTACAAATCCACTACATGACAACTGGTCATCCACGACCCACGGGCTATACCATTTTTACTACGCAGCGCGCCTGCACTCTCACTTCCGACAGGCCACCACCGCACAAACCTTCCACACGGCAGCCACGGCCAGAAGAGCTGCCTACCCGGGGCCTTGAGGAGGCCTAAACGTCCCTGCATTAAAAACCCAGCCTATCCTGTCCTCCATTCGCGCTCATCCACTCCTCTCCCTTCTCTATCTAGCAAAACCCCACAATCCTCAATGTACAGCCACGAACCTTTCTCGATGAAACCAGTGCGTGGGGGTGAGTGTGCGGGCATCACTTCCGGGGTGGTGCTTCCTGTGGCAGATCTAGAGGAGCATCATGCAGCACAAGGCGAGGAGGACATGCAGTTCAACCCCTTGGGGGACTATGTGCTCGCTGTGCTAACGACTTCGGAGGCCCCGATGAGGGCGTGGAGTTCGATGAACACGCTCCGCTCGTGTACCCGGAGGTACATCTATTTCTACATGTTTCATATTTTCTGCTCGAGCTTAATCTAGTCCTGGTTTCATAAAAAATCTAGTCCTAATGATTAGATGAACCGTACAAACCGGTACATGGAGAGATCTAGTCTGTTCTGAATGAATCCACATTATTTATTAATAAGTTATCAAGAACACAAACAATATTAATTTAGGAGCGAGTTGGAGAGACAGCCGTAATGAACTGATGAACCTGTATAGACATGTTATTGTATTGAAAGTAACTTAGAATATTTATTATTTTGCTTATTTCTGTTTGCATTTCATACATTACAGGTAGATTCAAGTGAGGTGGACTCTGACAAGGAGAACAGGGACAACAAGAGCCGCCATGTCATGAAGAATCTCAAGAGCGGGAGAATCTGCGGTGACCCAGCATACCACTTCATGCTGTAGTACACTATAGTCGTTGACATAACACTAATGAAACATCGTTCACTAGTATTACATCCCTCAGAGTGGTACAACAGAAACACAGCAGGTCCAAGACATGCCTATAGATTACAACTCGACTCTTTACAAAAGATCTAGAGAAGACTCTGAGTTAAAGAGAGAAAAAGAAACTTCCTACAAAGAAGAACCAGAAATAATACCTCAGAACTATCTAGCTAATAAGACTAGCATCTAAACTATCTGGCTTGCAATTGCTGCTGGCGCAATGCTCTACAGAATTAGGTGTTATGGTTAGAGTATCTACTCCTATCTAATCAAGACCTTTTCTTTGCTTTGGTTGATGTATAGGATTACTTCATTGACTTTATTGAAGAACTTGAGCTGTCGATGATGGTTTCTTGAGCAAAAATTGATGTTAACATCGTCTTCCATGGCTTAAAATCTAGCAAGGGTTAAGAAGGTATGGTTGAGTACGAGCGTACTCAGCAAGTTCACAAAAAAGAAGTGTATGATGCACTATATCTACAGCCATAGACCAAAGGTCGTAGGCAATGCAGGTTTTCATAAAGATTTCTTCATAGACTGCTTTTATTCTGAAAACTATGTCCGAGATCCTTCACATGTTGACTAGAACTTTCATGGAGTTCCTTTCCTGCCGCGTTCTTAGCTCCTTCCCAGAGCAGGGAGTAACATGTCACAGTTCTTACACTCTTTAGAGGTGCGTTGCTTTACCCATGAGAGACCAAATCCTTGTTGCACAACCGGGCGATCTTTCCCGTCCACAATTCCTTAATGTGGGGCCTAGTAGATGATCCAAGCCAATCACTGCCCCTCTCTGTGACCCCCGCATGAAGACATGACCTCCCCAAGCAGATATACCTCTGTTAACCCCCATAAAGGCATATATAACCCTGACAACCCCTTGGAGACTCTAGTGAGTAGATCATGTCCCTGGTAACCCCTGTATAGGCAGATATACCCCCGACAGCCCCTCACAAAAAGTATAGACACCAATATCGCGGGGAACTAGGAGTCCCACCCATCTGTTGGGTCCCCGCAAGGAAGCTACAACCTCACGATAAGGTCAATTGTCCATGTGAAAGGAAGAAGATCCAGCTGACTTCTCTGTCCCATTCCAAATCTCATGGTTAACACGTAATATACGACGCTAGAATCACTGGCGATATTGGTTGTTAAGTCCTAGATGTTATGTTCCTTTACCATTGGAACTGTATAAATAGATTATTACCATTTGGTAAATAATCCATAATCATATTATTATGAAAATAGTGTTTTCTGACCCTTTTGAAATGCAGGTGATGACAACATTTGAGTTACAAGTATTTGATAGAAAATAATCAAAGGACATGAGCAAGTGTGAACTTGCCTTTTGTGATTGCAAGATTATGCACTCACGGTCTTCGAGACAATAGAAGATCCAAATTTTGTGAATAGCATCGTTGGTCCGGTAAGGACAAATGTTTAAAGAAGCAATATGCAGTTATGCATAAGTAATGTAATGCAAGTTTGGTAAACTCGAATCCCCGGAATAATCGTATCTAATCTAGGGTTTGGAATTTGTGATGAGTTCTTTGGAATGTGTTGCATTTTTATACCAGCTTGACACAAGTGCTTCTTGTTAAGGTTTGTGAGAGTGTGTGAAACAATATGTAAGTACAACAAGTAACATACATTATTGAAGTACTCAAATGGGAATAGTATTTAAAGACTTCTTAAAACCATACAATTATTATATTTCGTATTTTTGTGATAACAAATAATATTTTAGGTGTTCAAAAGAAAATTTTATTTAATTTTAGCCCTTCTTAATATTTTCTTAAAATTCTATGAAGGAAATAATATTTTATTTTATGTAAACTTATTTTACTTAAATAAAATACAACTTAGTATTTTTATAACTTAGTATATCCATTTTGGATATTAAAAGTGAATTTTATTTAATTTAAAGTGTTTTATTTATTTCTATAAAAAATTGTGTAGGAAAATACATAATTTCTATATTAGATCTTAATTTAATTACTTATGATTATTACTTATTATTTTTATTGGGTAGAGGATATTTTGTGATTTCATAGATATATTATTCATATTTTTAGGATTTTTATTTATTTTTCTAGAGATCATCTAGTTCTAGGGGTATATTTGTAATTATGTATTTACATAAGTCCTTTTAAAATCACGGGCCTGGCCCACTAGATTGGACCAGCCCGACCCGACCCATCTGGGTTGGGTCCACCCCCTTGGCTCACCCGGTACTGGCCCAGTACCCCTCTCTCTTCCTCCTACACTCGTGTTCTCCCCTTGGTCATTCCCCTTCGTGGCGATGTGGTGCTGCCATCATCGCTATGCGATTCCAGCCGTTCCTAGACTTCCTGGCCGCCACTGTGACATAAGATGGGTCAGTTGGCAACGCTCCATCAACTAGTCCAGCGTGATTTGGTGCCCGAGTGCTCCACTAACCATGCCTCCTACACCCCGACACCTAGGGTTCGGGTGTAGCCGGTGATATAGAGCTTCGCCACTTCCATGGTGCTACTCTGGTCCCCTAGTGGCTATGTGGTGCTGCCAGCACCTTCGTGATCCTCTGGCTGCCGTGTTTGTGGCCTGGCGCGGATCGCAGTGCCTTCGGGTGCTCCCCATGCTGCTGCCAACACCATCGTCGGCCACCCTGCTTCCTCTTCTAAGACTTTCGAGGACCAATGGTGAGTTTGCCTTTGTTTACCCTCTCTTCTCTCTATTTCACCTTCTATCCTCCCTGTGGTCGTCTATTGCGAACCCTAATTAGGGTTCATCCCTGTGTATGAGGGTTCTTCTCTTGGTATAGTAATTATTTTAGATGATGAAGCTGCTCTAGGTTGTGTAGCACTCCTTGTTGTACTGGGTTTCTGAATGGTGATAGTGGTCTCTGTCAATGAACTATTGTCTGAACTTTTACCTATTATCCTGTACATGCTTGGTGAGGCTATGGTTAGCATCTGGCTTAAGATTGATCCATTGGTTCTGCTATTCTTTGGAATGAGAGCATCAGAGTTGGATATCTACTGTACATGTTATCTGATGACTTTATGAATGACAGAGATGATTCCTAAATTTTTTCTTAGGAAAATGATTAAACATTGATTTGAGAAGATTTGGCTATGTAGCCTATGTATCTAGATTACTTAGTGAGCATGGGTCTTTGTGACACCTTCCCTTGAATGGTACACAAACCCTGTCTAATCCTAAGTGTTTTCCTAATTGTGCTTTGTATTGGATTACATTGTAAGCATTGAAGAACTTCTATGAACTACAGTGTTTTACTTGTTTAATGTACTGGCCTATGATACTGGTTTGAGGCACTTCTACGTAAAAACAGATGTTTTTACTTGCTGTCTCCTTTACATGTGTTCCATGTCTGAGTTTATTTAACTGATTCCTAAATCTTCTAGGAAGATGATTATGTGGTTCAATAAAAGTGGACTTGAGCTTGTACTCAAGCAACATTGAATCTTCTAGATACAGAGGTGCAACCCACCGGGGATGTGCCCTGTTACCTAGCAGTAATGGCTTATATACATCTAGTTAAGACTAGATTATAGGGTTGATGATGCTGGTCTGAAACCTTCTTTGTATGAACCCATGTTTTATAGTGGCTATTTATTATATCCCATGATGAAGTATATACCTCACTTGGGTGTATCTCTGAGGATTCCTCTTATCCAACAGATCTTTACTTTCTGACTGAATAATCACAGATACAAAACATGTGTGCTTTATGAATCACCAACCTATGAGTAAATGGTGAAGAGATGTGGTTGTTGCCTTGTTCTTGCCTTGCTGATGAGCTTGCAGGTCAGCTTCTAGAATTTCTACTCCTTCTTGTCCTTGCTCTACACCTCCTAAACCACCCCTATTTATGTCACCATCTTGGTGATGATCTAATTGGTTTTCTGTGGTGAATGGTTGGTTTATCTCTTGGGAATCTTGCAAGATCTGAGGTGATGTTGGTTGTGTTCTTGTGAGCTTGTGATGATATGAGACTGAGATAAAATCTAGCAGGTTTGTTGCGGCTGTGTGGCCTCTATTATGTGTATTGGGTTGCTGCTACTGTGTTGACAACACACGGCATGCATGCAGTGACCAAGTTGCTTACCTGTGGGCTCCACTGGACTCAAGTTTCCATGGTTCAGATATTTGTCTATGGATTGGTTCAAATCCCAATTGATATTATCCTCAAACTGTTATTTTTTCTCTCTGCTGAAATAGTGAAACTTGCCCAAGGCCAATGTTGTTGTATTGAGGCTAAAGTGCTGATAAGAACAGATTTACATTTGATGGTTTTTCCCTTCTTTAATTTAACTTGCTCAATGAGGATTGGAAAACAGTGCACTACACTGTTTATAACTAAGAGCAATCTAACACTAACCCTCTCTTTGTTGATTTCTTCTTCTATCTTATTTGCAGGTACAAGACCAAATGATCAGGAGAAATAGTTTAGGATTAGTTTAGGACTTTATTTTATTTTCTTTTGTAATATATATTTCTCCTCTTTGTAAGGATCAATGTAATATATATCTATTATTTAATAAAGCTTTTATTTGTTTGAGAATATCTCTGTAATGTCTTACTTCAAATAGATTTGTATTTATTTAATACTTGTGGAATGAAGGAAAGAATTAAGAAGTACTATTTGAGTTATACTCTTATATTGTTATCAATTTCCTTTATCGTTTTATAAATGTGATATATTCAAACAATAATAATAACTAATTCTTTTTGGAAATTAAATAGATACTAATTACCTCTAATTTTCTAACCTGATTCAAATGTTTCAAATTTTTGAATATGAAACCAACTTATTCACCCAAGAACATTATAATCCCTAAGGATTAAAGGTTAAATATTGATTTCTGACTAGGTAATTATAGTTGATGTCTCAACCCAGAGTGGAATATTGATGTAGCCTCATACTGTGATATTGATTAAAGATTTCTCTAGAATTCCTATCCCCCAACACTTCACTAAGTTTTGTTCCAGTTAAGGAATTCCTTTCCTAAATATACTCTATTAAATCTCTCCTCTGTTTCACTAAGATCTCTTATGTCTAACTGATCTAGTCATCTGGCTCTATCATAGCCATCATCATATGATGACATGGTCATGTCCCTTCTACAACATTCCTTCATTCTGCTCCTAGTATATTAGCCTTGTATCTGTTTCTAAGGCTTCCAAGGTTACCATTCTCTTTATTCCACATGTGGTATCAAACCCCTAGAATGGGTAGGATACTACTCTTTTCAATACAAGTTTGTTCTTGTTATTAGCTTGGTTAAGCTACTTTGCCTCTAACTACTCCATACAACTAATATTATTATTTTTATCATTCCCCAGCTTGATTTCTCATGATCAAACTAGATGAGTCAACTTACTAGGCTTTACCTAATTTGGTATACTCACAACTCTTCTCTATCTACTAAACATCTATTCTCAACTGACTTGGGAATAATTACCCTAACCTTTCATCAAGCAAAGCTTAGGCTTCTAATTGTTTGATCCAGACCTATAACTAACAATTAGTAGACTTGTACTAATCTCTCTATAAAACTTATCTTGTTAAGGAAACTTACCTCAGGTTTATACCTACTTGTCTTAACAAGATTATCACTAGATTCTATACTACTACTAGCTTTCTCATAGCTTCATAATTAATATCTAAACTCTTGGATTTAGGCGCTTCTTCTAGTTAACTCATGAGTGAGTTAACCCTTCTAACATCTAATGGTTTGATCACCACTAAGGATCTCATTCCATGGTTGATAGCACACTCTACCATATCTAATTCCTTCTACTTATTAATATACTTAAGGTCTTTGGAAGGTCAATATAATAGGCCAAAGCTAAGGATTAATCAATGCTAGGTCAAGAATTGATCACACACATTACTGATCAATAGACACTAGGACTTGGTTAAATAGGATTGCCATCTATTAACATGACACTAAGAGTAAGTAATGGATGGTCTTAGCTTGACTTCCCTTTCTACTCTATTAGTGACAGGAGTTAATGTTTAAGAACTACCATGATTTCCATGGTAGGAATAACTATGGCGAACAGGTGTTTCAAGTTTTAATTATGGGATTTCTTTATTTAAGTTATATACTTAACTTGGTATTCAGGGTTTGTTGTAGATAATACCTTGATATAATCTTTAAAAGATTAAGTATCCATCCTTGAGTTGTTGTATAGAATACCATGTAATGATCTCTAGAAGATCAGTACTCTTTATTAAATAATGTGTTGTGACTTAGTTTTATTACATTTGATCTACCCTTAGATCAAATTATATTACCCAAAGATAAGGTTTTAGCAAAGATCATATTGAAACTTATCGCAATCAACTTGATGATCTACTTCAGTTCCGCCAAGTTAAGAGAAGCTTCAATCTCTTTGACAAGTTTTATTTAAAAGCGCGAAAATTATCTGGATTTTCTATGCATGAATGCAATGCACACACCTCATCTCGGCTTATTTCTAAGCTCTAATGCTGGGATGTTATAGAATCCCTTTCCGCACTCGACTTGGGGAGCTCAGGTGCCCTTTCTATAAGAAAGGAGTCAACTCGAGGATTGACAACTTGATTCTGCATATGGTTGGCATCGGTAAAAGCCCGGCTAGTAAACACAAGTCGGCGACCAAGGCTAAGCATGCTGCTTATGGCAAATTCCTGAGGGAGTATGTGAAGACCAGCCTGGTGTCCCCTTACTTAGGAATCAACAACTTCTAGCTGACCAACCCGTCACTATGTTGGCCCGACCACTAATAATGTTTAATTCTCTTACCGTTTCTAGACCCTTAAACTATGTGTTGTGTTGAAACCTCATGATTTTCCACCGACACGTGTGTTCCAAAGTTGCTTGATCGTGCATGCTTACACTAGTGGCCTACCCAGAGACTTCTAGAAGCCTGGGCAAACGAGCTTCAATTTGGTAAATTCTGGACAAAATCACCAAATTAAATAAAGGAAATTGGAAGCTTTGCGCAATCGGCAGGCCTGGGCTGTTGCCCGGGGTGTAGGGATCTAGGTCCCCGTCTATGCTTACACTTCACTTAAACTTGTTGGGAATAATAATCACAAATAGATGTACACTTCCTTCTATCCTGTCACGTTACGTCGTGTTAGCATCGAGCACCCGCTGCAGATCGGCAACGGGACGGTGGTCTCTATGACCGGTCTCTGCCACGCTAAAGCCACGTCGCACACCTGTCCCATCGCCAACCGGGTACGGCCGCCGAATTTAATCGCTAGGATTGGAAACCAATGGTGCTTGCCTGGTCAAACTTTCTTCCGCTTGGGTATGACCGGAATATTGGTAAACGCAATTTACCACACGTGCACACCTCCTTTTACGCATCGCCTTCCATCTCCACAGCACATCACTGTGCAAAAATCCCCAACTCCTTCTGCCACTGCCGCCACTGCCACCGCAAGAACCATCGATGCTGCCACAGGCACCGCCTCTGCCGCGCCATACCACCGCAACAGATCTCTCCATCGCCACGCCCAGTCCCAGCCACCGCTACCAACGCTAGGCCACCGCCGCCGCAATAGCAAATACCATGGACGCAGAGTATGGCGTGTTCGGCGATGGGAGTGACTTCACCGATGAGTACACCATCACCGCCCATGGCACCACCGAGCTGATGGTCGTCCACACAAATGCGTCAGTGGAGGTGGCCAAGATCATCGCAATGTACGAGCGGTGGCTACAGGAGCCGATGGACAGGTACAATATCGTCGGCCTTAACCTCGAGTATACCGGAGATAGGAAGAGGGCGGCGCTTTTGCAGTGATGACCCACAAGTATAGGGTGTATCGCAGTATTTTCGAGGGAAGTGAAACCCAATTTATTGATTCGACACATGGGGAGCCAAAGAATATTTATAAGCCTTAACAACTGAGTTGTCAATTCAGCTGCACCTGGAAACAATCTTGCTCACAGCAGTTTATCAGTAGCAACAATTTTGTAGAAGGAATAGTAAAGTAACAACAGTAGTAAAGTAAAGACAATAGTAAGAATTGCAGTAAACAGTAGGATTCAAGTGTGGTAGGCATAGAGATGGATGGACGAGCGTTGCATGGACAAGACAATTCACATGGCAATCAGAACATAGGGCAATTGCAGATAAATAAGTTAAAGCATCCGAGTACTAGATAATCCTAGGCATGTGTCCAATATATAGTCATACGTGCTCGCAATGAGAACTTGCACAACATCTTTTGTCCTGCCAGCCCGTTTGCAGCGGGGCCTCAAGGGAACTACTGGCAATTAAGGTGCTCCTTTTAATAGAGCACCGGAGCAAAGCATTAACACTCCGTGAACACATGTGATGCTCACATCAAAGCCATTCCCTCTGGTTATCCCGATTTCTATCACTTCAGGGCCATTGGTTCCGGATAACAACATGTGTATACAACTTGCAGGTAAGACCATAAACAATACTATCATAATGAATCAATAACATATTCAGATCTGAAATTATGGCACTCGGACCCTAGTGACAAGCATTAAGCATAACAAGTCGCAACAAAGTCATAAAGCACTAATAGAAGATACTAGGCACCATGCCCTAACAATCTGATGCCATTACATGAACGATCTCATCCAATCCCTACCATCCCCATAGCCTACATCGGGGGATTACTCGCTCATAGATGGGGGAAACATGGATGGTCGATGGAGAAGCGATGGTGATGATGATGGCCATGATCTCCTACAATTCCCCGTCCTGGCAGGGTGCCAGAACGGAGTTTCTGGTTCTGAATCGTGGAATCTGGTGGTGGCTGCGGAGTGGAACTCCTTGTAGAAAAATGTCGAACCCCCCCCCCTGAGTTTTTAGGTCAGAAGGCAACTTATAGGCGAAGAGAGAGACCGAGGGGGTGTCTGGGGCGGCCAGACCACCCCTGGCGTGGCCAGGCCCAGCCAGCATGGCCAGGTGGTGTGGCTGGGCCCCAGCCCATCTCCGTCTCATATTCTGGCTCCTGGTGTCCCTCGGTGAAAAACTGACTTTGGCTTTTGTCCCGTCCAATTCTGAGAATATTCATTTTCTGACTTTCCTAGAACCAAAAATAGCAGAAAACAAGCATTTGGCTCTGTGGCTCTTGTTAATAGGTTAGTCCAAGAAACCATATGAAAAGTACTCCAAAGTGTGGACAAAACATAAGAAAGTAGATAAAACCAAGCATGGAACATCAAAAATTATGGATACATTTGCAACGTATCAACATCCCCAAGCTTAACTCCTGCTCACCCTCGAGTAGGTAAGTGATAAAAAGAAAGAATAATTTTTGAGGTGACATTCACCATCATAAACTTGATCAAAGTATTTGTAAAACATTCAAAGTTGGGATCATAGTACTTCAATCATAACATGAAAGACAAAGTTCTAACAATAAGACAAAGAAACTATGTTGCAACATGAAAAGGCACAAAGAAAAAATTCATGAATAACAATGCTTTGCAAGACGTTTGTTTGTTTCACATAAAGAAAACATGGCATAATAGCATTCAGCTTGTCCCTCATAGAGTAGAAAATATAAATGCATAGGATACCTTCAAAGTTCATAAGAGTGACTCGATACAAATAGTTTAAAACAAGCAATATCAAGGTATGCATTGATACATTGCAAGTGTATCTATAATTTTTGATGTTCCATGCTTGGTTTTATCTACTTTCTTGTGTTTTGTTCCAACTTTGGAGTACTTTTCATATGATTTCTTGGACTAACCTATTAACAAGATGCCACAGTGCCAGTTGCCTATTTTCTGCTATTTTTGGTTCTAGGAAAGTCAGAAAATGAATATTCTCAGAATTGGACGGGACAAAAGCCAAAGTTCCTATTTTACCGGAAGACTCATGGAGCCAGAATACGAGACAGAGGAGGGCCAGGGCCTGGCCACACACCCCTCCCAGGCGTGGGCTAGCCCTAGCCGCACCACCAGGTGGTGTGGGCCCCCTGGCACTCCACCGACCTTGCCTCTTCGCCTATAAGAAGCCTCCCAATGCATAAACCCTAAGGAGTCAAGCCTCTAGCCACGAAAAGTTCCATAGCGCCGCCGCCACCGAAAAGGAGATTCGGGGGACAAAAGGTCTCTGTTCCAGCACCCTGCCGGGACAGGGAAATGCCCCCGGAGCCATCTCCATCGATCTCCACCACCATCTCCATCACCATTGCTAATTCCCATGATGAGGAGGGAGTAGTTCTCTCTCGAGGCTAAGGGTTCTATCGGTAGCTATGTGTTCATCTTTCTCTCTATGCGTGACCATATTGTGATCATGAGCTTGTAATATATAGATCTACCTTGCTACTCAAGTGCTTTAATAGATCTTTGCTCTCCCCATGTGTGTGAAAGTGACAGCGTGCTCACCATGGTGGCACTTAGGCTAGAGATTACAAATACTTGTTATGAGTTATATTTGGAGTTGGATGTTTCTATGAAATTATGGTGTTTGTTGGACTCATCTAGTACTCAAGGTGATAGTGTGGGGTTATCTAGATGGGAAAGGCTTACTTTGAGGTGTGCTGTTATAGCCCTACCAACGATTAGAGTGTCCAACCCGAGAGTAGTTAAGAGTAGTATCATAAAGAGAAGATATTTATATGAGAGTGTTCACTAGTGAAAGTATGATCCCTAGGCCTTGTTTCTAAGCACTAAAACACCGTTTGCTTTTAGATCTGTTACATGTTTGCTTGCTTCCATCTTTATTTCAGTTTGTCTTTAGTATCTTCCACGCCATCAAGCTATTTTCTATCACCGTTACCACTTATAATTATCCATACCACTTGTATTTCAGTATCTCTTCGCCGAACTAGTGCACCTATACACCTGACAAGTGTATTGGGTGTGTTGGGGACACAAGAGACTTCTTGTATCTTGATTGCAGGGTTTCTTGAGAGGGGATACCTTTGACCACTTCCTCTCTGAGTTCGATAAACCTTGGGTGATCCACTTAAGGGAAAACTTGCTGTTGTTCTACAAACCTCTGCACTTGGAGGCCCAACAACTGTCTACAAGTATAGAAGTGCGTAGACATCAAGCTATTTTCTGGCGCCGTTGCCGGGGAGGTAAGGTAAAAGGTATTCACACCGGAGGATTAAAGAAGAAGAACATCCCACGGCAAACGCCTATTTTTCTGGCACCGTTGCCGGGGAGGTAAGGTAAAAGGTACTCACATTCTCCGGTGTGAGTGCTCGAAGTTATTTCCTTCCGATTCTGCAATTTTGTCTTTTTGTTTCTTGTTTTCACTAGTTAGGCTTAATGGAAAACAACAACAAAATTAGAGAGCTTTATAGTATTTATCTTGAGTTAGGACATAAAGTGTTTGAAGAGAAAATTAAAAAACCTATGGAACTTTATTTGCATGCTAATAGCAATGTTGTTAGTATGAATTCTTTGGACACCATTATTGCTAATGCTATAGAAAAGTCTAAGCTTGGGGAAGCTGGTTTTGATGAGCATGATCTTTTTAGTCCCCCAAGCATGGAGGAGAAACTTTACTTTGATGATACTATGCCTCCAATATATGATGATTACAATGATGAATATGATATTTTCAGTCCACCTACTACTGAGGAGGAAATTAGTTATGACTACAATATGCCTCCTATATTTGATGATTATGGTGATGAGAATAATAATGATAGCTATTTTGTTGAATTTGCTCCCACCACAATTAATAATAATGACTATGCTTATGTGGAGAGTAATAATTATTATATGCATGTGGCTCATGATAAGAATGTTTTATGTGATAGTTATATTGTTAATTTTATTCATGATGCTACCGAAAGTTATTATGAGAGAGGGAAACATGGTTTTATGCATCTCAACAATATTAAGTTTCCCCTCCTCATGTTAAAAGTCTTGAAGTTGCACTTGTTTTACTTTCCTATGCTTGTTGCTTTGTGATTTCATGACTTGTTTCTTTACAAGATTCCTATGCATAGGAAGTGGGTTAGACTTAAATGTTCTTTGAATTTGCTTCTTGATGCTCTCTTTTACTTCAATTCATATTTCTTATGTGAGCATCTTCTCAAACTATCATGCCCAACTTAAAGGCGTTAAAGAAAAGTACTTATTGGGAGATAACCCAAAAGTTTTAGTTGAGTCTTGGGAGTTATTTCTTCAGTAATAACCTCTCTTTATCATTTTTGTGTGGTTTTTGTGCCAAGAGTAACCTCTAATGAGAAAGAAGTAATGATTGGGAAAGTTGCTGTCCCGAAACAGATTTCTGTGCTTCACCGTAAAAATTCGTGTAAAATCTCTGAATGTCTTTTTGAGGCGTGAATGTTTGTGCTTATGCCCCAGGTTGTTATCTAACTTTCGTTAGTTCAACACTTTTTGATTTGAGCAACAGAAGGTCTTCGAAAAAATTCGTCTTTACCTGCTGGTCTGTTTTGACAGATTTCTGCCATTTTGTGCATTTGCTTCTTGTTGGTTCCTTCTTGAGTTCTTTTGGGGAATTGAGATTTTTGAGGGAAGTACTACAGTAGATAGTGTTTTAATGGGAGTTTTATTGGTGTTGGAACTGAACCTAAAGACTTATTATCTTCAGTGCACTAATGTTGCTAATAAAGATTGTGTGAAGTTTTGTATGAAGGAAAATTTTCAGGTGTATGGAAGGAATGAGTAATGAGATGAAGGATGGACTAAATCTCAAGCTTGGGGATGCCACGCGTGTCACCCCAAGAAATATCCAAGAAATACAAGCATCAAAGCTTGGGATGCCCAAGGCATCCCCTTCTTCATCAATATAAATCCCAGGTTTCTTCCAAACGCTTCATTTTTATTGTTTCATGCACAGTTGTGTCGTTCTTGGAGCGTCATCTTTTTCGTTTTTGTTTTGGTTTTTTATTTGCTTTGGTTTGGTTAGTTTTCTGAATAAATTGGTTGGACCCCCTCTTTCATACATTGGTTTGCAAATAGTTTGGTTTGGTTTGGAAAAGAGTAGGAAAGTTCATGCTTATGTGGTAAAAAGAGCTCGTTTTTGACTGTGGCATATGCTTCCTCATGCCATGCTTGATATTGTTTTGGCTTTATGCTTAGTATTATTTGTTGTAGCATGACTTGTTATAAACAATTGAGATTGCTTAATGTGCCTTGGATGAATCATGCGTTGTTTTAGCATATTAAAGCATAGTATAGTGGTATTCTCCTTTGATGCTTTATTTGGGTTGACTTGGCACATGCTCACACCATGTTATGACTATATCAAGTCACCATAGCCTTTATGATCCTTTATTTTTCAACTTTTAGTATCACTTTATGCTTTGATCAATGATGTTTTGTCGCTCTGCATGATTATGGCCATTATTGCTCTCTTAGTTTGTCGCTCCCAGTCTTTTGCTAGCCTCCACAACCAAGTATGAGTTCCACTCATGAATCCAACTCCCTAAACCAAGTTATTCCAAAGATTCCACCATACCTACCTACTAGCTTATGCTATTCCAAGTATATTCATGTTTTTCTCTGCCTTCCAAATTAAACTTGTTATGAGAAAACTAGTGATTAAAGCTCTCACGAACTTGATGGCACACTTTACTTTTTGCATCTAATAAACTTGAACCATTGGGTCCTTCTTTGTTGCGTATATGCTTGCGCTTTATAAGTTGAAATTAACAGAACCATCTTTCATGGGGAACGCTTTCAACCTTGCACTTGTACTTTGTACCCCGTTGATACCATGTTCTTTTGCTTATGGATCCCGGCGGTGTGAAATCAAAGTGGAACTTGTAAGATCATGGAGTTTGTATGTGTGTTAGAGAAACGCCTGGGCAACTAGCCTAAGCCATGCCTAATTATGGTGGAAACTTGCAGCATAACCATAATGAGCACTCTATGAAGCATCCTCAATAAAAACCTATGCAAATAGCAAATAAAAAGATCGCTGAGATGCTCATTGTCTACTTGCCTTGTCATTTTGATTATGGGAAAGCTCCCATATCATGTGCAAGGGGTACCCCATTGACGGTTCTTAATGATACACATGTACTTACAATGACAAGAGCTTACTCGTGACTAAAGTTGAGTAGCATGAGGTTCGGTCTTCGTAAGTAAGGGGCATGAGATTTCGGCTTATAACTTGTCAAGCATATCCTCTTAGTTGTGTCACTTTAACCTTAATCACATCAAGATGCTTATGATAGGGGCAATGAGAGCTGAAAGCTATAAGTACCATAATTTTTGGAAGCTCTTTATGAGACTTGAATCCCTACTTCCTGTTATAAAAAGGCCTTTCTTCCACCATTATATTGAGTCTCCACCTTCTATATTTATGCACCTACTTTGAGAGCATAGTGGCCATTCTTAGTTCTATGTGCATTGTCCCAAGACTTGTTGATTAATGCATAGCTTTGATATTGCTTGTTTTAAACTATTTGTGTCTAGTCACTCTTATGAACTTTGAAGGTGTCCTATGCATTTATATTTGCTACTCTTTGAGGGACAAGCTGAATACTATTATGCTATGTTTTCTTTATGTGAAACAAACAAACGTCTTGCAAAGCATTGTTATTCATGAATCTTTTGTTTGTGCCTTATCATGTTGCAACATAGTTTCTTTGTCTTATTGCTAGAACTGTGTCTTTCATGTTATGATTGAAGTACTATGATCCCAGCTTTGAATTTTTTGCAAATACTTTGATCAAGTCTTTGATGGTGCATGTCACCTCAAAAATTATTCTTTCTTTTTATCACTTACCTACTCGAGGACGAGCAGGAGTTAAGCTTGGGGATGTTGATACATTGCAAATATATCTATAATTTTTGATGTTCCATGCTTGGTTTTATCTACTTTCTTGTGTTTTGTTCCAACTTTGGAGTACTTTTCATATGATTTCTTGGACTAACCTATTAACAAGATGCCACAGTGCCAGTTGCCTATTTTCTGCTGTTTTTGGTTCCAGAAAAGTCAGAAAATGAATATTCTCAGAATTGGACAGGACAAAAGCCAAAGTTCCTATTTTACCGGAAGACTCACGGAGCCAGAATACGAGACGGAGGAGGGCCAGGGCCTGGCCACACCTCCCAGGCGCAGGCTAGTCCTAGCCGCGCCACCAGGTGGTGTGGGCCCCCTGGCACTCCACCGACCTTGCCTCTTCGCCTATAAGAAGCCTCCTGATGCATAAACCCTAAGGAGTCAAGCCTTCAGCCACGAAAAGTTCCGCAGCACCACCGCCACCGAAAAGGAGATTCGGGGGACAGAAAGTCTCTGTTCCCGCACCCTGCCGGGATGGGGAAGTGCCCCCGGAGCCATCTCCATCGATCTCCACCACCATCTCCATCACCATTGCTGATTCCCATGATGAGGAGGGAGTAGTTCTCTCTCGAGGCTAAGGGTTCTACCGGTAGCTATGTGTTCATCTCTCTCTCTATGCGTGACCATATTGTGATCATGAGCTTGTAATCTATAGATCTACCTTGCTACTCCAGTGCTTTAATAGATCTTTTCTCTCCCCATGTGTGTAAAAGTGACAGCGTGCTCACCATGGTGGCACTTAGGCTAGAGCTTACAAATACTTGTTATGAGTTATATTTGGAGTTGGATGTTTCTATGAAACTGTGGTGTTTGTTGGACTCATCTAGTACTCAAGGTGACAGTGTGGGGTTATGTAGATGGGAAAGGCTTACTTTGAGGTGTGTTGTTATAGCCCTACCAACGATTAGAGTGTCCAACCCGAGAGTAGTTAAGAGTAGTATCATAAAGAGAAGATATTTATATGAGAGTGTTCACTAGTGAAAGTATGATCCCTAGGCCTTGTTTCTAAGCACTAAAACACCTTTTGCTTTTAGATCTGTTACATGTTTGCTTGCTTCCATCTTTATTTCAGTTTGTCTTTAGTATCTTCCACGCCATCAAGCTATTTTCTATCACCGTTACAACTTATAATTATCCATACCACTTGTATTTCACTATCTCTTCGTCGAACTAGTGCACCTATACACCTGACAAGTGTATTGGGTGTGTTGGGGACACAAGAGACTTCTTGTATCTTGATTGCAGGGTTGCTTGAGAGGGGATACCTTTGACCACTTCCTCCTTGAGTTCGATAAACCTTGGGTGATCCACTTAAGGGAAAACTTGCTGCTTTTCTACAAACCTCTGCACTTGGAGGCCCAACAACTGTCTACAAGAATAGAAGTGCGTAGACATCATGCATCAATCAACTAGTCTTGGGACAATGCACATAGAACTAAGAATGGCCACTATGCTCTCAAAGTAAGTGCATAAACAAAGAAGGTGGAGACTCAATATAATGGTGGAAGAAAGGCCTTCATAGAAGGAAGTAGGGATTCAAGTCTCATAAAGAGCTTCCAAAAATTATGGTACTTAATAGCTTCCAGCTCTCATTGCCCATATCATAAGCATCTTGAAGTGATTAAGGTTAAAGTGAACAAACTATGAAGTATATACTTGACAAAGTATAAGTTGGAAATCTCATGTCCCTTGAATACGAGGCCCGCTCCTCATGCTACTCAAGTTTAGTTACCGGTAAGTTCTTGTCATTGTAAGTACATGTGCATCATAGAGAACCGCCAACAGGGTACCCCTTGCCTGATGATACGGAAGAATCCCCATATCAAAATGACAAGGCAGGCAAACAACAAGCATCTCAGCAATCTTCTTATTTACCATGGGAATATGGTGCTTTTTCTCTCTTTCCTCTTTTCATAATCTTTTTTTTCTTTTTCTCTTTTTTCTCAATATATGACTCTTTTTATAAGAAGAATGCTTCATAGACAGCTCATTATGGTTACGCTGCAGGTTTATTAGACCAGCGGCCCAGGCGTTTCTCTAACACATATACATAACTCCATGGACTTACAAGCTCCCCTTTCATTTCACACCGACGACATCCATAGACAAAAGAGCATGATATCAACTAGGTACAAAGTACAAGTGCAATGTTGAAAGCATTCCCCATGACAGCATGGTTCTGCTAATCCCCAACAAATAAGTGCAAGCATATACAACATAGACGACACAATGGTTCAAGTTTATTAAGGGCAAGAAAAGTAAAGTATGCCATCAAGTTCGTGAGAGCTTTAATCACTAGTTTTCTCATAACAAGTTTAATTTGGAAGGTAAACAAAAGCATGAATATACTTGGAATAGCATATCCTAGTAGGTAGGTATGGTGGAATCTTTGGAATAACTTGGTTTAGGGAGTTGGATGCATGAGTGGAACTCATACTTGGTTGTGGAGGCTAGCAAAAGACTGGGAGCGACAAACTAGGAGAGCAATAATGGCCATAATTATGTAGAGCGACAAAACATCATTGATCAAAGCATAAAGTGATACTATAAGTTGAAAACTAAAGGATCATAAAGGGTTATGGTGACTTGGGATAGTCATAACATGGTGTGAGCATGTGCCAAGTCAACCCAAATAAAGCATCAAAGGAGAATACCACAATACTATGCTTTAATATGCTAAAACAACGCATGATTCTTCCAAGGCACATTAAGCAATCTCAATTGTTTATAACAAGTCATGCTACAGCAAATAATACTAAGCATAAAGCCAAACCAATATCGAGCATGGCATGACAAAGCATAGGCCACGGTCAAAAACAAGCTCTCTTTACCACTTAAGCATGAACTTTCCTACTCTTTTCCAATCCAAACCAAAATATTTAAAAACCAATGTATGAAAGAGGGGGTCCAACCAATTTATTCATCAAACTAAGCAAACAAATCAAACAAAAAACCAAAATGAAAATGAAAAAGAAGATGCTCCAAGAATAAACAACTGTGCATGAAACAATAAAAATGAAGCGTTTGGAAGAAACCTCGGATTTTTATTGATGAAGAAGGGGATGCCTTGGGCATCCCCAAGTTTTGACGCTTGTACCTCTTGAATATTTCTTGGGGTGACACGGGTGGCATCCCCAAGCTTGAGCTTTAGTCCATCCTTCATCTCATTACTCATTCTTTCCATACACCTGAAATTTTTCCTTCATACAAAACTTCACACAATATTTATTAGCAACATTAGTGCACTCAAGATAATAAGTCTTTAGGTTCGGTTCCAACACCAAGAAAACTTCCATTAAAACACAATCTACTATAGCATTTCCCTCAAAAGGCCCAATTCCCCAAAAGAACTCAAAAATGAATCAACAAGAAGCAAATGCAAATAATGGCAGAAGTCTGTCAAAACAGACCAACAGGTAAAGACGATTTTTTCCGAAGACCTTCTGTTGCTCAAATAGAAAAGTGTTGAACTGACGAAAGTTAGATAACAACCTGCGGCAGATGCACAAAAATTCACGCCTCAAAAGGACGTATAGAGATTTTACACGACTTTTTACGGTGAAGCACATAAATCTATTTCGGGACAGCAACTTTCCCAATCATTACTTCTCTCTCATTAGAGGTTACTCTTGGCATAAAAAGCAAATAACTTATAAGACTCATCTAAAACTTTTGGGTTATCTCCCAATAAGTACTTTTCTTTAACGCCTTTAAGTTAGGCATGATAGTTTGAGAGGATGCTCACATAAGAAATATGAATTGAAGTAAAAGAGAGCATCAAGAAGCAAATTCAAAACACATTTAAGTCTAACCCTCTTCCTATGCATAGGAATCTTGTATGCAAATAAATTCGCAAAGAACAAAGTGACAGGCATTCTGGCTCCTGGTGTCCCTCGGTGAAAAACTGACTTTGGCTTTTGTCCCGTCCAATTCCGAGAATATTGATTTTTTGACTTTCCTGGAACCAAAAACAATAGAAAACAGGCATCTGGCACTATGTCTCTTGTTAATAGTTTAGTCCAAGAAATCATATGAAAAGTACTCCAAAGTGTGGAAAAAACATAAGAAAGTAGATAAACCAAGCATGGAACATCAAAAATTATGGATACGTTTGCAACATATCATGCAGCTGTCCATGCGCAACCACTGCCTCCTCTACCTCGTATGCAGGGACAACTGTGTATGCCTAGAGCTTCACGAGTTCCAGTGCAGGAGGGAGATCTACTTCGCAAGCATCGACATCAAGAACGACACTCCAAAGCTAGAGCGGGATCTCCTCGTTCATGTCGCCAATCACGTTGATCTCCAACGTTTGTGGAGGTACCTGGATGACGATACAGGGAAGGCCGGCATGGCCAGACTCGCTACCGACATCATAGACCGCGAGTATGCCGGCATGAAGGTCGAGTTCCCGAAGCACCTGCATGAGCGATGGGAGTGGAGGCACTTGAATTACGATGTGATCAAGTACGTAGCCAGGGACGCGTATGTCTGCTATGAGATGCTCAATAGGATCTGGCGGATGGGTGAGTGTCTCCCCTGTATTTTATCTCACATGTATTTTCTAAGCATTCTGTGTGTAAGAACTGAGCTCGTATGATCCATGTGTTGTTAGGTAGTTAACCTGTATGAATTACATTTCCCCTTTTTGTATGCTCAACATTCATACTTACAAATTCTGTCTGTGTCCTTTGCATGCGGCAGAATCCAGAACTGCCATGCATAAGGTGGGATCCACAAGATCAGATGCCGTTGTCCACAAAAGGGCACAATTTCTGTTATAGCGAAGGATATAGTTATAAACAAACCCATATTATAGTTCGACAAAGGTAATACACAACAGTTCGGAATTGCTCACACATAGCTATCACACATAGTACTTACAAAATAACATGTTTTCATAAACATAACAAGCCCCATACAAACACAACAATCATGCGCTAAAAGTCTACGTCCTAGCCTGTTGGAATGATTGGTGGAGAAGGCGACTGATCCTAGGATGCCTTCGGTCGCTTACCCCGGCTTGTAGATTGCTCTACACTCTGGCATCTGGGCAAACAACTTGCCTTGGTGGTGGTTCAATGGTGCGATGCCTAGAATGAAACTTTATGATCTGGCGGTACAACTCATGGCTAACATACCCGTCAATTGCAGCGTACTTCATATTAGGTTCAGAAAGCGGCTTATCCTCCCAGTAATTGTGCCCTAAACGCCTCCACCAACATTACGGCAATTTGCCCTTCATGTCAGCGTACCACGGGTCGATGAGTTCGGTGGCAAGATTGGCCATCCTAGTCCTACTGCCCCTCATCCCTGGGATTCAGTAAAATTTCTGGATGTCCACTCTGTACTCCTTTGGGATTTTAATGTTGACAATCGGGCTTTCAAGTAGTCTAGTGTCATTCGTGATGTCAACACTAGTAAATGTTATCTGGTGGTTCACGAGAAATTCATGAAAGAGCGATCTAATCCTTTTTCCCCACCTGCATGACAATGAATTCAGACAAATAATATAGCAAGAGCTTTTGCAAACAAATGGTTCAGGAACAAAAAGATAGCAAAGTCTACCTGTTCCCATCAACTTCTCGCAAAAAGGCTGGTATATGAGGATGTGCCCATTCATGGAGAGTTGCACCACCGCAATCCTACGCTGATCACGGCTGTACTCGAGGTCGAGACTGATGAACCTGCTTCCTTCGAACCATAGCCAACTCTTATAATTATTCAGAGTGTTCATCACTGTCCGAGGGTCGGTGGTGTAGACGACATTGATCTTCTTGCTGCCATGTACTTCTATGTCGAAGTACGCAGTCGCTTGTCTGCCGTCATTTCGAAAATCCGACAAGTCCATGACTACAGGCAAGAGGGAAAGGACACGGAGGAAGAGGGTGATGCCGTGGTGGAGGAAATGGATGAGGCCATGGAGGAGAAAGACGATGAGGCCGTGGAGGAGGAAAGGAGACGGAGAAGTAAAACTACTTACTGCAAGTTTGGAACCGCCCTTACTAATATCTGGAATGGTGCATGACCGATCGTAGTAGGGTGGAGTTTGAGAAAAATGGCGGTTTTACACGTCAACGCTAGTGCTACCTGAAATTGGTCCTGTGCCACTTGCATGCAGTGGAATCAAGGTCTGCCATGCATGATCCAAGTCAAACATAGTCATGTTTGCACATGCCTACCTTCACTCACTGATAGGTGGGCCTTACATTTTTTTCTCTTACGCTTTATTTTTCACTTCCTCTAGACGGTTCCGGTGCGTGCCCTCAATAATTACGCCCCTTCCTTGTCTTCCACACGTACGAGAACCGGTGGCGGCGGTTCCTCACTGGGTCACTCCCTACTCGAACAACTGCCCCCTCTCTGATTCCATCCCCTCTCGAATCCATCCGCCTCCTTATCACAACGCCTCCATTAATCTGTCGGATTCCAAACTCCAATTGATGCTATGGGTAGAGCTTGGGATAGCTACAGGCTGAAGCGAAAGGCAGGCAACGATGACGCGGCTGGCCATGGAGACCGCCACCGCGAGGATTGGGGATGGCCGAACCTCAACATCGTGAACATGCACAGGATCTCCACGGGGTTGGACATCATCTCTGCCGGTCGCCTCGCTCACTACATCCCTGGCTACCGCTTCATGGTGCGGGACATGGACGAACAACCGTTTAGCACACCAGGCCTTCTTTACCCCGATACCAGCAAATGGCCAAATGACTGCGATGGCCACGTAAGTTCCAGTATCTTGCTTATTGGTTCAGTCATATCGTTGATTCATATGTACTGAACTTTCATCGGAATCCTATGTTCCTTTCGTCGAACGTGTTGTGTGCACGTGCATTTTGAACAAATTGATCCATCTAAGACTATTTTGTACAGCGGAAGCTCTGCTCATACTTGATATTCTGGTATTTTCGTAGTGACACGGTCTTAATTTAGGTGATAGACGAGTTCTCAATTTCGATTTGCAATGGAATGCTTGCTAGGTGATATTCTGTTTTCTAAAAAAATAAACAGATTAGATGATTTAAGGCTATTATCCCCCTAGTTGTTTATGATCATCGTCAGGAGTTTGTTCGGGGGGAGTTGTGCTCCTACTCGATATTTTGAGGATACATTCGTACATATTACTTTAATCTAAAGGTCTAGTTGTCAAATTGTATTTGCAATGGAATCCATGCTAGGTGATTCTACCAACTGATAACAAACTCTACAGAATATTCATGAAAAAATGATGATGTTGGATAAGTGGTCGGAATCAGTAGTGGTGAATAATATCAAGGAAGAAGAAGAGATGGAAATGGGAGATGACCAGAACTGGGTGAGTGGCAACAGCGAGTGGCTGGTCCTTTTATCTCAGGGTGGGAGTAATTGGACTCTAAAAAATGACTACAGATTGTTGAGATTTACATTGCCATTTTTGGAGGGTGTCGGCATTACTGCATTCAACAATGGGTGGCCGCCACCCATTTCTGAATTCCCTTATAGGTTCAACATGATAAAACTTGAGCTCCTGATGGTATAACTCCCACATAGACCTTGGGAGGTGTGGAAGACCTGGGAGTATGACCTCTTAGCGGTGCTCGACAAGGCAATCACATTCATTAGATGTCCAGAAGACAAGGAATGGACAGTCTTGAGTGACGACTTCCTGCAGCCAGAGAAGTATATATGTCGACATCATCTTCACCTCTAGCTACTATTCCAACAAACCGCAACACATTTATGCGGTCACTGAACCTAGCGGCGATGTGCGTGTTTGGGAGCCATTCATTTGGGGTGAGTCATGGTGTCATATAGCATGTAAAATCCCATCCAAAATTCTGCTTACTGACTGTAAGTAACACGCAGGTACACATGCAGCCCCGCGCGTCATTCCAGCTCTGTTGATCGAAGATGCAATAGCAGATGCTGAACTTGGATCAAGGCGCTGATTCTTGGCACCTCTCGGAGGCGACACGAAACATGATGTTAAACTCATGTGGATTCATATCAGGGGAGCACTAAACATTGTTGGTGATACAACAGAACATATGGGGACACAACTTTTTCTTCATACCCATCGCTGAGGTGTCATGTTTTCTCGAGGTCAGCATGTCCATCCAAAGACCCAGTAGAGAAAGTATGGAGCAGAGTCGACAATCTGAAGGGATAATCTATGTTTCTTGGGATCAACTACCCTTTCTTTGTTCGAGCCCCTAGAGATGTTGAACCTGTAATTCCTCAGGCAGCCCCGGCTCCTGATGCTGCTGGTGGTGGTGGTGGTGGTGGAGCTAACAAAGAACTAGTTGCTGTTGCTCCTGGTGAAGCCGACGAAATACTTGGTGATGCTGCTACTGGTGAAGCTGACGAAATACTTGTTAATGCTGCTACTAGTGAAGTTGACAAACTACCTGCTAAGGCTGCTAGTGGTGAAGCGGACGAAATACTTGCTAATGCTGTTGCTGGTGAAGCTGACAAAATACTTGCTGAGGCTGCTGCCAGAGTCTAGGAAGAACATGCTGGTGTTGTTGCTGAGGTGCCAGCACTAGCAGACTGTGTGTTTGTTGCACACTCATGCGCCTATCATGTTGACACTCCAGATCTGACCTAGAGCCAAATCAACGTAGGGGGAGGAGGCCTACAATTGGCTCATCAGTGGGGTCGTACAATTTGATGGAGAATGAGAGACGGCCAAACGCAGCATTCTGGTTTGTTTTGACGATACCACCAGCTCCAGTGACCTAGTGCTCATACTGGCAGATCCGATGAACCATTTGTCTTTATCTTTATCTTTAGTTTCCCCCATATGTTCTACGAAGTAAATGATTCTTTGGTCAAGACTTAGTTACGCTTATTTGTGTAAGACTAAGCTTTGCTTATTTGTGTAAGACTAAGTTAGGCCTAACTATGTAATATTCAGTGAAGCCCATTTTTCTTTCCACGCCCATAACAGCAGAATTGCAGCATAGAATAGACAAAGGTAATGTGCATATTAGGCATTTTGCTCAGGATAACAGCCACAAGCTCAGTAAATGATACATGGTGTATGCATTTGAATGCATCAATAGAATGTGCCACCTATTGATGATTGATGACATGGATCTAGCTTCTCTACGTGTATTTGCATTGAATCCTCATTGATCTGTTCCCATATTTTTGGCAATGGTTGATGAACTCCACTCTCTTGGTAACATGCTTCATCAGTGAGCCCTTGTTGATGCAATGCAAAGTACATAACATGGTCTTCATCGTCATTCCATTTAGGTTCTCTATGTTTCGTCATCACGGAGCTACTAATTTCAAATGAAAATCTAGTAAGCAACATATGTGTACATTGTTAGAGTATGACATGGACACGGTACATACATGTTCTTCTACAATCACAAGAAGAAAACTGGATGCATTTTCACATTGTTGGCGTTGTGCCGATCTGAGTGGATGTGACTTTGGGGTTCGGAGGGGAAGGCGTCATCGCTGGTGCGTTTGTGACCACAGCGATGGTGAGCTCGGATTATGGAGGAGGAAAACAGGACCGAGCATGGTCGGCATGGTGACAGATCTCACCCGGGAATGAATTCTCGTCCCCATGCCATGTCATGGGTGCGGCCATGGTGAGGGCGAGCTCTGATTCGAGACGGGGAGGAGAGCGGGGCCGAGCAGGTTCGTCCACGTCCAAGCTCTGTGCCATGGCCGCGACCATATATTGCCGCTCCGGGGAAGAAGAAGACGTGTAAAGGATGTAGGCGCCAATGCTGCAATCCTACATGGCAGCCACGACGACAGCGACGTAACAACAAAAATTGACAGGGGGCCAACTTGATGGGCGTTAGACTAATATTTTGTATTGAAACGTAAAGTTGAATTCATGCCGAAAAAGACCCTCTGAGTATTTGGCATGCCAATTGTGGGCAACACGACTGATTACAAGCAACTTGGGTACCGCTTTGCCTAGGCACCTCAACTTTCGGGCCGCAAAATGATATTCTTGCGCCCGACGCCCAAGATCTGGTCCACCCAAAAGCGTTCCTATAGACCAGGACCCCAAGGAGCGACACTGTGGTGACCCTTCCCACCGATGAATCGGGGGAAGAGGCCTGATGCCGCCCTATATAAGGAGCCCTCCGCCTACCTTGGAAGGGATTGATTGCTAAGATCTAAAAACCCTATACTTTCATCCTCCATTATACCCTCATGAATCACACAAGCAATACAACAAAGCAGGAGTAGGGGCTTTACCTCCTCACGAGGGTCCTAAATCTGGGTAAAAAAAACTATGTCATCTCTCTGTCGTGTGATTGCGCCATCGCCATCGCCATCGCCGAGTTTCCCTGGAACCGCGTGTTTGTCCCCCTCTTGAACCAAGGGATTTTTGGACCATAGTTTTTTTTGCGGGACAAATCTCCGACATTTGGCATGCCAGGTAGGGGGGTGAGGCGCATTTTCAAGATCTTCATCAACCTCGAAGACATGTCGGCTGGCAATGAGACCGGCACTGAGCGAGCCCTTTGTCGTGCGGTGAGCAAGGCCTAGATCGAGTCGCATTCACGGCGTGCCTCCTCCGAGTAGGCCCCATGGACGGAGGATGAAGGGGGCTCCTCCTACCACCCACCGTGAGAGCCCACTCCCTCCTCGCACGGTGCCACGTCTCTCTCCAGCACCATGTCATCGCGCGACCACCCCAAGCGTCTCACCCCGGAGGCTGCCAAACACATGGTGCATGAGGTCCTAGACCACCCGTCGGCCGAGCTGGGCAAGGGGAGGTGGTGCGACCGGATAGCCAAACTCCTCGACATCGCCACCTTCTCCCCCGAGGGCCTGGGGCTCAGGACGAGGACAGGACACTGGAGGCTGGGAGCTTGCTCCCGCCACGCCACCGCGGAGGCGCCCCAAGCCCGACAACATCACTCTACCACCCGCGAACAGCTGCTAGATCGTCTTGCCTCCCGTGGTCATGGCGCAGCCACACGGGCGCGAGGACAACAGAACCGCGTGGCCCTTGCCAACGGCAAGGCGGTCCAGGCTAATGGCTGCCTTGCCCTCACCAAAATTCCGCCCAGAGACGCCTGCACGCTACAACGAAACTACCAACCCATGTGAGTTCATGCAGCTTTACACCAGGGGCATCAAGGCCGCGGAAGGGGACGGTTGCGTCATGGCGAATTGGTTCCCCCTATGTCTGAAGGAGACGACCAACACCTGGCTGATGAACCTTCCTGAGGAATCAATAGTCTCATGGGCAGAGCTCAGCTCCCTCTTCATCGCCAACTTCAAGGGGGCCTATGAACACCCACTCACCTACTACGACCTCAGCCAGGTACGCCAGTAACCTGGAGAGACCCTCTTTAAGTTCCAGCAGAGGTTTAGCTGAGTCCGCAACAAGATCCCCAAGATCTCGGACTCCAACGTCATCACTGCTTTCTCTGAGGGCGTGAAGGACGTCAAGATGAGGAACAATATCGGAATCTAGGGTGAGAGCCTCACCACGGAATCCGAGCTCTTCATCATGGCTGAAAAGTGTGCCAAGGCGGAGGCGGGGTAGTTGTTTGGCCTCGCTGAGGCAGAAGCTACCCCCAAGGCCTCATGCTCATCCAAGGGTAAGGACAAGGACCCCAAGCGCAAGACCGCCACCGTCCTGGATGCAGAGCCAGACCGGAAGAGACCTCACGAGGTGAACAGTGAGAGAGTGCAGGACGATAGCTCATACTGCCACTTCCACAAGAAGTAGGGGCATCCCACTGACGACTGCTATGAGCTCAAGAAGCTCCACGACATGCGCAACAACTAGAGGAGGGGAAGACCGGGCAGCAAGCGAGGCAGCCAGAGCGGTGGCAACCATGGGGGCGAGTGTTGGAATAACAACTCCGGTGGCCGTGACCCCCCTCCGTCAGGCCACCAGGCTGACGCTGCACAACAACACCCTCACCCGTAGGAGAAGGGACGTGCCGAGGATCCCGGGGGCTACCATGTGCCATAGGGTGCCATAACCTGCATTTTGGGTGGTTCCTAGGCCCCAACGTCCAACCGACACTTCGGACTACTCACTCGCGAGGTTGCAGCCGCCAAGCTAGGGATTCCTTCCCTGAAGCTCAACTGGTCCCAATGCGCCATCACCTTTAACACTCGTGACCACCCCACTTCTACCAGGCCTGGGGGCACTCTCCACATGATCTACACCCCCACCATCAACAACATCATCGTTCCAAAGACCCTCATCGATGGAGGTGTAGGCCTGAACATGATCTCCACCAAGCCTTTTGCCCAACTGCAGGTGCGGTACGATAGGCTGGTGCCGACCATGCCATTATCCGGAGTGACCAGCGGATCCACCATACCCATTGGGTAGGTGCACCTCTCCGTCACGTTCGGGACACGCGACAACCTCCACACCAAGCTCATCGACTTCGATGTGGCACACATTGCCCTCTCGTACAACGTCCTCCTTGGCTACCCCGCGCTAGCCAAGTTCATGGTGGCTACTCACCACGCCTACAACATTGTCAAGATGCCGGGAGGCAGCAGCGAGGTCATCATGGTTCGTTGCGACGAGGTCGAGGCCTTACGCTTCCTCGAGCACGCATACACGACTGTGGCCTCTACCCACCCTAAGGACATGGACGCCCTGGATTACGTTGGAGGCTCCACAAGGAGGAAGCAAAGGATGGCCCAGGAAAATGCCATGGCTAAGAGGGCAGCAACCGCTCTGTTCCCAACTCGCAAGGAGCTAGCCGCGGCCAGTGCCCGCGCCCTCAAGAGGGACTCAGGACCGTCCCCAACTATCCTCACGAGTAGAGGGGAGCCTCCTAAGGATGGAAACGACCCAGGGGCTCTGGGATTCCCGATGGACTGCACCCAGTGTGCATACGACACCAGCTGCCCTCACGATGGCGACTAAACTACCGGCTGAGCAAGGGGATCAGGCTGCTAGAAGGTGGACAAGCCTCTCCGAACGGCACGCATGACTCCACGACTTTTTGAAGGTGACTCTCGAAAAATCCTCATCCCTTACAGCTTCATCTCCTGTAAGACCCCGTGCGAGCCACGACGACATTGTAATAGGCCTGAACTCCTGGCGGATTTTTGGATTTTATGCTTCACGCATGCTTCACTATCTGGGTTTTCCTCGGAAAGGCATTTTTCTAAAAAACGTGCTAATAGGTTTTCCTTGCATACACCGTGCGAGCGGGGGCTAGGCACAGTGCTCACCACCAGGTCACTCCCCGTCAACATTAGAGCCTAAAGTGTCGAGCTCTAAACTTGCGGCCCATTCCTCGGCTGTAAGACACCTCACCCACGACTCCTGGTCCTTGAGACCCTTGCGCAGTGCATGTATGCCCCCCTAGCGACACGTGCTTTTTCCCTATGGCCCTCTCCTGGTAAGGTCTATGGGGCGGATCGAGAGGGCTATGTCCCTCCGTGGCCAATGTTTTAGGGCCTAAAGTGTCGAGCTCTTAACTTATGGCCCGATCCTCGGCTGTAAGTTACCTCACCTATGGTTCCAGGTCTTTCAAAATGTTATCGGCACAATGGAACGTGAGGCTCCGTCCCTCTACGACCTAAGCTCCCTAGGACCTAAAATGTCGAGCTCTGAACTCATGGCCCGTTCCTCGGCTGTGAGTCACCTCATCCACCACTACTAGGAAAATAGCTATAGGTAGACAAGCTACTCTATGGCGCATATGCAAAACCATGCGCCACAGATAAATATCAGTGGCGCATACAAAAAAAGCCACTGAAATTTGGCAGTTTAGTGGCACACAGAACCAAAATGCGCCATAGAAATCCACATTTCTGTGGCGCATATTTTCGTGTGCGCCACAGAAAGTGATGATTTTGTGGCGCATATAGATATATGCACCATAGAAAGTTGATGGGACCCAACACCAAAAAAAGGGGGAGACAATTCTATGACGCGTATGTCCATATACGCCACAAAAATTGATGTTTCTGTGGCGCATATAGATGTATGCGCCACAGAATATGGAAACACAGATCCCCTCCCATGGATCGCCTTTTTAGTTTTTGTAACAAATAAACGAAAATGATAAAAACTTCAAAAAAATAATTCCTTTGAGATGTGGTTATATTTTGGGGTGTAGTTGTAGTGAAAATTGAAATACATGAATTTCGATGTATGTTGCAAAAATAGGTCATGGCACGGTAAAACGGCCATAACTTTTGCATCCGATGTCGAAAAAAAGTTTAATATATCAAAATGACCGTCTCGAAATTTCCTACTTGATTTCAATCGCCTACGGCCGTTCTAGATTTTATAGATTCCCCAAATTCAAAAAGAGTAAAAAGTTAAGATTTTTTCCTGCAAAAAATAAACAAAGGGAGAGAAACTTTTGTGGCGCATTTATCCCATATGCGCCACAGAAGTCTTGGGTAGGATTCGAATTTTGAATCCCGCGGGCGCCCCTTCTCCTTATATTCCTCCACTTCTTCTCCCTCTCTTTTCTCCTTCTTCTCCCCTCCACTTCTCCTCCCATCCATACTTCTCCCCTTCTCCCCCACTCTCCGGTGACCTCCACCTCCACCTTCAGCCATGGCCTCCTACTCTACCTTGGTGACCTCCTCCATCTCGGTGACCTCCTCCTCCGGCGACCTCCAACACCACCGGCGACCCCGTCCTCCACCTCTCGTGACCTCCTCATCCTCCTCCTCCTCCACCACCATCGGCAGCCTCCTCCGACCATCTCCGGCGAGCCCTTCCTCCACCTCCGGCAGCCTGCTCCTACTACTACTCTGACCACCTCCAACGGGCTCCTTCTCCTCCGGCCATCACCTCGGATCCACCTCCGGCGACCCCCCACCTCTGGCCAGATCTTACCACTTTTTTTTGAAATTCTAATTTTTTCTGTGGCGCATATTGCAATATGCGCCACAGAAAGTTGATATCTAGCCCGCCTTTTTTTGAAATTTGAAAAAAAAAATCCGTGGCGCATATTGGCCATATGCGCCACAGAAAAGAGTTATTAGTAGCGAGGTAACAGTGGCGCATCTGATATGCGCCACAGATATGTCAAATACGTGCGCCACTAATAAGCCTTTTCCTAGTAGTGCACCATTCCTAGTCTTTAAAAACAATTTACCGGCGCGTTGGCTCGTGAGGCTCTGCCCCTCCACGACCTAAGCTCCCCAGGGCCTAAAGTGTCAAGTTTTGAACTCATGACCTGTTCCTTGGCTGTGAGTTACCTCACCCATGGTTCCTCTTGGCTCGTGAGGCACTTCCCTCAGTGGCTCAAATCTCCAGGACCTAAAGTGTCGATCTCTGAACTTACGACCCGTTCCTTGGCTGTAAGTTACCTCACCCAGGGTTCCTGACCAAAAATATATCGTTGTGCCGGCTCGTGAGGCACTATCCCTCTGTGGCCTAATCTCTCCAGGACCTAAAGTGCCGAGCTCTGAACCTACGGCCCATTCCTTGGCTATAGGTTACCTCTCCCACGGTTCCTAGCCTTTAAAAAATCAAAAGCCTTCATGCTGGACCAACAACATCTTCCTCAGGGGCCAACAGGACCATCATCTTCCCTACAGCCTTCTCCTCGAGAGGCTCACGGGGCGGCTCAGGAGGCACTCCCCCTCCAGCAACCAGAAATCTACAAGGCCTAGTGTGCTGAGCTCTGAACTTGCCTCCCGATTGCACCAATAAGTTACCTCACCCACGGCTCCCGATGCTTATAACTCGCTACGTAAGTTCATTGCAGGACCCTCCCGCAACGCGCATAACCCCCTCTACGGTCATCCCCTCGAGAGGCCCTATGAGGGGCATGCGGGGCAAAAACCCTACGGAGCCGCGATCGCCAAACTTGCGGCACAACAAGGTCCAATAGCAAGCTGCCTTACTAGGGTAATGCCCCCCGCATAGCGACACTCCCCCCGGGAGGATACTCACGGTATAAAAGGGCGCATAGGCCTCGAGAGGTTAGCATCGCCCAAGCAACTACACTTAGAGAACAAGAAAGCTCCTTGCGAGTCATTGCATACACCCCACGGTGCGGAGAAAAAGACTACCATCCAGAGGCGCCCGGCGAGGGTACTGACCCCCGACGCCACCTCCGGAGGTCACCTAACTGGGCACGGCCTCTGCAAGCCCCCTTGCGAGGCCTTGTCTCTCAATGCCAGCCCCGGGCAGGTTCATAGGGGGGCTCGCAAGGCCCGCTGCCTGGGAAGACGATACGCCGGCAGCTCCGCCGAACCAGCACAATGCCATAGAATCACAAGCTCCAAGCATCACAACGAAAACATGCAAAAAGAAAAGAGACAAGCGCGAAGATCCGCTTACATACACCCATAATAGTCTCCCTTACAAACCATGTCTACGAGACATGGAGCTAGAGGTAGCTACAGCCCCTGCGCTAACAAAAGCTTGCAAACCGCGACAACATCACCAGGGCCGCGTCCCAGACCCCCTAACCTTTTCAGAGATGGCGGGGATTAATCCCCACGGCACGACATGGGGTCGTACACCACCACCGAGAAACCCTTCTCGGTGTTGCAGAGGAACCTCAGCATCGAGCCGCGCCCGATCTCATGGTCGCGGACAAAGCTCTTCGAACCAGAGGCGAGGTCCGCCTCGGCTCTGCTTGGCCGGAGGGGCTTCTTCCACTACCGTCACCACGGCCTTACCCTTCTCAGCGGCTGAGAAGCGTTTGGGCGCCATTGGAGGGGTAAACCTTCGCACGAGCGTGCAGCTAGGAGGAAGGGGAACAGTGGTACATAGTGAGAAGGCCACGCCCACACCCCAATATAATCAGGCTAGTTGACAAGACATGTCACTACGCCCGGCACGCGATGATAACTGCGAGGCCCCTCGTGCCGTCGTGTCGTGGAAACAACTCTCGGGGCGGAGGCGACGTGCCCAAGATTTGTAGTTGAGAACTCATGGCCGTTTCAAATCCATGACCAAGATAATGGCATGGCAGGTCCGTGTTGACCACGCGAGCGCTGGGACCTACTAACCGTCCTAGGCCGCTTGCCCCTTCTAGTCCATTAGAGGACACGTGCAAGCCAAGCGCCCGAGGGCTACTATCAAGGGCCTGGCAACCTGGGTGCCACGACCTAGTGGTTAGCAGGTCCATCACCTGACCGAGACCAGCCTTCAAGAGATTGCAATGCCTCGAGAGGCGGCCCAGGCGTGCGGTCCTTCGTGAGGCCCCGCTTTGCGAGGAAGCACCCTCTAGAGGAAGATCCTCCCTCCTATGGTGCTCCACCGCACCACCTGACTTTATACTCCAGGGCAAGCTCCGGGGTATGTTGGTAATCCCACCAGGCAGCCAGAGTGCGAGGCAGTCCCCAACAAGGGGCGCGGCGGCCCTCCGCCCTCCATTCACCTCGGTAAAGGAGGGTCCGGTCTAGCACCTTTCTTGCAACAGAAGGACAAATGACTTCAGCATGGCAGGCGCACCACTTTGCCATTTGGGTGCAAGGGAGATAGTGGGCAGCGCCGGACAAGGACAAACGAGGAAAAGGGAAGGCCACTTTACCAGTGGACGGTGGAGCGCCCAGCGCCCAAGACTCGGTCCACCCAAAAGCGGTCCTGTCGACCAGGACCCCAAGGAGCGGCATTGTGGTGACCCTTCCCACCGATGAACGGGGGAAGAGGCCCGACGCCGCCATATATAAGGAGCCCTCCGCCTACCTTTGAAGGGATCGATCCCTGAGATCTGAAAACCCTAGACTTTCATCCTCCATTGTACCCTCGTGAAGCACGCGAGAAATACAACAAAGCAGAAGTAGGGGCTTTACCTCCTCACGAGGGTCCCGAACCTGGGTAAAAAAAACCGTGTCATCTCTTTGTCGTGTGCTTGCTCCGTCACCATCGCCATCGTCGAGTTTCCTTGGAACCGCGTGTTCAACCCCCTCTCGAACCAAGGGATCGTTGGACCCTAGTTTCCTTCGCAGTACAAATATCTGACAATATGCTCACAAGGAACGTGATGGGAGGGTCAGTAGGCTCGGGGTCACCGAAGGTGAAGGCAACGATAGTAATCGGGGCGGAGGGGATGCAGACGGTGGCACAGATTGGGGAAGCTCCGCGTCGATTCCGTTGGCGAGGAAGCTCCTGGCCGCGAGGCGGAGCTGTAGGCCTGCTTGAGGAAGTTAGGGGATGGTCAAAACAACAGCGATTCAAGGCGGCTGGAGCTAGGGTTTTAGGCGTGCGACGATGGAGCGAGTGGAGGGGAGAAGGAAGGGCTAGGGCTTATCCGTGATAGCTCTAGGGGTCCACGTGAGAATGGCGGCACGAATCCTCACACGCGGTGACTGCCAAAGCAGCGCCATCGACCTACTTGGGCGTTTGGAGGAAGAAGACAAGGGAAATACTAGGAGAGAAAATAAGTATGATACGAGATCCCCATTGTCAGCGCTAGTAGAGTGTAATACTAGTCAGTATCTTCACTTTCCTGGTGTGCCAAGCATATGTATCCTCCCAAGTCAAAAAAAAAAGCATATGTATCCTCTATGGGTTTCAGGGTTGAAAATGGCATTTGTTTTCATATTTCACGATGCCGTTCACAGGGTGCGCCACGGCACAGAAAGGAACGGCAACATCCGCCTTGGCGCACGCCATAAACCAGCCCCGCTTCAAATCGGGAAAAAAAATATGCACACTCTTATTTCTTTTTCGAAATATAAAAACTTGAAGAACGGTCGCGGAGCAAATGGCCAAATGCGCAGTCCATCCGGTCACGGAGAAATAAATAGCAGAATCAATACAGCCTTAAAGCTCCAAGAGCATCATCACAGGTTTGAAATCCGTACGTACAAAACATCGCTAATTTTCTACTATCATACTACTAGTCGACATCATCATCTACTAATCAAAATTCAAAACAAGGGCCCCAAGCAACCGCGGCACCATGTGACGGCAGAGGGCAGACTGCTGCCTAATTTCAAACGAAGAGGCTCGGGTGGCCCAGCTCACAGCGTCGCCCCATCTACGAAGCAGAACCTTGGGGATTCTGAAATTATCATTTTTGAGATTTCCCACATGCAAACACGCTTAAGTACTGTATACTTTATTGCTGGCAAAAAGTCGCCCCATAGCTTCGATCGAATCCACCACCTCACCCTCCAGCGCAGCTCCCCGTGCCCCCTCCTGCGTTCGAATCTCCATACCCGAAATGCCCCTCTCCCAGCACCCAAATAACCTGAACCCTAACATGGAACAAGCAAACAAAACGTACTTTGCTTTTGCCCATTTCCGTCATTTCGTCACTAAAATCTCACTCCCCAGCCTAAACCCAGCTCCCCCGTTCCCCAATCTCTCGTCTGTCCTCTTCCCCCCTTCTGTACTGCAACATCACGCACCCCCAAGAGATGGCAGGGCTTGTTGTAGTCTAGTGCTTGCTATTCCCAGAGACAGGAGAGTGCTCCGGTCGCAATGGCGGCTCTGCGGGTGACCGCGGTGGTGGTGGTGCTTGCGGCCGTGGCCGTGGCGGCGGCCGCGCTGAACACAGACGGCCTGGCGCTTCTCGCGCTAAAGTTCGCGGTGACCGACGACCCTGGCAGCGGACTCGACACGTGGAGGGACGCCGATGCCGACGCCTGCGGCTGGTCCGGCGTCACCTGCGTCGACGGAAGCGGGGGCCGGGTCGCCGCCGTGGAGCTCGCCAACCTCTCGCTCGCGGGCTACCTGCCCTCCGAGCTCTCCCTGCTCTCCGAGCTCACGACGCTCTCGCTGCCGTCCAACCGCCTCTCCGGCCAGATCCCGGTCGCCATCTCCGCGCTGCAGAAGCTCACCACGCTCGACCTGGCGCACAACCTCCTGTCCGGCCAGATTCCCGCCGGGATTGGGAGGCTGGCCTCCCTGTCCCGCCTCGATTTGTCCTCCAACCAGCTCAACGGGACGCTGCCGCCGTCGATCGCGGGCCTTCCGCGCCTCTCCGGAGTCCTCAACCTCAGCTACAACCACTTCACCGGCGGGATCCCGCCGGAGTTCGGCGGCATTCCCGTGGCGGTGAGCCTTGACCTCCGGGGGAACGACCTCGCTGGCGAGATCCCGCAGGTGGGCTCCCTCGTCAACCAGGGCCCGACCGCCTTCGACGACAACCCGGGGCTCTGTGGCTTTCCCCTCAAGGTCGAGTGCGCCGGACAGAGGGATGAGCCGAGAATCCCGCAGGCGAACAATGGCATGAACCCTGGCGCAGCGGCGGAGGTGGGGAGACCGACGAAGCGGCGGTCGTCGCCGACGGTGCCGATTCTCGCCGTCATTGTTGTGGCGGCCATTGTGGCCGGACTGGTGCTGCAGTGGCGGTGCCGGAGGCGTTGCGCTGCGACGGCTAGGGACGAGGACAAGGCTTCGTCGACTAAGGAGAAGAGCGGGGCGGTGACGCTCGCCGGCACTGAAGAGCGGCGCGGCGGCGGGGAAGAGGGGGAGCTGTTCGTGGCGGTGGACGACGGTTTCGGGATGGAGCTGGAGGAGCTGCTCCGCGCGTCCGCCTACGTCGTGGGGAAGAGCCGCGGGGGCATCGTGTACAGGGTCGTCCCCGTCCGCGGCAACGCCGTCGCCGTCCGCCGTCTCAGCGAACCCGATGACGGCGACTGCGCCGAGTCCGGGTGGCGGCGCCGCCGCGCGTTCGAGGCGGAGGCCGCCGCCATCGGCCGCGCCTACCATCCCAACGTCGCCCGCCTCCGCGCGTACTACTACGCGCCGGACGAGAAGCTGCTCATCTACGACTACCTCGGCAATGGCTCGCTCCACTCCGCCCTCCACGGTAATGTCAACGCAAATCTGGCCGTACTAATTGCTAGAGGTTGCATTTTGATCTATCTAGAGAATAATAGTAGTAGCGCTGAACACTTTCGTGGTATCTCAGGTGGCCCGACGGCTTCGCCGACGCCATTGCCGTGGTCGGTGAGGCTGTCCGTCGTGCAGGGCGCGGCGAGAGGACTGGCATACCTGCACGAGTGCAGCCCTCGCCGGTACGTGCACGGCTGCATCAAGTCGTCCAAGATCCTGCTCGACGACGAGCTCCGCGCGCACGTCTCCGGCTTCGGCCTCGCCCGGCTCGTCGCCGGCGCGCACAAGACCGCGCACTCGAAGAAGCTCGGCAGCGCGGCGTGCGCGCTCCGCAGCGGCGCCCTGTCGGCGCTCTCGTACGTGGCACCGGAGCTGCGCGCGCCGGGGGGCACAGCCGCGGCGGCGACGCAGAAAGGGGATGTGTTCGCGTTCGGGGTGGTGCTGCTGGAGGCTGTGACGGGGCGGCAGCCGACGGAGGGGGAAGGCGGTCTGGAGCTGGAGGCGTGGGTGCGGCGAGCCTTCAAGGAGGAGCGGCCGCTGTCGGAGGTGGTCGACCCGACGCTGCTCGGCGAGGTGCACGCCAAGAAGCAGGTCCTGGCCGTCTTCCACGTCGCGCTCGGGTGCACCGAGCCCGATCCGGAGCTGCGCCCTCGCATGCGCGCCGTCGCCGAGAGCCTCGACCGGATCAACTAATCCGGCGATCCATCATCTTCATCAACAACGAGCGAGCCATGGATCCAGTATCGCAACCCCAATCAGTAGCTGTTAAAATCGTAGTTCTGCAGATTAGCATTTGCCAACGTTAGATTAGAAATCGTGCGACCAACCAAGAATCGTTCACTGATGTGGCACCACTTTAGTAACAACTGCGCATGTTTTTGGTATAGCTGCAACCTATGCAGCCGTGCATGTAAACTGATGATCTGGACAAATTCTATGGATCTTTTGCTAGCGTTCCGTTCGGCAATGCAGGATTGCTGAGTACACTTTTTTGCGGTGAATACTGAGAAAAAGCCTTGGCTTTGTTGGGGTTTGGAACTCGGAGAATGCGAGGCGTGTTGTGTCTCTGTTCACACCTTTGGGTCAGTTGACTCTGAAAAGATGCGACAATGACACTAGGGGTTGCAGCATCCAGCTGTGTCAGCACTCAGCACATTGTCTTGCGTTACCCGTGTCTCCTGCCGTGCTGCGCATGCACAGCGAACAGCAACACGCAAATGGCAGTCCGCGCAGGATAATGAGAGAAGATGCCACTGTATAGGTATAGGTCCAGACCGTCCAGTGACTTGTGTCTAGATTACTGTAGCTTGGTACGGTTTCTTGCTTTGCTAGTAAAAAGAACTTGTTGAGGCCAAAGGGATTCCCTTTCACCAACCTGGGATTCAGAAGTAATCATTGCACATTTACACTGGGAATGGGCATATAATTGGTGCCATCATGGGAAAATTAGATCGGAACTAGTAGTGTCAATATTTTGCTTAGAGCCTGTGCTGATATTTCTTAAAGAAAAAAAAAGCCTGAACCTGATTCTACCAAAAGAAAACTGCTCCACCATTTAGTCACAGTCTAACACAACTCATGGGACCCGCAAAACAGAGGATACCTCTTTTCCTACCAAACTGCTCTTCTCCTACTGGATGGAGTAACTTTTTAATCAGCTGAACCTTGTGTCCAGTACTAGACTCAATTTAGGAAATCTTTTTCTTAGACACCCCCTCTCTACCGTTTAGACATGGGTCTAAGAGCATCTCCACTCCCCCCCCAAAGCCCCCCTAAGCGTGCTATGGGAGCGCCGGTGCACAGAAACCCGCAAATCCACCCCCCCAAACCGAAAAGGCGTACGCGCGACCCAACTAATCATCCGACACCCCCAGGCCGAACCCAACCCAAGGAGGGGAGGGCTATCGGGGGCGCCAGATGAGGTTGAAAAGTTGGCGGGCTAGCCCTATCGGCGGGACACCAAAGCTTTACCTCCTTTTTTCCCTTCATACCTCCATTTCCCCCTCCTCGCCGCCCACTCCCGCCATTTCCCCCTGTCGTGTCCATGGCGGGGATGGCGGAGCCGACTTACAAATGCTGGCCTGCACATCCTCGATAGCCAAAGCAATGTCTCTTCCCCGTCGCCATCTAGCGCGTCGCCATCCGCCTAGGCGATGTTCCACGAAAGGCAAGGGAACATAGCGCCACATCCCTCGCACTTCACGCCGGGATGCACCGACTTCGACTCGCTCGGCGGTTTCGACCCCAACTCCTTCACCACGTACTGCTCGTCAGCCCACCGTCGCCATTCCTTCAATGGTGGCGTGCCCCACCGTGCATTGGTTTCAACCAGTTCGCCGCAGGAAGCAACAACCAGAGCGCACCCGGCCTGTTTGGCGGAACGCCAAACGGCGACTCCATCATGGCCGACATCATCACCGGTGGCTCAGGCCACGCCTACACGCAAGAAGAAGCCAATGCCTATGCCGACGAATATGACGAAGGCGGCGAGCGTTGGGAAGATGAGGCCTACACCGAGGTTGAGGAAGAGGTGGTGGAGGTGCCAGTGACCATCACTGCCGACCCGAAAGGGAAGAACAAGGCATTATCCATGGAGAAAAAGAAGGAAGGAGGCGGTGGCCATGGACCCAAGTGGAGTTCGAGGGAGGATGAGTGCCTCCTGGAAGCTTGGGAGAATGTCAGCATCGACCCCTTCACCGGCGCCAATCAAAACTCAAATTTCTGTTGGAAGAGGTAAAGGTGGCATACGATGAGCGGTGGTGCTTGGATCCCTACTTCAAGTGCTTGGCCCATGATCGCGGCGACTCCGACGGGTCTCACTGTTGGGCCATGATCCAACATGCTTGCAACAAGTGGCATGGCATCATGGAGGAAGTACGATGAGTCCATGTTAGTGACACCAACTTCGACGATCAAGTAAGCGACTGAAACTAGCCGATCGCTGTTTGAAATTGTATCCCATTGTTGCTATCGCACATTGCATATGCGCAACATGATCACGGCCTATTGAGAGGACAACGACAACACCGAGTTCAATTTCATCCACGTCTTTACACGAATCAAGGTGTGCGACAAGTGGACAAAGATGCGGACCATCCTCACCAAGGACAAGTATGCCGCCTACGACCCCGGCGTGGTGCCGTATGTGGCCTCAAAAGGCCACCCGTTGGCCACAAGAAAGCCAAGGCAATGAGGGATGCGTCACCGTCCATCAAGAAGTTGCACTCATCCATCATAACCTGAATGACCGATGTTGTCGCACACGCCGCCAAAAGGGTAGAGCATGCCACCAGGATGGAGGAGGCCGAAGGGGTTCTGTGGCAGAAAACAATAAATTTTCCTACTACGAGAATGCATCAACCAAAGATCTATCTATTGAGAAGTAAAGTAACGAGCGGGATATGGTGATCATACTTTTGAAGACCGAGAAAGCGGGAATACGTTCCCGCACAAACATTGCTGATGAAGCCGAGCATCACATACCTCAAGGTCTAGAAGTCTTCAAGTGTCCAACACAACTATTGGTGATGCCTTGTCGAGCTTTACAGGACTCCGGTCTAAAGTAGTCTCCTAAGCCCCCATCTAGCAAGACAACGGAAGAAGAAGATCTAGACCGATTCCAGCGGCACGATAGCATGCGATGGGTGGAGAAATCTCTACCTTGTGTAGCGCGTTCCTAACTTGGGAACACGCTTGAGAGGGAGGAAGGGATATAGAATTGCTAGTGCCAATTGATTGATGGATTGATAAATTGGGGTGAATGCCTCCCCTATACATAGGAAAAACTAGGCAACTCCCACCCTCCAAGTCCTGGGGTGGGACCATTGCTTGGGAGAGGTGGGAGGAGGAAGCACCGACGGTGGGGATGGGCTGACCTGCCCATGCCCATCAAGCGGTGGCTGGCGAGGTGGGAGCCTCCCCACCTAGGCCGCATGGCCCTAGGGCCATTGGTCCTTCCCTCTTCGGCCTTCTTCCCTCCTAGGGAAGGCCCATGCAAGGTTTTTCCTTTTTCCTTTTATTTAAATAATTTCCACATTTAATATTAATTCATAATTAAATATTAAATACATTATTTAATTTCTCCTTGTTCAAAACACCTTTTGAACGGACTCCAAACACTTTATTATTCTCTCCAGAACCATTTTGATTCTCTCTTCCTATTTATCTATCAGTATTAGATCAACTCACAGCGTCGGTTAGCCTTTAGCATGACACCCTTACGGTTTGGAAAATTCAGGTATGAAGGGGATCACTCCCCGATCATTGATCATCAACGATATCTAGAAATACATGATGATCCCTGCTCATTCCATGCACAGTGTTGTTCGCTTGAACCTTCTAAACACCGAGTCTTATTTCCATTGCATAACGATACCTGGTTTGTCCAAGACCTAATCTCATGTATCTCATATAGTTAAATCTTGTTACTGATATACGCTTTTACTCGTTCTCGTGGTAACACATCCCTGTGACCTAGTCACATGCTTGCAAGCTCATTGATCTGGTCTCACCGAGTGGGTCCAGAGTATCTATCTGTCACTGGGATAGGCAAATCCCGATCTTGATCACACGCCTCTACCATTCCTTTGGAATACATGAAACACACCTTTATAGCCACCCAGTTACGGTCATGGCGGTTGATGTGATCAAAGTAGCCATGGGAGATAGTGATTAAAAATGATCTCATGGTTGAAGGATTAAGTTACTACACTTTGCTAGGTATCACAACGTTGAACTTCGTGACTGGATAACATTGCAATTCCACGGTCGGGTGTGTCCATCACTTCATAAGTGACCTAATTGTCAGCTGACTATTTTATGTCAAGTCCATGATCGGGAAACCTCGATCATCATCTGCCCAACGAACTAGTACTAGTGGATACTAGGGACCTAGTTTCTTATATACCACACATGTATTTATGTTTCTGCCAAATACAGTTATAGCATGATACAAAACTATTATGAACACATAGAGATATACTAATAAAACACTTTATTTATTGGCCTCTAGGGCATATCTCCTTCAGTCTCCCACTTGCACTAGTGTACAATTACACTAGTTTACAATAGACAATAATCTAACAGCAATAGTATCCCAGTGTTGATCATGCTTCACTTGTGGAAGAGACTTACTGAATGGATCAGCTACATTCACATTCACATTAGTATGCACTTTACAAATTCTAATGTTGCCTTTAGCAACAAACTCTCTTTTTACATGATAACGTTGGTCAATGTTCTTGGCCGTGGAGTGGGACCTCTGGTCCTTTGCATTCGCAATTGCTCCTGTGTTGTCACAGTAGACGCATACAGGGTCTTGAGTGCTTGGGAACACTCCAAGTTTAATGATGAACTTCCTCATCTATATAGCTTCATTAGTTGCATCTGCAACAGCCATGTATTATGACTCCACTTTAGATTGAGCCACTGAGCCTTGCTTCCTGCTCCTCCAGCTCACTGCACCGCCATTAACTATGAACACGTACCCTGTTTGAGATTTTGAGATTTCCTGTCATATGTATCAGTGGAGAAGCTTGCATCCACATAACCTATTACAAAAAGTTCTTCTTCACATCCTCCAAAGACTAAAAGCATATCCTTAGTTCTTCTCAAGTACTTGAGGATATTTTTAACTACATACCAATGAACCGTCCCTGGGTTTCTTTGGAAACGACTCGTCAAGCTAAGAGCCAAGGCTACATCTGGTCTGGTACTCAGCATAGCATACATGATGGAGCCAATTCCCGAGGCATATGGAACACCTCTCATTTCTTATTTTTCATGTTCCGTTAACAGGCAATGAGTCATACTCAGCTTATCACCTTTTATAATTGGCAAAGAATCTTTCTTTGACATATCCATTTTGAACCGTTTCAGAATCTTTTCTATGTAGGTGCTTTGACCAAGAGCTAGCAGACACTTTGATCTATCTCTATAGATTTTAATGCCTAATATGTAGGCAACTTCACCCATGTCCTTCATAGAGAATTTACTGTTTAAATATTCTTTCACATTCTTCAAAAATATTCAAGTCATTCCCTATCAACAATATTTCTTCCACATATAGTATTAGGAATGCCACTGAACTCTCATTCACTTTATTATATATGCATGCTTCTTCTGCATTTTGGATAAATCCAAAAAAATTGATGACTTCATCAAATCGAAGATTCTAGCTCCAAGATGCTTGCTTCAGTCCATAAATGGACCTCTGAAGTTCGCATACTTCACCCAACATCCTTTGGATCAACAAAACCCTCTAGTTGTATCATATACAACTCTTCCTCAATGTTGTCATTAAGGAAGGTGGTTTTTACATCCATCTGCCATATTTCATAACTGCTAGTAGAATCCAAATGGACTTTAGCTTTGTTACAGGAGAGAATGTCTCTTCGTAATCAACTCCTTGAATTTGTCAGAAATCTTTTGCGATAAGTCGAGCTTTGTAGAAGGTGACGTTTCCGTCAGCATCCACCTTCTTCTTGAAGATCCATTTATTCTCGAAAACCTTACGGCCTTCGGGAATATCTACCAAGGTCCACACATGGTTGTCATACATGGACTTAATTTCGAATTCCATGGCTATATGCCATTTCTCGGGTTTAGTGCCTTTCATTACTTCCATGTAGGTTGCATGCTCATCATGTTCCACATTCATGACCATGTTCACAAGATAATTGTACCATTCAGGGGAAACACGTTTTCTTGTTGACCTGCGAGGTTCGATAGCTATTTCTTCATGAGGTTCATGATCATCATCATTCACTCCCACTTAAATTGTAAGGGTGTCTCCAACATAGCTTCCGTTGCGACACTCGGTATTTAAAGACCGGGATCGATAATCTCATCGATTTCTATCTTCCTTCCACTTACACCTTTTGCGAGAAACTCTTTCTCGAGGAAGGTACCATTCTTCGTGAAACGTTCTGCCCTCGGCTTGGTTGTAGAAGGTATATCCAATAGTCTCCTTTGGATATCCTACAAAGAGGCATTTCTCTGCCTTAGGTTCGAGTTTGTCAGGATGTAGTTTCTTAACATAAGCCTCACATCCCCAAACTTTTAGGAAAGACAACTTTGGCTTGCTTCCATGCTATGACTCATATGGCATTGTCTTCACCGATTTGGATGGCGCTGTATTTAAAATGAATGCGGCAGTTTCAAGTGCATATCCCCAAAAAGATATAGATAAGTCAGTAAGAGACATCATAGATCGTACGCTATCCAATAGGGTGCGATTACGTCACTTAGACACACCATTAAGATGTGGTGTTCCAGTCAGCCTAAGTTGTGGTATAATGCCACAAGCCTTCAGATGTGTATCAAACTCGTCACTCAAATATTCACCCCCTCGATCAATACGAAGGTGCTTGATTTTCCCGTCGAGTTAATTCTCAACTTCACTCTGAAATTCTTTGAACCTTTCAAAGATTTCAGACTTGTGCTTCATTAAGTAGATATACCCGTATCTACTCAAATCATCAGTGAAGGTGACAAAATAACGATAACCATTGCATGGGGAGACGCTCATTGGTCCACATACATCTAAATATATGACTCCCAATAGGTCTGTAGTCCGTTCCATCATACTATTGAATGGTGTCTTGGTCATTTTGCCCATGAGGCATCGTTTGCATCTATCGAGGGATTCAAAATCCAACGATTCCATTAGTCCATCAGAATGGAGCTTCTTCATGCTCTTTACACCGATATGACCTAGAAGACAATGCCGCATATATACATGGAATTGTCGCTATCGTGCTTACATCGCTTGGCATCTATGCTATGGATGTGATAAGGACATCCCTACAATTACACCTACCGAAGATGCTCCAACTGTTGCAAAGAAAGATCAGTCCAATGAGATTATAATTGTACCCATTACAAGAGCTCGTGCTAAGCTACTTGAACAACAGGTGAATTTACTCCTAAATGAATCTGGTACTTTAATTGATGAGAACTTTATACTACCAAAGTCTATGCATTTATGTATGATCAGGTTCATTGGAGAAACAAGCATGGCGCGAGGAGGAGAAGGGCTAGAAGAGAAGCCCAGCATGATGATCGCCCAAGGATGCACGAGGGAGGAGCACGAGGAAGGCGCAAGAGAAGACCATCAAGATGAAGGCCAAAGGATCTGCCACGACCGGAGTGTTTGGCCGAGTCCACCGGGACTGTCCGGCCTACCTGAGAGACGAATTGGTCTGGACATTCTGTATACTAGATCGGACACCACCCGGACACCGCCCGGAAACTTCAGAGTTTCCGGCCAGACCGGACTGTCCGGCACACTCCACCCGGAATGTCCACCCGCCGACCGAATCTGGTCTAAGTCGGTTTGTATCAGTTTGAGTCGTACGTGTTTAGTTTGGTTTCTGGCCGCCCCAGCCGCCCTTATAAGCCCTGGGACGACCCCTTCTTAGCGTTTAGACCATGTTTAAACTATTTTGGAGTTGTTTCATTCAAAGAACCTTTAGAACTACCCTGTGATCGAATTATACTACTGCAATTGAGTGTGATCTGTTGTTGCATTAGGAATTAGTAGATTGCAAACTACCGTTCATGGTCAACGGTTGCGTGTGCAAGAGCGTGGTGTTGTGAATATCCCATAGGGTTCGAGAGTTGTTGCATTGGCATCAGGGTTTGAGCGGGAGAGTTCATAGCTACAGGAGATTTATTTATCCACCATTATCATCATCATCGACAAGTGCTTCCTGAGAAGATCGGTCCAGCCCATATTATCTTGGTATCAGATTTCCTTGTTTACTCGGTGAGCATCCACAAATCCATCCATAGATTAGTTCGTGTTTTTAGTCCTATACAGAAAAATCCTTTCAAAAAGATTTGCCATAGACTAGATTGCATCGTTTTCGAGTTTTAGTTGTTGATTGTATCTTCTCGTAGATCCGATTTGCAGGTTTTTTCTTGTAGGAGTCTAGTTTTCATTTGTTTCTAGGTTTAGGGTTTGATCTTGTTTCCCCCGTGTCCACCATCACCGTTTTCCGCAAGTTTCATCGTTTTTCCGAGTCCACATAGCATACCTTTGTTTGCATACCATAGAATCATCCTATCTACATCAGCTGTGCCTAGGAACATACCCATAAGACTAGTTGCTTTGCTCCGACAGGCTTCTCATTAGGGTTTCGAAGTGCAGAAATTTTCGATAGGCAAAAACCGGACTATCTGGCCGAAACACACCGGACTATCCGGCCCTACCAGAGTTTCCAACACGAATTACTCGGACTATCCGTCCCGGTTTGTTCAAAGTTGTTGCATTCATATTGGATTGAGTCATATAGTTGGAAAAATCAAAAAAAGAGAAAATAAAAGAGAATCAGTATTAAAAAAAGAAAAGAGCTACAAGCGTACAAAAGAGATATCAAAGTGTGCATTATTGGAGGCCTAGTTAATCATAGCACTTGTAGATTGAGAAATCTTGTGTCTGTTTACTTTGAGCTTTTACTAGCGTCTCTCTTGTGCATTGCAATATTGCTTTTCATAAATTGCTTTGCCACGTTTATCTCCACCGTGTATGTTTCTTGGGTTTTATATGATCAGCACTAGGACTTGTTTGCGGTGTAGTTAGGATACCATACCTACAGCTCCACCTTAAATAACCTGTGTGCCCTATGATCGTTCTCTATACCCTCGATATTCACTTCATCACATCAATGCATCAGTCTTTGATTTCGTTTGGGTAAAGCATCTCTATTCACTTTGGAACGGTAAGATCTCCTTTGTCAGTTTTGAGTGAGTTGTGAGTGTGTCCACCAAACAGATTTTGATTTTTGCAGTAACCTACTAATCATGTCTTCTAGTGATGATGATGTTGTGTTGCAGAAAAAGAAGGATGAGGAACTTGTTAATTGGCACGAATATGAGGCATTGAAATCCCACTTGACGCGTGTGTTTACTCACACAACAGATGCCATTGGCAAGAATATCCAGGACGTGCAAATGACATTGAACCAGAATGTTGGCGCAATCACTACTATTCAAACACAAGTGACAACAATCAATGTCAATGTCACAACTTGGCAGCGTTCCATTGATGCCTTAACAGTAGCAATACAGCAATGGCAGGAACACCCACATGATGATGCTTTTGATGACATTGATGAGGGTAGTGTGGCTAATGCTGCCCCACATCTTGGCAGGGGACATGCCAATCCCCCTGCGCCTGCGCCTGCTACTGCACCTGCTTATGCACGTGGTTTTGCTCCTATTGGACGTGCTCAACGTGTTCCAAACCAAGCTGCTGATGATGGTTTGGGCAAGCCAAAAATTTCAACTCCCAAGTTTGATGGCTCACTTGATCTTGAAGATTACCTCACATGGGAGTTGAAGATTTATAAGCTCTAGCGTTTGTTTGACTATCAATAAGACAAGAAGGTCAAGCTTGCAGCGTCAGAATTTGATGGATATGCTTTGCGCTGGTGGGATGCTATTGTGTAGAATAGAAGGGAGGATAATGAACTTCTTGTGATGGATTGGTGCGAGATGAAGAGAATTATGAAGGCTCGTTTTGTACCCACCAACTACTTGCATTCAGTTTTTGACAAGTTGACACAATTGAGGCAAGGAACCATGTCAGTTGATGAGTACTACATGGAGATGGAGATGCTTATGCAGCGTGCTAGAGTTCGTGAATCCCTTGAGATGGCCATGCAGCGATTCCTTAACAATTTGAAGTTACCAATCAAGAGCATTGTTCGTCATCACAAGTACAAGACTATGAATGAGCTATTGCACCATGCTAGAGAGGCCCAATCACAATTAGCTGAAGAAGCTAAGCCACGTACTAGGTTTCCGTCTACCAGTCGTTTTGCGGCGAGGTCTACACCGCTGCCACCTGCGGCGTCACCTGCAGCGGCTGCTAGCCATTCTTCACCATCGGCCAAGCTTGCTCCCTCGTCTTCTTATGGTTCCAATGCTAGGAAGCCCGCTGCTCCTGCTGCTAGCTCTGGTTCGAATATGTCAACCGCGTGTACTCGCGATGTGGAGTGCCATACTTGTGGAGGTAGAGGACACTACAAGAGAGATTGTCCAAACCGCAAGGTGATGTTTGTCAATGAACAAGGAGGGTATGAGAGTGGAGATGATGTTGATACTCATGGCGACGATGGTTATGACAACGAAGACGGTATGGATGCCTTCCCTGAGCATGTGCCTACCATAGTGGTCTCTCCACGTATACTGAGTGTGCAGCCTATTGTTGACTCTCAGCGCTGCAACTTGTTCCAAACCAAAGCACTCGTTGGCCCTAACAAAGCTTGGAAGGTAATCATTGATGGAGGTAGCTGCAAAAATCTTGCAAGTAAGGAGTTATGACCCAAGCTGAATTTGACTTATTTACCTCATCCCAAGCCATACTACATACAATGGTTGAGTGACAATGGTGATATGAAGGTAAACCATATGGTATGTGTGAATTTTCAGATAGGGCCATACAAGGATTCTATTGACTTTGATGTGGTTCCTATGACTATTTGCCATCTTTTATTGGGCCAGCCTTGGCTTTATGATCGCCATGTGCAACACAATGGCCGTGCCAATACATATCACTTGGAGTTCAAGGGCAAGACGATTAATTTGCAGCCAATGACACCACATCAGATTGTGAATGAGTCTCGTCAAAAGATAGAAGTAAACTTGAAGGAAGCACCTACAGATAGGCGAGATAGTTTGGCAGTTTTACATGATGTAATAGAGCCCAAAAAGAGTGATATAACAAAAAGTGAGAGAGTGCCTAGTCTAGTGATATTAGCCACCAAGGAAGATATGAGAGAGTTTCGTGATGATCCTACAGCCATGCCACTTGTGCTCATGTATAAGGGAAAGGTATTGGTTTCTAACGACATGACCCCTATTTCTCTTGGTGTATCTACTGTGTTGCAGGACTTTGGTGATGTGTTTCCAGAAGATGTTCCCGCAGGATTGCCTCCATTGCATGGAATTGAGCATCAAATAGACTTGATCCCTGGCGCCACATTACCAAACCGTGCACCCTACAGGACCAACCCCGAAGAAACAAAGGAGATACAAAAACAAGTACATGCGTTGATGGATAAAGGGTACATTCGTGTTTTTCTTAGCCCTTGTGTTGTTCCTGTTATTTAAGTGCCTAAGAAAGATGGTACATGGCACATGTGTGTAGATTGTAGAGCTATTAATAACATCACTATTCGATATCGTCATCCTATTCCACGCTTAGAGGATATGCTAGATGAATTGAGTGGTGCTGCTATTTTCTCTAAAATTGATTTGCGTAGTGGTTATCATCAAATTAGGATGAAAGAAGGGGATGAATGGAAAACTGCTTTCAAAACAAAATTTGGTTTGTATGAGTGGTTAGTTATGCCGTTTGGTCTTGCTAATGCACCTAGTACATTCATGAGATTAATGAATCATGCTTTGAGAGAATTTATTGGTCGTTTTGTGGTTGTTTATTTTGATGATATACTTATCTATAGCCACAACGAAACCGAACATTGTAATTATATCCGACAACTTTTCCAAGTGTTGCGTGATAATAAATTGTATACTAATCTTGAGAAGTGCACATTTGCAAAAGATAAGGTCATATTTATGGGATTTGTTGTATCTAAGCATGGGGTAGAAGTAGATCAATCTAAAATTGAATCAATTTAGAATTGGCCTATTCCCATGAATGTGAGTCAAGTGCGTAGTTTCCATGAACTAGCTGGTTTCTATGGGTGCTTTGTGAAGGATTTTAGCACTATTGCTACACCATTGAATGATTTGACTATGAAAGGTGTGCCATTTGTATGGGGTGCAACCCAAGATATTACATTTGATACATTGAAATGTTTGCTTACTTCTGCACCATTACTTGCATTACCTGATTTTTCGAAGCAATTTGAAGTTGAATGTGATGCTAGTGGTATAGGTATTGGTTGCGTTTTGATGCAAGAGGGTCGCCCTATAGCATATTTTTCTGAGAAACTTACTGATGCTAGATTGAACTATCCTATTTTTATGCACTTGTTAGAGTTCTTGAATTTTGGCAACACTATTTGTGGCCAAAAGAATTTATCATACATTCTGATCATGAAGCATTAAAGTATTTGAAAGCTCAATCAAACTTGCATAGGAGATTAGCTAAATGGGTTGAGTTTATTGAATCTTTTCCTTACATCATTAAGTATAAGAAGGGAAATGAGAATGTAGTTGATGATGCTTTGTCTAGGAAAAACATGCTATTAACCAATCTTGATGTTAAAATTCCTAGATTAGAGAGTATCTATGCACTTTATGCAACTGACCATGATTTTGCTGAACCATATCGTTTGTGTGCTCCCAAAAATGCATGGGATAAGTATCATCTACACGATGGATATTTGTTTAGATCTAACAAACTATGCATTCCAGAATCGTCGTTGCGTTTGTTCTTAGTGCAGGAATCACATGCTGGTGGTTTGATGGGCCACTTTGGGTGTGAGAAGACATTGCTCATGCTAGCTGATCATTTTTATTAGCCCAAGATGAGGCGTGATGTCTACAGATTTGTGAGCCGTTGTATTACATGCCACAAGTCAAAATCCAAGCTATAGCCTCATGGTTTGTATACACCTCTCTCTACACCTACTACACCATGGGAAGACATTAGTATGGATTTTGTGCTTGGTCTATGTAAAACACAGAGAGGTCATTATTCTATATTTGTGGTGGTGGATAGGTTCTCTAAGATGGCCCATTTTATTGCCTGCCACAAAAGCGACGATGTGTCGCATGTTGCTAACCTGTTTTTTTAGGGACATCGTGAGATTACATGGAGTACCTAAGACGATTGTTTCTGACCATGATGTGAAGTTCATGAGCTAATTTTGGAAGAACTTATGGGGGAAGCTGGGAACAAAGCTGTTATTCAGTACTACATGTCATCCCCAAGCAGATGGTCAAACAGAGGTGGTGAATCAAACATTGTCACAACAGCTAAGGACTATGATAAAGAAGAATCTACGGGAGTGGGAAGTGTGTTTGCCACATGTTGAGTTTGCATACAACAGGGTTGTGCATTCGACTACTCAGCTTTGTCCTTTTGAGGTGGTGTATGGCTTCAAGCCATTGACACCATTTGATTAGTTGCCTTTGCCATTGCATGAGAGAGTTGATATGGAGGCATCAAAACATGCTAAATATGTGAAGAAGATTCATGAGAAGACTCAAGAGGCTATTGAGAAGAAAGGAAAGAACATTGCTGCTGCAAGGAATCAAGCAAGGAAAGAAGTGTTGTTCAAGCATAGTGACATGGTATGGGTGCATCTATGCAAGGATAGGTTCCCACAACTTCGAAAGTCAAAATTGAAGCCACGTGGTGCTGGTCCTTACAAGGTGTTAGCCAAGATTAATGATAATGCCTACTTCTGTAGGTCGGCCTCCATGGCGTAGAGCATGCCACTCTAGACACATGCGTTATCATTTGCCTTCTGCTGATAAACATTTTTATTAGCCTGAGAGGCAGCGGGTTGGTCACCTATAGAAGCCTCAAGTATGTAGGACATCTTTTGGGGAACGAGGAGAATCCTTAATTTGTGGGACCAGGTGGTGAAGTTCGTCCCATCAGTTTTCAGCTTTTCTTTCTCAAGGAAGGGGCCAAGGTTGAACGTAGCGTGAGACATCTACAATATTATTTGTAAAGTAGTTGATCTTAATGTTCACAATATGGGTTCTTATTTAGTCAAACTAAAATACCAGAACTCCCACTCAAACAAACATCCCTCAACATTCATTTGGTGACTACGTGATCCCTTTACACCGCATCATCCCCGGTCATCACGGCCTTTGATGCAGGTGCCATGTTAGATATCATCAGATTGATCACCTCTCCATGCGTCTCATGCTTGACCTTTCGGTTATCTTTGTGTTGAGGCCATGTCTATACATGCTAGGCTCGCCAATTTTAACCATAGTGTATTGCTATGCATACATGTCTTACACCCACCGTATGTAAACGTAAAGATGTCTAGAACCCGATCATCACGGCCTGCTTCATAATTGCGAACTTTCTTGGTGGTGCACACGTGTGGGAGAACACGAATATTGGAATTATAGTATGATGGATTGTCTTATTATGCTACCGTCGTAAGTCTAATACTAGCACAACAATATCACACAACACCTAACATCTAATGAAAACAGTTATGTATGTGATATGTGGTGGTGGTCGCGTCTTGATCTCCATCGAGAACGTCGTCGTTTGCACCAGGTTCACGGTGCCACCTTGCCTTCGACTGTCTATCCCATACACTTACATAACCCACACATATCACTTGCCCTCTATCGTCGGATTGAGGACAAGTACGCCATGAGGGGGTCCTCGAGGCGTGCGGGGGAGAGGGGTGTGAGACGTACGGTGTTCCAGGACGGTGAGCACACAAGTTTACCCAGGTTCAAATCCGCCGGCTTTGGACGGACCCTACTCCTGCTAGCAATCCAGTAATACGGTAGAGCCGGAATATAGGTTACAAGGGTTTCGCCTGTGCGATGTGTGATTGTAGACTATTGAGGTTATGCCCTAAAGGCTCTCCCTAGGACGGCTTATATAGATATCTGGCCTAGGGTTTATAGGAGAGATCAATCCGGCTACGACTAAGAGTTGGTTACAGAGTACATCTTGAACTACAAGTAACATTATGGGCCTAAGTCGGTAAGTCTTCTGGGCCTTCCCGTAGTCGAATTGGACTCCGTCTTCTATCTCTAACTGGGCCGCCCGTGAAGAAAAGCTCTAACCCGAAGTGGGCCACCCTGGTCAGTGAGGAACTGTGAGGATACCCGGAAAGTATATCCCCAACAGTAGCCCCCAGAGGCCTCCAAGATCCAAAGTCGGATTTTATCATCGTCCAGACTGATCTTCGGCTTGCAGAATCTTGAAGGGTTCCGGAAACTTCACAACAAAAAATACGATCCGGGTCTTAAAAATAAGTCGGACCGTGCAATTGGTTACTCGTATTTTCCAGCTCGCTTTTAAACTAAGCCGGAACTTGTTCTCTAACGCCACCAGACACAAGCATGGTCAAGTCACATCATTTGACAGATGTTCCGTCAGCACGACCGTTGGTGGGTCCGCGGGTCGCGGAACGGAGGCGCCGTTTCAATGCGCGCGTGGAGATCGAGGCGACGCAATCATCGCGCGGTCCCTTCCGAGTTCATTCCACGAATCTTGGCGTAGGTAGGTGGATATAAGGGTTTTAGATTTCTTCTTCTCATCCCCACCAGTCCTTTGCCGTTCCTTCCTTCCCAATCCTCCTACGCGCCCAGAGCCTCCTCGTCCTCCTCCCACAGAGCTCCTAGCGCCGCCACTTTAAGGTCACCTTTTCCACCGGAGAAAAAATGGCTTCATCCTTTTCTTTGGCAGCGGTGGTGGCGTCGGCGGAAGCAGCTGCGGAAAAGGAGAGCTTCTGGGGAATCTGGATCCCCTACGCCCTCGACGAGGACGGCCTCAAAAACATGGAGAAGGAGGGGCTTCTCGCTGCCGGCGACTGGCAGACCGGCTTCGGCGAAACAATCCCCAATCCGCGCGAGGGCGAGCGCGTCCACTTCAACACCCATCTGGACCGAGGTTTGTCCTTTCCTCCCTCGGAGTTCTTCTCTGAGGTGATTGACCACTATGGAGTTCAACTCCATAATCTACCTCCCAATTCTCTTCTAGAAATGAGCGCATATGCTGCGCTTTGCGAGGGCTTTCTCGGCATTAGGCCGAGTTTGCTTCTATTCCGGTACTATTACCATGTCCGGCGAAATTCCATTACTGCCGGTGTTCCTTACATCACCGGTACCATTAGTTTTTCTGTTAGACGAGACCGGGCATATCCCAAAATTTCTGCCAGTGACTCGGTCAAACAATGGCCAGCAACTTTTTTCTACCATAGGGATATTCCGGCTCCCGGCAAAGCTACTGCTTTGCTGGCTTTTGTCGACGGAGACGCCACGGCCCAGCCTTCTTGGGACGAGGCTGCTCCGGCTCTCACCGATGATCTGATCCTCGCTAAGAGGCGGATCGAATATCTTATCAAGCACAAGGGTCTGAAGGGATCCGACTTGGTCCAATGCTGGGTCTCACGTCAGATCTAGCCACTTCAGTACCACGGGGACAGACTGATGCATTCCATCACGTCTTCCAAAAAAGATTCTCTCCGCATCAGCCCCAAAGCCTACACCGCCCAAGGTTACATAAGCCAAATCAAGTGGCTGATCAAGGAGCGGATCGAGAGGAAAATTCCGGAGGTTTCTCTAGACATGCACACGGCGGACAACCCCGTGGTAGCGGTAAGCTTCCATCAGTACACCTTTTATGTGTTTCAATCTTTAAGTTATATACTGCAATGCTGATATGTTTTCTTGTTTTCAGCTTGCTGATCTCCCCGAGTCGGAGCTTGCTCCACTCGAAGGATATCCTCCTGAGTTTTCTCAGGAGACTGAAGTGATCCCATTGCTGGATCTTGCGCTCAAGAAGCGTAAAGCTCCGACAGTGGTTGTTGGCACAAAGGAAATGCCCGTTGTGAAGAGGTAACTGTCATTCACAATTTCCGCCCGTTGTGAAGAGGAGACAAATCTTTTGGCTGTTGCTCCATCACAACTAGTAACAGGTTTAGCCTCGATCCATTTCGTGAATTTATCCACCATCACTAAGAGGTGAGTAAATTCACTTGGAGCTCATTGAAAAGGTCCTACCATATCAAGCCCCCAGACCACAAAAGGCCATGTTATAGGTATTGTTCGCAGCTGATCAGCCGGAACATGAGCTTGCTTGGCGTACTTTTGGCAGCCTTTGCATGTCTTGACTAATCGTTCGGCATCTGCCTGAGCTGTAAGCCAGAAAAATACATGTCAAAAAGCTTTTGCCACTAAAGATTTGGCTGCAGCGTGGTGACCACACTCGCCTTCGTGGATTTCTCTTAAGATTTCTACTCCTTCTTCCGGAGATACACAGCACTGAAAAACCCCAGAAACACTCCGTTTATGGAGCTCACCTCTAATAATAGTATAGGCTTTTGCTCGTCAGATAATCTGCCGGCTCAGCACCTCGTCTTACAAATCGACTAACCGCAGCAATGCAACCAGTTAATCTTTGTACGTCCTTCAGGCGAGTTCGCCTAGAAATATTGAGAATAGCCTTGATCTTGTCGCGGTTCACCTCTATACCTCTTTGAGATACGATAAAACCTAACAATTTTCCGGCTGGTATTCCAAAGAAACATTTCTTCGGGTTAAGCATGACGTTGTATTTTTGTAAATTGGCGAACGTCTCCTCCAAGTCGGAAATCAATGTTTCCTTCTTTTTGGACATGACCGCGATATCATCCATGTATGCATGTACATTGCATCCGAGTTGATCATGGAGGCAACGCTGCATCGTGCGCTGGTACGTAGCTCCTGCGTTCTTTAGCCCAAAGGGCATCGTAACATAACAGAAGGTTCCGAAAGGGGTTATGAATGAAGTTTTGATTTTGTCAGATTCCTTCATCCGGATTTGGTGATAACCGGAATGCGTCGAGAAAACAGAGGAGTTCCGAGCCTGCCGTAGAATCGATAACTTGATCAATTCTAGGCAGAGCGAACAGATCTTTTGGACAAGCCTTGTTCAAGGCAGTATAATCAACACACATCCTTAAATCAGTGGTGTCCTTTTTAGGGACCATTACAGGGTTGGCTGACCAATCAATATGGATTACCTCTTCTGTGAATCCGGCTAACTCGAGCCGTGCTAGTTCCTTAGCTATTGCCTTACGCTTTTCATCACCAAACAGTCGTAAGGACTATTTGACGGGTTTAGCATTCGGGTTTACATTTAGAGAGTGCTCGGCAAGTTCCCTATGTACTCCGGTCATGTCAGATGGCTGCCATGCGAAGATAGCTTGATTTGCTTGGAGGAACTTGACGAGCGCGCTTTCCTATGCGCTACTTAGGCCTACGCCTATCTGGGTCACCTTGGAGGGGTCATCATCCTTCAACGCCGTCATCTTCGTCTCTTCTAATGCCTTGAACTCCGGATTTGGCTTTGTCACCTCCTTCTTCGTCGCGGGCATCTCGGACGGATCTATGCTCTTCTTGATCTCCTGGTACTCCTGGGCGTGCAGCACGGCTTCGGCAAAGGCGGCATTTCCATCCTCTCACTCTCGCGCCTTCTTTGGGTCTCCCCTGATGGTGATCACGCCGTTGGGACCTGGAATTTTCATCATATTGTAAATGTAACACGGACGAGCCATAAAAGCCAAGTAAGCCGGACGTCCAAATATAGCGTGGTATGCGCTCTTGAACGGGACCACTTCGAAGGAAAGTGCCTCCGTCCGATAATTCTTTGGTGTTCCGAAAGTAACATCCAAAGTGATCTCTCCTAGGGAATTAGCTTGTCTTCCTAGGACAACTCCGTGAAAGATCACAGAGCTATGGTTTAACTGTGTTTCCGAGATCTTCATCCGGCGTAGCATTTCGACATAGAGAATATTGATGCTGCTACCACCGTCCATGAGGGTCTTGGAGAAACCATAACCGTCAATAAGTGCATTGATGATTAAGGCGTATTTGCCTCGCCTGTGTAGCTTAGGCGGGTGATCAGCGCGGTCAAATGTTATTGCCACTTCCGACCAGTCCAGATACTGAGGGACAGCCGGAACTGTTGCGTTGAGCTCGTGGAGAACTGCTTTCTTGACCTTTGCTGGTTGAGATCCGAGGAAGGTGACGTAAGTGTCCTTCTTGGTGGGAAAAGTTTTCTTCCCTTCCGACTTGGGATTTGAAGCATCGGCTTCCTCCATGTCGGAATCTTCCTTGGTCTCTTTGTCCTTTTTGGGATTTTTCTTTCCCTTCTTCCGCTTAGCTTTGTAGCCCGCGGTATGATCTCTCTTGATGTCGTCGTTAAAACGACATTCAGTGTTGGTGTGGGACGAGCCCCCATTGGCATCCAAGTGATGCACACATGGGTTATTGGCGATGTTGGCCCAAGTGTAGGTTTTTCCTGGTTGTTGCTCTCCTCTACCTTAGACCCTTGATGTCCCACGGCCACGCCCTCGGCCTCCACCGCGTCCTCCTCGTCCTCCAGACCCGGAAACATTAGTGACTACCGCTGTCTCCGTGTTGGGTTTTTCTTCTGAGGTATTTTTGCGCTTTTGAGCCTGTTGCTTTGGTTGTTTTGCCGACTGAGGCACGCCCAGGACATTGAGTAATCCCTCTGTGTCATCGTCAGCATCTGCATACTTGCTCGCTGTTTCTATCATCTCTCCCAGATCAGTAACCTTGTCACACTTCAAGCGATGGCGTAGTAAACCAATTGGGAGACCTGCAACGAAAGCTTCAATCGTAGTTTGATCATTTACTCCCTCGCAGGAGTTCTTGGTGTCAATCCATCATCCGAGATAATCCCGGCAAGTTTCTCTGGCTTTCTGGGTGCAACGCTGTAGGTCTCCAACCGTACAGGGCCTCCGATATGTGCCTTCGAAATTCCGAAAGAACGCACTTTGTAACTCTTACCAGTTGTGGATGGTGTTCGCCGGAAGTTCATTGAGCCATGATCGTGCCGTCTTCCGCAACATAAGTGGGAGATATCGGGTTGCGACCAGGCTGTTTCCGCCTTTGGCGATGCAGCAAGCTTGGAAGAAATCCTGTAACCAGGTGTCTGGCCGAGCAATCCCGTCGTAGGCTTGGATATGTCTTGAGATAGCAAATCCTTCCGGGAATTTTGTAGCTCTGATGCGTGGCCTGAAGCACTTTGGGCCCACGTACACGTCATCGTTTTCGTAGCGCCGAGCCTCTATGTTGGAGTTGATCCTGTGCCTTGCGTCATTCGGGGATAGGGATCGTCCCGAATATCGGCTGTGGCTGCGGTGCCTTGGAGCCGGACTTCGGCTTCTGCCACCACCTCCTCCGCCATGTCGTCCTCCTTGACCTCCTTGGGGGCCGTTGTGATAACTGTGCTATGGAGAGGGTTGTTTCCGGCTGATCGCCGGCCTCCATCCGGAGCGTCATTATTCTGGTCCCGGGGAGGTTCTTGACTATGACGAGTCCCCTGCTGGTTTGTGCCAACGTGGTTTCCGTCGTTCCCACCATGGTGAGGCTCAGCCGGACGGTTTTCATGTCTAGGAGGTGGCATTTTCTGACGATCCTCCTCCCGACGTTTCTCTTTATCTTCTCTTTTTCGGGGAGGATTCATCGGAATCAGTGCAGCGATCGCGTCTTTCTCGGCTACTGGAACGACGTTGCTCCAGTTATGTGTAGTTCTGTGGTGCTACCCCGATGATCCGGTTCTTGAATAATTATCTTCCCTGCGTTCGGGGTGACGATACTGCGCCCGATCGTAGTGGGATCTTACGTCAGCCCATGCCGGATCTGTGCGACATTGGTCGGAATCTGAGACCAGCTTTTGGCTTCCAGACAGGGCGACCTTTTGCTGCTCCAGTCCCTTATTGAGTAGCTTGATACCCAAACGTATCTCCTCTGGTCCTAGATTAGCCGATAGAATTTCGTGAGCTGCCACGGTATTTTGCACTGGTGTTGGGTAAACCAAATCTCCATTGCTATCCTTCTGTGGCTTTCCCATCTCATCTCCAAAAAGGACGGCATGGACACGTGGGAATTGGTTGTCATCTATGTGACGCTTCTGTGTCTTCTGATGTAGACGGGACATGTACTCCTTGTTCGACATGCGCTTCTTCTCCACCTCGATGTTTTTGGCTTCATCAAGGAGTTGTTGACGACGTGTTTCTAGGGCCTGGGCCCTTTCATCCAGCTCATCTATAGTAAGTTCTGCAGCTGTAGGGATAGGTGTGGTTAATGCGGCATCGATGAGTTTACGAGCACCTTCAGTGATCACGTGTCCATCCACCGATGCTTCTTTTTTCGGCTCGTGTGGGATTAGTGCTCCATCCGAGTCTTCTTCGTATTCCTCGGCAATCACCTCCTCTGCCAGAGGGTCTTTTGCCGGGGTCTTGTTTTTCTTGTTCTTCTTCTTTGCCTTCTTGGCAGCGCCGGTAGCAAAGACGGCGTTGGGTCCATTTCCTGGAGTCAAGCTCTGATCGGTACTTTCGGACATTTGGACTTCGAGATTGTCTCCAACGTCCATGTCATCCTGCATTTTGGGAGAGTGTTCCCCCGATCCTTCATCCATGGCTTCTCCATCCTCTGCAACTTTGGAGTTGTACTCCTCTTCATATTCCGCGGAGAACTTTCGGAAATCTACGGACGTCATGGATTCATCCGAAGATGCGAGAACATCAGCGTTTGTTCCAATTGCCTCCAGCACCGAGTCGGTGTTTTCTCCAGCATCGGTAGAGCCGGATCCGGATCCAACATATCCGACGAAGTGCGATGCATGCTTCCTGAGGTACCTGCGGCTTTCGCGATCAGCCATATCGAAACTTTCAATGGTTTCGATGATTGCATCTGCGCTAGCGCCTTGAAGTATCATACATCTTAGTGTGTACCTGAGGAAAGGCCTGTCTGTTCCGACATCGTCAGAGTCAGAATCAGTGTCGTTAACGTGCTCCTCCTGGATTTCGACTTCCACGGGTGGGTCGATCTGGGATCCGGCTTCTCCAGGGAGATCCACTCCAGATTCGACTTGGATCATGCGGTCTTCTTCAGGCTCGGATTTCTCCACTATCTCTGCAATTGGTGCAGGTTAGGTGGGGTTAGGGTTTTCTGAGATCTGGAACTCTGCCGCCTCCGCGGACAAAGGGGACCCAGAAGATTCTTCTGCCTCTATCATCACCGCTGCGGTGGGTTGGGCAGGTTCAGTGAAACCGATGTAAACATCGATCTCGCCAAAAGACATGATAGTATAGGCAGTCACGGCCTCCCTAGCCGGTATCCAAGTCTCGTCAAGAACAATGAGAGGGACGTCGCTGACGTAGAGGATGTGACCGACAGCGATGGTCTCGCCGATTCCGATTCTTGCAGATTCTGCTCGGAACGCAGATCCGAAGCTCACTTGCCCCACGGTGGGCGCCAACTGTCATCAGATTGAGGACAAGTACGCCATGAGGGGGTCCTCGAGGCGTGCGGGAGAGAGGGGTGTGAGACGTACGGTGTTCAGGGACAGTGAGCACACAAGTTTACCCAGGTTCGAATCCGCCGGCTTTGGACGGACCCTACTCCTGCTAGCAATCCAGTAGTACGGCAGAGCCGGAATATGGGTTACAAGGGTTTCGCCTGTGCGATGTGAGATTGTAGACTATTGAGGTTATGCCCTAAAGGCTCTCCCTAGGATGGCTTATATAGATATCTGGCCTAGGGTTTACAGGAGAGATCAATCCGGCTATGACTAAGAGTTGGTTAAAGAGTACATCTTGAACTACAAGTAACAGTATGGGCCTAAGTCGGTAAGTCTTCTGGGCCTTCCCGTAGTCGGATTGGACTCCGTCTTCTCTCTCTAACTGGGCCGCCCGTGAAGCAAAGCTCTAACCCGAAGTGGGCCACCCTAGTCAGTGAGGAACTGTGAGGATACCCGGAAAGTATATCCCCAACACCCTCCTACAAAACAAAGTTAGACGCTTCTACTTTATGTTTGCAAGTTTTACGTGGTTGATTGGGCTTCGCACAAGAACTGCTTCTTACCTATGAATCTAACCACAACGTGGATTAACTAGTTGCCGCTTTAAATTCCTTTTCAGGGTCGTCCTTTGTAAGTGCCATATCAACTAATGTCAGAGAGACAGAGACCCGCCAGCTAGTTAATATGGTACAAGGCGTACATTAGTCGTGGAACCGGTCCCACGTAAGGTTACGCGTAAGGTTGGTCTAGGCCACTTCATCCGACATTACCGCGATAGTAGCAAGTACACTTGGGAGGGAAACAATTAGAAAATCAACATCCACACAATCCACGTGTGTTCTACTCATACTAGTACATCTACACATAGATCGCTTTGATACCACTTATGGGGTTCCGTGGTAGAAAACAATAAATTTTCCTACTACGAGAACCCAAGATCTATGTATGGAGAAGTACAGTAACGAGCGGGATATGGTGATCATACCTTTGAAGACTGAGAAAGCGGGAATACGTTCCCGCACAAACGTTGTTGGTGAAGCCGGGCGTCGTAGACCTCAAGCTATAGAAGGCTTCAAGCATCCAGCACCACAATTCACTACCAGGAAATGGCTATAGGTAATCCGCACATCTATGGCGCACGTGCTAGTGGTGCCCCATGGCTAAAATAGGCGTGGCGCACTGGCCGCAGGTGCCCTACGGCTATCTACCATAATCGTGGCGCACATGCGGATGGTGCACCACGGCTGTGTGTGGGCCATCCCCCTATCGGCCATAGACCACATAGCCGTAGCGCACCCCGGTGAAGTGCGCTACAGGTGTGGCCAGTAGTCGTGGCGCACATGGCCTCCGTGCGCTACAGGCAAGATCGGGTCACCCGTACTGTTAACTAGGAAAACACGTCTGTGGCGCACTGCCGGTATGTGCGCCACGGATGTTCTTTACTTCTGTGGCGCACCCCCCCCCCCATGTGCGCCACGGATGTGCGTTCTGCTACGTCTTTTTGGCAGATACACCTTTGCACATTTGACTAGATCTCACCATCTCACACTTCACTTTCCCCTCCTTCTTTCTCCTTGGATCTCGCCCCCCTCCTCCTTCCACCTCAATTTATCCACTCTTTCACCATTTGTAGCATGTAAAACTTACCTTGGATGCTACATACATAATAGAGGAAAGCTCTCCTTCCGGCCACCATCTCTCGGTATGTTACCTCTCCTTCGAGATCTTCTCGGTCTCTCATCTTGGTAAGTTGTCTATGTAAGAGGATGTGTTTATGTGTATGGATGATATATGGTCACATATCTATGGAGAGGATCGATGCTCTCATGTGTTTGGACTCTCATATATTGGCATTGTTTTGCCAAAATGTTGATTCATTTCCATTTTGGCAAGACTTTGGCATTTCGCAAAGGTCCTAATTTTAGGATAGGTCATGCCGAAATTTTCCATCGACCATTGCATGCATGCATTGGTTCTGTGGTTGTAATAAACTTCTAATTCTACCTTGTACACCGCGCAGGCAACCATGGTACGCATAATGAGCGAAGGCATTGTGGCTAGATTTTTGAAATGCACGACGGCCGACATGATATGAAATAACATGACGGAGATAAGATGTCTGTGCAGAAGATGCAAACTCAATTGGTTGATTGACCCAGATTCCGGAAATCTGCAGGCGCACCTGCTCCGCCATGGTTTCATGGATGGCTACACTCGGTGGATAAGTGATGACGAAGACAATGAGGCCGTAAATGGGGCGGCGGAAAATGAGGAAGGCGGGCAACATGATCATCATCACGGCAAGGACGGGCGAGATGAAGAAGAGTCTCCTGGAGATGGTGAAGGTGCGGAAGCAGACCAGGATGATGATGATCTAAATGCCGGAGCAGACGATGGAACAACGTCAGGCTGGGTGCAAGACCCTTATGTTCAAGAACTACTTCTCAAGCAAACGAGTAACGCCAGGGCTGCCGCTAGAGAGAAATCCAAGCTTGCGCAACTTGAGAAAGACGCGGTTACTCCATTGTATGAAGGATGCAAGCCCGATGATACCCGGTTGAATGTAACGCTCAAGGCTATGGAGATGAAGGCAAAACACAAATGGACCGACGCAAGCTTCGACGATATGATGGCATTTTGGCACGATCGTCTCCCGGAGGGGAACACGTGTCCAACTAGTATCGAGGACGCCAAGAAAATCGTGTGTCCTCTTGATCTACCGCACATTAGATACCACATCTGCATCAACGATTGCATCATTTATTGGGGCGAGGACGCGGAGAAAACCACATGCCCGGTGTGCGGCGTTAGTCGATACAAGAAAGGGAAGAAAGCTCCTCGAAAAGTGGTATGGTACTTTCCTATCACTCCTCGTCTGCAACGCTATTTCGCAGACCCTAAGGAAGCAAATCTCATGCACTGGCATGTGGAAAGAAAGAAGCCAGCAGATGATGATGACCCTGAAAAGGACGAGCTGCTGACACACCCTTCAGATGGTAGCCAGTGGAAAGCATTAGACCTCGAATTCCCTGAATTCGGTGGAGATTCGAGAAACATCAGGCTAGGTGCAAGCACCGATGGACTCAATCCGTTCAGTAGCCAGAGCAGCACGCACAACACTTGGCCCGTGTTTGTATGGATGTACAAGCTCCCTCCCTGGTTGTGCATGAAAAAGAATTACATACAAATGAGTATGCTAATTCAAGGGCCAAAACAACCTGGTACCGACATCAATCTATATCTCGGGCTGTTGAAAGAGGAGCTAGCCAGGTTATGGGAATCTAGAGCCAATACGTATGACGCTGTCGCACAATATTATTTCACTATGAGAGCCACGTTGGTCACTACGGTGCAAGACTATCCAGGTTGTGGATTTTTCTCGGGGCAGGTTATCCAAGGATTCTACGCATGCGTTAGGTGCATGGATAACACGACCTATCTCCAACTAGAGAAAGATCCAGGGTCTTCGAAAACCGTGTTCATGGGGCACCGTAGATGGCTTGGAAAGAATGATGCATGGAGAAAACATGGAGATCTGTTCAATGGAAAATCCGAGACCCGAGGAACCCCAGAGCGGAGGAGCAGTGAAGAAGTGGATGAATTGCTGAAAAACTGGAAAGAGTGTACTAAACCGGGAAAGAAACGAAAGAGGCAGCAAGACAAGCCGTTGATGAAGGTATGGAAAACAAGGTCTGTTTTCTGGGAGTTGCCATACTGGAAGTTTCTCCGCACGCCTCATAGCCTTGACATCATGCATATCACGAAGAACGTGTGCGAGAGTCTAGTCGCAACCCTAATCAACATGCCAGATAGGACGAAAGTTGGTCCTAAAGCAAGGAATGACTTGATATTCATGGACATCCGGAAGGATCTTCACGGAGGACGCCCTACTCCTGATGATCAGGAAGATGACGATGATCATCAGTCGGAGGCGACACAACAAGGTCGTAGAAAGGGTAAAAAGGTCAAGAAGAACGAATATTACTGCCCCCCCTTCGTGCTTCACACTAAGCCAGGATGAGATCAAACAGTTTTTCAAGTGCCTTCTAGGAGTCAAATTTCCTTACGGCTACGCTGGCAAGATAAGCAGGTACCTAGATGAGGCTAAGCAGAGGTTTAGTGGGATGAAGTCTCACGACTGTGCCTTGCTAATGACGCAGATACTTCCGGTTGCACTACAAGGTATAATGGACGAGCATGTCCGAGAAACATTGTTTGGGCTCTGCAAGTTTTTCGACGTCGTCTCTCGAAAGTCAATTGGCGTGAAACAGCTCGGGAGGCTACAAGAGGAGATCAACGACTACACATTCTACACGGAGGAAAAGGACAACAAGTGTGACTATCAGAACTCAGGCGTAACATCGGAATTCTACACCGATGACAACGTGAAGGAAAGATTTTACGGAAGGATTGAGGAGATCTGGGAGCTCGACTACTGTGGAGAAAAGGTGCCGATGTTCCGTGTCAGATGGGCCAAGAGCGTCGAAAGAGAAGACCAGTATTTCACAACCATGTTAATACCCAAAGCAGCCAAATCCAAGGCCACCGGTGCGCACGTCGCCGCGAAAAATGAACCGTGGTTACCGGCTAGCAAAGTGGACCAATGTTTTTTTTATTACTGACCCGACAAAGCCTAGCCGTGTTGTCATGAGGAGAGGAAAAATAAACATCATCGGAATAGATGGAGTCGCCAACGAGCAAGACTTCGACCTGTACGGTGATCCAAAGATTGAAGATGACGACGACTACGATGAAAAAACATACATTACAAAAAGAAAAAGGACAACCTTACCCAAAAAAGGTAGCCCGTTCGAGCGAAGAAACATAAAAGTGCCAGGGCTAAATTATTCAACCGCGACAAAGAAGGGAAAAAAGATTGTAAAACGCTAGCTCAAAAAAGATTGTATTGATGCATATGGATGGCATATTATTAATGGACACATTATTATTTAATTTCTTTCTACTTTGAATCACTTTTGTACCACTTTTGATGATATATATGTACCATTTTTGTCATATAAAACATATAATATATATTTTATATAGTTTACATAATTTTTGGGATATTTTTTAACATTTTAAAGTAGTTTTAAAATAAAAACAAAAAATGGGGGCACCAGGGTTCGAACCTGGGTGCTCCAGGTTTGTGAGCGTAAATAGCTAGGGCGGAACCAGTGGGATATGCAAGTGCTAGTGTCAACTAACGGGGCGGCAGCTATTTGTTTGACTTGTCACGACATTTAGCCGTAGTGCGCCCTTACCTAGTGCGCTACGGTTACCTGTAGCGCACTAGGTAAGGGTGCGCTACGGCTAAGTGTCATGACAAGTCTGTTGTGCTGCGCACAGTCATCTCCCATCTCCCATCTCGCTCCCATCTCCCATCTATCCTCCGCCGCTCGATCCGCCGCCTCCGCCGCTCGCTCGCTGCCTGCCGAGGAGGAGGAGGAGAGGAGGCCGCCGCATCCGTGGAGGAGGAGAGGAGGCCACCGCGTCCGAGGAGAAGGAGAGGAGGTTGCCACGTCCGTGGAGGAGGAGAGGAGGCCGCCGCGTCCGAGGAGGAGGAGAGGAGGCCGCCGCTCGTCCGTGGAGGAGGAGAGGAGGCCACCGCGTCCGAGGAGGAGGAGAGGAGGGCGACGCGTCCGTGGAGGAGGAGAGGAGGCCGCCACGTCCGAGGAGGAGGAGAGGAGGCCGCCACGCGTCTGTGGAGGAGCTCCGTCTGTGCTCTTCATCGTCGTCGTCTTTGAGGTGAGCGTCCCCTCTCCCCTCTCTCCCTCTCTCGCCTCTCTAGGGTTTCCTCCTCCGAGCACATGAACCCTAGCTTGATTCAGTGATAGATTCCGAAAATTTCAACCCTAATTAGGGTTTCCTCCTCCGAGCACATGACCTAGAACACATAATGCAGTGATAGTGTTTAGGGTTCAGTCATTCAGTGACCCTAATTTCAACCCTAATCAGTGATAGTGTTTAGGGTTCAGTCATTTAGTATTATATAATGCAGTATTATATAATGCAGTTCTGTTTGTATGATCATATAATGCTGTATTATATATCATCATGCAGAATTATATAATGCAGTATTATATAACGCAGTATTAAGTAAAGTTCTATTTGTATGATCATATAATCAGTATTATATAATCTTGAAAAATAGCTTCAGGATAATTTGTGCAAGTGGAGTTACTAATTTTTTGCTATGCCACTTATTGATTATGGTTGGAATGATTCCCACCTAGTATGTATAAAATGTTGGGATGTACCACATGTGTTTGGAAAAAATCCTGATCTGTTTTAGGGGCTACAAGTCTATGACTTAGTTTTGATGTTGTCGTGTTAGCAATGGTTGATTAATTTGAGTGATGAACTATATCGAAGGTAATTAGCAATCTCATTGCTTACTTTCTAGGTATGTTTGCTCATGGCCATTGGTTTTAGCTCTTGGCTAGATTTCTGTACATGAGAGAAATGATATGGTGTGCAATTGCAATGTATATGTATGAAGGATCATTTGTTGAATTGTAGTATGCTTAGAACACATGTGAGTATTATATGAACCAGTTTTTTATCGATTTTATTAAACTAGCACTTCATACATACTTTGAATTCTATTTGAAGCTGTGTCTGTTCTAAATGTGCATATTTACAGTGATTCTTGTTGAAAGAAAAGATAATATGTCAATATCTTTTTGTTCATGGTCAGGTTTCCTGAATAAAGTACTCCTAAGATGTATTCTTATGCTGGTGCTTGTATGAAATGAGTTCCGATTTTCGTCGAAATGTTGATTAACTTCCGTTTCGGCAGAAATCGGGCACTCCTAGTTTAACAAAAATGAGCAATGGTCATGCCGGATTTTTCCGCGCACTTTACTAACCATTATTTGCCTTTTATTAGTGCAAACATGTGTGACAACGACGAGGCTGGATCTTCTCAGCGTATCAATGCTGAAGGAGAAGTGAGACCTCAAAACAGACCCTTGTCATTCTGGGAGGAGGTCGAGCGGCTAGAAAGAATGACAGAGGGTGATGAAGAATACAACCCTTCCGAGAGCGACGCCGATGAGATGGAAGACGCGGAAGAAGAAGAAGCGGCCGAAGGAACGGCGGATGATGAAATCACTGATGGCGGCGAGGGCACAACAAGTGGTAGTAATCCGCCTAAGAAGAAGAAGGAAAGGCGCCCGAACACGGTCGGCACCGTCAGAGACGAAATTACCGAAGTGAGCCCAAAAGGGGTTCCTTTGGCGCCCGACCATGTGGTCAAAGGGTACGGTGGGCAAGTGGCGGCTATCACCCGGACCACCATCTCGATCAACACCGAGAATCTTTGGCATAAAGATAATGGTCATTTGCGCAAACTCCTCTTCGAGAAGCTGCACGCAAGATACAAGTTCCCCCTTCAGTATCGGAACATAGATTATCATGGGAATGAAGTAAATAAATCCGCCCTCACGAGGAGGAGCACCGCCCTGGCCAGCTGGAGAACCCGGTTAAGAAGAAGATATTTAAAGAAGAGAAAAGTCTCGAGGAGATCCAGAAGATTGACCCACAGATCACCGAAGATCAATTCCAGGAGTTCAAGGCCAAGTGCACCTCCGAAGCAGCCAAGGCCTCGAGTAAGTGGGGAAAGGAATTGCAGGAGATGAATATAGGTCACCACCATCTTGGATCTGGTGGTTACAGAGCTGCGGAGCCCAAATGGGATAAGGAGGACGACGAGTATAGAGCTAAGGGGATACCTAACCCCTTTTCAAAATTTGAAAACAAGCAGCTTCGAAACTTCATCAGGGCTCATTACCATGTGGACCCCAAAACCAAAGAACTCACCGCGGAAACTAAGGTGAAGGACTTCGAGGTTCTTGCGGTAAGTAATTTAATTACCGCGGATCAAGTCGATTACATTATAATCGATCAAGTCGAATTTCTAAACGGTTCACGTTACTTCTTCTGTAGGACGAGGAAATTGCTAGTCAGGGATCGCATGGTTCCTCATCCCACGGGTCGATGGCGGCCACCCGGTGGGATAACCCTTTTAATAGGGCGATGAATCGGGCCAAGAAAATCACGCCGGTTACAAAGAAGCCATCGTCAGCTGGCCGTCTGGCCGGCTTCGGGGCTAAGAATTGGGTGGATCATTTTGGTCCACCCCCGAGGACGCGTGTGGATGGAAGGAGCGACGAGGAAAACTGCGAGGTTCAGGAACTTAAGGAACAAGTGGCGCGGATCCCGCAGATCGTCCAAGACAACCTGGCAATCACCCTCACCTCCATCCTGCCTACCTTGGTGGAGTCAATAGCGAACTGGAGTGCGGGTGGTCGACAAGGGTCGTGCCCGATTCCAAGCATGGTCAGTAGCCACTCAAACAATGCGGCGCCGATGATCCCGGTGAATTATGTGTTCGTGACTACGCCTGCTAGCACGACGGCGCCAGAAGCATTGGTGACTCCGCCTGCTAGCACGGCGGCGCCAGAAGCATTCGTGACTCCCCCTGCCATCACCACGGCGCCGGAGCTTAATGCAACCGATAGGGAGAATACATCGGCGGCTGGCATCGTGCCATCAAGCAGCCCCTCCATCTCTTGCACGCCCGTCGTCGTATGCGGTGCCTCGACATTAGCCGAGCTCGACGCCATCACGGTAAACCAAATAGTTTACCGCCTTGCCATTTATTACTCTTATGGGTATCTTTTTAATGCCATACATGTTGTTCGCAGACGGATGTTCCATGCACTCTCTTAAGCTTCGTGAACAACGAGTTGAGGGATGTTGCCAAGGGTACCATCATTCAACCCTTGCACCGCACGTTCCACTCAAAGCCGATGCCAGATAGCGTGCATAGGGTTAAAATTATCCGGGTGTTAAGGGGCTGCGATGACCTGGAACCTCCCATTCAACCCCCAGGAGCGGATGAAGAAGATCCGGCTGTCCTCAGAAGTTGCTTCGGCTTAGTCCTGCTATGGCCAAAGAGCATGATTCGTTTAGGGACGGCTGAGGCCATCACCCCACAGACAACAACACTGTCTGTCGTGTCAGCGCCAAGCCATGGCAAGACCCCCACACCGTCACCTCCACGCGATTGTTCGGCTGGTCATATTGACATGACCATGGCGCAGGATCCGACCGAGGATGACAAAGATTACTTTGATGATTTCATCAACACTAATCTTTTCCCCGGCGACCTAAACAAAGACCCAGTTGGTGGCCCCGCAGAGAAAGCCACTTGCAACAAACGTATCTTTGGTTCTCAGGAGACGCCTCCAGCTTGCACCTTCACCGAGCCAGCGGATACATCTAGCCGGCCCTTTGTTCTAAGCCTTGACACACTACATAGGGCGATCAATGCTCAGATTGCGGTGCCTACCCACTTCCCAAAAGGCAAGAAGACCAGGAAAAGAAAATCTCGCAGCTCGAGCCAGCCGGTGGTGTCAACTGCGAATCCGATCAGGTTTCAGGACGGGCCACCAAGACCAAAGGGTATTATGTGGAGGATGCATGTGGCGGGTGAGCCCATGCTAACTAAGAAATTGATCAGGCTCGCCACTTCAGAAATGAGGAGTGTGCATGACGGTGTGCTGACGATAGAGAGACGCCTTCTTGCGGAGAAAGATCCCTCGCAACCGGTATTCGTGGTTGAGGTGCCACGAGGCTTGGGCTTCGTTGATAATGTCCCCACGGATCTGTTCTTCCTGCAGTTTGACGACATCTTCAATATGTTCCACCTGTATCCGCTGCACTATACCATGGTACGCCTATTTTCTCTCAGCCTGGCCATTCAGATCAGTAGAGAGAACACCCCGGGCATCGCTATAGTGGACCCCTACTACATGCGTGATGGCTGCTTGGGAAGCGCCATTGAACGGCGATTCGTGGCCTCGTACCTCCAAGGCATCTTGGTGGCGAACAAGACAAAGGAATACATTCTCGTGCCTTTCTTTCCCGAGTAAGTCATTATTCACTCGCCGCCATAACATGCTTGATTAGATTTTCATCATTCTTTTTCCAACACATTCCGTTTGAATTGTTTTGCGCAGAGATCAACACTGCACACTCATCTGCTTGTCGCCGAAACATTCGCAAGCCACGTATTTCGACTCAGGGAGTCAAGAGAAGAAGAAAAACTACGACAAGATCAAGGAAGTTCTGGATGATGCTCTCACCGGCTATGCCTCAGCGGAAGGCGCCACCTTCGTGCGTAAGAAGCTCAAGTTTGGCAGGCACATCTTCACCCATGTGACGGAATTCCCCTGCGTGAAGCAGCCGGCAGGCAATCAGAAGGAAGCCTACTATGCACTCCATCACATGACGGCGTTCCTACTAGAGCAACAGAATTCTACGCTGCCAGATCATCTCAAATGGTGGGCCGAAGTCAAGTCCAGGATCAATGATTCAGATATTAGACAAGAGATGTATCGCATCCAGCAACAGTTTGGGGCAATCATCAGCCATGATGTCATGACTTCAGGGGGGGTCTTCTACGGAGGCAATCCCCCGAATAACCGTGACGTAGTAGATCGCCTAAAGATGCAGGGTGACTATAGGGCGTTCATGACGAAACAAGGCGTCCTCCCGTTCCCTGAGCCGAGCCAGAAGTCTTGATGTGTTGGTCTAGTTGTAGTTCTTTATCCCCACGTGTACTTGTGTGTGTCGACATGTACATGCTACTACTTGGTATTTTTTGCTTACTTTGTTACCTTATTTGATAAGTATATCTTTATATGCGACTTTTACTTGTTTTTTCACCATCATTTAATTATTATTGCCAACTTTTAGATGACGTGGTACGTCGTGTACAAGGGACGGGTTCCTGGAGTCTATGATGATTGGAAAGACTGCCGGAGACAGGTGCACCATTTCAGCAGCAATAGCTACAAAGGGTACAATACTATGGCGGAGGCGGAAGCTAGATACGAGCGCTATCTAGCGGGAGTTAGGACGAGGAACCGGATGAAGACCTATACCTTCGTCGTGGTGATGGTTATTGTCCTTGGTTGTCTGTCATGCATGTTCCTACTTTAGATGTCTAGGCGAGCTTCCACGAGCTCTAACTTGGTTGAGACATGTATTTATGTCATCACTAGCTACTTTGTAACTTGATCGAAATAATATAACTTATATTGTGTATTTATGTATGTGACTTATCTATATGTATTTGTTTCTATCTTGTCTGTGTATTTATTTATGTATTGTATATCTGTGTATTTATTTCTGTACTGTATATATGTGTATATCAGCTGTATTGTATATAATCTGTATTGAATATCATCTGTATTGAGTATTTTTTTTTTGTTTTTTGAAAAGCTAAGCCATGGCACACATATACGTTGTTAGTGGCGCACCACGTTGGTGGCGCACCTGGTCAGCTACTAGTAGCGCACTACATCATGCGCCACAGGAATAACCGTAGTGGCGCACCAGCCAGTGCGCTACTACTAACTACATACTAGCTACGCACTTGTCATGCGCCACAGGAAAAATAGTGGTAGCGCACTGTGTTGTGCGCCACTACTATGTCGAGATTCCTGTAGCGCACCCGGCAGTGCGCTACGGGCACTTTTTAGCCGTAGCGTAGAAGTCGTGGCGCATCCCTAGTGTGCCACAGAAGGGGAAAATAGGTGCGCCACGGATTAGCTTTTTTCTAGTAGTGATTGGTGATGCCTCATCGAGCTTTATAGGCCTTCGGTGTAAAGGACGTCTCCCAAGACCCGGTCCAGCAAGGCAGTGGAAGAAGAAGATCCAAACCGATTCCAGTGACACGACGACGTACGCTAGGTGGAGAAACCTCTACCTTGAGTAGCATGTTCCTAACTTGGGAACAATGTTTGAGAGGGACAGAGGGAGGGAGAGAGAGAATGGCTAATGCCAATTGATTGATGGATGGAGAAATTGGGGTGAATGCCTCCCCTATATATAGGAAAAACCTGACTACTCCCACCCTCCAAGTCCCGGACTGGGACTATTGCTTGGGAGAGGTGGGAGGAGGATGCACCGACGATAGGGATGGGACCCACCCGCCTACCCAAGCCCACCAAGGGGTGGCCAGCAAGGTGGGAGCCTCCCCACCCTGGCCGCATGGCCCTAGGGCCCTTGGACCTTCCCTCTTGGGCCCTCTTCCCTCTTAGGGAAGGCTAATGTGGGGTTTTTCTTTTTTCCTTTTAATTAAATAATTTCCATCTTTAATATTAATTCATATATAATTATGAAATACATTATTTAATTTCTCATTGTTCAAAATACCTTTTGAACGGACTCCGAACACTTCGGTATTCTCTCCAGAACCATTCTCTATCGGTATTAGATTAACTCGCAACGTCGATTAACCTTTAGCGTGACACCCTTACAGTTTAGGAATGTGGTACTAAGGGGATCACTCCCTGATCATTGATCATCAGCAGTATCTGGAAATACATGATGATCCCTACTCATTCCATGACACAATGTTGTTCGCTTGAACCTTCCAAACGTCGAGTCTTATCCCCTTTGCACAATTGTACCTGGTTTGTCCGAGACCTAATCTCATCTATCTCATACAGTTTAATCTTGTTACTGGCAAACACTTTTAATCATTCCTATGATAACACATCCCTGTGACCTAGTCACATGCTTGCAAGATCATTGATGTGGTCTCACCGAGTGGGCCTGCAGTATCTATCCGTCGCTCGGATAGGCAAATCCCAATCTTGATCACACGCCTCAACCATTCCTCTAGAATCCTTGAAACACACCTTTATAGCCACTCATTTATGGTCATGGTGGTTGATGTGATCAAAGTAGTCGTGAGAGATAGTGATTAAACATGATCTCACGGTCAAAGGATTAAGTTACTACACTTTGCTAGATATCGCAATGTTGAACTTTGTGACTAGATCACGTTGCAACTCTACATTCGGGTGTGTCCATCACTTCATTAAGTGACCTCGTTATCAAGTGACTGTTTTATGTTAAGTCCTTGATCGGGAAACCTTGATCATCATCTACCCAACGAACTAGTACTAGAGGATACTAGGGACCTGGTTGCTTATATAGCACACATGTATTTATGTTTCCGCTAAATACAGTTATAGCATGATACAAAACTAGTATGAACACATAGAGATATAATAATAAAACACTTAATTTATTAGCCTCTAGGGCATATCTCTTTTAGAGGTTGTCGTAACAAGGTGGGTTTCGGTCATCGAGAGGCAAGACATCAAGCTCGGCCTCATCAAGGCCAATGTGGTGGTGAAGAAGAGGAGGTCGGACTTGGCAATCCTGATGGTCGACATAAGGGACATGGATGACGAGGTGAAGGAGTGGTGTGTTGATCAGCGCATCTTGATCCTGTCCGGGAGCCAGGTGACACCGACTGTCAACCAAGAAAGCACCCCGGGTCCAGCGACTGCGACCCCGGGCATGATCAGCACCTACACCGGCACCCCCACTCCAGCGACTGTGACCCCGACCCTAATCGGCACCCGGGCCAGCACCACTATTCCACTGTTGGCTTCCTCAGAGGTGCCTCGTACCGTGGCGGATGATCTCGACGTTTGATTTCTATTCGCATGTTTATTTTGATTGCTAGACTTCCATTGCGGAGACTTGAGGTGACTTATTCGTCGAGACTATGATGTATACGGTGGCGGCAAAACTTTGTTTGTTTAATTTCCGACGACTTTGAATGTTTATCAAAAAATTTGGGGCCGCTGGGAACCGGTGACCCCCAATCGGAGGTACATGCGCTGGTGCCCCCATAAGGCCAACCACTGAACGCCGTATGGGGGGGCGAGTGGTGATACTCTAAGTTTTCTTAGGCACATTGTTTTGGCAGCAGTCATCTTGCTCTTAGGCCTCCACAATGTAATCATCTCCAACAGTGAAAAAAACTGAAATTCGAAATGCTAGTTTAGGATGCATTCAAACCTAGATCGCTAACAAAAATTCATGTCACTGTGCAGACACACATGAGAAAGATTCAGATTCAAAACTTAAAGGGGCAAACGCATACTCCAACTCCCCATGCCCCCGCATTGCCTCTCGGTTGTGGTGGACCCACCGATGTCTCCCCTTCCTCTCCATCACCAGATGAAGGGGTTGGGAAAAGCCCATGATCGGAAAGTGGCGGCAGGGCCTAGGCTCTTCTCGCCCTTGGGCCTTGGCCCACTCGAAGGGCAGCATTGCATAGCGGGCACAATCCTGTGGGCTCAGCACCGTAGCTAGTGGTGGTGCTCGTAGCGGGATGTTGCGGGTTGCTGGATCGGCTACTCTGAGCGCTAGGCTACAGGCTGTCGGGGATGAAGGTCCCAGATGGGCTCACTTAGGCTCATATGGGCTCACTTAGGCTTAGATGGTCTCGTGCAGGCCTTCCCCTGACCGCGTTCTATGGAGGGCTTCCATGGTGGTCCTGTTCCTGTTGCGGTAGTGCCGGGAGTTGTTGCTCTAGTGGCGGCAACGACCCAGTTTGACTCGATCAGACCGTCTCGGTCTTGCCCTAGCGTTTTGGGTGGCTGCTATGGTGGTATGGTGGACTTCGTACTCCTCTGTCAGCAACAAGTTGCTTCCTGCAGTGGTGGTTCTAGCCGACAACTTTCTCTATCTCACTGGAGGGTGATGCGGTGATCCTGCATACCACTGCATGTTGTAGTATGCTAGTCATCACTTTCATCAATATTATCCCTCGGAGTGGTACAACAGAAATATTGCGGGTCCAAAACAATGACTATACTTAGCTCATTACAAAAGATCTATAAAGCCTCCTCACTATAGTGCGTGGAAATCTTAACAAAAAAACTATAAATAATACCTCGTAGACTAATCCAAGATTAAGTCTACTTTTATTCTATTAGATTTTCGATTACTACTAAAGAATTCTAGAATTAAACTTATATCTATGTGTGTCTCTGTTTCCACCATGATGGATATAGTTGTTCACTCCATTGTCTTCACCCGGTAGCTTTAATAGTTTCTAGTAGTTCTCTGCTGCAACTTATTGAGTTTGATGATGATGTATTAAGTAACTCTGAAATCTAGCAAGGGTTAAGAAGATAGAGTTGAGTATGAGCATACTCAGCAAGTTCACTAAAAGGATTGTCTGATGCATTATCTACAACCTCGGACCATAGGTCCTACTCTATGCAAGTTTTTTGTAAACATTTCTACAAAATGTTGCTTTTATTTTCAAAAACCATGTTCGTCAGCCTTCATAGGTTTACTAGAAACTTCAAGGAGTTTCTTTTATCGTGTTCATAGTTCCATCCTGGAACAAGGAGTAACATGTCACAATTTATATACTATATAGAGGTATGTTGCTTTACCCACAAGAGATATTAGCTTTGTTGCACAATCGGGTCATGAATCCGACTATAATTCCCCAAGAGATCTTAAACTGGTATAAGGACCAGTCTAAGGTCCAAGCCAATCACTGCTCTTCTTCGCAACCTCTCATGCCCACCCTTTCCTATAAGAATAACTACCCCTGGTATTCCCCAGATGGGCAGACAACCTCCGGTAACCCCTTACAGACCATCACAGACACCAATACCGTGAAACATTATGGGGTTCCACCTATGTGGATGTAGCCCCTTTACATACAACTTACGGTACGGTAATCCATCATCGTGCGAAAGGAAGAAGATCCATATGACTTTCCCATCCCATTATAGATCGTATGGTTAACGTGTAATATATGATGCTAGAATCACTAGCGACATTGGTTATTAAGTCCTAGATGATACATTACCATGGAAATGAAACCTCCACCAACCACATACCATACCATGGTTCCATTACCATCCATAATAGATTACCACCACTCGAGCTGGTAATCAACAAGTCATATTATTAAGAAAATAATATTTTGTATCTCCTTTTCAAAATGTAGGTGATATCAATAGTAGATTGCAAATACTTGATATAACATAACCAAAGGACATGAGCAAGTATGAACTTGCCTTTTTGACTACAAGATTATGCAGCTAAGGTCTTCTAATAGATATAAACTCCAAAATCTTAAATAGCATCATTGTTCCTGTAAGGACTAATGTTTAAAGAAGCAATATGCTATTAAGCATACGGTATGATATGCAGTAGTGATAAACCCTTAAACCCTACAATAAACTTTAATGATTTAATGGTAGTTGAGTTATGATACCTTCTTAGGATTTATTGCACTTTTACTTTGGTTTTTCATGCTTCTTATTGGGTTGTTAGGTCGTAATGAGTGTTTTAAATAGAAAACACACCATTGAATAACACATAATTTGGTGGTTGATTATTGACTCACCATATAAAAATGTGTATCCCCTTTCAAAGGGCATGGATGCCCCCATGTGTGGTTTTGGTAATTAATGACAAACTCTATGGACTAATGTGTAAATTGAGTTTCACTTGTAGGTTTGTCCATTGGCATCGCTTGGACCATGTGTTGGTCTCAAGGTTGAAAACGTAGAAGCAATTTCCAAGGGCTTTATGCCTACTCGAATCAAGTAGAAGAAGAAGATCAAGTATGTCTTGAAGAAGAAGAAGAAGAAGAAGAACAAGATGGAGTTCCTCATGGCTATCTTCAAGACATCATCAAGAATTTAAGTGCAAGCTCAAGATGCATCATCTCTAGAAGATCTCATGCTTGAAGCTTGTCATCCTCGGCAATCATGGAATTGTGAAGACAATTTCAAAGAAGAGGCTTCCCCATGTAGTATGGGGGAGCATTTCTCAAGTCTTCATCAGGCAAGAGCAAGCAAGTGCAATCAACAAAGGCGATCCATCTTGAGAAGGACAAGACGGTCTACATCAAGCTCAATTGGAATGCTCAAGGCAAAGATATGATCTTGATAGGTTTTCTATTTTACCAGTATCTTGTAGTGTTGGGAGACCGGGTTTAGGATAGATAGTCGTACTATCAAGAAGGGCTCTCGAGTGGGTGACTCGTTCATATCTTTTGGAGAGAGCTCAACCCTTTGCATACATAGAATCACCTTTCTTGGTTGTTGTTTGGTTCTTGTCCATGTGAGGATCTAGAGCTTGTGGTTATCTTCATAACAAGCTTTAGTTCGTCAAAAATGGATTTCTCTTGCATATCTTATTGTGTTTTTAATCTTGCGGGTTTTCCAGCTCCACACCTTGGGAGGTATCTCACATATAAATTCATGGTATTTTCTACCTTGGTGATACCCAATATTTTGAGAGTTTTGTTGGATTCTACATGTCGTTATCTTTCCAACAAAATTGGTTTCATCTCGTTTGGAGTTTGAATGCAAAAGTTATGGCTATTTTGGTTCTGGAGTTTTCGCCTGACCGGAAGTTCCGGCCTCCACCTGTAGTACCGCTAGGGCACTTGCCACCGGTAGTACCGGTGTTAATTCTGGACCAACTTCCAGTAACCCAATTTCGATTCAGTACCTTCTCTGTATTGGTGAGTTCTATTTGTCAGATTTTTTATCAGAATCTTGGGTGGTAGTACCGACCCAGGCGGTAGTACCGGTGACCACTGGTAGTACCGGCCGTACTCACTTTTCTATCTTTCATTTTGCCATTTTGTAACCATTGTAAGGGAGCCGGTGGTAGTACCGTTGACCCAGCGGTACTACTGGCTGTGCATGAAAATGTGCATAACGGGCAGATCAGGGAGCCCTTTAAAAGGAGCTCCCCTTCCCCTTCGGGGAAAATGAGCTTTTCTTTGTTTTTGCCCTTCTCTCTCTCCTCCATTATTGACCTTGAAGAGCTTGCCCTCTCCCCTTCTCCCTCCTATGATTCTTGCATCTTTTTGAGGGATTTGAGAGAGGAGATCTAGATATACAACCCCACCAAACCAAATCCCTTCTCTGTGAAGGAATCCTTGGGATCTAGATCTTGGAGAGTTTTGTGTTCTCCTCTTGTGTTCTTCCTCTCTTATTCCCCCAATAGATTTTGTAGCTTTGGTGGAATTTTAGAGTGAAGGACTTGCCTCTTACATTTGGTGAATAGGTTTGAGTTCTCCTCGGAGATTCGGCGAGTTCAAGCTCTTGGGCTTGTTTCTCTTGGGTTCCTGGAACCCTAGACAATTGTGTGGAGGTGTGGTGTGTTATTGGGGCCTCCAATTGAGTTATGGAGATTCCTCAAGCTTGTTGGCCTATTGTGGCATTGTGGAGCCATTGTGGCATTTCTTGGGAGCCCTCCAATTGAGTTGTGGAGATTGCCCCAAGCCTTGTACGGGTTTGGTGAGCGCCCTCAAGTGTCCCATAGTGGAACATAGAGTGAGACTTTTGTGGCATCGATGAGTTACGTGGCTTCGCATCCCGGGTAAGGACTTGTGTGGTGTTGGGTGAGAATCGAGCCACCACACCTCGAGGTGAGACATTTGTGGCGTTCGAAGTACATTGCGCCCCGGCACCTCTCCAACGGAGATGTAGCTTATTTGGAAGTGAACTTTAGGAAACAAATCATCGTCTCCACGTCCATCGGTTATCTCTCAACCGAGCCCTTTACTTATGCAATTTACTTTGTGATAGCCATCATGCTTGAAGTATTATATCTTTATATCACCCTCTTGCTTGTCTTGCTTAGCATAGGTTGTGGGTGCACTTAGTGAACCTAGCGAATATAAGTTTTGTCTTGATAAATTAAACGTTAAGTTTGATTCCGTATTTATTAGAGCCTAAACCATAATAATTTTAAAATGCCTATTCGCCCCCCTCTAGGCGATGTCCGTTTCCCTTTCACCCTTTAAGACTTGAAAGGGTAATTCAAAGGTATTTATAATGTACTTTAAGAGAATAACTTTTGTAGAAAGTTGTAGCATCCCAATTGTCTAACAATTGTAATGCTACATGGTTTAATAATATAATGGCTACTTCCTACATATAATTGTTGCATCATAATTATATCATGCTCATGTCATCATTCCACCTTGCATTTGAGCGTCATATAAAACCCTTTTGATTTGGTTCTTCTCTCATATGCATTATTAATTGTACTTGGCTCTTGATATATTGTATTTGGTTCTTGATAAATGCTTGATGCCCAAGTTGAGTGGGGGCACATCTTTTATTCCACTCCACCACCTTTCTTTGTCACCACCTTATAATTCCACCATCCTAATTACCCATGAGCTTGTATTTTTCCTTTGATATTTATTCTAGCTCATGTGGCTGGGATGGATCCAATTCTATTTTCTTTAGTTTGGCTCTACTCCATATTCTGGGGATGCATGTATATAATGCCATGTTGCATTAGTATTGTTTTCACAAAATTAACACATGGCATTTAATGCTCATGCATGGGCCATGCAAAGCTCCACATCTCTTCTCTTTTGAGTTTTGCCTTTGTTTTAAAGTGGGATTTGTCTTGTGCTTACATCCTAAGTGTTCTTGATCTCTTGTTGAGCACCACCTTTATCTCTCTTCTACCACCACCATGTGTGCACCAAAACCCTAAACTTTTCTCTATATATTTTCCACCCTCATCTTGACCCATTAGACATGGATGTGGATTGCTTGTCACAAATAAAGGCCCTACATCTTCCCTTCTTCTCATCATCTATTTTTGCTTGATCTTAAGAACAAAAACCCTAACACCTCTCTTTTCTCTCTAACCCTAGTTCTAGTCTAAACCCTAACCCTTAACCTCACCTCACCTCCCTCCTCTCACCATGCCAAGGCTTCCCTCTCCCTGTCATGCAGGCCCCACCCCAGCTAACCTCCTACCCCAACCATAGCATCAGCCATAACCCGAAACATCTACTCCCTCCTAATCTAGCTCTACCCGAGCCTCTCCTTCCTCTCTCCCTTTCTCTATGCCATGCTGGCCCCAGCCCGCACCTGCCCCGCCTTGACCTCTTCCTGGCCACCTGCCATGCCCCTGCCCTGCCCAAGCCGAGCCCAACTCGAGCACGTAGAGGAGAGGAGGAAAAGGTGGCCGAACCCACCTTTATCCCTAACCCGCTCCCCCATGGCATGCCCCTCCCTCTCCCTCGCTTCAGCCACCTCCCCACGTCTCTGCCTCGCCAGATCTACCCAGGCCACGCCCTTCCTCCCCAGTTACACCCCGGCTTCCTTTTATCCTTCCACTCCGGCGTACACCACCGGCCTCCACCTCCCCTTCCCGTACAAGCCGGTGGCGTAGCGAACGTGGTTGTCGGGGAAGACCGTAGCCGTCTTCTGCGTCGCCCAGTACACGCCAACGAGGAGGGGGAGAACCAGGACCACCAGAACCATCGCCGCCCACCGAAACCCTAGCGCCGCCGTTCGTCGGCTCCGTCGACGATCTGCTGCGCCTCGCCCCGATCCGCCGCCGTCAATCTCCCTGCGGTGAGTCCCTCTCCCGCCTAGACACCCTCTGCCTCGCCATAGAACCCTAGCCGCGACAGGCGTTTCGCCGAGCACTCTCAGTGCGCCGTGGCCGTGAGCGCCTGCACGTCGCCGCGTCGCGCAGCGACCTATCTAGCGCTCGTTCGTCCTCCTGTCACCATCCTGTTCCCAGCCACACTGGTTACCACCCTCAACGCGGGCGCCCCGCGACGCGGGTTCGATCCCCCGCGCCGCGCCGCGCCGTGCGGTCGAACACGGCTCTGTCGCTCGGTTCAGAGAAAGAAGAGCAACAGTACGGGCCTGTGGACGTTTTACAAAATGCCCCCCTTTTTATCTCGCGCTCAACCCGCGGTACTCGCGAGCCCACCTGTCAGCCCCTGTGAATATTTTACAAAAAGGGACCCCGGGTTTCATAAACATCAACCCGCGCTCCAGCCGTACCCACCTGTCAGCCTCTGCGGGCTCAGCCACTGGCACGTGGGCCCCTAGCCGTTGGCCCCACCTGTCATTCACAGTGGCTAGGTAAAACCGCGGTGAGAAAAATCTTTCTGTGCGCGTGTGTCCCAGTCAGCAACTGGCCCACCCGTCAGCGACTGGGTCTGTAACTGGCTGAGTAGCAAATGTTTTCTGCTTTTCTGTTTTTATTTAAACTTTTCCACAAATTGTTTAAATTCGAATTCAAATCAGATTTTAAATAACTTTTAAATTATAAATCCAAATAATACAAATGATATATGTTTTTGAATCAGAAAAATGTGAGGAATTCAAATATGCTATTCAAAATAATGTTCTATAACTCCAAAATATGTTTCGGGATGATTAAAATTACAATAAAATGCCCTTTTCTTAATAAATTAATAACTTTAAATTCTATAACTCCAAATTTGACAAATAAGATGTCCAAATCGATCAGCGCGACGAGCCCGTTCTACCTATGCATTCCTTGTTCTGAATTGAAGCATGCATCAGGTCATTATTAAAAATCAGAACTGTTTATGACAATAAAACTTGGCTAAATAATTAATAAAATGCTTTATTCTTGTACCACACCTCACCCTTGCCATGCTACTTTAATGCCATGTAAATTGTGCATCATTCATCAGGGCATGCTTGTTTGCTTGTCGCATTTTAATTCATATGCTTGTGCACTTTATTTATGTTGGCCCTTGTTTGTTTGGTTCTTCTTCGAATAGACGCCCAGCAGGAGAATTACCAGGAATCACAGGAGTTCTACCCAGATCCATCTCTCGCTTCAACTGAGCTGTCAGGCAAGCACTACCACATGCTCGCATACATATAGTACCTATTGCCTCTATCTTATTCTTGCATCATTGAGTCGCGACTGCATTAAATTGAATCCCAAGTAGTGCATAGCCTTTACTTTAAAACCCCACCGAAGCTTGTTCCTCCATCCCATGAGCCATTACTACAGGAGTTGTTTGAGCCATGCGAGTCATAGAAAAGCATGTGTAGGGTATGTGAGTGTCTGATGAATAACAAGGTACCTAAAAAACATAACCTGAGTAGTAATGGGATAACTAATGAAAGAGGATCCGGTGAGCAATATCTGCTATTTGGTTTTTCATGCTCACTTGTGTCCCGTAGGACCCCGAGTACTTGATTCCTGTTCCTTGACTATTCGCACTATCCACATCCGGGAGGCCTTATGGACCCCCTGCGCCAGAGCTTGATTCATTCTTATTTCTTGGGGCCACAATTAGTTTGGGGCTTTATTACTATCCTGTACTTATGCCATGTTACTGCTTTATTTAAGATTGTGCGAGGAGCACATGTACTGTTTTGGATCGCGCCACGTTTTCGTGGTATCGACTAGACCAGTCACATTTTCAGGTTCCCAGTCGTTTACAGCCGTCGTCGCAAACCCTGGGTCCATCTCGGAGCCGGCCAACTTCATTGCGGGTAGCTTATTGGGGTGGCCCCCTGAAATATTTCTGAATCCTGTGATTGCTTTGTCGTGAATGCCTCGTTGGGTTTTGAGTTGGTTTTTCTGAGGTTGATCGAGTGTGTGTTGCTATTTGTGCACCCCTGCAGGGTAAATCTTTCTAAAAGCCGTGTCCGCGGTTATGGACAACTTGGAGCACAGTTTCTCGATCATAGACAAGTCTCACTAAAGTACCGCTTTTAAATTGACTAGGTACCTGACTAGTAAGCTGTGCAATACTCATGGAATGGTTAATTAACTACCAACGGATGGGGGGGTTGTTCGTCCGCTTCCTCGTTGGTAAGCGAGGAGGAGGATGGATCTGCTAATTATACTGTTATAACTGTTGTTCTTAATTCACGGACATCCGTCTATCATTGGTTAGGCGGATGGTTAGCGAGTATCTATAGATTTGTTAGTTATTATTTTTGCTGCAATTGCGTCACCCCAGGTTGTGTCCCCTTTAGTGGCATAAAGACTTGTTGAGTACCCCTAGGGTCTCACATGATAAATTGTTTGATTCAGATGAACAGGTGTACTCGCAAGATGGATACTGGGTGGAGGAGACAGATGATGTTGGCAACGATCACTCGGTGTAGTGATTCCGGGAACGGGGATCCGTGAGATCTGTGGGCGGGATGTGTTTATTTATGTGGCATCTTATGCCAATTTGCTTCTTATCCATACTCGGATCTTGTTTTCCGCTTCCGCCTGATACTCTGATGTTTGATGTATGAGGAGCTATCCTAAAATATTATCTCTATCTAGGATATTTGAATCTTGCCGTATGTTGTTGCAATATTTCTATTTCTTTTAGATGGAATGGCTCTGAGGACTGTTGTATGTGGCCTGCATACATACTCACTTGTGTATGTAGTTGATCCCTTCGCCTGCCGATTACGCCGCTCGTTCTTGTCCCGATGTTCTGAAAGTGGTTAGGACGGCTGAAAGGTCTACCGTGAGTGGCCCCGGGCCCCACCGTACTATTTTAACCACTTTCGCTCATCCAGGCATGCAACTAAGAGCGTAATTCACTGAGGTAGTTACAATTGGTATCAGAGCCATCCCGCCCTTCAGGGTCTCAGCCAAAATGGTCGTTGTCAGTCTAGCAAATATTTTTGGTAGTTATGTATACTAGGGAAAAACAAAACGTGTGAGTAGGACTGCTTCCATTTTTCTTCTTACCCACCCACCCACCCTTTTCTGGTAAGGAAGTGTAACGTTTTCAATCCTCTTCTAAAAATTCAAACTAGGATTCACGTGTTCTGGGTTCCATAGTACCATAGGTTGTGTGTGTGTGTGAATTCTTTGTCTATCTGTTGCATCCAAATGTTATCTCTATCTGCCTTTTGGTTATCAACTGTTGGTACATTCCATACCGACAGGCCTTTGTAAACCGACGCGATCTATCTGATTCGTTGTATACCGATGCGATCTGTCTTACTCTTTGTTATCCGACGTTATCTTGTTTGGGGTGTTAGATTCCGTTGTTACTAATCTTTAGGTTCATCTTAAGAAGAAGGTGTTGGGTTATGTGTTTTACTGATTCATGTGCGGAGTAATGATTTGAGTGCGGGATGGAGTCGCGACCATACCACTATTTTTATCATTTGCTCTTGTATATTGAACTAGTAGAGTTACTAATCTTGATTCGTTAAGTGGTTTTGCGCATATAGTGGTATTTTAATGCCGAAATTTGCGGAATTTTTTTCTTTGTTAGATTGTGTACCACACTCCTTGTTCAGTCGTGTGCGTTATGCTTAATATCTTCTAGGTGCCTTCAACTTTGTTGATATTTTAATATCATCTCAGTGAATTGTATCCTTTAATCTTGGTTAATTCCATTTTGGTACTATTTTGGATTATTATTATTCTCAATTATAGTACTGACTTGTGTTTTATATCAATCACAGGATGGCACCACCACACCGTTCTGAGGAGGACATACCACCTGAACTAGGGGCTGCTTTGGCAAGTATTGCAAATGCCTTGGGCACTATGCAGCAGAACCAGCAGCGATTCGAAGAAAGTGTCAGGAGGAACGAGTTTGTCCCGCTACCTCCACCTCCCAAGCGAGGAGACATCAAGAGTTTTCTGAAGTTCGACCCACGCCAATTTGAGGTGTCTGATCAGCCACTTGATGCGGATGATTGGCTGCGCGAAATATCAAGGTTGCTGATGACTGCGGATGTTCCCGAGCAAGAATGGGTCAAATGTGCCACGCACCTTCTGAAGGGAGATGCAGCTCTGTGGTGGGAAAATTACCTCAAGGCAGACCTCTCTGGTTTTCAGCCTACTTGGGAGCAATTCACTGGGGCTTTCAAAGAGCAATATCTGTCAGAAATTGTCATGGAAAGGATGAAGGAAGTGTTTCTCAACCTCAAGCAGGGCACTGACAATGTCAATACCTACATCAGAAACTTCATGAATCTTTCTCGGTATGGTGGCGATGAGATCTCTGATGACAAGAAAAAGCAAAAGAGGTTTAGGCAAGGCCTCAATGCATCCATCAAATATGCTATCACTCATGCAAGGCCGGCGTCTTTTCTGGAACTCCAGCACACAGCTCTGCAGGAAGAAGCAAGTAGGCAAGTGTTTGAGGAGTCAAAGAAACACAGCCGCGATACAGGAAGCTCTTCAGCTATGACAGCTCCTTCTAAGCATCGTGTCTGGGTTCCTAACAACCCACCGTCGATCCCTGCTCCACCAAGACCGTCAAGCTACGCAGCAAGGCCACCAAACTCCTTCACTGCGGCTCCCAGGGGCTACAACCACAACTACCCTGGAGCGCCTGGCGGAGTCCCTGGCTACGTTGCTCCATGTCCACCTGGTGCTTGCTATACTTGTGGAAACACTGGGCATCAGCACTGGAATTGTCCAATGAACAACAAAGCTCTTCCACCACCACCTCCAAGACCTGCGGCAAGTTCTCCTATGGTTCGTGCACCTCCACCCCGGGCTCTCAACATAAACACCAAGCCTGGGTCTACGGTTGCTCGTGCCAACTGTGTCAACGTCGCTCAAGCTGAGCATGCACCTGGAGTTTTCATGGGTATGCTTCCTGTTAACTCAGTTCCTGCACGAGTTTTATTTGATTCTGGTGCTTCACATTCTTTTGTGTCATACAAGTTTGCGGAGAGTAATGGGTTACCTTCTGATGCTTTACCAACTCGCCTCATGGTGCACTCTCCTGGATAAAACATGAGGGCTTCTAAAATCAGCCATGGCAATCAAATTGAGATTGGTGGCTCTTCGTTTCCGGCTTCCTTAATTATTCTGGGCAATTCTGACATTGATGTGATCTTGGGCATGGATTGGTTAACAGGAAATGCAGCTGTGATTGATTGTGCTGAACGTTCGGTTTCTCTGAAAATTCCTGAAGGCCATATAGTCTATTCTCCAAGTCTGACTCCTGCAATTCAGCTTTACTCTTTGGCGGCTCTGAATGATGATGCTATGGAAGGTATTCAGAGTGTTCCGGTAGTCTGTGAGTTTCCAGATGTTTTTCCTGAAGAGTTACCAGGGATGCCTCCTGATCGTGAGGTCGAGTTTGTCATTGATCTTGAACATGGTACCGCTCCTATCTCCAAGCGGCCTTATAAAATGGGTCCTGCTGAGTTGGCTGAACTCAAACGTCAGTTGGATGAACAAGAGAAGTTGGGTTTCATTCAGCAATACTTCTTCTTGGGGTAGCCCAACCATCTTTGTGAAGAAGCGAGACATGACTGATAGACTTTGTGTTGACTATCGGGCTCTCAATGCTAAAACCATCAAGAATAAATATCCCCTTCTGCGAATTAATGATCTCTTCGATCAGCTAGCTGGAGCTGTGGTATTCTCTAAGCTAGATTGGCGAAGTGGATATCATCAAATCAAGATTCGCAAGGAAGATGTTCCTAAAACAGCTTTCACCACCCGCTATGGCCTGTATGAGTACACGGTCATGTCTTTCGGTCTCACCAACGCACCTGCCACCTTCTCGAGGCTTATGAACTCGGTTTTCATGGAGTATCTTGATAAGTTCGTTGTGGTCTATCTGGATGACATTCTAGTCTATTCTAAGTCTAAGGAAGAACATGAAGAACACCTTCGATGTGTCCTAAACAAGCTTCATGAGAACCACCTGTATGCAAAGTTCTCCAAGTGTGAATCCTGGCTGCCTCAAGTCACCTACCTTGGTCACGTCATCTCTGCCAAGGGCATTGCCGTCAACCCAAAAACTATTAAGACAATTATGGACTGGCTTCCACCCATAAATGTCAAAGAAGTCCGGAGTTTCCTTGGTTTGGCCAGTTACTGTCGTCGCTTCGTTCAAAACTTCTCGAAGATTGCGAAGCCTCTTACCAATCTCCTCAAGAAAGGCAAGAAATACCTTTGGACTCCTGCATGTCAAGCAAGCTTTGAAACACTCAAAGAGAAGCTCACTTACACACCAGTCTTAGTTCCTCCAGATACATCAAAGCCTTTCCAAATATTCTGTGACGCCTCATTGCAAGGATTGGGTGCGGTCCTTATGCAAGAAAAGCAAGTTGTTGCTTATGCCTCTCGACAGTTGAAGACGCATGAGATCAACTATCCTACACATGACCTCGAACTCGCAGCAATTGTCTTTGCTTTGAAAGTATGGAGGCATTACTTGCTTGGCAACCGTTGTGAGATCTTTTCTGATCACAAGAGTCTGAAGTATATCTTCACACAGCCTGATCTCAACCTTCGTCAGAGGAGGTGGATTGAAACAATCAATGATTTTGATTTGACCATCAACTACACTCCGGGCAAAGCTAATGTCATGGCCGATGCTCTCGGCCGAAAAGCTTATGTCAACAATCTCATGGTGGAAGAATAACAGCCCCTCTTGTGCGAGGAATTCCGCAAGCTCAACCTTGAAATTGTGGATCAAGGGTATCTTCTGAACCTTCTGGCAACACCGCTCTTGGAAGAAAAAGTTCGCTCCATTCAACTTGGTGATCCTTATACTAAAAATATCATCTCCAACATTCAGCTTCCGAAGTATGAGTCTTTCCACGTTGACGACCAAGGCACTCTTTTCTTTGAACACCGGATGTTTGTTCCGAACTACCCGGGTTTAAGAGAGCAAGTTCTCAAGGAGGCGCATGATTCTGTTCTTTCTATCCACCTTGGCAGCACTAAGATGTACATGGACTTGAAAACACAATATTGGTGGCCTGGGTTGAAACGATATTGTGCCAAGTATGTCTCGGAGTGTGATGTCTGCCGCAGAGGTAAAGCTGTCCATCAGAAACCTTCCGGTCTTCTACAGCCATTGAAGCCTCCGGAATGGAAATGGGAGAAAGTAGAGATGGATTTCATCACTGGTTTTCCAAGGTCGCAGAAGGGCAACAATGCAATCTTTGTTGTCATCGACAGGCTTTCTAAAGTAGCTCATTTCTTTCCAGTCAAGGAAACAATTTCTGCAATTCAGTTGGCTGAGCTCTATATCAACAGAATTGTCTCTCTGTATGGGGTTCCTCTTGAGATCAGTTCAGACCGTGGAAGCATCTTCACTTCCAAGTTCTGGGGAAGTTTCCAAAATGCTTTGGGAACAAAATTGAACTTCAGCACAGCTTACCACCCTCAGTCGCAATGAAAAGTTGAAAGGATCAATCAGATTCTGGAAGATATGCTCCGTGCTTGCGTTATCTCTTTCGGCATGAAGTGGGAAGAATGCCTTCCTTATGTTGAATTCTCTTACAACAACAGCTTCCAGAAAAGTCTAAAGATGGCACCATTTGAGGCTCTCTATGGTCGCAAATGCAGAACTCCGATTGGTTGGTCGGGCGCAGGTGAAAGAATATTGTTTGGCCCTGACATTGTAACTCAAGCGGAGGAGAAGGGTTCACACCATTCTTGAAAACCTAAAGATTGCTCAAAGTCGCCAGAAGAGGAATTATGACAGAAAGCACACGGACATGGAGTATGTTCCTGGTGATCTCGTTTACCTTCGTGTCACTCCCATGAGAGGCACGCACCGTTTTGGTATCAAAGGAAAGCTGGCTCCTAGATACATCGGTCCTTTCAAAATTCGTGGAAGAAGAGGAGAAGTTGCTTACGCTCTTGAACTCCCTGAAAAACTCAAGGTCCATGATGTTTTCCATATCTCTCAACTCAAGAAGTGCTTCAAGGATCCCGGCAGGACCGTGGACCATGAACTCATCAACCTCCAAGAAGATCTATCTTATCAAGAACACCCCATACAAATTCTTGAAGTCGCAGAAAGAAGGACTCACAACAAGTCCATCAAGTTCTGCAAGGTGTAGTGGTTGCACCATTCTATTGATGAAGCCACTTGGGAACGCGAAGATGAGCTCCATGCCAAGTATCCTTGATGGGTTCGTAGCATGGAAAACAAAAAGTTTCTACCGCAAGAACGAACAGAACCCAGATCTAATCTAGATAAAAGCCAAGATCTAATCTATTAGACATGTGCAACGAGATAGATCGGTACTAACCCTTTCTTGCTCTCTTCCATTCTAAACTTCTTTAGAACTTTGTCCAAGTATGTACTTTGTGAAAGCGCTATTAGGCGTCTTGATCTATCTCTATAAATCTTGATGCCTAGAATATATGCCGCTTCGCCAAGATCCTTCATTGAAAAACTATTATTCAAATAGGCCTTGAAACTATTAAGAAGTTCTATATCATTCCCAATCAACAATATGTCATCTACATATAGTGCTACGAATGCTACAGAGCTCCCACTCACTTTCTTGTAAATACAAGCTTCTCCATAAGTTTGTATAAATCCAAAGTTTTTGATTACTTTATCAAAACGTTGATTCCAACTCCGGGATGCTTGCTTCAGTCCATAAATGGAGCGCTGAAGTTTGCATACCTTGTCAGCATCACTAGGATCGACAAAACCCTTGGGTTGTACCATGTACAACTCTTCCTCAATGTCACCATTAAGGAACGCCGTTTTGACATCCATCTGCCAAATCTCATAATCGAAACACGCAGCAATTGCTAACAAAATCCTCACAGACTTTAGCTTCGCTACTGGTGAGAATGTCTCATCGTAGTCAACTCCTTGAATTTGTCGGAACCCTTTCGCGACAAGTCGAGCTTTATAGACGGTGACATTACCATCAGCATCTGTTTTTCTCTTGAAAATCCATTTGTTCTCGATAGCCTTACGGCCATCCGGTAAGTCCACCAAATTCCACACTTGGTTTTCGTACATGGATCCCATTTCGGATTTCATGGCTTCTAGCCATTTGTCGGAATCTGGGCTCACCATAGCTTCTTCATACGTCGCAGGGTCATCAGTGTTGTCCACAAACATGACGTTCAAGGCAGGGTCATACCAATCAGGAGTGGTACGAACCCTCGTTGACCTACGAGGTTCAGCAGCAACTCCGTTCAAAGTTTCATGATCACCATCATTAGCTTCCTCTCCAATTGGTGCAGGCGGCACAAAAACATCTTCCGGTGCTGCGCTACTCTCAACTCCGAGAGAAGGTTCAATAACCTCGTCGAGTTCTACTTTCCTTCCAGTCACTTCCTTCGAGAGAAACTCCTTCTCAAGAAAGGATCCATTCTTGGCAACGAAAACTTTGCCTTCGGATCTATGATAGAAGGTATACCCAATTGTTTCTTTAGGGTATCCTATGAAGATGCATTTCTCCGCTTTGGGTTCAAGCTTATCAGGTTGTAACTTCTTTACATATGCTTCGCAACCCCAAACTTTAAGGAACGACAACTTAGGTTTCTTACCAAACCACAATTCGTACGGTGTCGTTTCAACAGATTTAGATGGTGCCCTATTTAAAGTGAATGCGGCTGTCTCTAATGCATAGCCCCAAAACGATAGCGGTAAATCTGTAAGAGACATCATAGACCGAACCATATCTAAGAGAGTTTGATTACGACGTTCGGACACACCATTACGTTGTGGTGTTCCCGGCGGTGTCAATTGCGAAAGTATTCCACATTTCTTTAAATGCATGCCAAACTCATAACTTAGATATTCACCTCCACGGTCAAAACACAGAAACTTAATCTTCTTGTTACGATGATTTTCCACTTCACTTTGAAATTCCTTAAACTTCTCAAAAGTTTCGGACTTATGTTTCATAAAGTAGACATACCCATATCTACTTAAGTCATCCGTGAAAGTGAGAACATAACGATATCCACCACGCGATGCTACACTCATTGGACCGCACACATCGGTATGTATTATTTCCAATAAGTCTGTAGCTCGCTCCATTATTCCAGAGAATGGAGTCTTAGTCATTTTTCCCATTAGACATGCTTCGCATCTTTCAAGTGATTCAAAATCAAGTGATTCAAGAAGTCCATCAGAATGGAGTTTCTTCATACGCTTCACTCCAATGTGACCAAGACAACAGTGCCACATGTATGTAGAATTATCATTCAATTTTGTTTGTTTAGCATCTATGTTGTGAACATGTGTATCACTACTATCGAGATTCAGTAAGAATAAACCATTCATCTCAGGTGCATTACCATAAAATATATTACTCATATAAATCGAACAACCTTTATTCTCGGACTTAAAAGAGTAACCATCTCGCAATAAACAAGATCCAGATATAATGTTCATGCTTAACGCAGGCACCAAATAACAATTATTCAAATTTAAAACTAATCCCGAAGGTAGATGTAGAGGTAGAGTGCCGACGGCGATCACATCAACCTTGGAGCCATTTCCAATGCGCATCATCACCTCGTCTCTCGCCAGTCTTCGCTTATTCCGCAGTTCCTGTTTCGAGTTACAAATATGAGCAACCGAACCAGTATCAAATACCCAGGCACTACTACGATTACTAGTAAGATACACATCAATAACATGTATATCAAATATACCTTTCTTCTTGATGTTGCCGTTCTTCAGATCCGCCAGGTACTTGGGGAAGTTACGCTTCCAGTGACCAGCACCCTTGCAGTAGAAGCATTCAGTTTCAGGCTTAGGACCAGCCTTGGGCTTCTTAGCAGGTGCGGCAGCTTTCTTGCCGTCCTTCTTGAAGTTACCCTTGTTCTTAGGCTTGCCCTGTTTCTTGAAATTGGTGGTCTTATTGACCATCAACACTTGGTGCTCCTTCTTGATCTCCACTTCAGCAGTTTTCAGCATGGAAGATAGTTCAGGCAACGTCTTGTTCATGCAGTGCATATTGTAGTTCATCACAAAGTTCTTATAACTCGGTGGCAGTGATTGGAGGACACGGTGAATGCCTAACTCATTAGGAATCGTTATCCCCAACTCTTGGAGCTTGTTTGCGTGCCCAAACATGGTGAGCACGTGCTCGCTAACGGAGCTACCCTCTTCCATCTTATAGTTAAAGAACTTTTCGGAGGCCTCATAGCTCTCCACGGCCGCGTGAGTCTCAAAAATTATCCTGAGCTCCTTAATGATCTCGAACGGGTCGTGGTGCTCAAAGCGCTTCTGAAGCTCCGCTTCTAAACAATACAGGATGGCACACTGAACTGTGGAGTAGTGATTTTTTCGAGTGGCGTACACATTCTTTACGTCATCGGTGGCATCTTCTGCAGGTGGGTCACCCAGCGGTGCTTCGAGCACATAGGTCAACTGACCATCCCTGAGGACGATCTTCAGTCCACGGAACCAGTCCGTGAAGTTGCTTCCATTGTTCTTAAGTTTTTCTTTCTCTAGGAATGCATTGAAATTGATGGAGAGGTTCGCCATAATCTACAACAAATTTGCAAGTAGTTTAGACTAAGTTTATGATGAATTGAGTTCAATCTAAATTCTTTAAATTAACTAGGTGAACTCCCACTAAAAACAACATCCCTCACATTGTCTTAGTGATTACACGAACCAAGTCCACTACACCAAGTCTGATCTTCACGAGAGAAGATGTAGTTTCGTCGGCGAACAATCTTCATGTTCATCATATCATTTATATGACTCATGCTCTACCTTTCGGTATTCCGTGTTCCGAGGCCATGTCTGTACATGCTAGGCTCGTCAAGATTAACCTTAGTTTCCACATGTGCAAATCTGGCTTGCACCCGTTGTATGCACACGTAGAATCTATCACATCCGATCATCACGAGATGCTTCGAAACGACGAGTCTTAGCAACGGTGCCAACTAAGGGCGAACACTTTATTACTTGATATTTAGTGGGAGGGACCATCTTATAATGCTACCATCACGATCTAAGCATGATCTCCATTATATGAATCTTATTCTCCGGACAATTCCGGATCTCCTCGTGATGTCTCAGATCCAATCCGAGACTCCGAACAACATTCGGTCTCCAACGCATATTCCATATCTACCTAAACATCATCGTACCTTAAGTGTGTCACCCTACGGTTCATGAATATGCAGACATGATGGAGACACCTCTCCGATCAATAACCATCAGCGGGATCTGGAGATCCATAACGGCTCCCACATACTCAACGATGACTTTGTGATTGATAGAACCATTAACATACGAAACCAATTCCCTTTGTCACGCGATACTCTACTTATCCGAGGTTTGATCGTCGGTATTTCCATACCTAGTTCTACCTCGTTACTGACAAGTACTCTTTACCCGTCCCATGATATGTCATCCCTTGTGACCTAGTCACATGCTTGCAACCTAACTAGATGACATTCCACCGAGAGGGCCCAGAGCATATCTATCCGTCATATGGATGGACAAATCCCAATCTTGGTCCATGCGCTTCAACACATACTTTCAGAATACCCAATGACACCTTTATGACCACCCAGTTACGAAGCGGTGTTTGATGCCATAAAAGTACCCATCCGGTGATGGTGATTAACATAACCTCATGGTCGAAGGATTAGGTTACTATGCATTTGAAAGCTTGTAGCAATACGAACTTAATGACTTGATCTTATGCTACACTTACTACGGGTGTGTGTCCATCACATCATTCTCCTAATGATACAACCTTGTTATTAATGACATCCAATGTCCATGATCAGGAAACCATGATCATCTATTAATCAACAAGCTAGTTCAACAAGAGGCTTACTAGGGACTCTTTTACGTTTACAAAACACACAGGTATTAGTGTTTCCTTATAATACAATTATAGCATGGGATGTAAACATTCATCATAAACACAAAGATATAATAATAACCACTTTATTATTGCCTCTTGGGCATATCTCCAACAATCCTACCCTCTTCGAGTCTTCTTCTTCCTAGAATCTCGGGGCGAGATTCCTGTTTAGTGGGGGAGAGTTGTAGCATCCCAATTGTCTAACAATTGTAATGCTACATGGTTTAGTAATATAATGGCTACTTCCTACATATAATTGTTGCATCATAATTATATCATGCTCATGTCATCATGCCACCTTGCATTTGAGCATCATATAAAACCCTTTTGATTTGGTTCTTCTCTCATATGCATTATTAATTGTACTTGGCTCTTGATATATTGTATTTGGTTCTTGATAAATGCTTGATGCCCAAGTTGAGTGGGGGCACATCTTTTATTCCACTCCACCACCTTTCTTTGTCACCACCTTATAATTCCACCATCCTAATTACCCATGAGCTTGTATTTTTCCTTTGATATTTATTCTAGCTCATGTGGGTGGGATGGATCCAATTCTATTTTCTTTAGTTTGGCTCTATTCCATATTTTGGGGATGCATGTATATAATGCCATGTTGCATTAGTATTGTTTTCACAAAATTAACACATGGCATTTAATGCTCATGCATGGGCCATGCAAAGCTCCACCATCTCTTCTCTTTTGAGTTTTGCCTTTGTTTTAAAGTGGGATTTGTCTTGTGCTTACATCCTAAGTGTTCTTGATCTCTTGTTGAGCACCACCTTTATCTCTCTTCTACCACCACCATGTGTGCACCAAAACCCTAAACTTTTCTCTATATATTTTCCACCCTCATCTTGACCCATTAGACATGGATGTGGATTGCTTGTCACAAATAAAGGCCCTACATCTTCCCTTCTTCTCATCATCTATTTTTTCTTGATCTTAAGAACAAAAACCCTAACACCTCTCTTTTCTCTCTAACCCTAGTTCTAGTCTAAACCCTAACCCTTAACCTCACCTCACCTTCCTCCTCTCACCATGCCAAGGCTTCCCTCTCCCTGTCATGCAGGCCCCACCCCAGCTAACCTCCTACCCCAACCCTAGCATCAGCCATAACCCGAAACATCTACTCCCTCCTAATCTAGCTCTACCCGAGCCTCTCCTTCCTCTCTCCCTTTCTCTATGCCATGCTGGCCCCAGCCCGCACCTACCCCGCTTTGACCTCTTCCTGGCCCACCTGCCATGCCCCTGCCCTGCCCAAGCCGAGCCCAGCTCGAGCACGTGGAGGAGAGGAGGAAAAGGTGGCCGAAGCCACCTTTATCCCTAACCCGCTCCCCCACGGCATCCCCCTCCCTCTCCCTCGCTTTAGCCACCTCCCCACATCTCTGCCTCACCAGATCTACCCAGGTCGCGCCCTTCCTCCCAACTTACTCCCTGGCTTCCTTTTCTCCTTCCACTCCGGCGTACACCGCCGGCCTCCACCTCCCCTTCCCGTACAAGCCGGTGGCGTAGCGAACGTGGTTGTTGGGGAAGACCGTAGCCGTCTTCTGCATCGCCCAGTACACGCCAACGAGGAGGAGGAGAACTAGGACCACCAGAACCATCGCCGCCCACCGAAACCCTAGCGCCGCCGTTCGTCAGCTCCGTCGACGATCTGCTGCGCCCTGCCCCGATCCGCCGCTGTCAATCTCCTCGCGGTGAGTCCCTCTCCCGCCTAGACACCCTCTGCCTCGCCATAGAACCCTAGCCGCGACAGGCGTTTCGCCGAGCACTCTCAGTGCGCCGTGGCCGCGAGCGCCTGCACGTCGCCGCGTCGCGTAGCGACCTATCTAGCGCTCGTCCGTCCTCCTGTCACCATCTTGTTCCCAGCCGCACTGGTTACCACCCTCAGCGTGGGCGCCCCGCGACGCGGGTTCGATCCACCGCGTCGCGTCGTGCGGTCGAACACGGCTCTGTCGCTCGGTTCAGAGAAAGAAGAGCAACAGTACGGGCTTGTGGACGTTTTACAAAATGCCCCCCTTTTTATCTTGCGCTCAACCCGCGGTACTCGCGAGCCCACCTGTCAGCCCCTGTGAATATTTTACAAAAAGGGACCCCGGGTTTCGTAAACATCAACCCGCGCTCCAGCCGTACCCACCTGTCAGCCTCTGCGGGCTCAGCCACTGGCACGTGGGCCCCTAACTGCTGACCCCACCTATCATTCGCAGTGGCTAGGTAAAACCGCGGTGAGAAAAATCTTTCCGTGCGCGTGTGTCCCAGTCAGCAGCTGGCCCACCCGTCAGCGACTAGGTCTGTAACTGGCTGAGTAGCAAATGTTTTCTGTTTTTCTGTTTTTATTTAAACTTTTCCAGAAATTGTTTAAATTCAAATTCAAATCAGATTTTAAATAACTTTTAAATTATAAATCCAAATAATACAAATGATATATGTTTTTCAATCAAAAAAATGTGAGGAATTCAAATATGCTATTCAAAATAATTTTTGAACACTTTAAATTTTCGGGATGATTAAAATTACAATAAAATGCCCTTTTCTTAATAAATTAATAACTTTAAATTCTATAACTCCAAATTTGACAAATAAGATGTCCAAATCGATCAGCGTGACGAGCCTGTTCTACCTATGCATTCCTTGTTATGAATTGAAGCATGCATCGGGTCATTATTAAAAATCAGAACTGTTTATGACAATAAAACTTGGCTAAATAATTAATAAAATGCTTTATTCTTGTACCACAGCTCATCCTTGCCATGCTACTTTAATACCATGTAAATTGTGCATCATTCATCATGGCATGCTTGTTTGCTTGTCGCATTTTAATTCATATGCTTGTGCACTTTATTTATGTTGGCCCTTGTTTGTTTGGTTCTTCGAATAGGCGCCCAGCAGGAGAATTACCAGGAATCACAGGAGTTCTACCCAGATCCATCTCTCGCTTCAACTGAGCTGCCAGGCAAGCACTACCACATGCTTGCATACATATAGTACCTATTGCCTCTATCTTATTCTTGCATCATTGAGTCGCGACTGCATTAAATTGAATCCCAAGTACTGCATAGCCTTTACTTTAAAACCCCACCGAAGCTTGTTCCTCCATCCCATGAGCCATTACTACAGGAGTTGTTTGAGCCATGCGAGTCGTAGAAAAGCATGTGTAGGGTATATGAGTGTCTGATGAATAACGAGGTACCTAAACAACATAGCCTGAGTAGTAATGGGATAACTAATGAAAGAGGCACCGGTGAGCAATATCTGCTATTTGGTTTTTCATGCTCACTTGTGTCCCGTAGGACCCCGAGTACTTGATTCCTGTTCCTTGACTATTCGCACTATCCACATCCGGGAGGCCTTATGGACCCCCCTGAGCCAGAGCTTGATTCATTCTTATTTCTTGGGGCCACAATTAGTTTGGGGCTTTATTACTATCCTGTACTTAAGCCATGTTACTGCTTTATTTAAGATTGTGCGAGGAGCACCTGTACTGTTTTGGATCGCGCCACGTTTTCGCGGTATCGACAAGCCCAGTCACATTTTCGTGTTCCCAGTCGTTTACAGCCGTCGTCGCAAACCCTGGGTCCGTCTCGGAGCCGGCCAACTTCGTTGCGGGTAGCTTATTGGGGTGGCCCCCTGAAATATTTCTGAATCCTGTGATCGCTTTGTCGTGAATGCCTCGTTGGATTTTGAGTTGGCTTTTCCGAGGTTGATCGAGTGTGTGTTGCTATTTGTGCACCCCTGCAGGGTAAATCTTTCTGAAAGCCGTGTCCGCGGTTATGGACGACTTGGAGCACAGTTTCTCGATCATAGACAAGTCTCACTAAAGTACCGCTTTTAAATTGACTAAGTACCTGACTAGTAAGCAGTGCAATACTCATGGAATGGTTAATAAAACTGCCAACGGAGGGGGGGTTGTTCGTCCGCTTCCTTGTTGGTAAGCGAGGAGGAGGATGGATCTGTTAATTATACTGTTATACCTGTTGTTCTTAATTCATGGACATCCGTCTATCATTGGTTAGGCGGATGGCGAGCGAGTATCTATAGACTTGTTAGTTATTATTTTTGCTGCAATTGCGTCACCCCAGGTTGTGTCCCCTTTAGTGGCATAAAGACTTGCTGAGTACCCCTAGGGTTTCACACGATAAATTGTTTGATTCAGATGAACAGGTGTACTCGCAAGATGGATACTGGGTGGAGGAGACAGATGATGTTGGCAACGATCACTCGGTGCAGAGATTCTGGGAACGGGGATCCGTGAGACCTGTGGGCGGGATGTGTTTATTTTTGTGGCATCTTATGCCGATTTGCTTCTTATCCGTACTCGGATCTTGTTTTCCGCTTCCGCCTGATACTCTGATGTTTGATGTATGAGGAGCTATCCTAAAATATTATCTCTATCTAGGATATTTGAATCTTGCCGTATGGTGTTGCAATATTTCTATTTCTTTTAGATGGAATGGCTTTGAGGACTGTTGTATGTGGCTTGCATACATACTCACTTGTGTATGTAGTTGATCCCTTCGCCTGCCGATTACGCCGCTCGTTCTTGTCCCGATGTTCTGAAAGTGGTTAGGACGATCAAAAGGTCTAGCATGAGTGGCCTCGGGCCCTACCATACTATTTTAACCACTTTCGCTCATCCAGGCATGCAACTAAGAGCGTAATTCACCGAGGTAGTTACAAAAATATTGTTTAATAAATAAGACATGCTCAAATTTTCTATTGACCACTTAAGGATTTCATATGACTCTAAGTTTATAGGAGGTAAATTATAAATAATATTATATGAAACATTCGCATCTCATCAAAGACTTAAGAAGTATTTATAGAAAAATATTAACTTGCATTACAATATTTCATAAGGTCTACATAGAGATAGTGTTATCTAAGTTTGAGTCTTTTTACTAATTGGAGTAAAGGAACACTTATTACTATAAACATAGTGACTCTCTTTTACTAATGTAGAACACATATTATTTTATCTATTTAAGAGTTTTTCTTTTGAAAATAAATTCAAACACTTATAAAAGAATGATAAGAAAGTTATTTAATAACTGGAATTATATTATAGAGTAAAATTTTACTAATAATAACCCACTTTCCATGGATTACTCTAAAGTAATGGATAATTATTAAAGTTCAATTTTTGGAATTTTATTTTATTATTGGGTTAAAATATCATTTCCTATTATATTTCATTAAGAAAAGTCTTTATTAGTATTTGTAATTTAGGTTTGAAATTGGGATTTTATTCTTAAAATTCATAATTATATTTTATAGAGCATAAGAATATTAATAAAGCAATATTAGGGATTTTTGTTTTAGATATTTTTTGTTGTTTTATTTAGGTATTAAAAAGTTTAATTTTTAATTCCTTTTATTTAATTCAACATGTGGTATTATATTTTTCCTAAATGGGTCTTATTTTTTGTGCACATTTCGGTATATAACATGTATTTTTCTGATTTTTATGAATTTTCTATGCTCTTATAAAGTATTAAAAATTCCTTGATATTTATAATTTAGAAAATATTTTGTTTGGAAATGGGTAAGGGCTTCTCAAGATATGCCATTGCAACTTTCTTCTCTTCGGGATAGCTATGAACTCAGAAGATCTTATCAACTTTGAGTTCCCATTCAATATATACATCGGTGTTTTCTTCTCCTTTGAACTTGGGCATAACAAACTTTAGCTTTCCAAACTTGCCACCATCATGCTCACAATGTTTGTCGCGTCGTTCTTGTTTCATACTTGCTTCACTTGGTTCAAGCGGTGGTGGAGGAGGATCTTGAGTGCCTCCAGGTGGCATTGGAGGAGGATATTTATGATCTATCTCGTGGTCCTTTCTACGCCTTTGCTCAGGATCATTTGCATTCATTGCTTGTCGATGTCGGTGATGTGGTTAAACAAAGCGCCGGGAACATGGTTGTCCTTCATCGTCATCGCTTGGATCCCAATATGGTTCACCTTGGAAGTTACGCCTTGCATTGAAGTTGTGAGGGTGATGGTACCATTGGTCATTGTTGTTGTGGGGAACTTGAACAATATCTTGGTTTGGGGGTGGCTCATGCTCTTGACAAGGTTGGCGAAGTTCTTGTGTTGTTGTTGAGGTAGGTATGAGGAGCATGGAGTCGATGATGTCTTGCTTTGTGTGGTTTTGGATCAATCGCTTGTTCATGTCATGACGAGCTTGTCTTTCCCAATTGTTGTGGTGGGGTTATCCATGGCGGGAGTGTGATCTTGAACACTCACCATGTCATCTTGAGGAACAAGTATGTGACAAGCTTGACTGATGTCCACGACTATTGCCTACGTTGGTAATGGCTTGGTGAAGATCTTTGAATTGAGTGTGATTCTCCACTTGACATTGTCGGTCGTGGTATTTGAACTCTCAGAATGTGTCATCGAGACGGGGCTCAAGCCTATCAAAATTTGCATTGAATTCTTGGTCTTGCGCCCATAAGTTGTGGTGGGTGGCAAAACCTTCTTGGTTGTTGAAGTTTATGTTGCCATCTCCACTAGCTCTGCTTCCCCTAGACATTGTATCACAACAACAAAAAGGTATTATGGCAAATTATAAGAAATGGGTATTCCTATGTCTCACCATTCGGATACTATTGAATTGGTGCTCAAGCCGAGTTAAACCGAAAAGGAAAAGACAAGAAACACACACAAAGGCCTATGGTGGAAGGTTAGGAAGGTGGATAGCAAATGAAACAACCAAACAAAAAGGTTATTGTCAAAAGTGGGTAAAATCCAACAGGAAACCAATGTCAAAGGAAATGGTTAAAAAGGGTGATGAGAACCTACGACTATACACACGCGATGGAGATAAATGGGGTTAGCACAACTATGGAAAATGAGCAACGAACAAAATGGTCCTAGCAAAGACTAATGTCTCAGTGTCGTGCCAGCATAGGGAGAGGCTTGTTCGCCAAAAGTTTGAGAAGTAACGGATTTGTACGCTTGCCTTGCTCTAGGTCACGCTCTTGCTTACAAGGTTTGAGATTTATTTTTATTTTTCTCTTTTTTATATTCTTTCTCTCTTTCTATGCTATGGAGTTAAATTTTGTCATTTCATATGCACTATCACTATGCAAGAGCAAGCGTACAATTCTTAGATAAACACAAAATAAGCTACCCTCGATAGGTTAGGTAACACATAAACAAAGAAAGAGGGTTTACAAGGGTGGTACAAGTTATACCTTATGTTGATGTCAAACTTGCAACCGTTCGTGTAGAGGATGGTTTGAGTTATGTGGTGTCGATGTCGAGTGCGAAGAGTGTTGCAGAATCTTTGTTAGATGATAGACACTCACACGAAACACAAACAGCAAAAAGGATTGGTCAAATGGAAAAGTGAAGAAAAAGGCAAAAAAAATTATGGGATTTAGGACCGGTAGTACTAACCTTCCAGTCCGGTAGTACCACTGATGACCGATAGTACCGCTTGTAGGTTTGGTAGTACCACTTCGTGGATTCCTGTTCATGTAGATCTCGGACAAGAGCAGAAAATAGACCCAAAATTCCCCAAATCTGAGCGATTTTGACCAAATTGGGTACGGTAAACGCAGGAAAAAGGTAGACCAAGTACAAAGACAAGTTTTCTATGGACCAAAACCACAATCAACTCACCAAAGCGAGAGATCGAACCAAAAGCAATTTTGGGATTTTTTTAGTATTTTTGATTTTATGGTGAAATCAATGAACAAAGTCAAATCTGTGCCAACCAAAAGCTACAAATACCATTATGTTGTGGGTAGCCTGATATTCATGGATTTGGGACGGGGAAGTAAGGGGAAAGGCGATGGACGCGATGAACTCAACGCAAAAGGCAATGTAAAGATACAAACACATGCAAACACACATGTTTTGGTTGTCTTCATTGGACCAAATCACTAACCTGTTAGAATCCTCGTGTAAGAGACCGTTAGGTAGAGATCCACGATGGGAAAATCGATCTAGAGCCTCTATAATCCACTCAGGAAGAGATTGCAATTGATAGAGACCCAAAATGAGAGATCAACGCAACAGAGATCACGAGATAGACAGAGCGCTCAAACAGCGAGGGACTTGTACAACCTAGGTCTTGATGTAGATCCTAGAGAGGTCCTCCCATGGGAAGATGGAGTCTAAGCCAATTCTACTCTATTAAATCTAGGATTTCTAGGAGAGGGTGGTGGCATATTTATAGGCCATCCACTTAAACAGGAGCATTCTAGGCATAAATAGGAAGTTTTGGCGTTACAGGGGTTGAAACCTGGTTCTCATGCGTGTAGGCACTGACATGACCGGTAGTACCGGGCTAGCCTCTCTGGAAGCGGTATCGCCGGGCTTCATAAGGCTGTGCGACTGATGCATGTAAAATACATACGTGAACTTTGTAGTTTATTGACACATATTCCCATATATCTATGACATTTATAAGGAAAACACTCCTATACAGGCGGAGGTTCTGCTCGCTTCGTTCCTCCGCCTCGAATGCACGCCACGCATCCCTGCGTGGACCCACCACGCGCACCCAAGAACCTTATCCTTTTCCCTGGTTAGAGACATCTCTACCTTCCTCATCTCTCTTTTTCCCGATCCATCCCAAAGTGCAGGCGTGTAGCTAGCTCCAGTAGATCCAATCCCATGGGAAATTGGAGATCGCGCTACTTGCTAGTACTCTCTCTACCTCCCTCCATCAACACGCCTAGTCAACTACGCCTCCCAATAGGTCTTCTCTCTCGGGCCGACCTCGCACTGCTAGGATGGGTGACAGCTACAACCCCGCAGTGAGGCTGTGTTGACCTCCACTTCGGCACGACGTTGGTTCTAGAAGGCAGGAACAGCGGTGCTGCTAGGTAGTAGCACCATCGATGAGGTCCTGGCTATGGCCGGAGAGCGGAAGGGTGTGGAATAGGAACCCATGGGCGACGACAAGGGGCAACCGGCGAGCCGACACACTCCTCGTGCTACGAGTCGCCACCCACCTCGATGACAAAGGTGTTGCTGTTGCTACAGATTCTCGGTCGCCGGCATGCCTAGAGTTGGATGCTGCTAAGGTGGAGGCAATAGTGTTGCAAGTGATGAGCACCACTGCTACCAACATTAGTCGGGTTGGAAACATACTACTTTTTGTTTTGCTATAATCATGTTCTCGAAATTCTATGATTCTACAATCGATCTTTATATTTTTTGCTACAAGTGATCTTTAGATTTGCATCTTGGGACAACTTTTATCCTACAAATGATTATCTTGATTTGCATCATAGGAAGAATTGTTTTGCTACAAACGTTCTACGAGTTTGCATCATACGCAGAATCTTTTTGCTACATGATCTCCAGTGAGGTCTTCGTCGATTTCTTCGGTGAACTTTTTTGCTACAACCGTCTAGTTATTTTGCTACATTAGCATATCTTTTTCACTAGGAGGATTCTGGCAAGGTCTCGGTTGATTCCTCCAGTGAACTTTTTTTCTACAACCTTCCAATCATTTTCCTACATTAGCATATCTTTTTGAATGCGAGGATTCCGGTAAGGTCTCCGGCGAAGTTGTTTTTTCTCTTACTTTTTTAGATGATTTTTTCTGCTACACGTGGCAAAAGAGGGAAGATTCTTTTGCTATAATAGGGATTTTTTGCTTCAATGTTTTCGGCAAGGTCTTCGGTGAAGTCTCCGGTGAGGTTAGTCGGTCTCCAATGAGGTTAGTATTTTTTCCATTTGGTGGGTGATATAGGTATACCCTATAGTTACTCGAGTTTGGCATATACGGCCCAGATACGGAAGAAGCCCACGGCGTTGCCAAGGCCCAATACAGGATTCAGATGACCCATGGACTCTCCGATTGCTTGCAACGCAAGAAGAAGCTTAAGATAGAAAGTTCAAAGGGACGAGCTTAAGATAGAAAGCGCCGAAAGTTCAAAGGGATGGAGCAGACAAGAAGGAGTAGGGACCTCTACGAGGCCTAAACCTAGGTAAACCTTGCGTCCCTGTGTGCTTGTTTGCTAGCCAATTGATGCCTACAGCGCTCCCTCCTTCTCCAAAACCCAAGTCCATAACAATGGGCATTGACAAGTTAAACCCTCGTCAATTGGCGCCGTCTGTGGGAATTGGGAGTGCGGATGTCGCGGCTTCTTCCGCCCCGTCAACCGCGATCTACAACTCTGCAACAACAGAGATTCGCCAGCTCTTCGGCGCTTTCGACTTCACCATCCACATGCCGGCCACTCGCCCGGCTTTCGAGTCCGTGGGCGATGGGATCAGCCTAGCGATCGGGAGCTTCTGCTTCCAGGTCGATCAACTGGGCACGCTTCGCATGCCCGACCAGCCGACGGCACCCGTGATGGCTCCAACATTGTAGTTCCCGCCACCAATCGGCACCCTCGGTGAGCTCAACGCCCCGGCAACAGCTGGGAGCACGGACAGCGACAGCAGTCGCGGATCCAATCTAGGTGACTTAGCCACATAAGATGGAGCCTACAGCTCTAGATCTGAAAGTTGTGGGAGCAACAGCTTCCCCAATCACTTCATGTGTGCCGTCATTGTTGGAGATATGCCCAAGAGGCAATAATAAAGTGGTTATTATTATATCTTTATGTTTATGATAAATGTTTACATCCCATGCTATAATTGTATTAACCGGAAACATTAATACTTGTGTGTTTTGTAAACATAAAAGAGTCCCTAGTAAGCCTCTTGTTAAACTAGCTTGTTGATTAATGGATGATCATGGTTTCCTGATCATGGACATTGGATGTCGTTAATAAAAAGATCATATCATTAGGAGAATGATGTGATGGACACACACACGTAGTAAGCATAGCATAAGATCAAGTCATTAAGTTCGTTTGCTATAAGCTTTAAAATACATAGTAACCTAATCCTTCGACCATGAGGTTATGTTAATCACCATCACCGGATGGGTACTTTGATGACATCAAACACCGCTTCATAACTGGGTGGTCATAAATGTGTCATTGGGTATTCTGAAAGTATGTGTTGAAGCGCATGGACCAAGATTGGGATTTGTCCATCCATATGACGGATAGATATGCTCTGGGCCCTCTTGGTGGAATGTTATTTAGTTAGCTTGCAAGCATGTGACTGGGTCACAAGGGATGACATAACATGGAACGAGTAAAGAGTACTTATCAGTAACGAGGTAGAACTAGGTATGGAGATATCGACGATCAAACCTCGGATAAGTAGAGTATCGCATGACAAAGGGAATTGGTTTCGTATGTTAATGGTTCTATCGATCACGAAATCATCGTTGAGTATGTGGGAGCCATTATGGATCTCCAGATCCCGCTGATGGTTATTGATCGGAGAGGTGTATCCATCATGTCTGCATATTCACGAACCGTAGGGTGACACACTTAAGGTTCGAAGTTGTTTTAAGTAGATATGGAATGTGCGTTGGAGACCGAATGTTGTTCGGAGTCTCGGATTGGATCCGGGACATCACGAGGAGATCCGGAATTGTCCGGAGAAGAAGATTCATATATTGGGGATCATTTTCTAAGTTAGGAGATGTTCTGGAGTATTTGTATGGGGATTCTAGAAGGTTTCGGAATGTTCCGGAAGGTTCTGAAAGATTTCTTGGAGTTTACTTGAAAACCAAGAAAGGATCAAGGAATCCTTGTGGGGTAAGACAAGGATTCATGGGGGAGTAGGACTCTCCCCCCACCTCCTTGATCCGCCGGCCAAGGGAGAGGGGAGTCCTACAAGGACTCCACCTCCCCATGGCGCCTCCCTCCCATAAATAGAGGGGGTGGAGGCGCCACCCCCTGGCCCCCTCCACTCTTGCCCTAGCCGCCTCTCTCCTCCTCCTTTCGTCTGCTCAGGTTTAGGCGAAGCCCTGCAGAATTCTCTACTCCACCACCACCACCACGCCGTCGTGCTGCTGGGATTCCGTGGAGAAGATCTACTACCTCCGCTGCTCGCGGGAACGAGGAGAGGAAGGTCTGTTTCGACTCCGCACGTGTGACTGACTGCGGAAGCGCTGCCGAAACGCGGCGCCGGAAGGATCGTCCACTCGATCTTGAGATCGGCAAGTGATCGACTACATCAACCACGAGATCCAATCTCGTAACGCTTTCGGATCTACAAGGGTTAGTACAGATCTATCTCGTTGCACATGTCTAATAGATTAGATCTTGGCTTTTATCTAGATTAGATCTGGGTTTTGTTTTTTCTTGCGGTAGAAATTTTTTGTTTTCCCTGCTACGAACCCATCAGTGGTATCAGAGCCGTATCTATGCGTAGATCTATTGCACGAGTAGAACACAATGGTTTTGTGGGCGTTGGTGCTCGTGCCGTCTTTTGCTTTGTGTACTTTGCATCTTGCGGTATGGTGGGATGAAGCGGCTTGGGCTAACCTTACATGTCATCGCACATGAGACTTGCTCCACGCTTGACGTGTAACTTGCTTTGCACAAGTGGCTTTGCGGGTGTCTGTCTCTCTCACCATAGTATAGATCCAATTTACACTTTGCAACTTGATAGCACTTGTATCAACGTTGTGGTTCAGTTTCGTAGGTAAGATCTGTTCTTATTCGAAAGCCTCAAGCCACGTAATACATGCAAAGAAAATTAGAGGCGTCTAACTTGTTTTTGCAGGGGTTTTGTGATGTGATATAGCCATCATGTGATTGTGATTATATTTGATGTATGCAATGATCCTTGTTGTAATATGGCAACCGGCAGGAGCCTAATGGTTGTCTTCAATTCTGTTAAGACCTGCGTGTTTATTCATCTTGTAATAGCTTTGTTCCAAGTAGTTGTAATAGTTGCTAGTGATGATGGACAACCATGAAGCGGCGCCACTGACCTTGACGCCATGCTGGTGATGATGGAGATCATGTCCGTGCTTTGGAGATGGAGATCAAAGGAACAAGAAGAAAGGGCCATATCATATCACACTAATTATGAATTGCATGTGATGTTAATCCTTTATGCATCTTGTATTGCTTAGATCGCGACGGTAGCATTATAAGATGATCCCTCTCACTAAATATCAAGTAATAAAGTGTTCGTCCTTAGTTGGCACCGTTGCTAAGACTCGTCATTTCGAAGCATCTCGTGATGAT